>JAIEZT010000019.1:19249071-19911571 GCA_019594935.1 Periophthalmus modestus
TACATGGGTTTAAATCAACGTTTAGGAAGAATCACTACCTTATCTTGGCGCTTCTCCTGTTTGAGAAGTGCAGTTTAAGACTTTATGAGATTTCTGCAAAAGTTTGTTTGATTAACTCTTCAAGAAGAGATTCAAGAGGAAATATGTCTTCATGTTGCTTTATACTGTTCACCACTGGTTTTATTGCTGTGCCTGTGTACTCTTAAGATGGCTGCACATCAATACAGAAAATGAGTTCAGTAGTTTTTTGTTTTTTTTTAATACCATAATGAGACATGTATTGAGCTATTTGTGTACAGTTGGTGCATTGGACTTCTTGATTATCAGTTTTGTCATAGTTGTATTTGTCCAGAAAAGGAGCTGGTTTGTGCAAAGCATTTCTTTGGTGCAAGAACTCAGGCATCATGGGAGAGACACTAAGAACAAAACTCACTGCTGCTTTATTATCTTGCTACAACAGACTGCCTTCATTTCGCTGTCAGGCTTCTGTTTTATTCCTATATGATACATATGAATTTGAAAAAAAAAAGAAGAAAATTCAAGTGTTAAATATTTTGCATGATACAACACACGCTGGGATCTCCTCCTCAAGCTGTAGCTCCTACCGTTTGTCTTTGGCCCTTTTTCCTCAAACAGAAGGCACTGTACCTATTTCAACAAAACTCTGTTGAATCAGCTGCTTGTGTTTCAGTTAAACTTGAAGATTATTTAAGGAAATCTTGTTTATTTGATCACAGTATACATTTTTGCTTAATCTTGCACATTTGAAAAAAATGTAACTTAATGTTAAACTGTACTGATGTATATAAATGTTAATTTTCTGTTTGTAAATGGGAACAGTGTATTTGATTTAAGGTATGAGGTTTCATTTTGTAATTTAAACTGATTTCATTCAAACATATCAGTCACAGACTGAAAACAGTTGAATTGACACATAATGCAGATGTGAATTGTCCTCAAAATAGATTTTAAACCTGTAATATTTTTACTTCATATTGTTCATGCTTAGTGTAATTAAATGAAGTGTTTATAATTACACATTTAATATGAAAATAAAGTAAAAATTGTACTCAAGATTAGGATATCTTTCATTGTACATTGTGATCGTTTGCAATTTGCTCTTCTTTCATTGCCACATATCAGGAGCACTGGAGTGTCCTGGATTTGTGGTTTTTAAAACTTTTCGCACAACCGCCTACACCTAAACTTGGACTTCATCAGGTCTAAATTAGGGCTAAGCCTGGTCTAAAAGGAGACTAAACTGTTGATATTGACTGTCGATTCGCCTGAAGGACGTAACATAAGAGTCTTATTGTTCACTAATTAGACTTTAGATGTTTGTTTTCAGGCATCAGTTTAAACTCTTAATGTAATACATTCATGCATATAACCCCCAAAACAACCCAGACATTCAAGTATGTTCATTTTAATCTTTATTTTGCTGTTCAATGCCCTTGTAAAATGAATGCCCATAGCAGTAACAGGCTGGCTGTAGAGGATTAGCAGTCTTTGCAGAAATCACAATTTATTTGTAGGAGCTTTTCTTATTGCTTAAGGTAATCTTGGTGATATTTTTGACAAATAAAATTTTGTGTTTTATTGAAAGTGTTTGTTACAAATTGTCTCACAGGAAGAATTCTTTTATTTGTAGGATTAATATTAACAGGCAAGACATATGGAGGAACAAACCCAAACAAATACATGAAAAATAAATAAAATAAATAAATAAAATAAATAAGGATGAAATAGACTGGTCACATGCAATTAAACAGTTAGATAAAACAACACCAAAAAAACCAAAACAACTATAGTGCATGATAACATGTTTAACCGTGTTTTTGCCAAAGCCTTAGCTCTTTTTACACTGTCCACAGGATTTTAAATAAAGAAATCAAAAATATTGCTAAACCCAATCACACCCAGTAGCCGAGGCATTGAGAGCTTGTGCATGCATTCCACTCTTTATCTACTCTTGTGCTGCACAGTTGCATGATTTCTGCCTTTGGAAACAGTTTCAACATTCATTCATCAACAAAGCTAAATCCAACAATCTCTGAAAACTTGGTCCATTTCCTTCCTAAAACCTGGGAGGAAGATGTAGGTGGTTACACGCCCACAGCACTGCCATTTTCCAGACTCAGGAGGCGCTGTGGAACAGGGCTCCGTGGAGGGCCAGAGGGAGGGGGGTGTGTCCGAGGGGCTTCTGCTGAATTTCCTCGTACAGTGATGTGCTCCCATCCGCCCTAAAGGAACACACACTCAGATGCAGTCAGCACTACCTTAACATTGGGTCTAATACTGCCCTCCCAGAAAAGATGGTAAATTACTAAATACAGAGGATGTGACATACCCCAATACCAAAGTCCCATGAATGTCCTTTTGGCTGCATTGGTCCAACTCCGACTCTGTGGCATATGGCCCCAGGGGACTCCACAGGAAATCCTGGCACCCCCTCTGCTATGGTCCACACCTGAGGGAAAATGTTCAAAAGACATAATTTTTTATAATGTTCCGGTTGCACATCATCACTACATCTTTCATACAAAATGTCACTTTTGACTGACCTGGTCCAGAGGACCCACAGAAACTTTAGTGACATTATTGGAGATGAGCTCCCAGGCCGAACCTTGAGGGTAACTTGGGGTCAGGCCCTGTCTATACCACAGGTTACCTACATACAACCAAAATGTTATTTAATGCCAAGTACCATGTGTTTGTAATGTCTCTGAATGAGTAATTTCCTACTGTTTTCATCCACAGCAAACACTGATGTACGCCCCACTGAAAGTTGTTTAGGAGTTTGTCGAGGTGGAGAAGGGATGTGATACCAACATTCTCCTGTAGGTGGTGCAGAGAGATTGTTGAGTGAGTGGACACTTAATAGGAAGCAGTTTATAATTAAAGTCTGACCAGCAGGGTTCTGAGGTGACACTGATCCTCTGTAAAACACAGACCCATCCTTGGCTATAGCCCACACCTGATTGGCTCCACCAATAGAAACAGACTTAAATGGCTGGTCTGTGCCCACATGCAGCCAGGAGCTTCCCTGTGGAGAAGAGACAAACATTTCCAGTATCCTAACACATTTGTAACGATTGGGTTTTGTAAGGCTGTTTTTTACAGCAGGGTTTTGAAGGCTCACTCCCAGTCGACACAGTACGTCCCCCTTCTCACTGATGGCCCACACAGGCACATGCTCCATCTTGCTCTGTGCCAGACAGGGCATCAGGGAGATGTCACTTAGAGGGATGGGCGGAACCTGTTGCCATGGTGCTCGCAGGGTGATCTTACATTTTCTGTAATCAAAGCATCTCAAACAGACAAGTCCAGAAGATGTAAATACAATCACAAGAGAGCAGTGGGTACCTTATCCATCGTCGTCTCCTGACAAAGTCTTTCATAGTTTTGTGACCATGGAATGTCCTAAAAACAGTTGAGTTAATTTGTGTATTAATTTCTTTTTCTAGAGTGTCAACTTGTGGGGCTACATACACGGGGAAGTCTGCTGCATATTGCCACCCTTCTTTGTCTGTGCCCCCTAGAACATAGTAGTCCACAGCCCATTCTGAAACCTAATAACAGAATGATAACAAATTTCCTTTTAATGTAGGGGAAATATTTGTAAATGCACACTTTTTGTTATTCTTACCCAGGACCACTGAGGGGTGGGAGGGTGTATTGTGCTTTTTGTACATTCCTTTAGGCCACTTTCATCACTCCACATCGGGCGATCTGTAGGAAGTCCCCTAAAAAAACAAAACAACAACAACAACAAAAAGGGCCATTATCATAACTCAAAGAGAAACCTAGTAAAATATAAATATAGACTTGTACTTGTCTGTGTATCCTGTCATGGGGTTCCATCTTTGATTTTCATACACATACACATTTCTGACATCAGTCTGCTGGTGTATCTCAGCTGCGTCTCCTAAGAACACAGAGCTCATTTAGATTGTGTACATTTGTGATCTTAAAGGTGCAATATGTAACTTTTGTGCTGGGGGTGCAATATGTAACTTTTTCTGAGGAATTTTTCCACACAAGCAAATGGCAGACCCTCCACCTAAAGGTGCACAATGTAGCTTTTCCTAGTAGGAATTGAGCTGGAATCAGCTATGCCTTAATCATTTAACAATAAGCCCAACCTGAAAACATGTAGACCCAGGCTGTGCCGTCCCACCCGACGCCCCACACGAGCCCCAGACTGTTAGACTCTACACAGCGTAGGTGTCCTGGGACCTGTCGCCAGAACCTGCAGCACCACAGGACAAGCAAGAGACAAGCAACATCCACATCACATGTGTTAGTCACTGGTATTAGCTATGTTAGTATGTTGGTTTTGGTTAGCTTATGCAAGTAGAAAAAGATCCAGTCAGAAGAAAGAAGTTGGGTACACTTTATGATAGATGCAAATGAATTAGTTTTATGCATGAAAAAGACCTAATTCATAATGACAACTAGTTCATTATAGTCTTAGTAACTACTTACTCTAAATCATTCTTAATAAACAATTTGCTCATTATGAATCAAGTCTTTATTCATACTTTTTTGTGCCATTTGGGTGTAGTTAAAGTGTTACCACAAAGTCTTACATGAGATCACAGGAGAGTGCAGTTGCAGGAGATTCCAGTGTGAATGAAGGCTCATGAACCATAATGTCTCCTTTTGAGGTGATGGACCAAAGGGCGTGTCTGGATGGAAGACCGCTGATCCCTCGACATTCACAACAACAGTCAGACAACAGGGACAACTAAGGATAGAAAAAGTGAATTATACATTCTATATGAGACTGTTTAATAAGCTCTTGTCAAGGATATTACCCAGTCATTCAGGTCCTTTTCAGTTTGTGCAGCGAGAACCAAAGGCCACCTCTGCTTGGTTCTTTGGGCAGTGTACACAGCAAAGGCATAGTAGCAGTCCCTGATAACTGGTACCAGTGCTGTGATTTCATTTATGAACACTTGTAGGTACTAAAATACAGATAAACACACACTTGATCATGTATAAGTCAATTTGAAAACAAAAATAATGTGCGAGATATTTCACATAGATAATAGTTTTTGTTAGATACACATTCAAGTTGTAATTCAAAAATTAATTCAAGAAAAAAAATATATATCTATTTTTCAGTTTTTATGTCAAGATGTGATTAAAAATTATTAATAAAAAATAGCAACATTAAATCCAGATAAATACATTTTTCTGGTATTTTATGCAACGCAAACTCTATGTATATTCATTTCTGTAATACCAACCTTCTTCTCATCATACTGTGTGTAATAGACAAAGAAAATGCTGTCTTTCTTGCCATCAGACTTGGTGGACTGCTCCAAAGCGACACTGACGTCCACCCAGCGCTGAGGCTTCCAGTCTCTCCACCAGCGCAGAGTACCTTTACGCACCCATATGGACTGATGTGGAGACCAAATGACAGTGACAATAGTAAATGATAGCTGCTACAATAGATCAAAGTAAATGTGTGAATCTTACATTGCTTCTCTCCAGGGGCTTTCGGCTGGTGGCATCTCTACGTTCATGGTCTTCGCTCCAGGCAGCAGACTGGACAGGAGTGAGTGACACTGAGCTTGTGAGGATACCTGCAGGAAATTACAACAAGAATATTAAAGGTGCACTAAATAACTTTCTGGAGGGGGGTTTGCCACCTGCTTGTCACCATAAAGAAGTTACTGTTTTGTCTGGGATGTTCCATGGTATGGTGTAAATCTATTGTGTAAACACACAAAGTACAGGTGTGTTTGGAATTAAAATACCTTGAAAAACATCTGACCTGTAACTTAACCAGGTGACCGCACCAGGCTATCTTTAGTTTTGTCTCCAATGTATAGATTTTCTAAGGTTATCCTGTTTTTTGTTGAGGGGGACTGAAACTATTCTTTACCAATTAAAAGATAGTGTGTAGATGGTTTAGTAAATCCAAATTTACCAAACCAAACTTATGGATTACTTTAACGTAATACAAATATTTTGTGGGTCAATCAAAGAGAAATGCACCCTTACAAAAGATCCACACAGATCACAAACTTATAATGTGATAAGTACTTTGAGCATTCCGTACATTGGCACCCATTTGTTTAGTCCTAGTCATTCTATAAGAAACCTGTCTAATTTGAACAACTGTACAGTTAGCTTATCTCTAACCTGTTGGACTGAGCCAGCTGATTTTAGACTCTGCCTCCACATCACAGCCTCCACCAGAGATCCAAGCCCACACTGGTCCATCTTCTTCTCCTACTCTTTGAGGATTCTCCAAAGCCAACACCCCTGTGGTCCTGTCCATCAAAGTGCTACCAGCCTCCAGGGCAGTGCGGGCGGCTTCTGCCCCCTCCAGGTCCACGTTGCTCCAGGGCAGGTCACGTGAGGCATGATCTGGAGTGAGGAGTATGGGGGCAGGGGAGGGGTCAGGATTGTCCTCTTGGGGAACTTCTAAAATAGAGGGTTGAGCTGTAGAAGGTTTGTCGCGGTCAGAAACTAGGCTGTTGATAAAGCTGTCACTGGCAGGGATAAAGGGTCTAGGGGCAGTTTCAGGGGTATCTTCAGCTGTGTTCTCCCCTCCCAAAGGCACTACAGAGGGGTGAGCGGCTTCCAGGACAGGCGTGTCAACAGTGCTGCTCTGTGCTTCTACTGGGCCCAACTCTGAGTCCGAGTCTGTGCAGCTCAAAACAGAGCCTTGGGACGCCTCGGTTAGCTGATCATCTCTAGTGTAAAGACAGAAAAATGATAACATTTTACAACAGCAACTAAAAATGCAAGAATTGTTTAAAACTACAAAAATGGATGGCATATTATAACAATGCATTAGTCTTATATAATGCTTTTCAAGACGCTCAAAGTCGCTTTACAGTGGTGTACATTATTAATTTATTGCATACTCAGTGATGGTAAGCTACTATTGTAGCCACAGCAAGGCTAGCAAGGCCAGTCTGTGCCATAAGCCCTCCCGACCACCACCCGCACTCACTACTTTCATACTAGACAATGTGGGTGAAATGCCTTGCCTAAGGAGACAATGACTGTTTAACTGAAAAGTAAGTGCATAATGCTTCTTTCTGGCAATTTATGTCACTTTTAACTTTACTTAATCATTGAAAAAGTTTGATTTCATAAAGCTGATAACATACTAGAGGAGGGATCATCTATTAGACACTGTGAATGAAACCAAAGGATTACACTGTTGTTCGGTCATGGTGCCAGTAATCATAAAATTGTGGTTTTCTTCTCACAATTATCGTAATACTAAAACTTGAACTTGAGGCATACCTAATATATACTAGTGCCTTTAATTAATGCTTACTAATATGCTGTATATTTTAACCCAGTAGAGGTTTAAATTGTAAAGCTTGTAAAGTCTATCTGTATATTTGCCTGACCAATTATTACTAGCAGCAAGAGTACGGTAATCATTTCAATCTTTAAGACAGGGGAATGCACTGGCTATGCAGCTGTAAAACTATATTAGAATCTGTTAACAAGTTGCATTCTCAGTTGTCAGGCAAAGTCATGCTATTTCTGTTAAAACCTTGAAAGCAGGAATGCAGACTTAAATGGCACTGTGAGTGTGATGTTCTGGTCAGTACTCCAGCTGTAGGTCAGATGTAAGACAATATTTCGGGGGATTTTAAGGTGGTACATTTATGGGCTCTGTATTCTGGGAAAAAAAAAAATCAATGTGCACCAACCTTTGTGGACCAACTTCTTTTTTACTTCCCCATTGGGCTGAAATTGGGATCCATCCATTTCCACTAGGCTCAAATGGAGTCACACCCATCCTAAAGTACAGACTTCTGTCTTCACCCACAGCCCACACCTGCCAAAAGATGAAAGAAAAAAAAAAGTCTCAGATCAGCACATTCACCATTATCCTTTACTATAAGCATGTTTCTGATCATTATCCCCATAGCAGCAGAACAGAAGCAACTGTTACTTTATAAGGTCATATACTGAAACAGTGGCACCTGCCACTTCACACAAGCCCTCTCCATAACCACAGGCCCTGAAACATGAAATATGGGACATGAAGATGACGGCTTGGCCAGCTTCTAATTAGGGAGTGTCCCATATGTCAGGCCAGTAGGAATACACTCTGGGATATATAAGGCTGGGGCCTGAGATCCAACTGCCGGGACATTGGCTGGAACGCTGTGGTGCTCAGGTTACAGGGCTCTGGAACAGGAGGGTCTGAAGAGAGTGAGGTGCACAAGAGGAGGAGGTGTCAGCTGAGCCAGTGCAGTGCTAGCAAAGTCCAAGGCAATGAGAGCAAGAAATACAGAGAGTCCCATTGACCCTGGCTTCAAGCTCTTCTTGAAATTACATATGGTGGGACAACTGCATCTAATAAAAGAGAAATGCTTGGATGTTTTTGACCAATACAATTGTAATTATATTGCTGATTTGTATACGTTACATAGTATCTGGTAGGTATACGTTACATAGTATCTGTACTGCAAACATGGTTACATGCATAATAGTAAAAAAAGTATAAAGTTCTGCAGAAAAAAACTATACCTGGTCATTGAGGCCAACATCGACCATCATCATTTCTCCTCCAATACTGATCCAGCCGGAGCCGCAAGGATTGTGGGAGTTCACCCCTCGTCTGAACCACACCTGCACCGAAAAAGAAAAAGTATCATTACCTTAGTGATCACTGGGTTACTGCTATGTTTTAAAAGCTACTAGTTTACCTTATAGTCTTTGGTAACCACCCATACCACACTGACTCCCACAGAAACATGCAAGACCTCTACTTCTTTTACTGGTGATTCAACTTCAGTCCATGATGTGCCTGAAGATATTTTCACATAAAAATTTGCAACCATTATCTACATAATTACCAGTAGCAAACACTGTCTTCAAGCTGATACACATATAAAAAGGGACAAAAGATGAAAATGTGGCCAATAAAGAAAATAAAAGAAATAATAGACAAACAAACCAGTTGGGCTGTCCAGGCTGAGGCCATTCCGGACCAGCAGGTTCCCATCCCAAAGCACAGCCCAGAGCAGGTCTCCAGGGCCGGCTGATAACTGAGCCACCTCCTTAGGGACCTCCACCTCCTCCCAGCTGGTGCCCTCTGGGACCCGAGGGTGAATGCCCTCCCTGAACCACACCTGAGCAATAGATTGAAAAATTGGTTCATATAACAGGTATTTTTACTTTGCAGTGCCAGCTGCTTACAAAAAGTCCACCAAAATAGTTTACAGACTTCGTGGAGTATTGCTGCCCTCATGTGGTCAGACAACGCTGGTGATTGTGCAATTATATTATTGGTTATTGTGCAATTATAAATAGGAATGCAATCTGATTGAATTTGCATATTATATTATATTTAGGACAGACCTGGCCCTGCTGTGACACTCCCCAGAGGTATGGGTACCTTCCAGACTGGTCACTCATCTCCCAGCCACCACAGCTGATGTCACAAAGTGGCAGTGGTGTTTTTCTAGGGTTTTCCAAACGAATCTATAAAAATGTAATTTTCATTTTACTGTCTTATTTTACAATGAGTGCCATGGTAAGAACCGACAAACCTTTGCCCAACTCCCTGGTGCAATGTATCTTCTGTAACGTATCCAGCGCCTACGGCGGACACAAGAGTTCCATTTTTTATCTGGGGAAAAGTTAGCTGGAAAGTCTACAGCATACTCCCAGCCCTACATAGGAAAATGTGTGATTAAATTATTTATGTTATTGTAATACACTTTACAATTAAATGTATATTACTGTACTGTTCTTACCCCCGTTTCACTGGGTTCTCCACTGCAGCTCTGATCCACATACCAGTCCCCCTCCCATTCCCAGCTACGGGATGGGAGCTGGAAGCTGTGAAGAGGTTGCTGGTTCAATCCTGTTACATCACTCCAAGGCCAGCGGTCAGTTGGCAATAGCACATCAGTGAAACCATCCACAGGGTTCCACCTCTAAAACACAAGGGTGTCAGATGTTTTGATATTAATGCACAATTTATGCAAAGTTTACAGTGATTCTCTGAACCTGGTTTTCGTAGGTCTCCTCTCTGTAGCGAATGGGGGTTTCACTGGGCATTATATTGAGGTAAACATGGTGGTCACAGCCTATGCCCCAACATCGGCCTTTTCCTGCAGACACTCTCTTCAGCTCCAGCAGCATGTCATCAGCTCGCTCCCAGCGCTCACTGGCTGTGGACAGGCTGTACACCCTGCCGTACACATCCACAGCCCAGAGCAGAGTGATAGGCATGATGACCCCTGGAAAGAGAAAAAGTCTTCTTATAGCCTATCCACCAAATTTTACTGTATATTATTAAATCAGCAGAGCTAAATATACTCATGTGAAAATATTAAATGCTGTCCTTTGCATTTGGTCTGAAAAATTTATTGCAACTGGATCAAAACATGATCGACAAGAGTTGCATTAAAACCTGTAACAATTTATTAAGACCTACCATATGTGCTCAAATACATGAACAACATCGATACAAGACAAATCTGCAAGATGAATTTATGCTGCTTTTAACTTGAAATTGACCGGAAGTAGTATTCCCTTCTTTTCTTAGTTAACTTTCCATTCAGCAACTGATACTGTACTAATCCTCTACAGTCCCAAAGACGCTTCACTATTGATCTCCAGAGCACAGAGTCTTTTTTGACCTGAAAAAATATTATGGCCAAACCAAGTAAAGCAACAGGCCTTTAAGCTAGAGTGCTTCCCACCAATAAGCTACTTTGATTTTGTCAGAGTTCATCTTGGCTATAATGCACAGCTGAAGCAGTCCAAGCGTTGATAAACAGAATAAGTTCAATGCAAAATCCACGCACAGTAAAAGCTGTAACAGGACGCACCTGGAGGAGGATACCCGAGCCGCGGAGTCACGGGACAAGCGACATGATACAGGTGGACAGGCAACGTGCAGAACCTCTGAGGGACATGCCAAGACTGTCCAAAACACAGAAACACGACCAAAATGTGTATGGACTGATTTGACAGCTAGCATAAATACAGACAGCTTTAAGCTGGTTACATGACTGGAGGAAAGCCTGAAGGAAAGCAGAGCAGCACAATAAATAACTTACATGAGATGTCTCCTCATTCACGAGAACATACTCCTCTGGAGGAAACAGTCCACAACTCAGACATTTCCAAAATGATGTTAACTCTGAGGCAGAGGAATGCTCGGTTCAGTCCGAGTCCACAACAAGAAATGGAGGAAGCGTGTCTCTGATTGGTTCAAATGTCCCAGCCGCGTGAGACGCGTTCATCCCATTGGTCCAACATGGGATACCCGGAATCATTTTCCCCTCGACTCCGCTGATGGACGTGCATATTTCAATTATTTATTCACTATCAAATTAATTATTGAAATGCAAGATTGTCTTCACCTGTTCCGTTACAGTTTGGGCTTTTCAATCAGCAGCTTGGCTACAGCAACAGTTTATAGTTTACCTCACAGAACATTCAGCACCCTGGATAGAGCACGCACTTCACCTGCACAAGTCCTCTTTTTACTGACAGTCTGCAGTAGGCGTAGGCCTACCACAACTACAACCACAAGACCTGAAGTGAAATCATGAAGTTTGCATATACAGGCGACCCACAATAATAGACTAATAGTCCATTTACAAAGATCGAAATCATTTTCGACTGTCCTTCAGTTTCTTTAAGATTCATGTCACCTCCATCAATTATCCCAAATCAGGGAATAATGTAGACCATAACTGTTATTATGAAACGTGAAGGCTTACGTAAGCTCTAAATAAGTGGAGCACTAGCACATGGCCCTTCAATGGGCCTGTCTGGTAAACGCCAGCCTGTCCTTTGTTTCTGCGTGAACAGCTTCTGCTCCTACATTTAATCATGTGTTGATGATTGTTTAAGCTACATACACGTGTCTGCAGTAGCCTAAGCTGTGCTGCACAAAGCAGCTGCTACAGCGCCATTTCTGTGGACTGTCGCTTTAAGAGGCTTTTACTTGCGCAGAGGCGCAACAGCAGAGCGTCACATGATTCTTCTCTTGTGACAATCCAGACAGAAAGGAAAAGGCAGAGTTCAGCGTAGTTTCTGGGCGTTGTGACCCCTCTAAACTGTGTTTTTAGTGCCAAAGGACCAACTGTGTGGAGCGAAATGGAGCTAAGTTAGCCAACACCAGACTCATAACTGCATTCCGGAGTTGAGAGTGAACATTTGGACAATATTGTTTTTTTTTCTTTCCGTCGCAGCAACAGACAAAGTTGGCGCATGGAAAGAGAGGAAGTTTTCCATTTTCGTTGCGTTTGTTGTTTGTTCCTGTTGTCTCTGCGTTACTTGTTGCATCAAAGACCAAATTTCACATTGTGTTCTAGTCAGTTGGTTCATTTTTCCAGATAAGTACAGTTTGTATTAGGAGACAACTTCCATCGCACAGCTGAGATGGTGGACAGTAAACCTCTGCTCCAGGACAGACCTCCTGCCTATAACGCTGTCCCAGGGATCTACGAGTATGGCCCCCCGCCACAGCAGAGCTACGGGGCCATTCCTCCCGCCATCCCTCCGCCTTACCAGTACCCCGAGGGGGGCCAAGGCAGGTGACCTCCTGGAGCCCATGATGTGCCTGCTCCGTGCGCACAGTCTGCGGCGCAAGTTCACACAGCTCACTTTCGTTTACGACAAACTAAAATGTTCATAGTGATTGTTTAAATATATCCACGTGTCAGTGATCATAATCGTATCACAGACTGTTTAGGCTATGTGACATGGGTAATGACCAAGACCCTCTTTGATTATTTTGGCCTGTTGACATGTAACTCCCCAGAGATAGGCCACAAATGTTTGCATCAAGGAAGTTCTGCGGGTTTTCTTATAATTGCGATCTGTGGCCTTTTCCTGTTTGCTGCTGTTTGTCAGTAGGCCTACTTCTCCTGTAACCTACATGTGAATGAACTATGTTCCGTTATTGTTTATCAGTACATGCGTCAGAGATTTACAGATGGGGGGTTCAAAGTTCACTGTGACACACTCCACAATTAAATACTAGTTAGTATAATTAGTGTAAGTTTTTTTTAGAATTACAGCATGCATTTGTATTGTGTATTAGTTTGAAGCTTTGTAAGCCTATGGTCTGATGCTAAAAGCATTTAGAGGAAGTAAGAAAGACAGACATGTATGATATAGGCTACATATCTGAGAAGTACCCAAATCAATTGTATTATAATTACTTCCTTTTTTTTTTTTTTTTTTTTCTCAGGGTACCCAACAACCCAGGCGGCTCCTGCTGTGTCTCAGCAGCCCTACACTGGGACGTACGCCATTATTCAGCCTTCAGTGGTGGTGGTAGGCGGCTGTCCGGCCTGCAGGTGAGCACACACCCACTCACCTTCATATTAGGTTGTGTCATTATGTCAAATGATACTGTTACCGTTTTTGTGACTGTTTTCCAGAGATAGATTTGACTTAAAACTAGGTCTACTGTTAAACTAGGTCTACTGTTTGAATCATGTTCTCTGTAATGTGGCACCTAGTCTCCAGTCTCCACATTGATTCAATAGTGCACTGAATAGTGAGTGTCTATAGTTGGAATGGAGACCAAACATCTTTCATTCTGCAGCTCAATAATTAAAGTTAAATTTGAAAATAAATGTATATAGCTCTTTGCAGGAAATCTTTCATTAATTTATATTATATTGCATTTGACCCTTGGCATATTCATTTTGGCTCACCAAGGGGAAAAAATGGGTTCTCCTAGTATAAAGTACAATTTAGTTTAAAATGTACATTGAACATTTTGAGTTATGAGTCAACTTTCAGTCAACTTTCTGTCAGCTGATGTTATCTGCAGACATGTGATGACGGGGTGGCAATAGGTCATAAAATTGAAGCTGGTGACTTTTTACATTTTTAGGCAAAATGTAGACTGTATATTTATTTGTATTGTTATTTTTGTATTGAAAATTTTAAACTGGTTTAATGAAATATAGTCATATAGTCAATATAGTTTTCATGTAGAAGGATGAATTAGAGAACATGTAGTCCAAGTTTTTTTGTTTCAGTAGAGGCCATACCACTATAATGGCATTGTAAATATGGAGATCCAGAGAGCTTTGCAACACTGCATACCTTTTTGGAGGTGGCATGTCACATTTGCATGATTCCATGGAAATGGAAAGTTAAAGCTATACATTCTTCATGGAGATATGGAGAAGTTTTATGCCATGCTGTGGAGTATAATTGTCAAAGGAACAGCATTTCAAGCAGGCGGAGTCCCTCCTCTTGATCCATTAAGATCAGTTCAGGTTTGTGGAAATGCAAGCCTACTCAGAGTAAGGTCACACGTTTTCATTACTATAAAAATGAAAGAAAAAAATGTTTTTTTGTTTTTTTTTATTTTAGTCTATTTTTTTGTGCTAAAAAGTTACACGATAAACTTGATAAATAAAGCTTATAGAGTACAAAGAAGGTTGTATAAGTCACTAGTCAACAAAGAATCAGGAGTCATCAGGAACTCAAATATTACTTCATTATTCACAGTCTCTCAGGCAGTGCACCATTTATATCCCAGACCTGTTCCTGTTATATCTTCTTTTTCATATTCGTGTGATACTACAGTACTATAGAAAAAAGATTACAAACTATCAGGGCTAATTGATAAACAGTGGAACTGAGGGCTTTCCACTCTCTTGAGTCCACTGGTTACAAAGGGACACACTTCTGAATGCCTCCAGCTGATTTTGTAGCTTGTTGCAATCATGGGACCATGTTTTGTGCTTATTTACAGTAAGGATTAAAGCTGCTGTAATAGCCTCAAACTATTAGGTGCTGTGTACCATCTGTTTATGTGTATAGTTTTACTTTAAGTGTAAGTCCCTTTGACAGGAAGTGGTTTAGGTTTCAGATAGTCTGATTGCAGTGTCTGTAATTGTCTTGATGACATGCCCATATTTGTTGCAGAGTGGGCGTATTGGAAGATGACTTCACATGCCTGGGCATCCTGTGTGCAATCTTCTTCTTTCCCCTGGGCATCCTGTTCTGCTTTGCACTGCGCCAGAGAAGGTGCCCCAACTGTGGGGCCACTTTTGGTTAGGGGGACCAAATTATTTCTAACACGCTTTTGCTCATGTTTCAATCCACACAGTTCAATGTGTCTTTATTTTGTAATCTCCATGCTTAACTGCCATAGTTATTTACAACATATTATAATGAATTATAACATTTTTGAGCATTTTATGGTATCTTCTTCATCATTTCTAGCGGTGCCTTCACGTCATGCACATCATTATCAGAAATTCCATTTGTTGCCAATTGGTTTGTAGATTTAGTTAAGTTTAGGATGAGCAGATTGCACTTGTACATCATATACCTAATATTTTGGTAAATTTTTATTTCATTTTGTCTTGTCTTTACTGTATTGAGTTTTGTCTTAATTACATACATTTTGCCTCTGAAATTATTTTCAAAAAGCTAACATATATATCAAAAGATTATCTTTGTATAGGGACTTTTCCTAAATGATAGGATTTACAGGAATACCATTTATGAATTGTGTAAATATTTGTATATTTTTATTGTTCTAGGGGGCCATATTTGCACTGATCATTTGACAAATAATCTGCTAGATTGTGCTTTTCCAGGGCCAATGCAGACCTCAGGAACATACAATCTGACAAGCTCTCAACTTCTACATCCAATCACTGTTGGACTTTTTCTGAAGAATGCAATTGCAAAGTGCAGCCTCATGTTAGGTGTGGAGAATCACTGCATGTGAATTATGTGGACTTTTTTCTAATCAGACAATCAACAGAGAGTCTGTCCCTGTGTTTGCATTTTTTCTGTAGTCAATGTCTTCCATCATTATGAAATATTATGAGGCTGTCTAGAAATGGGGAGGGCAAGAATTGTAACTCTTTAGATTAGAGCACTGCACTTGCCGTTTAAAATGTTATATACAACTCACTGTAATTAAAGAATGCTGCTCAAGTTGTCTCAAGAGTAAAATAGATGTGTTCAGTGAAAATTCCATCAGTTCAATCACAATTTCATACATGTATACAAAGTGGAGGAGACAATGCAGAAATAAATCTTTATTCTTATATGCAATATTGGGCTTAGACCTGAAAGGTGCATGTCCTGGTAATAAAACACCATGTGTAATAATTAAAGCTAAAATAATTGCACTAAATTTGTCCACAATCATATTTAAAAATACAGAAGGTTATATTAAAGAATTGTCTGTTTTTAAGGCAAAGACGTGATAACAATCTCAAAAAAATTATGGCAAAAACCAAGCTTTTGTCATAAGACACTTAGGGATGGAGATCACCTCTGTGCATCACTTTGAATAAAATACAGTTCATTGTGCAGTAGACAGTTCGTTATGACCGACATAGTCAAGGGACCCAAATATAAAATATAGTGTTCAACAGTACATTAATCTACTGTACTATGGCAACAATAAGAATTTGTAACATTCTCTATGCAATGCAACACAAATATTGTATGACCATATTTATTAAACTTGTCAAGTGCAGGTACAAATGTGGTCACTTCCATGTCATCACCACCACAAACAAAAGAACATACATATAAAATACATCTTAAATATAAGCGTATCGTAATAAAATTGTTTTGAGAGTTTGCAGTCAGAAGGATATCCCATAATCCAATGGCATCTTTCAAGTCAGTGCTGGTCAAGTTCCGTTTAATCCAGACCAAAGGTTTCTGAACCACAAAGTCTGGTTCCAGCATCTTGGACGAACAGCGAGTGGGGGACACAGAAGTGGAGACTCATCAAATAACTGGTGCAGAGCGGTCATTGGTGACAGTGGGACGTAGCCGGACTGTGGCGAAAGGGTTTCCTCCTCTGAAAACATGACATCACAATAAGAACAAACAGAGAGGAAGAGGGTACTCAGCAGAAATTAATGAATGACTTACGCTAGATAAGGAGCAGGTGCAGGTCTGGAGGTGCCATTTGGCTGTGCTGGCTGTAGAAAAGAACATCAAATATTAAGGGCTTGGTAATAGTGGCATAAAAAATATTTCCACATTATTATATATCAGCATGACACTTATTTCAAAGACCCCAATGTTTGACACAATGCAAAGTTTTTTTTTTGTTTTTTTCCAGCTTTGCTGTTCAACCTGTAATTTATCATGGCCACCACTAGATGTCAATAGTCGATAGCAGCTGTGAGTGCAGATGGCATGCATGCACCAAAATGTCTCTGTTGACCATTATGTCCCTGAAGAGAATGTGCTTCCCAACTGCTACATGACCTTTTTTCCAAAAATAAGCTCAGGTCATGTAGCAAGGCAGGGAACTTTAGCTACATGTGTTCACTGATACAGTTTTAATTTATTGCACTTCCTGAAGTCATCTGTGAGCTACATCATGGGCTACATCATGGGCTACATCATGGGCTACATCATGGGCTGATGCTTGCCAAAAGAGCCAACCAATGGTGTCGTTTCTTGATCTACACTTATATCTTTGACCCATCCCTGAAACATACTCCTTCCTCTTCTTTATCAGCACAAAAAGTCAAACCAGCGAGGGAGCATTTTTTCCTTATAGTGACAGTGCATTCCTGGGTAACCCCACCTTCCCAGTCTACAACCTCTCACCTTTCGCTCTCTAGACCAACCTGCTGGGGCAGAAAATGGCTTAACACGCACATTATTTAGTGATGCCACACTTCCTCAAAAGTCAAACCAAACTTTATTCTATTCAGCCACTCTTTTCTGTGTATTTTCTACACAGACTCAAATCTATCCAAAGTTACATACACCAAAACAGTTCTGGAAAAGAAATATACAGATTTAAGTTGCCAACTACCAAAGAAATCCACAGGCACACGCCCCCTCTGCTGTCCACTCTGCTGAACATGAGCCAGAGCAAGGAAGCCCAGCAGCCCTTTTCTCACAGGCAGCTCTATTCTGAGATTTGTTTGTGTAGAAAAGCAAACTCTTGAGTCATTGCAAACAAAGTGGCCGCTAAGCTCAAGTGAAAACAACCTTTGGTAGTTGATATAGAGATGTGTGGTGAAAAAGGTATGCAGGAACAGGTGTGGTGATGTGGAGATATGGGATCAAACAGAATGTGGAAAAGCAATTATGTTGTTTTTTTAAGAGGAACCAGCTCAAGCCTTAAAATAGAACAACTTGGAAATTTCTGGTTAACTTGCAGTCACCACTTTCTACATATTAATGACCATTTCCACATATTTGGTAAAACTTAGCAATACATTAACAGGAAAATGTACTCATCATTAATCCCCAGTGTTGTGAAATGTGGCGAGTCCTGTGCTACTCCCGGCCACCCTGAACCCTGTTTGCGAGAGCCTCAAAAGCACAGTATTAACCTGGCTGAAATTAGTACTCAGTGGATTAAAATTTGACATCGTGCTGAAGCATCAGAACCCGAGGTCTAAGGTCATCATCAAAAGTCAGTTCACATTTGGTGCTTAGTGCTAAAGCTCTCCCTTCCACAGAACAAAAGCATACATGTGTGATTCATACTGCACTTCTGATGCCTACATTAATGTGCTCATGCATAACCATAAAGCTGTTATTACACAAACAGCCCACAGTTGCAGAGAAACAGAAATACCAACAACCCACACCACTTCTATAAAAGTGAAGCCAGTGTTTTCTGCACCGCTGATGGAGCAAACATAAAAGGTGTTTTTCCTCAAAGCATTTACATTTATTTAAAACATCTGAAAATAAAACCACACAGTTTTTGCTGCTTCTTTGCATATTATGTAAATAACGCCTCAATAGTTACAGTAATTGCCATGTCAGTATCTCAGACAAAATATCTATACAGAAATAGTTTTACTTTCACAAGGTAAAACAAACAAAAAAAACAAAAAACAAAAAAAAACAACAAACAACAACTTTCTCTTTAATAAATGACTCAACTCAATAGATTCTGGGTGTGGACTAAGCAAGAAACAATCATTTTTCAAACACGTACAATCACTGGGATGGGTGACACAAGAGTGTATCATAAAGGGCTCAAGTTTCCAAGACACTGAAACTTATACAACCCCATTAATTTCCACTCAAGTGCCTTCACTAGCAGCAGGAGCTCAGGGACATGTCCCTGCCCTTGTGGTCATGTGACAAGACACCAGGAAGGACAAATGTTATCTCACTAAACACACGCTACATGTAGCAAAACGTAGTGTATTCGCGCGCACACACACACACACACGTCTACAACAGCACTCATTTTGAAAGTAGATTCACAACATTTATAAAACAGATTTAATTCTATAACACTGAAAATCCCTGACAATTAAAATCAGATAAAGGACTAACCGTGTTCGGGTCAGACGAGGAGGACGAGGTGGCAGAGGGCGTAGGTGAGGGCTGGTGATTGTCATTGGGAACAGCGTTGACAGATGACATCATGCTGTTTTTGACTGGGTTTTGATATGACACGTTACAATAGTCGGCTGGGGGCAGCACCATGGTGGCCTCGTCTGTCTCCGTGTCTTGATGATGCAGGTTCACAACACTTCTGCTTCGGTATGGGGCTGCTGAGACACTACAGAGAAGACATATGATTGACCAACTCTTGGATCAATCTAAAATCTCCTTTTATATTACACATTCATTACCATTACATAAAAAAAATATATAAACCAATAGTTTTCAGATTGTAGAATGTGGTAATGTCAGACTACCAGATGGGGGGGCAAGAGCCAGTTTTCCCCATTGATTACATTGTATTATCATTACAGAAACATGAAAAGGTAAATTCAGAAACCTGATGATTTCTTTTAGTGATTAGACCCTACAACAGAAGCTCTATTTTAACAAATATTAATTTTATCTGCCCCCATCTTTATGACATTTTATTGACCTATAGATTGTTGTGATGTCATCTGAGACCCAACATTAGGAACCAGCAGTTTAGGATGAGGAGAGTCCTGCCCTGGATTACAAAGGTTATCAGTCTAACAGGAGTAACTGGAGGAAGTCATGCCAACAATACAGTCGGGTGTAACATGAACCCCGGATACTGGACACGTTTCTTTACCTGTTGTTGTTCACCAGAGGCTCTGTGAGTGCACGGCAGTAGGACGAAGGGAACCAGCCCCTCCTGAGGAAACACAGAAGACAGATATGGACTGGTAGTCAAAGGAGTTGCCCTGAAGTTGGCAATTAAGTTAGATTCACAGGTGATGTTAAACAGTGTCTTTTTGCTTCAAAATAATAAATTACTATTGCTCATATCTCCAATCAATTCATTGTCTACAAAATGTTAGATTATTATTCTGATCTGAGTTATGCGTTTCAGGTCTCCAAAGCCTCAGTAAAAACGCTCTATAAGATGTGGTTTGTCTAAAGGGAAACACAGCCATACATGTTTAAAAATACACATTTTGATCACACCATTACTATGTCAACTTTTTTTTTTTTTTGCTTTGTCTTCTATATTCAAGAATGCCTCAAAATATTAATTAAAATGCCACAAATTATTAAATGTAAAATGAGGGTTAAATACCATGTTACAATAGACAACTTTGGAGAAAAATATGAAACTATCAGCTTCCATCAAATCAGAGCATAACTTGACTTCCATGCTGTAAAGCTTTCTCTTCCATACAACTTTCTCACAATTGGAAAGGCCCTTATAGGTTTTGGATGAGACTCACAGTAAACTACTGACATGTCTACAAACAAACAAACTACAATAAACTATAAGCAAACTACAAACAAAGTACAAATAAACTATAAACAAACTACAAACAATCATGTGCAACAACTGGAACACCCAAATATACAGTACTGGCACCTACAGCAATAAGATAAGACCATAATAATGAGTAAGATAATAAAGAATCAAATATGAGCAATGTGGAGCAGGCAGTGCTCTGTGCCTCTCTCCAGGCACCTGCACCGCAGCCTCAGGCACTTGTCTTTGATTGCCTTATTAGTAAAGCTGTATGCTTTATGTACAAGGCTTGTATAACAATCAGACTGGAGACCATCTGGCTCCCAGGACAATGCAGTCCCAACCACAGAAATCACCTCGTGACCCACAGAGGAGCGCCTAAGCAGATAGCATGTTTAACATGGTGAAGACAAACAAGGACTAACATTCCATTCTTCTCCAGCTCTCCATACATCCACCCGTCTTTCTCTTCAGGGATCAGCAGAACTATAACGTCTCCCTCGTCAAAGCTGATCAGGGTGCTGTTGTTGCCAGCGTTGTGTGGGAAGATGGTCCGCACTCGAGGCCGTTTCACCACATGGTTCAGACCTGTGGCTACAGATACAGACCTGGAGAGGCCTGCATCCTCACCATTACCATAATCTGAAACTGACAACAAATGAAACACATTCCCTTAAATTACTTAACAAGTTCCACAGAGTGAATGTGGACAAAAAAAAAAAAAAACAGCCCTGAAAAATTACCTGGCTCCTGCTTTCCTTGTTCAAACAGATTTGCTAGTGGACTAGTTTGGGCCTTTTTCATGGGAGCCGGCGGATCCGATATGTTCTGAGAGTGAAAAATGAATGCTTAGAGACGTACCTCACATAAGTTTGAATGTGAAAAGTGAGACGTACCACACTGTGACGTGAGGGGGAGGGCGAGGGCATTGGCGTGATGGACACTGGAGCACGCAGAGCTTCAATCATGGTCAGCACACTGTCCGGCATATCTGACGCATCATTGCACTGATCCTGCCATGAGCTGATCTTTGCTCTGAGGATATCCTTGGCCTTTCAGCAACATTAGAAAACACAAAGTTTTAGCATACATAGGTAAAAGGTTGAAGTGCATTGGAGGGTTGTATTCACCTTGTCATGAAAAGCAGCAGTTTGGTAGGAGAACATGCAGTGTTTGTCCACTAGAAAACAGAAGCGCCTTTTCTCCTCCAGTAAGGCCTCTTTGCAGCCATCAGCAATGAACAACTGCATGTCCATCTGACGTGTCGTCAAGGTCTCCAGGCACTACCAGTATGTACACAATAAAGAATCAAGTTAATATTTAGATAATATCACATGCAATGATTTAGCCTGATTTATTAAATCAACTTTGCTTATCTTGTTAGCCACATGCTTAACATCAGTGTGCTTTCCTTTATTGACAATACAAAAGCTACACAAAGCATGCAGAGAAACAAAGGTGATGAATTCCCTCTAAAAGGCTTAATCGCCAAGGTGCAGCCATTATAAAATATAGGTTTGCACTAAAGCAAAGCAAGACTGCCTTATCAGCTCGGACAGGTTGGGTCAAGACCATTTACACAGCAGGCACTTTTAAAAGTGTATGGTATATAAATAATAAAAAGATGAGCAGCAATTCATACAGGGTGCAGTTACAAAACAAGGTTTTTTACATACTGGTTCAGTAGTCATTTTAAATCAGCAAATGTCAGCCAAATGTCTGTTTTATCTGAGACAGATCTGAATGCATCTGTAGTTTCCTTATCCCTAAAGTAATCATCTTGATATATGCTTCCCAGTGATCTAACTCCACTTTAATCCTTTACACTGACTTCAACAGGCATACACCTTAAAATGTTTCAGTAGCAACTTACTCAATAGAAAACAATTACTTACTGCAAAAAAAAAAAAAAAAAAAAAAAAAAATTAAGGCATGTGTCTACTTCACTCCAAACACAGAATTACACTTTTTCAGTTGTTCTGATAAAAAACAAAAACAAAAAAACAAACAAAAAAAACAAAAAACAATTTTAGATCTCAAACATCTCAAAACAAAAACAATTTAAACCAGTTCCATCTCCCTTCAGTTTCAAAGCTCATTCCTTGTCAATATTGTGACAGACTCTCAGGCACACCCAAAGGACCTTTCTGTTGACAAGAGCAACGTTTAACTCTATAATTAACATACACCAAAATCAAAGATGACGCGCAACTGTGAGATGCCATCTCAGTCAACACAACACAGCCTCAAACTATGAGATATGAGCATATAAACATTTGCTTTCACCTCACCTCACTCTCTTTGTTTTCGTACTTGTTGGCATTCTTGCCTTGGCTTTTTCTTCTTAGTTTCTTCAAGTCTGACTGTGACTTCTCCAGAGAATCCTGCTTCATCTTGTGCTCCATTTGATACCTCTTATATGTGGCCTGGAAAAGAGAACTTGTAATGTCAGTTCACAGAGTTGGATTCTGTCATAACATTTTGTTTTCCTTATATACCATGTTGGGAAGTAACTAAGTGCATGTACTGAAAATACATATTCAGAATCCTAATTTTAGTAAAGTAATTGCATTTTGGTACAGTTAGTTACTCTTTAATTTGGTGGTATTCAGATTACAATTATTTTACAAAAATCAAGGAATAGTACTGCAATCAAATATATTGCAGTACTTGATAACACAATTTAGGCTTCAAATTGCACAGTATTAGAGACAAAAATAGAAACACAGGGTGGTGAGGGTGCATGCAATTTTTCCCTCTTTAATTAGTGATAAATCCACAACAAATGCTGAAACAAACATAAAGCAGGTGGTGTGAAGTTCTGTTTTTACAATATAATATATTGTGAGTGTATTACACTATTCAAAATACAGTACACCAATTGGACCATGTAACAGAATAACCTACGTTAAAAAACAAAACAAAAAAACAACAACATTTGAATTCAGGTATGCAGTGTTCCATGTATTCTTCCCAACACAGTACACAACACAGAATGACATGTATTGTATTTGTGTATACAATACACAGTATACAATACAAACTCAACCCCAAAATACAATAAAACATGGAGAAACCAATGTAATGTTATGCAATTTATGATTGCTGACTCAGGAATAGCATGTCTACTTACTGTCATGTATTTGACATCCATGTCAGTTTTTTTCTCCAGCTCGGAGACTATCTCCCGATGAAACCTTTTAAACTTCAGGTGAGAGAGACACAAAGACACAGAGGTGAGCACAAAACAGAGGGGATAAGGGGCTACAGTTTGTCAGCTGTTCTGTCTCCAGGATCTCACAGCAAAAACACTTTAACAGTGAGAAGGTGGGTGATATTGCGACAGTATGGAGCATGTGTGTGCGGGAGTGAGAGTCAAGTCCAAGGTGAAAGTCTGCATGAGTCAGTGCTGGAGCGTGGGAAAGCCCACAGCCTTGTGCTGCTTGTAAGTGTGAGTGTGGTGAAGCGCTGAGGCTCCATCACCAAAGATATGCTGCCATACATTAGACCCACGTGGGGCACAGGCATGCTTTCTTTCAACAAACATCATCATCACATGTCATCAGGATCTAACTGTTTATTTCACTGTTTGAATTTGTGCTATGATTCACCAAGAAGCCATAACCTCCTTCAGCAGCACTGGGAACCTTGTCTTATTTAGCCTACAAAATGACATTTTTTAAGCAACTTAAAATATAAAAGCAAAACAATAGAAATATAGATGCACACAGACAATTCTCTGCATTGTGTTGCAGTGAGCTGTGCACACTGTGTGAGCCCCAGCTGTGCTCTGAGACATGTTCAGACCTGTCCAGAGAGTGAAAATAAAGCAACAGGTGCGTCTAGTGCACTGAATCTAGTGGAGGGAGAGGGATGCAGCATAAAGAAAAGTGAACTTACATTTTCTTCCAGCTCATAATGAGCTTTACGATGAACCTCAGAGATTTCCATCAGGACCACACCTGCCACAGAAAACAGCAAGACAGATTAAACTATGTGAGACAAGAGAAAAGAACCAAAAGTTAAAGTAGTTTAATTTTGCTGCTATGTGTCAGAACTGCTACTGTACTTGGATAAACATAAATGCCACAATGGATTCTTGTGGACAGGGTCCATCCAGATCGCATGACCTCCCAGCTGACTGTTTACATCAGCATGTGGTTTTGTCGCTTAGAGACAGCCACAGCTTGTTTTAGTAAAGCCTGATATTGATGCACTCATTTGTGTCTTTTTTCTCATTCTATTTATTTCGACTGAGGGTTTACACATTCTATTCATTTGTTCTCTTTTGTATTTTCATACATATAAGCCAATGCATGATCTGGAAAATCTCTCAACAGTAGAACATGTTCTCAATATAGCTGTGACAGACAACTGTGTGAAACAGGAGCAAGAACTTTGTTTCAAAATATGATTCATAATAATCTTAAAGCTGTTTCCCTGAAGTACCAAGACTTCACTTGAAAGAGATAAAACCAGAAGAATCCTGGTGAATTAAGACCCTCTAGACCACACTCCTGTAAAAAGTATCATTATAGCAGGTTCTTCCAAAAACTATAAACAACAACTTGACATACTTTAGTAAACTGCATTTGAGTCATACTGAATACAATCTGTAAAGCCAAAACTAACTGAGTTGAATCTTATAATCTGCTAATCTTATTCCATTATGTTTATTGTGATGGCAGTTGCCAAGCAACAGTTGTACTAGGTCAGGTAATGTGGAGGCACGAGAGTGTGTCACACTGACGAAAACCTCAAAAGCCACTGCCAATATTCAACAAAGTGAACCTTGATAAAAGCTGCAGGCTGGCCACAGGTCTGTTTGGCTTACCCTGCTCACATCAATTCATTCAATTCAATTCAACTTTATTTATATAGCACATTTAAAAACAACCTCAGCTGACCAAAGTGCTTCACATACAATAATTAAACACATAAAAACATCACATAATGAGGTAAAATTACATTATACAAAAGAGCATAAAATAACAGTGCAAGTACCAAGACAGTCTATCTAGACAATATTAAAAGCCAGGGAGAAAAGATGAGTTTTGAGCCTAGACTTAAACTGAGTAAGAGACTCAGATGATCGGACAGACAAAGGGAGACTGTTCCACAGTTTTGGCGCTGCTACAGAAAAGGCCCTGTCACCCCTAGTTTTGAGCCTAGCTTTAGGCACGGCAAGCAGAAGCTGGTCAGCTGACCTCAGAGCTCTGGGAGAAGTATAAGGCTGCAGCAGCTCCCCAAGATAGGCTGGGCCCATAAAGTTAAGACATTTAAAAACAATCAGTAACACTTTGAATTTCATCATACTTGAAAACACTTAAGTAAAGATGCACTTCCTACTCAAAACACATTATTACATTATAATTATTAATAATTAGCATTATTACAAACATTTAGAATAAAAACATTTGTTTTCCTCCCTGCTCTGAACATAAAGGTGCGTCGGATCTCTGTGGGCCTACAGTCCCTGTGGTCTGGGACACACGCACACTTCACAACATGCAAACATGGATGTGAACTATGTAAAGTGGCCCTGCTGACAGTTTAGCTCCAAATGACTGATAGATTCTGCAACCAAAAGACCAGGCAGTGAACATTAAGAGTGTTTTTGAAAACTGACACTATAACGCCTGAGTTTTTTTTGCTGCTCACTGTATGAGAGTGTCATGATTCTAAGGTGCTTGAATGAAAACCCTGTTGATATCTGAACTGGGACACAGGAGCAGGGGAGACAGAGGTAAAGGAGGAGGAGAGGAGCACCATCCTCCACTGACTCTGAGGGTCTGGTTTCGGGCCGGCTACACGTCAGCACAGCTCACGTTTCACCAGATCTGCCTCACTACATCCAGGAGCTGTCTCAGTCTTCCACCCAAGTTGCATTCATTCAGCTACAGACATAAACTACACTGTTTATCTCCTGATCCACACAGTACATTGCTATAGAGCCAACGTGCTTTTGTATTTACTTTTGCATTAATCAATGTGTGACCTGAGGGACCAAATTGATTGATCTTAATACTATAGAAAAATCGGTTTATCATAGACATCTATATTTAGAATTACATGGTTAATGCATTTATTCTACCCACAAAACAGTCTTGAGAAACAAATATGCCCTTCTCTGAACTGCACAGTGGCAGGTGGCACTTCCCACTGATGCTGAAATTAATTAGCAGTTTTTGTCAATCAACAAGAGAGTAGAGCCACAAACTATGGTTACATCAAACAGGCCTCTGGTGGCAGCGACTAAACTGTAAATTAGACATGAGACAAGCTAGTTAAAAACATCTTTAACCATTTGTCGGTAATGTGTATCCTAAACAGTAACCTATGATAGTCCCCAAGTAGACTTGTTTCTCTTTTCTTTTAGACAGTAACTAAATTTAGTAAATATCACACAAATACATGCAGTCATTGTATAGCACTGAAGAAGAGTTCAAAAATTTATATTATAGTTATATAAACTCTAAATCAGTATTATAAGCAACAGAAATGTTGTAAAAAGGTTCCACATGAACAGGAGAAACCAGGAGAAACCTCAATGGTTCACTTTAACAACTGTTTCCACAAATCATTACGTTGTACACAACATGTAAAACCAGGCAACATAAAAGTACCATAATCTGGAAAAAAAAACAGAGCTGGGTCCCCCAATCACCACCACAAACCCCAGAAAAAAAAAAGAATATAGCTTTTAAAATGTATTTTATTTCATTTTTATGGTGTACTGCTTCATTTTCCTGTGTTTTACTTTGAAAACAAAGTACAAATGACTAATAAGTCAGGTTTTTCTCTCAAGGACCAGAACATTTGTTTCCGATTTAGTTTAAAAACTTTCAGTAACTGCGTTTCCCACCATAAAAATTGCACACTAAAAATAAGATGATGAAAAGCAGTTAGTAACATAAAAAACTTACCCAATTCTCTGGAGACTGGAGATGTTGCAGCATTCTCTCCAATCTTTGACACAGCATCAAAATACAACTTCCCTGCCAGAATCATGGCTGAAAAGAAAAGTGCTTTACTTTTAGTAACGATTACTCAATAATTGATTATTGAGTTATAAGAGTTATACGATTCTGTATGATATTGTGGCCTTGGGCATCATAAAATAGAATTCTGACCATACGTTAAGGTCTCCAAGTTTTGTTTTTTATTGGAGCCCTACAGAATGGGTAACTTTTTTATTGTGGCTGAAGCATGAACTTTTCCCTTCATCAACATTTGATGTAAAATTTCTAAAAAGACATAAAATACTTAATATAACTATGCAGAGAACTGTGTATTAAAATACTGCCATTGCAATGTTTACATAATTTCCACATGTATATTTTATATTGCTCAGACCTACTAGCCATCATCCAAATCACCCAATAGAAAATGTCTTACCAGCCACAGCTTTTTCATAGTTCTTGCCCAGGTTGATCAGATTCCTCAGCCCTGGGTTGAACTGTTCCATGACATTCTGTTGAAGGAAATAATATGCCATAAAGTTACTTTACACATTACGGAATAAAAATACTGGGAATTTTACAGTAGTTTGTTTTAATTGGCCATTGCTGAGTGTAGACTTTTGGACATGGCTAAGCCTGGATAAATGTAGAGTGTTGTATGAGGAAACAATCACAGACCAGCCCAGATCACAATATAGATCTTCATTAGTTTCTGAGTCGTAAGTGACTCACAGACAGCTCATAAGCCAGTGCATGGTAAAGACTTGTGATGGCCACTGAAAGCTTGCTGTATAATCTTACCACACAACACACACAAGCAGCTAAATTATTAATCCTGGAGTCTTTTGGCTGCTTTTCATCATACTAAGGAGCTGTCGCTATCTCACAGAGGACTGGGGAGGAAACGGAAAAAGTTCTACATTTATTCTGGCTAGGTGTGTCACAAAGGCTAACCTTCTCCTTAACACATTAACAGCCAAAATGAATCATGAACAGGATTTGAACAATGACTGATCCACCAGTTGAAGGCGGCCAATATAACTTCTCTGGTGGAGGATTGGTCACCTGCTCATCTCCATGGAGATAGTATTGCTTTGTCTGAAATGTTCCACAGTATGGCATTAAAGTTATGTAGCATTTTAATTAAAATTGTTTTATTCTGAAACAAAATATACTATATTGAAAAACATTCATTCTTGCTGTGATTGCCTCTCCACAAGATCTGACCTGTAATTTGGCCTAATATTGGCCTGATAGTGCCCTTTTTGTAGATAATAAATGAAAGATTTGACTGGCACATTCAAAATGAATGGGCCGCATATTACCTAGAGAAATCATCTTAATCAAAGTTATGGACAGCAGAGAAGACAAGTAAGTCTTCTAACCACAAGGCAGGGTTACTTTTGTTAACAAAAAAAAAAAAAAAAAAAATGACATAATGTACCAATATCTTCACCAAGCTTTACAAGCTAATAGGTTTGGAATATTTTGTCATCCTATGCCCTTCGCTTTCTCATGGATTATTTTAGGACTGTAGGCTATGCTTCCAGAAATTAAACATTAAGAAAAAATACTTAAACTCAACAAGGGCTATGAAGACGTTTTGTGCTGCACTGAAATGATATAACGTGTATAACACCAACCCACAATGCACAGAGGTTTTCATCTAAATGGGGCATAACCTCAACGTCAGAAGAAACACATGCCATCACCTCACAGTGTTACACAAAGGGCGGTCAGGCAGGTTGATAACTCAAAATAAAGGGCACTCCTAGGGTGGGGCTATCCTTCTGAAACCAGTGATTCAACACTGTAACTGTCATTCCATTTCAGGGGCAATCTCTGAGGATAAAAGGTAGGAGACTTCAGGAATATTTTTGGATGTCTTTTTCAAAACAAATAGGCCATTGTGAAAAGTTTTCAAGAGGGCCCATTCCATAGAGTTTTTTGTTAAATTGTCTGATTTGGGGGAGGCCTATTATTTCTGTTGCTTAATTAGCAGTTCCTATCCTAATTAAAAACACCCGTGAAGTCCAGATGAGCTCAGTTTCACGTGGATCCCATGGTATCTCCTTATATCCCAGGCTCTTATGTGCGCTCACCTTGTATGTACTTTCCGTGAGCTTGTTCACCTCCTCCGTGGCGCTTTTGGACATGTTGAAGCTTTTATCTGCGAATTCCAAAGGTAAAAGTTGTAACCAAAAAAAAAAAAAAAAAAAAAAAAAAAAAAAAAAAAAAAAAAAATGAGAGAGAGAGAGAGAGACAAAAGTAGAAACTCCAATTTTCAACCAGAAGGAAAGGGATCACAATAGTGGATTCCGATAGTTCCCCATAGTCAGGAGGAGACGCAACACCCGCATGTGTCCAATAAATAAGAGGTCACGGTGAAAGCAGGTGAGAGTGCGTCAGCCTGGTGCCGCAGTCCTGGCAAATGAGCTTCGAAGCTGTCAAACTTGTCGGGGGAGGAGGGACCTGTGGAGGGAGCGAAACATGGGTGCGTCAAGGTGCACCCAGTATAAATGTGGAATATTTCCGGTAAAGGTTTCGTACTACGGCTCTGGATAAATAATTACAGTCAACGCGCAAAAATGATTCAGTTCAGCCCTTGCTTAATCCTAAAACACGTAAGGGATGACGCTAGTGGAGAGGGAGTATTGCCAAAAGCTTAGTATGAAATGATTTTAGTCTGAAATATTGGGATTAGGTTGTGGTAATGTTTGCTTGACTCATAAATTCAGGTGGAAAGGTGAACGCATGGACTGAATATTGAGACGGGCGCGCCCTGGAGGCCAACACGCCAGAGTCAGGTAAACTACTTTGAGGATACGTGGGGATCAAGAAGCATCACTTTTGCCACAGCAAAGGGTCTGCCAGTTTCATTTTATACGCATGTTAGTCGGTTCAAAATAAAAAAAAATAAAAATTCTATGGTTATTTTTATTACATGTTTCGTTCCTGTTTTCTTTTTTCTTTTGTTTTTGTCAATATCCAAAAATCAAAATCATAAAATGTGTAATATATAATTGACCACTAGATGTCGCCCTCGCTTAAGTAATAAATGCGCCCTTTCTTCCACAAATTTAGCGGTCAGGTGGTGGCTTACATGTCTCGTCCTGTTTTGGTTTGTTTTGGTTTTTTGTCAATATCTCAAAAGCAAAATCATAAAATGTGTAATATATAATTGACCACTAGATGTCGCCCTCGCTTAAGTAATAAATGCGCCTTTCTTCCACAGATTTAGCCGTCAGGTGGTGGCTTACATGTTTCGTCCTGTTTTTTTTTTTTTTTTTTTTTTTTTTTTTTTTTTTTTTTTTTTTTTGTCAATATCCCAAAATCAAAATTATAAAATGTATAATATACGATTGACCACTAGATGTCGCCCTCGTTTAAGTAATAAATGCGCCTTTCTTCCCCAAACAGATTTAGCTGTCAAGTGGTGGCTTACATTATGTTAATAGTCAGTGGGGGAAAAAATAGGATTGTTCAGATTTTGCTCCTCACTAATCACTTGACGTTTAATCTTTAAAGTAGTCCAGTTGGTGCATATTGCTTTAAAGGGGAAGTATTATGGAAAATAAACTTTTATGACCTTTCAAGCTTTTACTCACAATTGATGTGTGCGTGTTTGATGCTCGAGTAATCCTATATTCTCATTCATCTGAGGCTTGAGTGCTTGGAAAATTCAAAAAGTCATCTACCCCCTATCTCCGCCCACTTCCCTGTACAAAAAAAAAGTCACATAGTTAATTTTCAGTGAAATTTCACTATGAAGGAATGCAGTTTTGAATAGGAAATCAATGGATGTGCTTCTGTCTTTAAGAGCCATAACTGTTTCAGATAATTGGACAAAATGTAAAATGATGATCTACATATGTCATAGTTTAATTCAAAAGTCTAAAATGTCTTCGTTAACGCCTCTAACGACTGTCAGTGTGTTAGGCAAAATATGTGCTTTGTAATGTCGTTGGATGATGAGATTGTAGATAGCAACCCGGAGTCACTCAGAGCAACAAAGGAAGCTAGATATAAAACGTGATGTTGGCCTTGGGCTGTGAAATGGCACATACAATTTAATTAGTCTGTGAAATCCAAGTCTTAGTGATAGTTTTATCTTTCTGTCTTGGCACTCATGACAATCTCCTGCCTAGTGAATGACCCACATCAAATATTGCTAAAATGAAATAAACTGAAAAGTGTACATAGTGGACTTCATAACATCACTGCATGACATTATATATACATATATTTTATTAATAAAACATTTGCTGTTGAAAACTGTTTAACCAAGTGAGTGAAAATATGTTGTTGGAGTAAAATAGTCACTGTCAGTCTAGTCCAGCACATCTTTGTACATCACTTGTATCCAGTGTATTTTTCTTGTTTTGATGATAGTTCCATCAGCAGTAATTTAATCTGAACTTTTATCAGTCTGCTAATCAAACAGATAATAAAACATATCCTTGAGTGTTCATAACCGGTCCAATTGCGAGACAAAATGCAATGTTCGTATTTCTGTATAGCTGTGTATATCGTGACGCTGCTAGAGCTGGCCCATCTCCACGTGACCTATCATTCATTGTTTCTGATGTACAAACTCTCCAAGGACAGCCTGTGAACAGCTTTGTGCGCTGCTGCTGACGTATTCAATAGAGCCTCCTTAAGCTACTCGAGCAAGGCCATCTCCCTTTCAGACATTTTTCTGGCAGCGAGCACACACAACACACCATATCGTTTTGCAAGTTTTATAAGTCAAAATGATGGTTAAACAGGTAAGGCTGTGCTTCCATCATTGTTTTCCATCACTGCCATAATAACACACCAAGGATGCAACAAATCTACAAGTCATTCTGTATTCATTTTTGCCATTAGCACTGTGCTGTTTTTGAAGCCTGGGATGCTGCTCATTATTTTTCAACAGAACATGAATAACACATTTGTCTGGTGATTTTGAAGACCTTAAGCTGAAAAGCAAATGCATGTTTTGAAAGAACACTCTGGCTCAAACTAGCTAACTTGTTGAAATATGAATTAAAAGCGTCTGTCAGCTGTGCAGAGCAAAATAGAACATACACATGTTTATGGGATTTGGCATTCCATTGTCATTAGTTTTTAAAGGTGCACTTTGTAACATTGCTGGTTGAGGGTCCATCATCTGATTGTTTCCATGGAAACTGGAAAATGTTCCACAGCATTGTATAAAATGTATCTATCACCATGCCAACACACAGGTCAGATATACAGAAAGAAAAGCCTGCAAGGTTTTTGATTCTTTAAAAACCCTTGAATGAACACTTGATAGATAAGTTTATTGCTCTGCTGGAACATTAGTAATAACATCTTGCATGCAGGTATACCCACCACCAGAAAATGTATGTCTTTATAACTGCTCTTGTAATAAAGATTTAAGATTTTACATTGAAATCATCTAGACCAGAGGTGCCCAAACAATTTTTTTTTTTTTTTTTTATCGAGGGCCACATCTCAAAACGTATTTGAAGCGGAGGGCCACAGACCGGCGATTAATACAATGTGGTGCTTTAAACACAGCTTTGACAGAGCCTCTGTATATTAATAAGGCTTGAAACACATTCATTTTAGGTCTGCATCACAATGCGATGTGATGTTTGAGGATATAGTGGTAGAAATAGTTTGATTTGCTGTTAAAAGTACTGCTTATGATCAACTGGGCCGGTCCAGTAGGAGGCCTGAGGTCCGCATTTGGCCCCCGGGCCATAGTTTGGACACCCCTGATCTAGAGCGTGCCCCTCACTGATCTAAAAAGTCCAAAGATCACTCCAACCCAAACAAAATGTAAATCATAATTGGCAGTCTGTCTACCTTTACCTCGCACAAATCCAGGCATTTTGCACAGAGAAGAAAGTGCTGGCTCATTGTTAAAAGTGCTGAGTCACCTGTTCACGCCCACAGCATTAAGCCCAGAAAGACAGTCTAATATGATGTATAGCATGCTTGGTAGAGTAATGAGTTCTTATATAGCCACATTACACTCCACATTCTGTTTTCCACTGATGTTGAATCACTTCTATTGATTCAGCAGCAATTACACCGTGTGATGGTGTTGTATAAGGCTTCTCTGGGTGTGAAGGGATAGTATTAAAGTATTAAAAAGCCTATCGTGTTATAAGCCAATAAACATGACACATCTAACCAAATCAATAACAACATTCACTTTTATTTAATCTCAGTTTATGTTATGGATTCAGAGATAAAGCTGTCAGGTGTTTTTTGTATGCTTATCTCAATAGCTCCCCTTCATTTGTTATCGGGGCAGTAAGTTCAATGCAGAAAGCGTTAACAACATTTGTGTATACCAAGAATGGCTGTAATCATAATTATTAAAATTCAAGTGAAAAAAAAGATCAAGATCAACTAAAAAATTAAGATCTCCAAATAACATCCTTTCCTCCAAAAATCCATACTACACTAACCCAGGTTTACATAAGGTCCCTATGCTTCACTAAAACAGAAGTACAATAAAAATACAAATTGACTTTTTATTAAGCTTTATTCAATTGCAAAAGGAACAACTGCACAAAAAGTCCAGATATTGTCAGTGGAGTTATTTGAATAGTAAAATAAATGTTACCTCTCTTTTTTCCATCATCTCTTGCGTGGTGATGACAGCATTTCCCCAAACAGAATTATTCAGACTCTCCACACACGTGCCCGAGGGTGCTCCACTTGGATGCGTGCTTCTGTTGATATTGTGGTCAGCAGGGTGTGAAAATTTAATAACACTCTGGATGTCAAGTGGCACCTCTCCCTGGATCAGCGGAGCATTGGCGTTGTGGGGGTAGAAACAGGTCTCTGCCATGCAAAGGCCCGGCACGCCTCACTGAAAACCACAAACATTTACCAACAGGAGGCAGAGCGGTCATGATCCCACTACAGGGAGCCGGTCCACACACTCCACTGAGCATTTGGACCCCAGAGCTCAGGAGTCAAATCTAGAAGGAATAATATTGGAAAGTAATATATATTTGGAAAATATGTGTATCCCCTGTGGTGTTGAAGCCTAAAACAATGTATGTCAAAGTGGTTTAGACAGCAGCGGGTCCACACTAAACCCACTGAGGATGAGCTGCATTTCAGTTTCAAAGGAGTGCAAAATTCATCCTTTTCCATTAGGTGTCATTATTTATCCTGCCTCAGCAGATGGTACAAACCTTACAAATACACAGTACAAATGAAATTGCAATACACCCCTGTATACTCGGGCCTGGGTTTAGATTAGAGACTAGAAAACTGCATTGATGGGGAAATAACACTACTACACCTGAAGCTTGGTTGCCTGCTGAGTCAGTCCCTCCTAATTTCTCTTCAAAATAATTTACTGAGAATTTCTTACATGTGTCTCTCAAATGTAGGATGCATCACGTGTTAAATATTCTCACATTCTGAACAAAATCTATAACTCCTATGTCCTCAGATATAGTGCAGGGTAGTGCTCGGCTTGTTTATTGGTTAATCTGCCTGTCACCCCTTTGAAACCAGGGAGACAGAATACAGTTCCTAACCCAAAGTCTTTGTATAGTAATGTAAAGCGCCTGGTCTTGGATGGCCATGTAACCAGCTCTGTCCTTGTTGACATTACGTTACAGATAGCTCTATCTGACATACGTCATCACAATTTATAATACTTCCTACAATGGAAGCATGGTAGGATTAGATTAAACAATATAATCACAATGTCTTGAGTGTGCATGTCTCCATGTCCCGTACCGCTGGTAAATCTATTTCTCTTCTGCTATACATCCACGGTCTTCTGTCTCTCTTTACAACTCTTTCTTACAATATTGCACTATTAAGAACATGCTGCTTCTTCCTTGAAACACTTTTGGAAGACAGCGGCCACTACAGACTGTAAACCTTTCACGAAAGAGAACAAAAAAAACCCCCATCTCATTTATCAAAGTTAATTTAAAACACAATGCTCATACAGCGTGTACACTGTTTTTGCCCGGAGCAGCATGGAGGCTAATCAGTAAACATTTCCTATTTAGAGACACACCTCGATGCCTGGTGGCAGCATTAACTCAAAAGCTGATCCCATAATCTTGTGTTTACACCCGCTCCTCGTGGAATCCAGATGTTTTTGATCACACCAAACATTTCAGAAGCTGTAAAACCTCGTATGTGGTGTTGAGAGCGCTCGCCCACGGTTGTTGTCTTGAAGAAGTGTCATTCTCTTCCTCAAAGCCCTGTGCTCAGGGACTGGAGTGTCTGATGCTTTTCTCAAACACAGTTACAGTCACACATGCACTAATTGCACTCTTTGTCATCATGATTTCTTTCATAAATTTGTATATTTTTGCAACATTTTACCAAAACTTGCAAAATCCATCTTAGATTAATTTCGCTAAAGACTGTTGCAGTGGTATTTATCCCTTGGACAATGCCCATTAGTGTAGCTGCTGACACATGAATTGCCACTTTCATATAACACATTAATTCCCTATTTGTGATGGAGAGCTTTGGGCAAACAATACACAATCCTCTCTGGCTACTCTGGCCTCCCCTGCTGGTCTGGATAACCTGGTAATTGGAACAGCAGGAGCACACTTAACCAGATAACTTCTGAGATGGATTCATAGGAGTTTGTGAAAAAATGTATCTTAGAATGGAATGAGCTGAACAAAACTTACATAGTCCACATTTTCTTTGACAGTTTGAACACAGTCCATGTTTGCATTGCTGAGTCGCTGACATTGTATTAGAATATTAATTAGCTGTAGTGAGATCTTTGCAAACATGGGCTTCCTTTAGAAGAATGTCTGACTGTTGCATTTTGTTCCCCATAATCTCTTCAGGCTTGATCATAATGAGACTAGTCGAGGTAGTGTGCCTTAATGTCCCCTCCACCTGAGACCTATTTAATGCTGCACTCATTTCCCACTGTATGTGTTGTATGAGAGGCAGATGGTCGTTGATGACTTTACCTTTTGTAATATGTGTCAGGAGGCCACACTTTTAAATATTTTAGATTTAGACTTAGGTGTCTTGAAAACATATGGCCTTGTACTGCTACCATAAGTACAATGGTAGTGTGGCATTGAATCATCCATAACCATGGCAACAAATCCTCTGTGATCAACTGGGTAGTGAAAGTAAATACACATAAAGTCACAAATGCCTTTCTCGAGTCACCTGTAAATCGTAAATGAGCATAAGTAAGATTGTTTTTTTTAGATTTTAGCCAGGTTATCATTTTGTTTCCTCATCAAAAGTGTAGCTGGAGTTCCGTTACTATATTTTGATCTGGTTCACAATCGATAAAAGCAAACAGTGGTCTCATTTTGACCCAAGAGCTGCTTTTACAACACTGAGCCAAAACAAATTTTACTTTAATCGGGTACAGCCCCTTTAATATAATGAGTACTAGATTGGATTGTGACACAGTTTAGAAATTGGTTTTGCAGAAGATGTTTTATTACCCTGTAATCTTAAAATAAAAATCAAATGACAAAATCTTCCGCAGGACCTTTTTTTTTTTTTTTATATATCATCCATCCTGTCCACTCCACTTTCTCTTCACCGTGGCGATGCACCTCGCTCACTGAGAAATTGCTTGTCTTGCGAAGCCTGTTTTCACTTATGCTAAATTTATTGTGCTTAATGCGATCGACCTTGAAACTTATGAGGGACTTTGGCATCATGATACTGCCTCTTCTCCTTTTCGTGATCAATCATGGCTGCTGTAGCTCAGGTGGCACGGGGCTCTTGGCACTGAACAAGCCTGCACCAAGAAAAGCACTGTTCTCCTGACTGTGCATATCAATAGCATGTCACCACCCCCCCACCCGGAACAAACCACTGTTGATTGGTCATGGCATTTTAAAGCATCGGGAATATTCTGTATGAAAGGGTCTATGTATTTTAAGGCTTTTTAAACAACTTTGAACACCTTAGTCTTGGTATTTTCTCTAGTACAACACTAAACTAATATTTGTCTTGGTAAAATGAAATGCCAACCCTATTAAAATGTCACCACCTCTTTCACCTTTTCCACTGAACTATTTTATGTTCAAAAGTAAGTATTAGGCAAAATGTTTTTTTTTTTTGTTTTGTTTTGTGTTATAGCTTTCTACCATGTTAAAATGTTGTTTCCTCATCGAAAAAATGTTTGAAGGGGTTTTAGATGCCATTTATGCATATTGGCGATTTCTCTGAGGCCCTATTTGAACCACAGACTGTATAAAGAAGTTGACTAAGGGAGTATGACATCACCCATAGCTTTCGCCTCCAGTCAAATGAAGCTCATCGAGGCTAGCGGTTATAGGGGAGAATTTGGAGCCGAATTCCACGTTTGGAATTCCGTCCACGAGTATCATAGCAACCAAAGAGCCAATCAGGAGCGAGGCTGTTGAAGGTAACGGCTCTTTCCACCCACACTGCTGGTTTGGCAATGGTGTCAATTAAACCTGTTGCTAAGTGGGAGCGACGTCGAGGAAAGAAGGCAGCTGATACTAAATATATACGAAATAAAAATACCAGGATCATGTAGAGAGCAACCAAAAGACCAAAATGAAGGGCAGGACAGCAGCATTTACAGAGAAAGGGGCAACAGTTTTCTAATGTAAAGTGAGGGCCCATAATCACTTCCTATTTGGAAAGCGGTGCCTAGCAGGTTAGCTATGTCCATTTATATATACAGTCTATGACTTGAACCATAAACTGTATAAGGAAGTGGACTAAGGGAGTGTGACGTCACCCATAGTCTTCGGCTCCAGTCAAATGAAGCTTGTCGAGGCTGGCAGTTATAGGGGCAAATTTGGAGCCGAGTTGCATATCTGTAACTCTGAGCGTGAGTATCATAGCAACCAAAGAGCCAATCCAATGTGAGGCTAATGAAGGTAATACCTCTTTCTGAATGTGATTTTCAAAACAATAAAAAGTAACATGGTGCTCTTAATATGTTATGTTGGCAGTTACTACCCTATAGAAATAGTAAAATGATACGTGACACTTGTATAGTGCTTTTTGTGAAGACACTTCACACAGTTCAAGACAGACAAAATACCCCCTCTTTAAATTTCTACATTTTGAATATACAATAGATAGTTTTGGGTGTTTTTTTTTTTTTTTTTTTTTTTTTTTGCTTTGGATCAACAGAAAATTATAAAACAGATAAAAGTGACATATTTAAATAGGATCAACATTTCTTTTCTCTTTTTATAATTTTGTATGTAAATTGTCATGAAAGCTATCTACGCAAAACTTATTATATTATTGGACTGAATGCAAATGAAACATAAGACGACTTTACATACTTTATTTTTGTTACCTTGAATGCCACAGTAAATACTCCTACCCCTCATTTCTAACTAGACCTTTGCCCAGACTGCAAGAACACGGATTTGGATGGACTCAGTCAGGCACACTTACATTTCCATGGTAAGCGGTCCACTTTTGAACAGTTAAGCTCATGCCAAGACCATCTTTGCATCTGGTTTGGCCTTACCCAGCATGCAGTTGAGCACACGGGGAGCGAACTGGAAGATATGGCTGCAGTGCTGACCTTGGCCGTGAGGCTGCTGATCTCTTATCATTTCATAAGCATTCAAGACACTGTTTCCGCGTACAGACCTGGTTATTTGTCCGCTCCAGCTTCTTGTTGCTATGGGTGATCTTTTGGGGTCTTCAGAGTCAGAGGATCAGAGACAAAGCTTAGTCCTGTAGTAGACTAGTGTAGGACCAATCATGCTGCTCATTCATGCTCCACTGTCTATCTCCTCAACCTGCAGGTCGCATCGCTCAACAAAGACATGGTGGTTTGGATTCAGAGTGTGCTTTCTTAAATACAAATAGCTGTATTTTGACAATTCCGTTGTGAAAATGCAAACTTAAGCCAGCCTTCAGTTCTTAGCTTCAGGAAAGCGTTTGGTTTCTACTACCTACTATGTTTTTATTTAGTGCCAGGAAATAAATATCAAATATTGGGACCTGCGCATGAATACAAATTAAAAGGTCAAAATGATTAAAACAATGTGATGAAAGTGACAAGTTGTATCCTTATAATGACATTGACAAGCCAAAGTTACTCACCCGTCTTCTGTTCGCAACAGTCTAAATGCATTCATAGAAATTTTATTGATGCAATAGTTTTTCACAAGCATTTATTCACAGCACCATTTTCTCCCATGAAAAGCTACCTTCTGCCTTATGATTTTTTGTTGTTTGTTTTTTTTTGCTCCTAGAAATTAAACTCAAAACACCATCATAGTTATTCTCTGGTAATTAGATTGGCTGCAGTAAAAAGTTTTGCCTGTGGCCAATTCAGACTTTGAAAATGTGACCTTGAAATGTTTCAACAAATTACAGACGTTCAGATGTTATATTTCCTAAATCCACTAATACTGCTGTAAGAAAACAATCATTGTTTTTCTTTTCAGATTTAAAATAGTAGTGTCAACTTAAGCGACAAACATAAGTTTAACTTTAAATCATGCTGTATATCTAATGTGTAATGTTTATCTAATGTGGATGTAATAGTAAAGGATTTACCAGGTCATGGAGACCTGATTTCTGCCCCCTCAAGGGTGGACACACTCACAAGGATGTGTGTGCGTGTTTTAGTCCCCACTGGGATTAAACCTGGACTAGACCAGGACTAAATCAAGTCCACATCAGGACTAAACTGGGCTCAAAGGGGACCAAACCAGAATAATATATACCCTGTGAATCATTTGTAATTTATTTCACCATGCTTGAATCAGCAAAAAAGAAGGAAAAAAAAACTGCACATATTGCTTGCTATCTGTCAACAGAAAGTGTATTGGTGCATCTATAAATAGTGAGGATTAACATGCACAAAAGATGTGGGTTGATCCCGTTTGCATAGTCACATGACGCCCCTTAATCACACTGTTACTCTGGTGAGGGTGGCCTGGGCCCATGGGAGGAGCCATGGACTATACTGCTACTGCTGCTGATGATGTTGGCTGGGTCGGAATCATCTGGATAATGTACTTATCCACAGTCCCTCTGGGTGTATGGAGAGAGACGGATCTGATTAGATTCCACCAAGATAAAGACATCATTGGAAGCCACATGTCTAGTTTATTATGAGGTGACTTTGGGAGGCCAGGCCCGTTACATCAGATAATAAAGTGTGGCCTAACTGTGCTTAATCTTGATTTAGAAACCGCTGATTTGTTTATAAGGGAACAAAATGGAAGTGGTCCTCGCCAGTAACCTTTCAGCACAGATCGCATTCCACAGCCAAACATTAATAATCATATTTTCTTTCTAAGGCCTCGACATTTGAATAATTGTATGACCTTGGGACTTATGGTGATCTGCTGCATATATTCACTCTAATATAGTAAACACACCCGAACGAACAACTTTTGCTCTGAGCTCTTTAGTAAATTGCAATTTTAACAAACTAACAAAATGTGGAGTCTAAGTTCTTACTTTTTTTTCTGTAGGTGTAAAAATGTGTGGATCCTCATTTTAATATTTAATGTAATTGCAAGACTCTATTCATTCACTAAAGGCAATTTTGAATTATTAAGACACCATACACTTTTATAGCTGTAAAGCAACAGAATTAAATTATAGAGTTTGTTATTATGTCATAGTTTTGCATAATTTCTATATCTTATTTGATTTAAAGAAAATATTTGTTTCGCTGTTTCTTTTCAAAGTATATCAAAACAATGTCTTAAGAATCCTGTGCCTGTATGGCGTGGAAAGAAGCTGTCATTTAAAACCTCGTAGCAGTCTGCAGCTGTGTGGAAGACTTTGATGCGTGGCTTTCTAACTGCAGAGATGTGGAGAAAAGGGAGGTGATGGCTCATGGTTCAGAATAACAGTATGTGACCAAAAAAAAGGGGGGAAAAAAAGGGTAAAAAAAAAGACAAAAAAACACTTCTTCGCCTTAGAGATAGTTCCTTTAATGTGAAGACTATTTCTATGCATCCTTTAATTACTGAGAAAGACTGCACCCATCCCATAACCCCCTGTCTGTCTGAGTGTCAAAGATGATAGAAGCTCCATAGCGACTCAGTTCGGAGTGTGCTAGGGGCAGAATGACACTTTAATTTTTACACTATTCTCCCAAATCCAACCGCTCCCACCCCCTGCCGATCACAGTCAGAAACACTCCACCATTTCATTTGAATTATGGATTCTCCCCAACCGCGGGCGCTCTCCAAAAACTCAACCAGAACGAGATATATGGACCGCAATCCAATTAGCTGACAAATGATTAGTTATAGGCACTCTGTCTTGTTAGGGACAATGAGAAAGCATGGACAACAGCGGTGCATCTGTAATTTGTTTGTAGTGATGTAGTGTTATCATTACTGCAGAGATTGCGTCTTCACTAAGCCCTCTGGGATTTCACTTCTCACAAATCTACCTTTCAAACTTCATCACGGACAGGAGGAAAACTCAATAACTGCGGAAAATGTACTCCTCTAGCCCACAGAAAGTGTTGTGTGGAATCCTAGGGCTGTCATAGAGACGGATGATATCAGTAACACTCCTGGATGACGCTTTTCTGTTCAATTCCCCTCTCAGTTAGATTTCATTAGTGCTGCGCTACACCTTCTGAAGGTAATTTGTCTTCCATCAGTGCTGCTCCTACCTCCGGGAGTGTAATTAAAGCGGGAGGGATGTGGGACAGTTTGTCATAAGCCCCAGAACAAGGCTTCAGTCAGGTGCGCGTCACTGTCAATCTCAGAGCGCACCAACGAGAGACCTCTTATGGGAAAGTGTATGCTCGCTGGGTACAGCATATGGATGCAGTAACAACTCTTAGTGTTACAATGAATGTAAGAAGAAACATCACACATGTGCAGTTATTCATGATTATTGATCCTACATGTGATCTCTTTACAAAATTAAATGTTCAAAATGTGACAAGTTCATGTGACATAAACAGTAAGCACTACATGCTTTTACATTTTAGGAATATAGCTTGAGTAGAAATTACTTTTTTACTTTCCAAATATTCTCACAATTATATATTTTTTTGTGATACTGTGAAATGAATAATGATTCATTTCACAGTATCATCAACTGATAATATATCTTGACATCTCTAGAGGAGCAAGCGGCACATGCACAAGCACACATGCAATTAACCAAAGCCAAAAAAGTGACTCATTTTAAAAAGATCATTAACACACAGATAGCTTATATTGTCTTTATATCCCCAAATTCGTAGATCAGCCTTGCTCTTACTATGTTGAATAATGTTCACTCCTGGCTCCACAGAGTTGTAAGTCTAACCCCAGTTCCCCAGTTTGTCAAGTATCAAATAAAACTAGACCATTTATATAAGGTTTGTACAGATTGTTTTTCCCCCAGGGGAAATTTTGTAAAAAACATTTATGAAAAAACATTTTTGTTTCTCCATCATTATTCCCCACTGACGGGACTTGTATTTGCAAACTCATATGCTTTGTGAAATCTGTAATCTGATAATTTTCCCATTTTTACTCAGGGGGAATCAAAGCTACACTGGGATGCTTAGAGTGATGTCTAAACAACAAATCAGACCCTGACCTAAATGCACACTGACAATGATGATAGCTCTAGTGTAAAACAGCCTCAACTAATCATGTTAATGTCAGATTTCTTTTGGTCATAGTCACACAATAATCTGGTATAATTGTAAAAATACCCTCTGCTTTGTCACAACGAATTCAGTATGAAGAAGCCATTCTCCCACCCTCCTGTGGATGTGGCCCTGATAATCCTCAGATATTTTCATTTGCACCTGGAGCTCAGCCAGTTCAGAGGATTGGGTCACTGATGACAGCACTGCACAGATGAGAGACAGGCACTGCTGCAATATGCTTCAACGCTACAAAATACACTTACGCAGAATTACTATTAAAAACACGTTATCTCTCCTCTTTGATATAAATGTGATGGGGAAATTGGCCTTGAACAAAAGCATTAAAATGTTAAATAAGTGAACTTGCTGCTTTTATGTACAATGTTTTATTAGGCTGCAAAAAGACATTCAACCACATGGCAGAGAGGTGCAAAACATACTGTGAATGATCAGCGCACATGTAGGTGGCTTTAAAACACAAACACATTATTTCATTATGTCCCTCTTTGTCTGTGATCTTTTTAGGGCTCGAAAAGCTCACCAAATGTTCCCATTGTCCACAAGCAAAAGCACATATGGTGCTCACAAAAAGGCCATTCACCAGTGAGACAAAGCAAGTATTTTGTCATAATTCTTTATATATATATATTTTTAACAATATTGCGCCACCAATGAAAAGAGCAGAGAAAGCAACACATACAGTCATCTCAGGAAAGAAAATGTCTCAGTTGTAAATTTAAGACGTGACACAGAATGACACAGCAAATCATTTTGATGTGTACTTTTATAAAACATTCAGCTCTGTCCAGTATCCCACCTGGTCCATTCACTTTTTTTTTTTTTTTTAAATACTCCTTAGAATGGCTTTCATGTTTGTATGCAAAAATAAAAATATATGAAACTGTGTGTTGTTACTAGGCTAGTTGCTGACATTTTTTTTATATAGCAAAAAATATATATATTTAGATTTACAATAATGCTTCAGTGGTAGATTGCTTGAAATGACAGAGAATGAATGTAAGAAGTACCTCATGGCAGTTTTGTCCAATATTACTTAACTTTTAAATATACACTACACTTGCTTGTCTCCATGGAGATGCTTTGCCTTGCTTTGCTTAGACAGTTTAACAGTAGGGCACTGAATTAATCTCTACTGAAGTTAAAGGTAAGGTCTGTGGAAAGGCGACCCCACGTAAGGGACTGTTGAGCTATAAACATATCTGTAATTAAATTTATGCAAGATATACAGTGAGGCAAATAAGTATTTGAACACCCTGTGATTTTGCAAGTTCTCCCACTTAGAAATCACGGAGGGGTCTGAAATTGTCATCTTAGATGCATGTCCACTGTGAGAGACATGATCTAAAAAAAAAAATTAAAAATCTGGAAATCACATTGTATGATTTTTTAAATAATTTATTTGTATGTTACTGCTGCAAATAAGTATTTGAACACCTGAGAAAATCAATGTTAAAATTTGGTACAGTAGCCTTTGTTTGCAATTACAGAGGTCAAATGTTTCCTGTAGTTTTTCACCAGGTTTGCACACACTGCAGGAGGGATTTTGGCCCACTCCTCCACACAGATCTTCTCTAGATCAATCAGGTTTCTGGGCTGTCGCTGAGAAACACAGAGTTTGAGCTCCATCCAAAGAGATTTTCTATTGGGTTTAGGTCTGGCTAGGCCACTCCAGAACCTTGACATGCTTCTTATGGAGCCACTCCTTGGTCATCCTGACTGTGTGCTTTGGGTCATTGTCATGTTGGAAGACCGAGCCACGACCCATCTTCAATGCTCTAACTGAGGGAAGGAGGGTGTTTTCCCAAAATCTTGCAATACATGGCCCCGGTCATACAAAAACACCCCCAAAGCATGATGCTACCACCCCCATGCTTCACAGTAGGGATGGTGTTCTTTGGATGGTCCTCATCATTCTTCTTCCTCCAAACATGGCAAGTGGAATTAAAACCAAAAAGTTCTATTTTGGTTTCATCTGACCACATGACTTTCTCCCATGACTCCCCTGGATCATCCAAATGGTCATTAAGACAGGCCTGGACATGTGCTGGTTTAAGCAGGGGAACCTTCTGTGCCATGCATGATTTTAAACCATGACGTCTTAGTGTATTACTAATAGTAACCTTGGAAACGGTGGTCCCAGCTTTTTTCAGGTCATTGACCAGCTCCTCCCGTTTACTTCTGGGTTGATTTCTCACCTTTCTTAGGATCACTGAGACCCCACGAGGTGAGATCTTGCATGAAGCCCCAGTCCGAGGGAGATTGACCGTCATGTTTAGCTTATTTCATTTTCTAATAATTGCTCCAACAGTGGATCTTTTTTCACCAAGCTACTTGGCAATTGCCCTGTAGCCCTTTCCAGCCTTGTGGAGACAATTTTGTCTCTTGTGCATTTTGACAGTTGTTTCGTCTTGGCCATGTTAGTAGCTGGAGTCTTACTGATTGTATGGGGTGGATAGGTGTCTTTATGCAGCGAACGACCTCAAACATGTGCTTCTAATTTAGGATAATAAGTGGAGTGGAGGTGGACTTTTTAAAGGCGACTAACAGGTCTTTGAGGATCAGAATTCTAGCTGATAGACAGGTGTTCAAAGACTTATTTGCAGCAGTAACATACAAATAAATTATTTTAAAAATCATACAATGTGATTTTCAGATTTTTTTTTAGATTATGTCTCTCCCAGTGGACAATTTCAGACCCCTCCATGATTTCTAAGTGGGAGAACTTGCAAAATCACAGGGTGTTCAAATACTTATTTGCCTCACTGTATATGCATGTTTAATTTCATATTATGGAAGATTCCAGGCAAGACAATAACATCCTCATGGTGACCTGAAAAGTTGCATAGTGTAGCTTTAAGATAATTCCAAGATTGTTTAGTAATACTGTAAACATAAAACTATACTTTTTAAATCAATCCCATCCTAAAATTGCACAAACAGATCACCATTGCATCGCTCCATTACTAGTCCATTTGCAGTTTAAGTGGTTAGTACACAACCATTTCCGGGCATCTATTTCAATGTTAACCTGTAACGGGTAAAAAAAAAAAAAAAAAAAAAAAAAAAATACTGTTATTGACGTGGCAGCTGCTCAAGGGGCAGAGAGAGAGAGGTATTAAGCGTAGATTTTCCAGAATAACACACAGCTTTATAATCTCTCCAGCCACGTCACCATAGCCAAACAGTGAAATCTTACGTAATGTCTATACCGGCCAGACTGCCATGCATTGTCATATCTCAGATGACTTCTATTTTATCTTCAAAAAAATTCAGAATAACCAGGTCTAGTCCAGGTTGAACTCCTTCCTGGGCGCTGCATATAGCTTCTTCAAACAGGACCAAAGCTCGCAGCATGTATTAGCAGAGCATGTAACTCAGGAATAGTGATCCACGGCACTTCAAAGCCCTTTGCTCCAGCTCGTGCCTGCTTTGAATACAGTGCAGCGTTGTCAGTAGAAAGAATGAGAGAATCTTTTTTTTCAAATAAGGATTCTATGAAAGCAAATCCGGAGAAGAGGAAATGACAGCATGTACAGTACTCTGATGCAACTGCGCGTTTTCTCTTAAGACGTTGCCTGTTGGACCATGTAAAAATAATACAAATGTTGCACCCTTTTCAGTTTAGCAGCAGCAGTAAACAGGAAAATCATTGTGTTTTGCATTCCCAACTTGGCGACGCAAGCTATCTTCTTAGTCTCATTGGTGCCCTTCTATGAGTCAAATGCCCGGTCTTCGCAGATTTCCAGAGGAGCTTTACTGGCACCCCCGAACACCTCCACGTTGGCATCCACCCAGGGCACCACATTCCCGGGCATGTATGCAGAGCAGTTGGCAAGACCCACAATGTCCACCGGCCGCAGCACCCGGTCCCACATGTTGAACTGACTGAGCTCACCCACAAAAGCCTGGGTGGCATCGAATCGGCCTCCGACGATGTCCTGCAGAGATGGTGGTGACAAGAAGAGAAATTTTAGCTCATGTTTTAGCAGTAGCATAACATTCATATTTGTAATTAAAGCTAGAGTGACTGTGTAGTCCCTCAGTCATCCCATAAGTTCCATAGCAAAAGAAAATTGTATTCTATCAACTGGATCAACGTTTTCTTTTTAGTTTTTTTTTTTTTTTTTTTTTTTTTTAGAGTGAATAAGTTTCATCCATGTAGCTTCTTCAGTTCTGATGGGGTTCTGGTGAGTCATGCAATCATGAAGCACATTTTCACACAGCTTCTTGAATAAATTTTGAACAAGAAAATGTTGCACTATGTCAGGTTTATAAAAGAGTTTGTAGTATTTCTTTACCTTGTATAGTTGCATAGAAAAAGCTCTTAAACTGGACCAAAGAATTTATGCCAACTTAATATTAACATTCCACGATTGAATTTTGTACAGTTTATGTATGAAGAATTTTCGGTACTGTATAATATAATATATTATAATGGTTTGCCCGTAGGTCTTGAGAAAATATCTGTGTAATCCCTTAGTCATCCAGGTCTGATCCACAGCAAAAAGGTTTATAATTCAAATGTGTCCACCAGACAAAAAGTTCTGGTCAGATCACTGGTGGACACGCTCTTATATCTACCTGAAGGGAGGAGCTAACTACACTAAAACTAACACACTTACTATTTATAGTTTCTGTTTGTAGGCTAGGTCTAATGAGCTATACAAAGTGTGAACTGTGAGTCATAATCATTCAGGCCCCTAATGAGTACTCTCACACCTACTAACATACTGGCTAGTCCTATTATTATTTTTTTTTTTCTTTCTTTAGACTATGGATCTTACCTGGACAACTGAGGGGTTAAACAGACATAGGTCTATAATTGTCTTTATATAGCTCTTTTACACTATGTGTGTACTATGTAACTTTTTTGGTGGTGGGTCTGCCACCTGTCACCTGAATTACATGGAAATATAATTCTTTTGCCTAAAATATTCCACACGTTTTTTACATCTTACATTTAATAATTTGTAGGTGGTGCTCAAAAATTGACATTGAAAAACATGGATTCTTAGTGTGAGCATTACTATCTTGTTTCCATAGAGCTTGCTAAGTTAAATGCGATATTGTGGAACATTCCAGGCAAAGCAATACATTTTCCATGGAGAGAAGCAGGTGGTGGACCCTCCACCACAGAAGTTTCATATGTAACCCAGCCAATAAAATCTATAAATATAATATGATTATATCCATTTACACTCTCTGTACATTCTAACATACTTCTTGTAAGCTCCATTACCATAGCAACCCAAATCTCACAATACTTTTGTCACATACTGCCTCTGTTTTAAATGTGCATGCCGGCAACTTAAGTATTTAAAATATTAGCTAACAATCACCTGAATTTGAACCAGTTTAATACAGCTACTGTCTGGATATCTATTTGTTTGTGACTAGCCGTTAACAGCGCTAGCAACTGCCATTCACTCATTCATTGAAGGACTATATGTTTACAAACACTTGCTTTATTTGAGAAGTTAATGTATTAATACCGTGCATTTATGAATTTATTATGTTACCTTTGTGATATCTAGAATGTATTTATTCCAATAATGTTAATGAAATGTTGATACTGTCTTGTACAGGTCAGGTGGCATGGATGGATTTTATCGAGATTTGAACTGCCAGCCAACAGACTACTGTCTGAACTGCCAATGTCCAATATATAGACTACAATAGTAGCTTACATCAAAGTGTGGATACTTAATGACTTCAGTGTGCGCTTTGTAGAAGCTTTGATAAAGCGCATTACAAATGTAAGGCCAATTATTATTATACTTCTAATGTGGTAGGAGGCTCTGCAGCCAATACACGATCGCTACACCTACTCCAACACGTCTGGACTCATATACACACACTCAAACTCCGTTTCCCTTGTATCGCTTCTTCTGCCGATAAACTGGGCTTCAGCATGGTGTGGATTAATACAGCAGACTGAACTTTTTTAGCAGAGCTTATCAATCGAACTGAACAGGGCACTCTGTAAATATTGAACATACTTTTTTTTGTCTTATTTTGTCTCAATGGTACAAGGGCACCACATCCTGATGTCTCTTTTTCCTCTGATCAGATCTTGTTAGCTCAAAATAATTTTTTGCTTAACACACGTGTTAAACATAACTAACCGTTTAAAGTGCTTTACATCAAAGAACTGTTCTACAAACAGCCCCATTATTATACCAATTTACGCAGAACCTCTGACAGTTTGGTTCATGGGTGAACGTATACAAACTAAACTACCACACATGCTCCAGTCCATAGTTTTAGTTCTACTATTTCTACTTGTATCATGCCAAAATCAAAAGTAAAGTGCTTTGTTTCAGTACCTAACTGTGAGACTTCATCATGAAACGCTGCGGGTGGCAGTTGCTCACTTTCTGTCACCCCTCACTCCTCTCACACCCTTACACTTCCACACTTCCTCTACCTGTCAGTCTAATTCCCACTTCCCCCCCAAAAAACACCTGTTCCCTGCTCAGGTAGGAGTTTGCAAATTAAAATAAATCAATTTCATTCTCATCAAACTGCCTGACAACACTGACTATTAATTAGCACAAACTTTTACCTGAGTGAAAATGAGTTTGCAACAGCCCCATAAAACTCCGAAGCAGATGTGGTACAAACTGATGGCATACCTCTGGGCATATTTCACTGTACGTTTCATAAGTGTATACATGGTGCTGTCAATGAGCTAACTGCTAGAATGACCCACTAAAACTGCACCCAAGGGCGTTCTGATGCTGTTCAAAGCTAGATGAATGAGGTAATAGCGTGAAAGCAACTGTGGTTAAAGTGATCTGCATCTGACAGGTTAGACTACTCATTTGACTGGTAGTTAACATGATTATATTTATATATATTGCCTATTTTTTAGACAACTAAAAATAGATGACAATACTTCTTCTTTGTTAAATGAAGGTTTAAACAAACAGAAAAATGCCTTCCTTGTTCATAAATTATTGTCCATGCATTTTGGATGGAATTGTTGATGACATAGACAGAGATCGTTAGAGAAATTGCGCTGCTGTGCTGTACTAAGGGCAATCACTGCCAGCCCAGTCTTTGGTATCTTGGACTATGCCATTAGAGGTATAATACTCCCTACAACAGAAGCAAAGCCAGACTGGACCGGACTGGACTGAAATGGACAATACTATCACAATGTCTTGAGGGTTCCTGTCCTGGGTTCTGGATGCCAAACAAACTTAATGTCGTGCCTCATCTCTTCAACTCTTGGGCAACTACAATTTATTCTACAACAGACATACTCTGTTAACTCACCTCTGCTTACTGTATTTTTGTACTTTTCCTCTCATCCTTTTTCCCATTAACCACCACTTAACTGATGTAAAACTTGACATCGGAATTATCCCACCAAGCCAAATAAAAATGAGAAAACCCTGAAAACCTGTCATATGCTCTTAACGCATGCTCACCTGCTCTTGACCCAGGATGATGACCCCTCCTGGTTTGATTGGATGCCAGGGGGCCAGGTTGTCCCCGGTGCCCAGGCGCTCCCCATCCTGGTACGCCTCCCAGAAGCCGTCCCGGGTGGTCCACGTGATGCAGATGTGGTGCCAGCGGCCGTCACTCACAGACAAGGGCAGTTGGGCCACCTGGGGAGGGGCAAAGGAGACAAGAGGAGGTGAGACCAGGACAAAAGGGCACTGGGCCAAGGTATGTGATGAAGCAAGTGTAACAGAAGTGAACAGTGATGAGAGTGGATTTAGTGCTAGTGTTTTCGAAGGCTTCTCCGATTACCATATTCATGTTTCAGTGCTACAGAAGTGAAAAGTACTGTGTAAATACATTTTAGCAGTGATTTGAATCTGATTTGGCACACCGGTCCCTCACCTCACACACATCTCTCTCTCTCTTTGAATACTGTTTTTTTATTTTTATCCTCTCTGGTTGTATTACTCAAGCAGAACAGGATTCAAAACAAAGTCAGGACAAGTCACTTAAAATATCAAAAAAATATATAAGGGTCTACTTAAGCAGAAAATAGCTATTAATAGTCTTTCTGTTTATACTGACGTTCATGGTTTAAATGCAACATTTGTACAGTATTCATGAATAAACCATATGACAAAAAACATCTATACTTCTTGAAGTACTACAACTCACAGTAGCAATAATAAATTTCACTTCAAGGTCACTCAACCTGCCTTATATTTTTGTGACTTATTAATTCATTCCTCCAGAATGAAGTGGCTGACATGGTGCAATACAAAGCTTATTTTATATAAAAACATCATCAAGGACTTTGCTGGGTTACTGTATGTCAGTGTGGTCATGGTGAATAAAGATATATACAGTCCAATAGGCCTTCTATAGGAACATTTCTGTATGTATTAATATTCTGTACAAGGGTTAATAAAATAAATAATTAGGTAAGTAAATCCACCAGAGCCTGAAGACCGAGTGGGAAGGACCAATCAGAACAAGAAGATCACCAAATTCTGAGGATAAAAAACCCAAACCATTTTTAAGTAAGTAATCATACATCTCGACATTCAAATAAAAAAATCTTTATGACCATAGTTATTATGCCAACAATAGTGATTCCAGTAGCCTTTTATGTTTTGTAATTGGCAGTGCTTTTGTGACGTATAACAAAACATATAATCAGAAGTTGCAGATGTTTAAAATTTGTGCAAAAGCAAATGTACATATAAAAACAACCCATTCATTTAGACAATGCCTGAGTAAATTGTTTAAAATATATTATTACTATGCACCCTCTAACAGTGCAGAGGCTCTAGTCTAATTGGGGTGTGTTAGCGACATGGGCGGCAATTAGGCTGGTGAGGGCTTCAAAGCGCCAGGCCTCTTATTTGTGAATGCTCCAGCTGAGCCCGTGGACTGCATGTAAAATTTAGATTACCCAGGTGACATCAACACATCCTTCAAAGGACCTAACCTAGCCCACCAGCTTTTTATGCATTGTGCTTTGTATGTGCATCAGAGAAAAACAAGCAGTTATTTTACCAAACATTGTGCCAATGACATCATAGTCCATTGGGAATACATTACTAGGGTAGCTAATTATTTTTTAACTAATTATTTAATGATGTAATATAAGAAAGGGTTGTCTCAAGTAAAAGTAATGAGCAGCCATACTATTTCAGTACTGATTACAAAAAAAATTTACTTGGCTAGGGATGCCAGGTGCCAGTGGTGAACCTCCGGGAATTTTGGACGAGGGCTTTTACTGAAGAAAATACGCACAGCATCAAGATTTGGGGTTTTTAGTAAATTGCATTCTTGTCCAATCTTCCCAACAGTGCGACAGCTGGGATAGTTTGCAAACAAAGTGAGTGATAATACAATGCTGTATCCACAAGGCAACTACAAACCACATGACTCATTCATTATTCAAATGAGAGCAGCTGATCTCATTTTCACAAAGACACACTTTTACACTCACTATGCAGATAAAGTTGTGCTTACTTAATAAAGGCTTTTCATCCATTTCCATCCATTTTCTTCCACTTATCTGGGACCAGGTTGCAGGGGCATCAGTCTAAGCAGGGACTCCCACACTTCCCCTCACCCCAGACACTTCCTCCAGCTCCTCTAGTGGCACCCCATGAGACATAGTCCCTCCAGCATCTCCTGGGTCTTTCCTGGGGCCTCCTCCCAGTGGGACATGCCCTGAACACCTCTGCATGGAGGTGTCTAGGGAGGCATCCGGAACAGATGCATGAGCCACCTCAGCTGGCTCTTCTTGATGTGACAGAGCAGAGGTTCTACTCAAAGCTCCTCCCGTGTGAGTGAGCTCCTCACCCTATCTCTAAGGGAGAGTCCAGCTACCTCTTTGACTGCTTCTGTGCGTAAAGTTATCCTTTCGGTCATTCTAAAGGGAACCATGAGGGGTGTTCCAAGAGCCAGTCTCTCAGCTGGAGAAAGTGTCTGAGGTGAGGGAAAGTTTCTGAGGTGAGGGAAGTCTGGGAGAAAATAGATGGATGAACTATGAGGGGTTGAATACTTTCTCCAGATCCACAAAGCACATGGTTGGGGAAACTCTTTTTTTTATGCTGTTTTGTCTTTGGAGTTTTTATTGGATGTACATGTCTCTATCACTGCTGGTTGGGCAAACCCCCATGAACCACCTGAGTCCAAGACACTTGGCTGAAGGTCAGACGACATGGTAACAAAGTTGATCATTGACCTCAGGCCCAGGATGTCCTGGTGCCACATGCACTGTTGCACACACCCTTGTGCTCGAACATGGCGTTCATTATAGACAAACTGTAACTACCACAGAAGTCCAATAAAAGAACACCAGATCAGAGAGGCCATTCTCCCAGGGACTCCAAGAAGGCCGGGTACTCTGCACTGCAGGCACAACAGTAAGTGACCTGTCCCTAACCCAAAGGCACAGGGACTTTTTATTCACTGGGTTTCACTGGGGTGAACTCCAACTTGTGGCAGGTGAGCTGTGGGGCAATAAGCAAGCCCACACCAGTTCACTGCTTCTTCCTCCCAGGCAACGCCAGAGAAGTGGAGAATACAGGTTTCGGAGCCCAAGCTAAAGGTGTGGCTGACTATATCTATTTGGTAACGCTCAACCTCCCACCCAAGCTCAGGCTAAAGCCTCATGAAAAACAGTATTTTCAGTTGTATTTTGTTTCATTTGCACATCTCAGTAATCTCCCTCTTTCAAGGCTGAGAACACTTCCCCCTTTACTGTATGGGCCATATTTAGCAATCCAGGTGCAAAACTACATGTACAAACAAAAAACATATACAGTTTCTGGGTGTGCTGCACACAATTTACTATTGGAAACTGTGCCCATTATTTCTGCCACAAAACTCATGTGTAAATGAGAGTACAGTGGGTGTGCAGCGTGCCTCTGTTGCTGCTCTTATGATAATTTCATTGAGTGCTTATTAGAGCAGCCCACAAATAGTTTAAGATGATTCGGACTCAGTTCATATCCTAACCCTCCTAATCCCTTTATTAAATAGTCACCAAGCCTGAATCATTCTTAATAAATACATTTGTTCATTATGACTTAAGTCTTTTTTCATGCTTTATTAAGGCTAATTAAGGGGTAATTTAAACGGGTGATGCAAGTATAAGCAGCAGAGCCATGTGCAATAATGCCAAAAATATGTAAGTGAGTTTGGTTTGACAGATTACACACACAAAAGGACACTGAAGCCGAGTCAGAGCCCCAGATTAAACTCTTGCTATCACACCAGGCTTTAAAAATAAAAATAAATCAATAACAATATAATATATTACTAAGGAAACAAGATCAATGTGGGACTTCCATTGCTGAAAAATAACACATAGTTCCCACCAAACCAGTACAATAGTGCACTTTTAATAGTTCTGAGACCTCTTTCATCCCACTCGGTATGCATCCAAATGAAGTGCATAAACAATCTGCTCCCCTGGACCCTGTTACCAGTACCAACAAGTTCAACTCATATCATATCACTTATCCAGCCTCCTGGTCATACGCTCTGTTTCACTCTATCTTTGTGCATTATAACTTCCCTTTTATACGGCCAGCACCTTCTGATCTCTCCTTCTCCCTCTCCTCGACTCCATCAGCGCGAAGACTCCCCCTTTTCTGTTTTCCTCTTTTTACTCGCTCAGTTCTTTTCCTGACGCCATCTTTCTCTAATCTGTCTGACTTGCTCACATGTATAATTCATGTATGGGGACCTATGCAATGTGCCAATAAAGCCTTGTGTAAATAAGTTGGCAGGGAAACGTGGTGTAACCCGGTAAAATAACACTTGGTAATGCATATCTTTGTTGACAGACACAGACAATACCAGGTTATATTCTAGTAGTGGTTAGGGGGAGCTCATGGGGAGATATAATTGAATAATTTTTACTTTTGAATTTTTTCTCACAAACAAATTACACCTTTAACAATTGGATAAACATACTACAAGCTAGGCCTCAAAAACATGATATCATATAGTCCTACATAATTATGAAAAATGCTCTTAACCAAACTTTTACATATTTTGTTGCCCCTGCCCCACATTGTTAGTGAGATCTATTGATCAGTTTAAGTGCATATGGCAGGTTAGAGTGCTTTTTTCACTAATTTCACTAGCTGCCTAGTTTTGTGTATTTTTTTTTTTTTTTTTTTTTTAATTTTAGGTTACTTCCAGGTTTATTATTTTTACTTCCAGATTGGACATGGACAGCAGGTAAAAACATAACTTTAAATTACATGATACTTATAATTAGACAAATAAACATAGATGATAAGTTTGTTAAATCAATGTTTAATCTGTCAGAAAAATGTATCTCTTGCTTGTAAATCGTGCCTGCATTTTTGGTCGAATTTTTATTGCTGATGGCAAACTGCCATTTAACTGGTGTAAAACTATGATAAATATTTATCACAAGTACTATCCCACCAAACCAGGTAATAATTAGAAAAACATTAATACCTATGCACATATGCACTTTAACATTTTCAATGTGCATTCTTCTGTTGTATATTAGCACAAGACCTATAGTCTAATTAAAGGCAGGCTCCAAATCCTGATAATGAGTTACTTTTCTTGGTTGCGTGGGTAAATGTTGAATGTGGGTCAATGATATGAAATCTTAATAAGGTGCCGAATTATGTATTCAGAGCTGATAGCCAGTAATTCTGTATCCCACCATAAGTTCTCATTGCATGTACATATTGGCATTTAGCAGTGTGCTGCTGTGTGCTACATTTCACCAATAACATATACTATTCATGTGCTCGTGCTCATTGACATGCTCTACATTTACTGAAATCATTATGTTGGATAGGTTCACGTGAATTTCTGAATACAATGATGACTGGTTTAACTGCACTATTGATGTGTTTTTTTAGACTAATAGTAAGTAGTTCTTCATATTGTGGTAACCATACTGCGCTACCACCAATCTTATAGTTAGCTACATGATACACACTCAAGCAAGTAGAGATGGTAAATGTCTCTACACCCACAATGGCAATGCACACATTTCTCTTGGACACCCTCCACCACTTTCAGCTACAGGGATATTTAGATCACATACCTTATCATTAACAAGAAGCTCTATAGGATTATTGCCCCACTCGATGAGGACTATCTCGTTAGCCTGTCCCGGGACACCATAGGAGAAAGGGGTTCCAATGCCAGGACTAGCGCTGGACTTGAGCCACATGCAGACAGTGAAGGCATACATTTCCGGAAGGCTCTTCTTAATCCGTCCATACAAATAATTAGTACGAAGAGGCAGGGACACCTTGAAATCCTCAGGTGATTTGAAGGCATTATTATCTGTTGATAGAATGGAAACATATGGTTAGCTTGATGCACTGAAAATAGGCAAAAAGCTTCCTTGTAAGATGTGTCACTGTTGGTTTTAGGAATGGCATGTTCCAGCGCCTCCCCTGTTGATTTCAAACCCCATTTCCAGTTTTGGAATAACACTAGAGAGTGCATGGATATTCTTTTGGTCTCTGTGGGTCCACTGTGGGTCTGCTCACATGCACCTGGTGCTGCAGTGCTATCATTCACGACTGGGGAAATAGTCTTCCAGCTGACAGATCACATCCACAATGTCCAAATTCATTGTGAAAACTACATCCACATGGCACTGACACAAATGTTGATCGTAATTGAATGCAATAAGGCCCAGAGAAATAGTATTTTACAGAATCTCTTTTTAATAAAGGTATAAGGTCCTTTGGGATTTCTCATACTACTATTCAAGTCACTCAAAGAGAAGCTTGGAATTGTATTATTTTTTTGTTTTTTTTTTTCAATTTAATACACATTTTTTTGGCTCAAGAACTGAGGTGACCATTTTAAATTCCCATATGTTGTACAAAGCCTTATAAGATTGTGGCCCATTGACCCAAACTACAATGTTAAAAATAAATCTAGAGCTTAACATAGCCAAAACCAGACAAAAAAAGAGAGAAAAGTTTACACTACAGAGAGTTACTATGTCAACTGTAGCTACCAAATTCAAATTATAGCTAAAATGAACAGTTTGTCACTGTCACATGTAATGACAGCACCACCCACATTTATGGTTATGTTTACTTACTTTTCTCCAGCTCGGTGATACGTTCCATAAGAGCGTTGAGGGCATTCTCTGTGCGTTGGCGATGGGCGGCGGTCTCGTTGTACAGCTGGCTCTTCTCCTCCTCTAGCTCGGCCACTTTGCGCAGCAGCTGTGTCTCCAGAGCTCCCAGTCTCTGTCGGAGCACGTCCCTCAGCTCGGGAGGTAGGGGAGCCAGGGCAGACGACACACTGTGGGACAGGGACACGCTGGAGGAGGAGTTAGGCAGGCGAAGACTCTGCTGCTGGAGAGCACAAACAGAGAAAATTACTCTAATGACAGCTTCACTACATTTTAAGTATGTGCAGTATATGAGATTTACGTAGGAAAGAAAAGTCAAACTTTAAGACCAAGGGATGACCACATTTGGAACAGCATTAAACACCAAGCCGCCCATTTGTTACAAAAAACAAAACTCCAAAATTAACAGACCGTAGACATGTAGGAACTGGGATTTTTAAAAATTACCTGAGGAATGTTCATTTTGCAGCAAATTTTCAAATTTGCTGTTTGGGTTAAAGGTACACTATGTGGAGGGTCCTCCACCCGCTTGTTTCCATGGAGATGTTAGTGCTTTGACTGGAATGTTCTACTACATGGTATTAAACTTATCTTTCTACTGGGAAACGCCATCAGGCCAAGTTACAGGTCAGATCTGTAGAGAGGTGACCCCTACTCCAGGTAAAAATGCATGTTTTTCATGGCACTGTGGATTACTCTTCAAAGTTTAAGTTTTTATTAAACATGACAAACTCATAAATGTCAACAAATAATTTTAGATTTTTATTAAAAAGCCTCTTTAAAAACATGTTTTTGGAGAGCACACTGTGAACATTTCATTTGTTTCCATGCAACAAAACCTTGAATATCTCTCTCTTTGATACAACATACAAACATAGTTGTACGAGTCTACAGCAAAAAAGTATCTAAAAAGTGAAAAGTGTTTTCTTTTTCTGTGTGTGTCCGGCAGATGCTTGCAGGAAACGGCACATGCGAAATAATGTGATCACGGCCTTCCAGTGAGAGGAAATTGAACCAACTCTACAACCTGGCCCAAATGCAGCGGCCTTGATTGTTGGCATGATGTGTAACAGAAGTATACATATTGATATCCCATTGGCTCAAAAACTATTTAAAATGTATAAAACTTCAGTTGAATACAACATTACTAATTAAGTAACTGGGTATTACAATGCCTCTTATTACTACTTATTTAATTGCAATTACTTTGACTGCCCGCCTTACTTTTGAAGTAAAATATACACTTTTGAGTTGCCAGTTTCTTTTCTGAGCAGAGTTTTGACAGAGCTGTAACAGATGAAGACAGCCTGTACTCTGCAGAGGACAGTGATTGGTGACCGTCCAAACACCCCACGCCGGGGTCAGGTATTAAAGGGACAGGTGCGGCGTGACGTCAGAGTTCACATCAGGGCTGGTGCATGGTCCTGTACGTGAATGTGGAGGACACAGTGTCATCCCTATTTGGACCTGTTTGAGTTTGCTATAGCTGGAGATGTTATTTCTTTGCGTGAACTTTTCCTCAGACATTAAACTAAATAAATGCAAGATGCACAAGTTTAATGACATACATTCCAGACAAAGCATTAACAACATGGTTGCAGAAATGCATAGTGCACCTTTAATAGGTCTTCAATACAATAACTAAATTGTGTGTGTGTAGTGAATACACAATATTTAATCTTTAGTTATTGTTAGCCTGCAAAAATTGTATCAATTTGAGCACATGTTTTCCACCATTAGTGTAATCATGGTTCTACAACAACTATTTCAAAATTCACACTTTCTAATCAAGTTTACTAAAAACACCTGGACGAAAGCTCTATGTCCCAAGTGTGAGGTCCAGATGGTTCTGATTAGTGTGAGAGAGAGAGGTCCTGCAGGGATACTATCAGCAACTGCAGCCTTTGCAATAATCATTAGGTTAAGCATATGCAGATCAATAACTATACAATTAAAATGCAATATAACATACATCCTTGGAGCTGCAGAGGAAGCCTGATTTGATCTGGGTATTACAGGCCCTAATCAACGAGAAAAGCTCTTAAAGAAAAGATAGAGAGTGGATATACTACAGCAGCAATGCAGCAAATCTATCAAAATCACCTTGTGTTGAAATAAGCAGCATTGTGTAGTTGTTTATGCACGTGGAGGTCAGATGGTGAAGGATGTACTCCACACTGGCTATGGCACTGGAGATAAAGCCACTGTTGTAGCTATAGGTGACCTCAATTCATGTAAATATAATCTCTGTGGAAATACCATGCTCATCAAATCGGCAGCAGGAGACCAAAAGAGCTCACTGATGCATTAGGAGATACACATAATTCAATTTACAGTTTAATTTAGGTGAGATTTACAGGGACGCCTTTTATCAGCTGCAAAGAATTAGTCACATTATAATTGCTGATAAAACGTATGCAGATCAGTCACACGTATGCACACATACACACAGGCTCATGCATTATTCAGAGTTGCTTAGTGAATCCCCACAGCACAGGCGTAACGCACGCTCCCATCACCTCTGACTAGATTTGGTGTCTCAGTCCTCATTAATGACTAATGATATCAGCTTTTCCCGCTGTGATCGGTCCTTTAAGTGACCCTTTGATCTCACATAACCCACTGATTCACACATCTTAGCACATATCTGCTGCGCTGGCTTATGGCTGCAGCTTGGAAGCGCAGAGCAGTGAGAGCATGGGGCAAAACCAGGTCCAATGGTTGGCCAGCATTTGAGCATAGAGATCAGCTTTCATTTTCTGCTTGATTTTTCCAACTGTTTAGAACATGTGGCAAACTTTATGGCACTTTTTATTGGACTAATCCACTTGAGCTTTGTTTTTATCTTTGTATCTTTTTTCCACATGAACAGCTGAAGTTATGCTATGACTGCAGATATCTGAATTTGGATAAGTCCACATTTACATTTAACTCTGACTCCTGGCTGCCACATTCTGCAGTGGCCATACATGTATATGGTTTGTAAAGGAGCGCTTCATTCTATCACGTGAGCGCGCTTACCTCCAGGCTCTCCAGCCGCCCCTTTAGGCTTTGCATGGTCTTGCCCAGCTGGTCGATGGTGTCGCTGGGGTCCCGAGGCAGGTCGCCCATAGTGTTCTTGCCGTAGTCTTTGCGTCTGGAGCCCTGACCTCGAGACTTGCTCTGGGAGTCATCTGTGGCTGCCTCGCAGCGCGCCAGTTTGGAGTTGAGCTCTTTGATGGTGCCCTGCTGGCTCACTATAGTCTCCTTCTGCTGCAGGATGGTCTCCCGGAGCTGGATGATCGTGTTTCGAAGCTCTTCCTCCACGGAGCTGCTCGGGATGCGGTTCCCTGTTTGACCGTATCCACAACCCGGTTCCGCGCCAGGAGGAATGGCATTGCACACGAAACGGCTACCTGTGGCATCTTGAGTCCGCACCAAATGTCCACTCGCCAAGTACAAAAGCCCAAAGAGTATAAGCATCCCGACGAGGCGCACCACGTCCGACTGGAACTCTCAATGAGGAGCTTCGTGTTCCCCCTCTACTCCTTAAAATGTTAACACCACTTTGATCTGGGTTTGAGCTCCTTAACAACTGTAGGCAACATAAAAAGCAAACAATGGGAAAAGATACGACTTATTAGTTTAGTGTTACATCCATCAATCACGCGTCAAATAACTTAAGTGTTACTGTTTGATATCCTAATAAAAGTCAGACCTTACTTTGGACACTTTACTCTCCTTAAAACAAACGCAGAGCGCATTATCCCCTGTCTTAGCTGATGCAAGTTCACTGATTCTGATGTGTTGATAAAAATATCAGATCTCCATTGTGTCGAGAGAAAGAGAGTTGTCCCAGCGCAGCCTCTGCGCTTGGCTGGAGCCAGTGAGTGGTGCTGAAAAGACAGCGACGCTGCTCAGCCAGATTATTATATCGAGATGCGCACTGACGCGTCCGCTCCTCGCCCGTGCGCACTCTCTGCGCGTGCGTCATTAGTGAACCACAATGTGCCCAAGTCATATAATGGACAAAATATAAGGGACTAAGTATTCAGACTGGAAAGCAAAATAGCATAAGGATTCTTTTCCGTGTTCATGCTTAAAGCCTTTCAAAAACGCTGGTTGAAGATAATTTATTGACGATCTTATGCATCACTCAAAACATGAATGTGGAAAGATCAGGGTCAGTGTTTGCCTGCGCCAGTAGGATTCTATTCACCTGAACTTTCTTACATTATTAAATGTCTCAAGACAAAGTTAAACAGCCCGTGCATGTCATGCTCATTAGGCCCATTCAAATCCACAGAAAAATTAGGTCCACACTCATTTAGTTTTATTCATCCAAAGATATTTAAGCAGGCTTTTACATGAATCATTCTTCACCTCTGTGCATGCTGACTGGACTTTTATTGTTTAAGATCTTACAGAAGTACGTCTTATTCCTAGAATTTTTCACAGGAGCCCATCAAACGTGTCATACTCTCTGAGAAATCTGTGAGCTTTTGAGAAAAGGGACTTTTTCAGGGAAAGAATCCATTGAACAAGGGACACTGCATTACACAGCTGCAGAAGTGCTGTTGGTACAAGCCCTTGTGATTTGTCTTTCTTGCAATCTATACACAATGTGCAGATGAAGCTATTAGCCTCTCCCCAGTCCCCCCTGGCACAGGCACAGCGGCTTTTGTTTGGCATTACCTTCATGTTTTTGTCAAAATAACTCATATGAGCCAGTGTGTGTCAGATTTCTGCTAAGAAATGTGAAATAAGAAAACTTCAAAGACACATGTCAGCTCAGATAGGATTATGAAGCAAGATTTTCCACAACATCAATCAGTTTTTTTGTTTAAATATAGAGTAAAAAGAAGCATGGCACAGTGTGCTACTGCTAATCAAGTCACAGAGAAAAACAACAGAAAAAATAAGCCATACAAGTAGTGACTTAAAACTTTGCTGACTTTAGTTAAAACTAAAAATGGCCCTTCAATATTGATAAGAGTTACTGACAGGCCAAAACTGCAGTTTTGTCACTTGTCCAATGATGTTAGATTATAAACCTTTACCCTGACACTTAAGTGTGCAAAAGCAAAATGCACATGTATTTATAATTAAGTCCAATATAGTTGTGTTATTATAAATTATAAATAGAATGTCACACACTATATATTTATATTTAATTATGATGAAAACTAACATAGCATTTTATGAAGAGCAAAATAGCAGAACTGACAGAACAATACACATCTGAAAAACATTGTGACAAGACATAGTGCAGAATGAACCTGTCTTTTCCCTACCATCAGCTCCTGTCTGTTGATGGGGTTTGAGAGCCCAGTGTCCTCCTGTATTAATGCACACTCAGCGAACATTCCATGTATCTGGAGCTGACAGGAGAGCGGCCACATTAGTCACTGCTCAGGCCTTTTCTACGTGACAGGTCCCCCATGTGTCAGAGAGATAGCCAGATTTAACATGTGAAATCCTTACTTACCCCCGCCACACCGAGCAGATGACAACTCTCACTTCAAAGTTGATGGGATCGAGCTATTTCGCTTTCATGTTGCAACTGGTGAGAGCTGGAGCTGAAGCAACTTTCAGCTGTGTGTTTTTTTCTACCCGCTCGTATAAGGGTTAAGAAGTCAGGAGGGATAGATATTTTATCCCCACTTCCTTTTCCCATCTTAATGATTTTATTTTAGAAGGTGGTTCACAGCAAAGCACACTTTCATTTTTGATCTAGCACTCAGGTATCAGATTTCACCCTCTGGCGTGCAAGCACTAGCAATATAGAAGCACAGCCCTGATTAGGAAGATGTAGAGTTTGAATTATATTGATTCTGTTATGTTTACGTTTAAGGTTGTATTTGCGAAACAGGTCTGCACATAGTCTTTGTGCCGGTATTTTGCATCATACTCGGGAGATAGGGAAGGGAATCTGGCATATGTCAACCTATTTATTTATTTATTTATTTGGGCAAAATATAAACTGCAATGTTATTTTTCATTGCAGAACAGAAAAACATATGTCTACATAATGCATTATTTTCGTATTTATTTATTTGATAGGCACAGTGCATATTAATGAACATCTGTAACTGTTACTGAGTAAATATGCCAGATTATACAGAAGGATCTCATTTACATCTGTTGTTCTTCCTAGCAGACAGATCTTTGTGCATAGGTTCCCAAAACATGTGGTTGTGATTGTAAATAAAACAACATTAAAATTGTTATAACTAACCTCATACATTCAAACATATTTAGTTCATATCTGAGGGGATAGATTGTGTGTTTATTAAAAAAAAAATCCTGCATAATTTGTCCTTAAATTACATATTTATGAACCATTTTACTTCCCTTTTCCTGCCCTGGAGTTCATAATACATTATCACTTTCACAGAATGGTCTTAAACTGTCTCTTTTTACAACCAAATTCAAAATAACTAAATTAACGGCGATGCAAATTTCACTGAAGCGAGTACCAAAAATCACAATCTGAGCAGCATACAAGGCTGTCCTTATTTATGTATTATTTTCATATTGGTGCAATTAGCAATTTATCTGTTTGGCACGTCTCTTCTTCTGTTACGCAATGTTGTGAAAGATGTTTGTATACATTTAAAGCTGCACTATGTAACTTTTCTGGTTTTGGGTCCGCCAGCTGCTTGTCTCCATGTAGATATTATTGCTTTGTCTGACATTCAATACTGTGAGCAAGCTTGCCTCTCAACAGAAAATGGACATAGAAAAGTTTAGTCCAACCTCCATACTGACTTTTTAATATGTATCGCATGCTATGTTATTGTCAAATTGTCAATACCCTGAACCTGATGAGTTTTCTTTAGAGTAAAGTAAAGCTGCCATGGCTCTGTGCTGAAAAAAACTCATCTTCTTTTTACTCTCCTGTCATAACTGTCGGAGCCACAGCACTAGTGTGGATGTGAAGGACATTTTATGAATAAAAAGAAAAAAACACAGATTCTAGTTGACAATAGCCAGCTTTAATTACAAGGATGTCTGCAAAAGTGGAGAGGCAATGAAGTGGTTCTGAGCTAGGGCATTGTTTGAATTATGGTCAGATTGATGTTTGAAAAATTTTGAAAAAAAAAAACAAGATTCCTTCTTTATATAGTACTTCATTGTCAAAGCAAGTGGAGTCGTGACTAAACTCAACGCAATATCTCACCTTCTTTTAAGGTCTTTGCACAGAGATCTGCACAGCTACAGTTCCAAATGGTAAAAGTTGCTGGACCATCTTGTCGATACTACTATTACTACTACTACTACTATGATTGTTACTATGCTACTTGTGTTTTTGCATTTTCCTTTAATCTTATTACTCCTACAACAGCAACATCTACCATCACTTCAGATACTACTGCATAGCTACTGCAAGTACTCAAAAAACTACTACTGCTTTTACTCAGTCCAGAGATATCACTAGCCTATACAGTTGTGAACTTGGGTGACATCATTGTACGCCCAGCCCGTCACCACTCCAGGAACCTCTTAAAGCAATTGCCCACTTTGTACCCAGCTCCCCTTTGAGGTGTTCAACTTGCCTGTCCTACTGCTACTTGAAGAAAATAGTTCATAAGTCTCAGCTTTGTGTAGCAAGTCTTGGTATGTGCCATTATAAAGTGTAGTGTTCTTTATTGTTTTGCTGTAGATTCATGTGTGGGCGAGGTCTTGGCTCACACCCTCTGTTACATTTCAACCCCGTGTCTATTGTAACTGTGAATTCATTACTGTAAGAACTAAATACGTAATGTAATTTATGTTCTATAAAGTTCAGATGCTGGATAATTGCTGAAAGTTTGAAATATAAAGTTCAAAAGTTCTAATTATTTTATCAAAGAAACAAAATATGAATTACTCTGTACAGCTACATGAGATCACTATGCTTCCATTGCCTCTACTTCCCCCTTTTTATTTTGCCCACACCATCAACCATCACTGCGTTTAATAGATTCAGCGCAAAAATGATACTTTGTAGATGAAAACTACAGTCAGCCTTGAACCAGCTCACTGCAAATACGAGAGTCTCTATACTCTTATACACTATATACTATACACTATAGAGTAGTTGAATTATATTGTTGCAATTAGTTATGGGGGATGAATTAAAGGTATACACATGTAACTTTTCTAGTGGAGTATCATCTGCTTGGCTCCATGGAGATGTTCTCACTTTGTTTGGAATGTTTCGCCGCATATAAACTTATCTGTTGCCATGAAGACAAGCGAGTGACAAATCAGTGAAGCCAAATTACAATTAAGGTCAAGGTTTTTCTGAGCAATAAAAACACCTGTAACTGATTAAGTGCAAGATAGATGTTGGAACATTTCAGACACGGCACTGGCATCACCATGGACACAAGCAGATGGTGGTCCTCCATCAGAAAAGTTGCATAGTGCAGCTACAGCATTAGCAGTGCATGCAGTGTACTCTGCCTGTGCACACTGAGCACACCATTGTGTTCAAGAGCCGTTTGACCCTGTGTCCCTTTCTTAGCAGCAAATGTCACACTTGGACGTTTTTCATCTATGGATTTAACATTACGCGATAGGTCAAGCTTTGAATAAAAGATGTGAAGATCTTTAAGATTTTTTTCTTTTAAAATTGGTTTTCTAAAAGTCTGGATGTTTCTGCTATCATTACTGCCTATCTAATTAGAAACTTGACCTTGGTAAACGCACTTCTGGGGGACAAATCTATCTTAAAAGTAGACAATTATTATATTCCCTTTGCGTCATCTCTGGCTTTTTATAATCTATCTTGTTGCAGGATGTGGGGCAGCGCTTCCAGAGAGAGCAGAGACAGGACTTTGTTGCTGCACTAGTGTCTTTGATGTAGTGAGTGGCATTGAAGGGAGCCAGTGCAGAGAATGATCCGGGTCAGACGCACCACACTGTAATCTGGCTCTCTCTCCTCAGGCTTGTTTTATCAGCCTCCTGAATCACTGGCCTCAGAGAAAGTGGACATATGAGGAAGTTTAAAAGAGCTGTTTCTTTCACTTTTGGACTTTGGGACTCTTGGGTAGTGACTGAGTGCCACTGAGTCACTAAAGCGTGACAGACAAGGCTGAGCAGGAGGGATGGCATTTGTCACTCAAATGCCAAACCAAAACATCTTTATGTGAAGAACCATGTAGTCACCAAGTGTACACGGCGCAAATAATGTGACACAGTGAAAGCAAATGTGAAACAAAAGTGTAAGGGTCGAACTTTGTCTGTAAGGGAAAGACCCCGTTTGTTCCTCCATGTGGAAGAAATAAAAGTTAATCTTATTTTGCTGGTTTGAGCTCAGTTTAGTCCTAAAGCAAAAATGTTGTTGCGGTGAGTGCGTTAGTGTAAACACAAAGATATGAAAGGAATTCTGAAAGTCTATCTCAATGACAACTGTTGCTACTTTTGACTGAAAAAAGGTCTGAGGTGCTGCTCAAATTTCAAACACAAATTTGACACAGACATGACTTATTTCTGATTCTCTGTCCAGCACGTTTAAGTCTTACAAAGGCAGCTTGGTTGTGGCCTACGTTAGACCGACATGTTTTAATCACGCTGAGGAAACATGACTTTATCATTTCTGGTTAAGTTCCTATCTTTTGGAGGGAAAATTCAATCATACACAGGACAGTCACAGGAGCCTCTGCTCAGTAGTGTGCATTCAGGTGGATTATGAGAGCTGATCTGGAGGGCAGACGTTTCAAAGATTTTAAACACTTTCTGGTCTGGAATTTAGTCATTGTAAAGACATGTTTTTGTTTGCTTTATTTGAAATGAGGCTTAACGTAAGTTTGTTAGCATGACTGCCCAGTGCCCTACAAGAGTGTCAGTTGTATCTGCATATGTTGCTTCTACGGAGTCTGAAAAGAAAGAGTGATATCCAGAACACTGCGCTCCAGCTGCAGGTAAGCTAACCCATATTATACCTGATGTTTAGTTTTTTGTGTGCACCATTTTGAAAATAGATTAAGATTTAAAAGTGTGATATAATAAAATCCTTGTATCTTTCAGAAAAAGGCAGAACTTCGAAGAACCACTAACACACAGGCCTCAAGTGAACCAACTCAAATAATTTTAACAGATCAATTTTTATTTTTCACAACATATACTTCCTAGTGAAAATTTGTTACAGAATGCCTATTGAGAAAGTAAATAACAAACATTTTCTGTATTGTTCACTGTAATTCTGTCCTGTTCCAGTTTGTTGTTATATTAAAGAGTAATAAGTGCTATCAGTGTAGTTTAATGTGTAGATAATTCCTGGCGATCATTGGAGGAATCCTTGATACATCCTTTAGGGTTGACTGAAATATTATTTGCTAATATCTCCCCCCGAAAAACTGTCAGGGCGGTTTGGCATAGCAGTCTGGCGTTCTGCAGAAAAAAGTATGTGATGTTGCAATTAAATGTAACTCTTATTCCCCCATTTTTAACAATGAAGGTATACTCATTAATAAATGCCTTGTGAAACAATCTCAGTGTAAACATTGGTGTGATAGAGGTATACATTCCTTTGGTGATATTTTTGATGAGAGGGGGCTTCTTTCGTTTGAAGATCTGTGTGTTCAGTTTAATTTGCAGCGATCCTCTTTTTTTTATATCCAGTTGAGAACAGCCATGAAAACATATGGGGTTCCATGGCAGTGTCCACTCCAGGTTCATCCTTTGTTGAAATTCGTAGATGGTAGCATTCCAAAGGGTGTAATTTCTAAACTTTATGGTCATATTCTAGAAAAGTCTTATGAGCCCTTACTACTGGATCTTGAGTGGAGGAATGATGTTCCTAGTCTGCCTCTGGATTTTGACTGGGAAGCAGTTTGGAACACTGTGCTTTGCGCATCTAAGAAACCAGACCATCAGCAAATACATTTGAACTTTATTCATAGGACATATATGACACCCCGCCGACTTTTCAATATGAAGTGCAGAACGAACCCAAACTGTGCATTTTGTCATACAATCCCATTAGGTACTTATCTTCACATGATATGGGAATGCCCAGGTGTTTTTAACTTTTGGAAGGTGATCAGCAACAGTCTGTCTCTTTTACTATCTTGTAATGTTCCATGCTCACCTATGGTTTTGATTGTCAATGACACATCCTTGCTAGGCTTGCACAGAGAGCAAGAAAAGGTTTTTTTGGCTGGGATAGCTGCGAAAAAAATGGTTGCAGTCAGATGGAAGCCCCCTCATTCCTTATCTCACCGCCAATGGGTGCTGTCATTTATTGATATTGCTTATTTAGAATTGTCCACAGCACGCATACATAATGCGAAAGAGAAAACTATTAATCTCTGGAACAAAACAGTATCTGATCTTAAAGTCACCTTGTTGTAATATGTGCAATGGGCAATTATGTGTCATATTGATATCAAAAATTGTCATCAAAATTTAAGTCTGAATTGAATGTTGATGTGCACAAATCTTTTTATTTTATTCCTTTGTCCTGGACCTGTTATATTATCTTGATGTTTGTTTGTACATAGTTTAGTGGTTATACTAAAAATCAATAAACATTTGATAACAAAAAAAAAAAAAAAAAAAAAGTGTAGATAATTATATGGTAATCATTTCTTATTCTTGTGTCCACAGGCAGAGACCAGAGTCTCTTCGGTGGACTTTACACTGTAAAACTAAAGACTGTTTCTGTGCACTTACTTTACTTTAAAACCTTTTAAGGACATTTGATGTTGCATGTAGGCCTAGGTGTAATTGCGTAGACTGAAGTAAATAATACGAAAAAACATTAAAAAAAAGTTAATTTTCATGCTTAAGTAGCATACAATAAAAGTGCATCAGCATGATTTGATCACATTTCATCAACATGAAAAAGTTGTATTTGCGTTGTGAAAAAAATATGCGTAGAGGATATCGAATAAGTTTCAAAGCCTAAACATAATTTTATTGTACACATCCACTTTCCATATTATTATTATGCAAATCCCGCGACTTTTATCTTTCAGTGCAAGAACCTAAATACACAATAAATATGTATGTTGTTTTTTTTTTTTTCTGTTTTAATACATGGAGATTTTTTCAAGCTCTTACCTGTATATCTCAGTTGAATCACTTAAAGCTGTATAAGTAGACAGTGAGAGCCTCTGCTGCGTTTGTTGATTCATTATTATAAGGTGAAACATTATAAAACATGCTTCAAGGCTTTTTCTCACTCTTTACATTCCACAACTCCTCTCACTCCAGAACATTGCTCGTGAGATTGCAAACCTTACATCATGTGGAGGGCAATGAGCCTAATTCACTGTCAGCAGCTGTTAATGACCAGTCCGTATAATGAAAACAAATAGAATGTGCAGGTTTACTGTTATGTAACTGTCACATGGCCATACAGGGACCCGCCCACATATGGCCCACACAGCAATACACTGAGTCACTAATGTGTGTGTGTAAAAGCATAATGGCCTAATAAAGTATGCAGCAGGGCCCCCTGTGACTGGTCGACACTTTGGAGAGTAATACAAAGTAGGTTTTAGCACTGACTAGAGCTATAAAGCAGTCTTCTTATGCAGTCAGAGTTGTAATAATTGGGTGGTGCTCTGTTGAGGATGAGGCTGCCCTTGTCATTTGACGTGACAGCAAATACAATCACTTTTGGATTAAATTCATGACCTTTTGGCAAATCAGAATTGTGCTGGGAATGCTTTTGTGTGTGTTATGTCTCCAAAATGAGTTGTGGATGCAGACCAAAGACTGTATATATAAATGGACAGACAGTAGCTAACCTCCTACCGCCACGTTCCAAATAAGAAGTGAGCATGGGCGCACTTCTGGCTCCATTGACTCTGGCTTCAATCCACTCTCTCTGTAACTGCTGCTGTCAGGCTCGTCATTTTGGTCTTAAAATGTTTGTATTGACCTGCTCTATATGATTCTGGTATTTTTATTTTGGTATTGTGCCAGTAACTCAAGATATAAACATCAATAAGACAAATCAGATGCCTTCTTTCCTCGAGTCAGTCCTGCTAGCATTATGAGCAGGTTTGACTGACAGCATTGTTAAGCACCCACTCCCTGGAATTCCTAAAATGCAACTTGACACCAAATTCGCCCCTATAACTGCTTCAGTCTGGATGAGCTTCATTTGACTGGGGCCGAAAGCTATGGGAGACGTCACACTCCCTTAGTCCACTTCTTTATACAGTTAATGGTGCTGATATATTGTCATTAGTGGGTAGAGAAGCCAAAATGTTACTCAAATAAGAGAGTACTGTTACTTCAAAATGATAATGCTCTAATAGACCTATAAAGTAGTGTTTGAAGAAATTATTTATTAATCAACTTAGAATAATTGGACAAGTACCTATCTGGACATAATGCTTTATTTTAGGCAAGGCAAAGCAAGTTTATTTGTATAGCACAATGTGTACACAAAATAATTCAAAGTGCTTTACAGAATACAGAAATACATTAAAATCACACAAATCAAAACATAAATAATCACAAATAATCATCATAAAATTACCATTGAAACAGAAAAGTGCAGAATAAAAACCTTTAAGTCATATGCACAGCTAAACAGAGCTGTTTTGAGCCTGGATTTAAACATTGTCAAAGTAGAGGCCTGTCTCACATCTTCTGACTGTTCCAGGTTTTAGCTGCATAAAACTGAAATGCCGATTCCCCATGTTTATTTTAAATGTTAATGTAACTGAAACAACAAAACCATAAATAACACATAAACACAACAGAAATTAAATCATATCCGAGGAAAGAAACATGTTCAAATCATTTAATATTGTCAACATACAGTGTTTGCCACTTGTGGAAAAAACTGTGTTTAAGCTAAAGTTATGTTACACTCTCAGCTATATTACTCAAGTTGTGACAAAATATGGTGTCTCAACTACTCAGAGAAGTACTACACACCTGGTGGCCAAAATCTTTTGTACAGTGAGTGATCATCTACTGTGAATATAAAGCTTTTCTCAAACAGCAATGCATAGTAAGTACGATTCAGTTTGAACACATCCTGACATCAACAAGAGTTATGTTTTTGGAAATTATCTGATCCATTTATAAAGTGATTGCATTCTTACTTCTATTCTCAACTTTGAAAACAGAATCTGCATATTGGTGTTTTGATATGTGCCCTGATGAAGAAATCAGCTCATGTCTCCTCCTGTCAGGGCTCATTTTGCCCAAAGGTGTGCAGTGCGGGCTATGCTGTTGTCTGCAGTGGATTTGTGTGAGCAGGAGCAAGGCTATTGACTTCTGTGTTTTAGACATTCATAAATGATGAGGTGAGATACAAAAGAATCCCCTCACTGCAGATATCAGAGGATGTTTAGACTAAATGTTGAATAACTGAGAAACATGTCTGACTTGTTTCTGAGGAGACTTATGATGAAGAGGACATCGTAATGACAGAGATCCCTTATCATCATCTTACTCAAAGTTGTATTTTGATTGATTCATACGTGTTTGAGTAATCCCGTTTTGTCTTGCATTCGAGGTTTGAGTGCTCAGAAAATGTCAGTTTACACCTATGCCCAATCCTAACACACTATCCTGTACTTACTTGCATGTATTAAAAAGGTAAAATCAGACACTGGGTCAAACATGAAGAGAACATGCAGAGAATCGGTCCTGCAGTTCTGAACAAGAAGTTAGTGGAGCTGTTGCTTTAGAGAATATTATGGTTTACATTGAACAGAATATGAAATTATGCTTTATATGTTACAGTTTGATCCTAAACAAAAGAAAAAGCACAATAATGATATGTATTATTCAATAGCCCTTAAATAATTCACATTAGAGAATCAAGTACACATATAAACTCATTAAGTCTAAGTGAGGAAAACTTTGCAAATTAAAACAGTAAAACAAATTCATCAATGTGCCAACAAACCAGCAAGATGTTGATGCAAAAACAAGCATCATTACAAACTATCTTGCCTTTGTTTCTAGTTTATTCTTCTGAAGGTCTCAATAATCTCATACAATTCTCTCTGTACCGTGTGTATATTCCTAATGTTTGTTTTCTAATTTGCTCTGTATGCGCCAAAAGAATAGCAGTCTGTTTGGAGGAGGCGGAGTTGGACAAGAGCAGGCTAAAACGATGGAGAGCACATGATTCACTGGGCACAGCTGTAGGCCGCTCTGCCACATGGACCCTGCTGCTGGTGGCTGGATCTGGACACCAAAATGGCTGCCAGTCCATTACACAGCTTTTGGAGTCACTGAGTATACCATGTTTCCATTATCCAAAAGAGACAGCAGAGAATTTGTTAGAGGATCATGGTGGAGCAAGTTTGGGTGGTAGTGGTTCATGTGGTGGAGTATATTTTTTGTAAGGTCTTTCTGTGCCCATGTGTTATTCCCAGTTCATTCTCAGTACATCAGATTTGCCTTTTGGAACTGACTAACAAGTACAAATGGAAAGAGGTATTAGGCTAAGAAATATGGCTATGGCTATATGTATGTTTATGCAATCATGTTACATCCCAAATAAATATTTTTTTGTCTTTTTACTGTGGGTCTTACTTATGGAAGCTATAGCTATATATAGGTATCAGCATATCACTTATCAACCACAGCAGCAAGACAGATATCAGATATTGACTCTGACTCTCTGATATGGACCACTAGTGCATGCTGTTGTTAAGTCTTTAAGCAAGAGAATGAACTCTGGGATAGATGTTTGTTTATTTCACATGTAGCCTAATCGACCAAACGGTAAGTCAATGACAAATTTACATCCTGTTCAAACACGACTCTCACACAAAACTTTTCTAAATAAAATAAAACCATTTCACAGTTCTATAAAAGTAGTGTGACGTCCGCCCAGGGTCCATTTATCGAAGGATTCGCTTTGAAAAGGTTTTCTCTGATTAAAATTCACAAAGCAGATCTGGGAGCAGCCCCAAAATAAGTGACCGCTCAGCAGGATCTCTAAAGGTCTGCTGGAGTCATAATATCCAAACTGCAGGAGCGGCTGCCAACGGCCCAGGGCTGTGTTTGGTTCCAGAGCAGACCACAGGGGAGTAGGTGTGCCAGTGTGCAGCTGCAGCGGGGGCCAGTGGAGAGGAGGGGGTGTGAGGTGGGCTGGAGACTGGCAAGGGCCACACTCATGGGACTGGAAATAAAGACAGAACCTTCTGGACATGCGAGGCTGCCAGATGTTGTCTAGTGCAAGTTTGAACATCATTTGGATCAGCGAAAATTTAAACAAGACTAGCCAGTAATGAAACTTTGCCATAGCAGACTCGAAATAATGTGCATGTTTGCTTAATACTCAAAACATAAATGCATCATTCTGAAGTTTAAATTTGACTAATCCACAAACAGTTTGATTGGCGAGTGAAAACATTCTACAAAGGGAATGGTAGTTTTTCCATTATTTTAACTGCTCCCTTGGTTTACTCACCATGCATGTTTCATGTCAGATTCCCTACTGAACAAAGACAAAACTGACAACCATAGACCACAGTGGAAATAGACCATGTTAAAAAAAAGTATTATTGAATTAGATTCATAATCAGAAGTGTCACATCATGCATCTAAAACTACAGTGACAAGCCAGTTAATAACAGTGACTTTCTTTATTTGCAGGCCCGCTGTCACTACTTGCCCATTAAAAAAACAAAGCAAAAAAGCTTTCCTGTGGCTTCATCAGGCTGTGCTGGAGAGAAACACCTATGTTACCCTCAGCAGGGGCTGCCATTATCTGATGACTGGCAACGCTACAAAGGCATTTTAAAATAACAAACTGCTCTTCTGTCCTCTTCAATGAAACAAAACTTTACTGATTTTTCTTCACATGGGCAGAATTTCTCTTCACAAAGCACTGATAAAGTTTTAATTGTGCTATGCATGCTGCATAACTAAATTAAAATAAATTACTTATTTTGTACAGGATATAATTACAAATATGTAAACACCCGACTGGCATTTTGTAAGCATTGTCCTGATGATCGATTCCCTTATTTTCAGGCTGATTTTCCGTACCCACCCCATATTAAAATTTGAACCCTTTGGAGAATAAAATGAGTTTCCTGTAATATACATAATAAAGTAAATTAAAATGTAAAAAACAAATTTTAAAAAATGCTATATATTCTGAAGATGAAGTGATTCAGGTACAAACTCAGAAAGCTACTTTATAGTATTCATTGATTTAATTCATTTCCAGAAGAGAAAGTGTTCCCATGCAACTACATTTTCTCTCAATTACCTACATGACGGTATTCATTCTCAAACTATTGTGCTGCCAAGTTGTTCAGGGTCAAATGACAAAGTTACACAAAAGTCAATATTCTACTTTCTCCACAGAAACTTTTTTAGCACAAAACAAACCTGTTCATGTTCTGCAAAGTAATTACGCATATACGTAGAATTTGTATCCAAAATACCTCCTCTGCATTTCAGTGAAACTATGCCATAGATCACAAAACAGTGAAATTGTTCATAGTGAAAGGCACAATACAGCATGTACATTAGCTACACACTAATACGGAAAATTATACTTAAATTAATTTATCACTTCACTGATCAACATATCACTTTGACTTATTTTAACATGATAATTGCATATTTTTAAATTGTTTATTTGTGCATATGTATTTTAAAAGCTTACTTACCGGTATTAGTAATATACATTTAAAGTGTATGTTGGTGGTGATTTACACTCAATGAAACTGCATTCTTGGTACAGTAAAGGACGGACAGTGTCTGGGCCTGTAAGTATCAGCTGACAGATGCATGTTGAAGACTTTTAGAACACCTTGTATCTACCAAACAAAACTAAATATAAAACTAATGAGCATTATACTTTTGTATTAAAGGACAGACTTTGTGGTGTAGTGATTCTAGTCCAACAGACTGGCAGTAGTCTTGTTCTTGCCCTCCCATTGTGCCTAGAGACTTTTTTTCTTAGTTTTTAAGAGATTTTGACTTGAGCTAAATGAACTGGAATGGATTGACCAAGTTATTAGCTTTGGAATAAGCCATGTTCTCATTTTACTTTTTCTTTCACTGAACCTTGAGCACGCTTCAACATAGTCAAGAAAGGCGACATGTGTTTCTTTAGATGGTTTTAAAGCTTGTAGACCTAGAACATGTTTGTGAAGACTTGAAATGGAAATATGAACTATGAACAATGGTGGTGGAAACAGGAGATAGCTAAAAAGTAAGCTGACAATGAGGACTTAATGCAGTTGGTGAGCATCATAAGACTTCCACCACGAGCTACATGATGAGTGTTCTGTTTTTTAATAGCTTATCCCTGTTAGCCTGGTATTAGCCCTAGTTGGTTTCAGGAGATAAAGATGTGGGCATGTCCTATTTTTGTTAGGGTGTGTTTTTGGCCCATGCCTGGTGTTGCAGGTCGCTGATTTTCTTGTGTACGGCTAAAGTGCACAAGTGTTTTACTCCTCCTCTGCTGTGGAGGCGGAGGAAGGGTTTGTACCTAGCGCTATGCACAAGCGCATGTCTCTGTGACGCTGTGACGCAGTGTAGTGACGCTGCTGTCTAGCTACTCAACTGGGTGTTTCACATGGACTTTTACTAGTTTTTCTAAAATTAATATTTGTAGCCTACTCTAAAATGTCCAAGATATGTCCATGACATGGAATGTAGAATGCTACTTTTAGTGCCTCATGCGTTTCAACAAAAAAGTTGGGTTTGGGTTTAATTAGTTACACTTTTAGAAATATGAATTATGTGGTTCTAGCATATATCTAACCAATGCCCTGTAGGTTGTAGGTAGTTATCCATCCATGAGGAGGGGAAAACACTGCTGGTGCTTTAGTTTATTTATTTAGACCAGGTTAGTGTAGGCTTAGTCTTAAGGTTCAGACCTATAGTAAGCTGCTCGGACAGCAAAAGAGTCTTACTTGTGTGAGAAACCACAAAACAAGTTTATTCCGTCAGCATTAGTATTGTAGCAACTGGAAAGTATTTATTCTATGGATCCCTTATTTGCTCTACACCATATATTTAAGGACAACTTACTTTCTCATATCACTGTGCAACATTTAATCTTTTATTGAGCACATGCAGTGTGCATATTTACTGTTCTTTCTGTAGGATTCAGTATCTTAGTTACTGGCAACAAGTTCTCATTTCTTTATTTGTTCAAATACCTGAGTCACTAACAGTGCTGTCAGTAAAACCTTGACAGTTTGTACTTAACAATAGCAAGTACTCACAAAACGCATCTTTGGGTAGAACAGACTTCTCATATTCTCTTTTACTTCAAACAATCCCTCTGATTGCGTTCTTACTTTTCCTTTCTTTTCCCATCAGACTAAGTGGTTATCATTAGCGTGACGTCTGTGTAAAAGTTGTCAGTGTGTCTTCCGTGACTAGTGGCCCTCGAGCTCCCTGTGTGTGTGTCCTTAGCACTGACTGTTCCTCTTCCCTCTCCGCTGCTTTCCTCTTTCATCCGACCTTGGGAAGAGAGTTTGGCAGCAGCCAGGTTTAAGACAGCTGTCCCTGCTGCAGACAAACAAAGCAAAACGCATTATTTCTTTAGCACAAACGTAACGCAACAGTGTTTTTTACCCATGTGCTGATTGTGACCACTTAGTTAAACGACATGCACTTAGTGAAGAGATTGGGAGTGAATGTGCTTGGAGTGAATGATGAAGAACTGTTATAATAAGGAATGTGTGTTATGAAATTGTCAATTGCAGGAACATTGGAAAGACCTTGAAGACCCTTCATAAATCAAATGAAATTGGTTGCTTGGATTCAAATAAATAGTAGTTGTCTTCTTTTGTGTAATTCAGCCAAGGTTGAACCAATTTAAACCAGACATTTAGCAGACATTGTTCTGTAGACAGACATCTCTTTCTCAATTAATTTTGATTAATTGCCAAGTGTTACTAAGCCTGAAGACGTTCTACTTACGCAAATACAGAAGCATGTACCCAAGTTATTTCTCAAACACTCTAAAACTTAATTGAATGTACAATAGTTTCATTAGTGGGATGGACACTGATTGCGTTGTGGTAGCGTTCCAAAGGGAAGTGACTTAGCTTGGAGTGCTAATAAAGGAGAGAGAGCATAAAAAAAAAAAAAAAAAAAAAAAAAAAAACTTCCAACACTTAAAAACATGTTAATACATTGTTTTTGGCAAATATAGCATTTAAAACAAGGGTGCCCAAACGTTTTTTTTTTTTTTTTTTTTTTTTTAATCAAGGGCCTGTGGTGCTTTAAACACAGCTTTGACAGAACCGCTGTGTATTAATAAGGCTTGAAACACATTCATTTCTTTAAAGCTGTGTATCACAATGCAATGTGATGTTTGAGGATATAGTGGTAGAAATAGTTTACTTTGCTTTTAAAAGTACTGCTTATGGTCAATTGGGCCGGTTCAGCAGGAGGCCTGAGGGGAAATAAAAACTGGTCTGAGGGCCACATTTGGCCCCCGGGCCATAGTTTGGACACCCCTGATTTAAAAGGAAACATAGTGATCTAAATGTGTTATGTGTTGACAGTTAAAACCACACAGCAGTAAAATATCCCCTCTCAAAAAAGGTACACAATTGTGGTTTGGATGCAAGAGTAAACAATATAAAGATTAATTGTTATATTTAAATGATGTAAAGTTGTTGCAGGACATTGTGCCAAAACCTCTGATCAGATGAATAGAGAAAAGAGCTTCTAGGAGCTTGATTGTTGAACGGGGAGGAGTGGTTCAATGTATAGAATGTTTCAGCGGCGGTCATCTGGGAGTTTCACTCTAAAACTCCTCTCTTTGGGGCTGGATTTATTGAGCTCAGAGTAAGATATTCTAGCGCCTTAAGCCAGTACCAACCAATTGAAAATGGCTTGTGGATGGGACCTGAAACATCTTGATTGCAAAAACAGTGTCCAGATGACCACTACTGTACATTGTTCAACAACTGAGATTTCTGTTTCAGTCAATTAATAATAATTCAGTCATGTTCCACGTGTGAAAACAGCATATTGTCCTAAATAACAATGATCCTTAAACACATGCTCTAATAATGGAGAGAAAACTATTTGTTAATACCACCAAGATGACATTTCTTTAAAAAATATTTGGGACAGTATTATGCAAATCACAGCACATTTGGAGGCACCCTAAAGGTTATAATCTGTATTTTTAACTTGTGACACTGGAACACAATGTCTTCCTCTTGTTTATGTGGCAGTCTCAAAAACTCCACTCCTATTTTTTCTTTCAAACATCTTTTCTTTGTTATTATCCAGTTTGGCTGCTTGACAGTCTGTGTATTCCTGAGCTGACTGTGTCTTTGCTCTGAGAGGGAACTTCATTCTTTTGACTAACTCCAGCTGCTGCAGCAAATATGAACTGGTAGTAAAGTAAACAAAACAGTGGGGGATTTTCAAATAACCAACTATCCCCTGTGATAGTACCAGTGGTGGACAGACTATACGCATGAACCACACGGTATGGTGGCCTCCTCATCCCCCGACAGCATGGAGAGCTGAGGGTCAGATTCTAGATTGAATATATTTTATTTCCCATGTAAAATAAAACTATTTGTCACTGGAAAAGCATATCAGAATGGACTGGATTGCAGCGAAAGCAGATGGAAATCATTGTTATGAGTGTTTATTTCTAACACCTTTGTATGCTTTTTATATTATTTGACATTTTACTATCAACTCACCATATTACCAATGCAATTTTTGTTAACAATTGAAATAAAGCTCTTATTCTGATTCTCATATTATTAAGTCTAGAACAGTTCTATACATTTCCAGCCTGACTGATTTTCTCTGTATATTCTCTACAGACTGGTCACCACCTCCCGTACTGCATGACTGCATCTCAAGTCTTGCTCAGACCAAGCCAGCCAAGTTCCCTTTTTTTCCCCCTCAGAAACACATAGGAAACAGGCTCACAGATTCTTTAGTACAAATCACACTTCTCTCACCTTAGATTTAGAGCATTTAGTGCTTCACTCATTGATTTGGCAGAAATATGCAATGTTTTTTCCATCCCTTTACCTTTTTCTCATGAGCAGCAGTGTTTTTTGATACAGATTAACCACTGACTAGTCCACCTGTCATTCACACCTATCTAAACTCTGGGAGACACTCTGAACTGAGAACTCTGGGAGTATTGGAGATGTGTGTACTCTTGGCTGGTCAGGTCAAAAGAAGTGGAATCACAAAAACTACACACAATTTGGTTACATTTTTCACAAACCCATATCATTCGTCTCATAATTGCCATAATCATTTTGCAAGGGTTTCAAGGAAATTAGAAAAAGAAATTGCATGAGAAAATGCAGGCAGTTTGTGTTTCTTTGGACTTAAAAATATTTTGGATTGAGCTCATTGAGGAATGAGCCAATGACACCTACAAATGCAGCAGATTCAGAGTAGAATAAGACTGAAAACCCAATTTGACCAAAAAAAAAAAAAAAAAAGTCTTATGCAGTTATGCTATGAGCTGGATGATATGTAAACTATATCACTGTGTTTCTGCGAAGCCAAGGTCTACCTTGCATAAACCAGCATATTTATATGTAAAAATGCTGATTAGATCCATGGTGTATCTTCAGCATATACATAGACACATTTGGGAGTTTGCATGTTGGCCCAGTGAAACCTTCCCAGTCTTCCCATAGGGTTCTGAATTCTGAAAGCACATCCCAACTCCCTGTATTTAACTTCACTGCTCCGTAGCCTCATTGGACATTGACTGGAGCATTTAATCAAGGCCTTGCAACTCCACACACTAATGATATTTAAATCCCCAGTGAGGCCCGGGACAGTGTACTTCAGCCCATACATTCACAATCCTAAATGTATACACTGGTATTTTTCATTTTTATAGGCTTAAAATTAACTGGAGAATTACAAACTTTTGATTTTACGCAATGTGAGTTTCAAAGTATGTGCTTAGTCCAGGTGGCTATTCTGGTATCTTCTTCAGTAAAGACATTTTTACCATAAAGACAATTATAAAAATGTTCAGTTAAAATGTCTGCTCTACACTATAAAATAATAGCTTTAAATGTATTGCATGGGTGAATGGGTTTTATTTATTTCGTGAAAATCTGTACAATCTCTTGCCTCAAATATAATCTACACCAGCACACAATTTTACAAAAAGGTGTTGAGTGCAGTAAGAATGAAAACTGTGTAGAGTAAAACTAGTAACTAATAATAATAATACTTGTAACAACCTATGGAGCTCAACAGTCCCACTCTATAGATATAGGTATAGCTATAGATATATAGCGTAAATTCCGGACTATAGAGCGCACCTGATTAAAAGCCGCATGCTTTAATTCTACAAAGAAAATCAATTTTGTACTTGTACAAGCCGCACCGGATTTTAAGCCGCAGGTGTCCCACGTAGTAATATGGAAAAATTAGCTCAAAAACGTTCATTACAGTGGTCCCTCGCTATAGCGTGCTTCACATTTCACATGTTTTTTACAGTGTATGCAGGTGCGTGTTCTGCGTCCTGATTGGCTAACGCAGGTGCCGTGTCTCCTGTACAGTACAGAATGCGTTCAGCCAAATTTACCAAAATGTTCGATGCTGCAGCGTGACACTGAAACATGACAAGATCACGATGGACACCTTTGCATTTGAGGACAAATGCCTACGACGTGCGTTGTGGACACTCTGGACGCGAGAGATCCAGAGCAGCCTGCGAGTGCCATTGGATTTTTAGTTTTCCCTGTGTCTTTGTGAACGCTGCAGACCAGGTTAAGAGAGTGACTCTAGTGTATTTATTACATAAAACTCATCAACAGAGGTGATCAGCTCTACGGCGTCTCTGACACTTGAAAATGCACCGCAGAAACGCAGCACGCGGCCAAGACGCGCGTCCACGAGAGACTTTAAATGTGAAATAACATAAAGAAGGAGGAAAATAACATAAGGAGGACAGCAGAATAAGTTTTAACAAGGAGCAAAAAGGGCTGCAACCATGCGGATGTAGTCTGCTTTAGTTTGCGGATCAGTGACTGCAGGACATTGCGAGACATTACAGTGGAGCGGCGCCAGGACGAAGAGGCGGAGACAGAGGAACTGAGAAATACACCTGCAGCCGCAAAACATATACAACAATTGTAAAAAAAAAAAAAAAAATGTTTTCTACTTCTACTTAGAAATTCTATTTTTGGAACGTAATAAATGAGGGACCACTGTGTATCTTATAAAAAATAAGCCGGACTGTACCATAAGCCGCAGTTCTGTGTAGAAAAAAAAGTAGCGGCTTATACATACATACATACATATATATATATATATATATATATATATATATATATATATATATATATATATATATATATATATATATATATATATATATATATATATATATATATATATATATATAGATATATAGATAGATAGATAGATAGATAGATAGATAGATAGATAGATAGATATAGATATATATATGGGCAAAACATGAAAAATTTATGTCCAAAGCCAAATGGTGGGTGGTCACTGTTGAGCTTCATACCCCTAGAGAAGTGTGATATAGTTTAGCAATAGCTGACAGCGCCTATTAAGTAAGCCAAGATAATGATGGTACACTTGAATTTCACTTTAGACATACTCTATTTAGTGTTTTCACATCACATTCGCCCATGTTTTGTTCTCCTTTGTGACACGCACATCAGTCATCAAAAGCTGTCATTCTCACGCCTGGAGCCATGTAAACAATGTGTCATCTCCACTGACATTAATGCTCTGCCTCTATCTCCCATTTTCCATTGCGCTACAGGTTGATCCCCGCTTGTCAGGGATCATTTATGTGTTTAGAATGGTATAGTTGGAGATGTGGTGGGGATAAAACAACAACCAGTGGCTTGGAGCTGGAACAGTGATACAGTATTCTTTTTTGTCCTTGCTGGCTACCCCTTACTTAGTGCTCCCCATCATATATTCTTTTAGAGAGGCTTCTGAGAGGAGCAGTGCAGGGAAGGGTTACATTCTGAACGCTGCTGACCCACACAATGCAGACCGCCTGTTTTAAGTTCCTGATTATACTGTGGCTTATCATACCAGTCTCCCAATGTTATATCTGCAAAGTTTGAAAAGAGTGTACCATTTGAAGCAAGAGTGACGAACATGCTTCAGAATGAACCGTTAGCTTCACTTCTCTCACTCTGACATTGAAACATGACAGAGAAACAAGGCAGTTGTTTCCACTTTCCACTTGCTTTTCAAACATCAACGAAAATGGATAGTATTGTTTGTCCCTGGAAGTTGTTTCTTCATGATTCTCATCTCACAAAATGTCTTGTCAAATATATGGGCTATATCACTCATTATTATTTCATACATAGCTGCTTTTACAATATTCCTATCATTTAATGTAACTTGTAGCTTTTAGAAAGCAAAAACAAGATCAAGGCATTACAGTGATATTAGCTATGACTTTGCATACCAAAACCAAAAATATTATCACTTTTCCCATTTCTATCCTTTCCCAAGATAAATTAATCTTATTCAGGACAATGATGTAACCTTAAAAGTCATTTAGATCACAACATCTTTACTAACATCTCATTTGTTCCACATCGATCATCATGCATGCACATTCTAACGTGCAAGGCGGCCATAAAGATGAGAGATGCTTGGTGTTACCATGAAAGACAAACTGATGAAGGTGAATAGTGTGAGATGTGCAGAGAAGTCCTTGTGCAGACTGGATAACCTCAGCTGTTAATGGCACAGAATACAGGCTAACTCAATACCAAATATTTTCTCTCTCTCTCCCTCTCCTCAGCTTTGTACATTTCAGTGTAACACCTTCTTTTTCAGCGTAGCCTGAAAATAACATCCCTCCATGACGCAAATGGCAACAATAACCAATGCAATCCAACTTTGTGCTCATAACAAGTAATCAAAACGCGCTCATATGTAAAAGTACAATTACATAAGTACTGCAAAGTCAAAGTTTCAAAAGTTATTTCCTATTTCAACCATGAAGATCCAGTAGCAGACACGCTCAAGTAAAACAACTCACTCTAAGCCTCACAATTCTATTTTTAAACTCGTGCCAACTACCAGCGTTTTTAAAAATACATTTTTCCCCTCTGGACCTTAATAACTCGTGGCACAGTAGTCATCCCTCGGCCTGTAGCTCATTTTGGATGCAGTGGACATTCCAAGTTTGTTGCAGGATTTGATGGATGATAACTTCAATTCTTCCTTGTCACCATTTGGCAATCTCAGTGCACTTTATTGATTTTTCCGTACAATTTTATGTAAGCACATTTTGATCTAATTTACCCTGAAAAATGTTGCTCTAGTTGCATTGGTGTTTTTGGAGACCACTCCTTGGCAACTGCGGACCAATGCAGCTGTCATTAAATACTCTCTTTCACTATTTGTACTCTAGAATAATGGAAACATATTTTTAGGTTTTGTCTGCAAGTTCACCTAAGTTACGGTTACAAGGACGAAATGTGCAGTTGCTATGGTTTCAACATTTTAACACTATTACAGACTGATAATGTCCACATTTGGAAATAATTTAACGAAGTTGCTGAACCTTAAGAAAAGTCACGTTGAAGTGTGGATAAATAATTTAAACCACTTTTGCCTTTTTGTTGAGCCACCAACTTTTGCTTAAGTCTGCTGTTCCTTCAACATAGTATAAAATGTTCTAATACCGACACTTACTATTGTGAGTAAGAAAATAGCAATTTTGAATATAAAAAAAAAAAAAAAATCAACGGCATTATTCTTACAGGTGAACACTACGACCTCTGTTAAAGCGTTGGTGCTATCAATGCAATGGTAAAGACGCAGCTTCTTCCTCGTGTGTCTTGAGATTTTAATCGTAATTGCCACAAAAAAACTGTAAAAGACTGAACTCTTCAACAAGCCAAAACCTACCTTGTTATGACCTGGAAATGAACCTCCAGGGTGAATGTATTTCTTAATATTTCAGTCCATATGTCTCACCTCCAAAGTTCTCCAAAACTTCCACTTCCCCCGGCAATAATTCAGTCTGCAGTTAAAGGTTCCCCTCGCTTTAATTGAGAGCTTTGATATTGAGCAATAAGCACACATACACACCCACATCTGCAGCTCTGGGCCCTGTTTGCCGTAGTCATTACAGTGAAGAGTGTTTTCATATTTCCTCCTGTATTATTGCTAACTGATGGAGTGACCACTTCATGTTTATTTAACAGAGGCAGCAGCTGCAAAAACAGAGAAGGAGTCCGGGGCAGAGTGGATTGATAAAAAAAATCAGGTCAGGGGGAGAGGGTATATGAGGGTAAGGATGATGATTTTCAGTGCAAGACATTGACAGCCGTGGCAACAAGTTTATGGTTAATTTCAGGAAAAAGATGAGGTCAAACAAGGCTAGAAATCCCTTATAATTGACAGAGAGTGACTGCTGCTTGTTGGAAATAGTTGCAAATGAAATACATTGGGGCAGCTGGTTATCTCTTGTATTGATTCACTGGGAATATCTCATAATCTTGAATAATGCATTACAATAGCTGGTCCGGGGTGACCCATGCAGACGATTTTAATAACATTATCAGTAATCATTTGTCGAGTGCTTTGTCAATAAAACATGTGTCTCACTTCCTTGACGTCTTGCCATCTAATCAACCTTTGCGACGATAACTTTGGCAATTTAAATCTTTGTAGGCAAATATCATCAAAAAGAGGTGAGTGATGCCAACCAATTCATATTTTGGATTAAAAAGAAAAGAAAAGTACTGTGCCTTTGTAAAGCTGATTCCATGGTAACACGTTTTAGTAGGATACAGTTCACTTTATGGGAAATTTTCATCAATATAGATAGAAGTACTGTTAGTAATTACACCCTATCTTGGGGCCTTTAACGATAGATAGCCTGTATGTAAAGTATGAAATAAAAACTGAACATCAAGTCTCTTCCCCTCTTGTCTTGGATGGACGGATCCATATTGATTGCCAGTGGTGGGCGAATATTTGGTCACCTCAAGACATGTAGCTCAGTTCTGTTTTATATTGAGTCATTAATCACTAAATAGATGAGTAATGCCGGTTGGCTGCTGATTAATTCATCTTTGACTTGTTACACGCTAGGCTCCATTAACCTGATGCTAACAACAGGTTCACCAAAACATCGTTAATAATTAAGCAGTTCTTATATTTGCTGTGTTTCATGGTATTGGTAATTAAAGCATTTCAACAATTTCATGAGCTACAGTAATAAGGTTGTAAGTGCTGCAGCCTAAATAAAGGGCTGCCGTGTGACTCGCTGTGTCCACATTCGCTGTGCATGGGCTCACACAATGCACTGTCAGATAAAAGCGTATTTTCACAACTGACTCAAAAGCCTGAAACTAAGTACAAGTCCATGATGTTGGCCGCCATGGAAACAGAGTTTATGGAACGATATCAACATCACATCCTCAGGCGCTGGCCATACACATAATTAGTCTTTAGTTTGAGGTTAGTTATACAACCACATTATGGCTACTGATATTTGGAATTGTCAGCGCAAATGGTGTATTCATTGAGTCTCTGTTAGTGGTGCTAGTTTGTTTAACCTCAATAAATAAAAAATTTAAAAAAATCAGGGGGGATCTGCCTCAAGAGGGGATTCTTTAGGCTACATAGATAAATGAATTGGAGCACCTAGAGGGCTTCTTCTAAGATACAGGCAGAACATGCAAATTTGCAAACAGAAAGGCCACCTGGACTAGAAATTGAACTCTTCTTCTAAGTTAGGAGCACTGCACTGCACCACAAAATCAGCTTATGATAGACAAGGTTGTTGCTTCAAAGATTACTGTTGTTGAATAAAGTGAAATAGCCCAACAGTTGAAGAGAAGAGGCATGAGACTGGAGTTCTAACACAGTAAGTTTATTTACTATCACCTGGAGACATGAACCCTAAAGACATTATAATAGTGCTGTCTAGCGCAGTCTTGTCTGGCTATGCTTCCACTGTAGGCAGTATTGTACCTCTATAACACTTGAGAGATTTGCACATTTTAGTTTTATGTTTAATTCTACAGTATATTACTAACAATAATCTTTGTACTTTTCTGTAATCAGTCATATTAGTTGTAGTTGCAGTAAGTAGGGCCACATGATGTAAGATAGAGAGGCAATATTCACTATGATTTGTATTAATACCAAGACAAAATATTGCTAAAGTAGAAAAAATCATTAATATAATCTGTGATACTAGCTGTTAAAAAGTTCATATTTTTCTATTGTTCAATTACCATTTCCTTGAATACGTCTACTTGATATATTTAAAAGGTTAAGCACTTGAGGGAACAGTGACAAAAATGATGTTATTTTAGTGTTTTGGGCCCTGTGCCTGTTTTCCCAGTGGAGGAGTAAATCTTGTAGTTGGAGCCTGGATACCTCCGCGTTGCAGTGACTGGTGAATATATGTATCTTTGTATCTTTGACTGCTGCTGGCAAGACTTCAGTGACTCCCTATCCATCGCTCTGTGACAAGAAGCTGATGTTTGCAACGATCTATAACAATTCATTGTGCACAGGAAAAAAAAAACATGCTGCATCAGGCTATAACCAATTTTAGTTTGAATCTTAGTAAATTGAACAACTTCTTAAACTTCTTTAACTATGGAAAAGAGAAATCCACCCACTCTCTGCAGAGAAGTGCTGGGGTACAAATGAGCAGATGCACAAAGCAAAACTGCAGCACTGGGCTCCAGATGGTAGTAGCATTCAGTAGTGACTTTTGTTGATGGGTCAATCACTAGAAGAGTTTTTAAAAAGGCATTAAATGAGACTTACCCAGGAGTGCATTATTAGATCAGTTCACTCAAAGTTTATTGAATGGAGATTTTTAAGTACAATGATGGCAAGAGGTTGTAATAAATAGTAATAGTATAGTCGTTATAGCTGTTATAATGGTAGTAGTAGTAGTAGTAGTAGTAGTAGTAGTAGTAGTGGTAGTAGTAGTAGTAGTAGTAGTAGTAGTATTGGCAAAGAATAAGAATTATGGAAGATTCAAGGATTTAAAAGGTCATTCTTGACTGGAAACCAAAAGGGAAGAAACAGGGAAATGGAAGCAATGGATAAAACAAATGGAAGAGGACACCAAGGCCCAAAATGTGTCGCCAAACAACTTGCAAAATCTAACAAATGAAGACTAATAGTAGCAGTATGAGCTTGGGTTTATTCATCACCATAAGATACTCAAAGTCCTTTGCAATGCATTTTTCAATAACACCCTACACTGGTAAGCATCTAGCCCAGTGCTCCCCAACCACCGGGCCGAGGACAGGTACTAGTCATTACGCATTTGCTAGCGGGCCGCACAAAAACAGTAAATAATTTATCATCTTCTCCGACGTAACTTCCGCCCGTTCCTCATAACACGCTAATGCGCTTGTTCTTAGATATATAATGAAAATCCTGTTAGGAAATGGCCACTGAAATCCATTTGATATAATGGCAAGTATATTATATCTGTGCTAGATTTGCTCTTGTCCTCCGCGATGACGTATCACGTATAAAGCACCAGACACGTCGCCCAAAAGTAGACTCACAAGCTAGTGAAAATGAGCCAAAAACAAAAGTCTTTGGAGAGCTTTTTAGCAAGGGGAAAAGACAAAACTTTTCCTTAAAACTATTAAGGAGCCAGAAGAGAGCCTACAACCTCCAAGAAAAAGAAAGCAAAATTGAACAGACAATACCAGGAGTCCTAGTTAAAATAAGGGTTTGTTGCAACAGGTGACTCTCACGAGCCTAGTCCGCTCTGTGTAATTTCAGTCCAGTGGAAAAGTGAACGAGGCAATGAAACCTTCAAAACTGCTTTGGCACATGGAGACTAAGCACCTTGGATTAAAAGATAAGCCTTTAGAGTTTTTTGAAAGAAACAAACGTGAACAAGAAGGAAAGAAGAAACAAGCGCAGGACTCACTGATTCAGCGGTATGGTGAGTTGTATTTTTTATAGACTTAACTTATTTTTGCCATATTTATCTGCCACATGTAGATGACCGGTCCATGAAAATAAAATCTACGTTATTTCAGTCCATGGTGCACAAAAGGTTGGGGACCCCTGATCTAGCCACAGTTGTCCTGGGATGTCAATCTCTGCCAGTGGCCTTTTCCAGCTACTATCAATCACTAATGCACACATCAAATTCATACACATATGTATTTAGGCAAGGTGAGTGAAGTGACTTGCCCATGGACACAATAACAGTATCCTGGAGTGAGCTATAGGTTGGTGGACAAACGCTGTAACCACTGCTGTCGATGATGATATTATTTAAATACATGTCCCCATTAAATTCTACAATAAAAGTGACAGACTGCTGTGAATAGAAATTATCTAGAATGTGTTGTTCTCATTTAGTTAGTTTGGCTTAAATTGGAGGCACACGCTTTTAACAGCCCCACAATGAGTCGTTTCTGGGTTGAATCATGCACAAGTCCCTTTGTCCGTGTAAATATTGACTGTTCAGCAAAGGCCTGCAGTTCCACAACACCCTAAGGCTTTTCAAATTGTTTTTCTTTTCACATCTGTCATTAACTGAGCTTGTACTTCTTGTTATATTCTGTCATAAACCACAGCTATAGAACTAGGGTCAAGTTATTTTTGTAGATAACAAGAAGCTGAACCAGCGGGTGACCAAAACCTATTACTCTTTGAATTATTTCTTTGTAACTATCCGCTGATTTCTCTAAAAGACTGCAGAATAAATTACAAAGATAAAAGATGTTTTTTGTGCAATCTAATGCTTTAAATCTTGTATTTTCTCTTACCCCATGCTGCCAGAGATTTGACTACAGTTTGTCAGCAGAAATACACATTCATCACAGATTTTCTGTTTGACTGTGCTTCCATTTGCCTTTGTGCTGAAATCCTGAACAACCAATTTTGTTTTCTCATCTCCTGTTACGAAAACAAGCCATATCTCCAGTGCCAAGTGTTGGCGCATTCAAATCAGAGTCAAAAACCAATGCCTTAAAAAGTTTGTACACTGTTGACGTTTTCAATTAAGCTATATATGTAACTTTTCTGGTGGAGAATACTGCACCTGGTTGTCTCCATGGAGATGTTATTGCTTTGCCTGGAATGTTCCATAGGCATTTAACACATCTAACATTTATTCAATTACAGGTGTTTTTATTGCTAAAAGAAAGAAAGAAAAAACATCTTACTGTCATGGAGATAGATGGGTTTAATGTCATTCCAATGTCTGTGGAACATTCCAGGCAAAGCAATAACAGCAGTGCTTCTCAGACATTTTCAGACAAATCCCCTTTGTTCTTAAAAAGCAAACAGCAGACCACGTATTGTGCACACCTCCTATAATTGTAAATATTAAACTAAATTGAGATTAAGATTGGGTTTTATTTGTGTTTAATTGTTAAGACCATAAGAAAAATGTACACAGGCTACTGAAAAAAAAAATTGTTTGTTTTCATGTTGGACACAGTCTCCTGGGCTTATTAAACGGATCGTTCAGTGTTTCACTCAAATCTAAATCACAATCTAGACAAGCCACATTTGGAAAGGCAGGGCTCCGCTATCGATGTGCAGGGACTTCATGAATGACTGCTGGCGTCTGCTGAGCGCCCTGCTCATTAGCGTTTGACAAATTAAATAGATCAAAAAAGAGCTGAACTGACTATAGTTTGTTTCCACTCTGAATGTATAGATTTAATTGAAAATCTACAAAATAAATCAAGTGGCAATTTGAGGAACACTGAAATAAAATGTTATTTTATTGTGAAATTTTCTCGTGGAATACTAGGGGCGCTGGGGATAACAGTTTGAGTCCATTACCATAGGGGGTAGAGGTGGTGGACCATCCTCTAGAACAAAAGTTACTTGATACACCACCATTAAATATGTTTGGGTAAAATATTAAAGAAAAAGGTAAATGTTGTGCGTCAATTTTTTTAGCTGGCATTTCAGAAATACTGTATATCTATGCTAACAAATTTTAATGAGGAGTGATATACTGGTTTTAGATAGTACACAAACAAAAGTGAACAAACAAAAATGTCCAGTCCTATTCTATTCTCTATGCTTGAAGTTTTATGTAAAGGAGCACTCTAGTATCTGTCCAGAAAATATTAAAATCCTGTGTCAATTTACACATGCTGTTTTGACAAATATCTGGTTTTCCAACACATTTGCAGAGTTTGAGCTAAGTCTGATGGCTATAGTACCTAGGGACTGATGACTGAAAGAAACAACATTAATCTGATTTCAGCCAGTCACATCTGTGCAAACTTTCTGCCTGTGCCCCAGTAGCACCTTGTACCCCAGCCTCCCTCGACCTCCACCACTGAGCTATTTAAGCACAGAGTCAATTATTCACAGCGTCTGCAGCGCTCAGCAAACTCCATAACGTGTCACATTTGCATCTTTGTTTCTTTTTTGGTCTCAGTCACAACGTTGTTTATTGTTTATTTCCAGGGCTGGCAATATGGTTTATTGGGATAGAAAAGTAGATATGGTTAGAACAGCAGGATAATGCAGAATGCAATCATATATTTACATCTTTTTATTGCACTTTTTGAGATTATAGTCTCATAGTGATTCGTGAACTGCAAGGTGAGACACTGCAGATGAATAGAAATAGTAGATTCCTGTTGTTTAGGATAGTTTGCTGTGAGTATGTGCTACTGTAAAAGGCGATCTTTATGTCCCCATGGAATAAATATGCATTCTGAGAAAATAGCCCTTGAAGTTATAATGCCCCATATAATCTATAGCTGTAAGATGATTAAATTCAATAATACACCTTCTGTAGATGCAGATTGGATTGGTTGTTTCCCCGAAAACGTATATAGTGAGACCGCGAATTGACAAAAAAGGAAAAAAAAAAAAGTCTAGTGAGAAACATCTTGGAGAGTGTCAAGCCTCATGACTGACATACACGCGTACGCTTCGGTCCTTTCACAAGCATTCATATCAGCACTGTTAGGAATGATTTTTTCATATAACATGGTCAAGATCATATTCTGAATATGTTTGTCTGTGTGTGTTCTACGTGGCATGTGTACTCTGAACTTAAGATTAGCTAATACCTGTTTGTTGCAATGAACATGTGCAGTTGCAGCAGCTCCTAGCTAACTCAGCAAGTGACCTTTGTACGTGTTTTCCATACGCTAAACACAGATAAGAGGTCTATATAAGAGTCATTGTAAAGATGTAAGAGCAGGAGACCAGGAGACAGGAGACAGTCTTTGACTTCCATGATGCATGAATAAAAACTAAATGATGCAACTATCTGAGCCTTCCCGATCTTCTGCTTTTGTCCGAGTCATTTCCTGAAGCCCACAGATGGCGCCCAACGTGGGGCTATGAAAGGAGCTTGAGAACGGGGGCTTCAGGGACTCGAGACTACTGGGGCCTCCAATGTGGAGACCGGACGACAACTTGAGACTTCTTGAGAATCCTGACGGCAGAAAGCAAACCATCGATGTGGTCTGGCCTTCATGACCAGGAAAGGCAAAAGTCAACTCTCTCCTCCACAACGTCTGAAGACAACGGGGCAAGATGCTACGACAAGAGGGTACGACAGAAGCCTTTTAATAGAAAATTCTGCAATTGACCACACTAAATTGAAGAGTTCGACGACGTTGTGCAAGCTTGATTACTATGATGATTGGGGACAATCCGAGGTGTCGCCTTTGACATGCAGAGAGACACTAGAGGACACTGTCCAATGGCATCTCAAGGACAAAGACAAGAGTTCAACTTTCTCTACACTACATGTGACTGACACGGAGACACAATCGACAACAGCCGACGGTGATGCCACAGCAGACATTTGTTCTGATGACCTCTGCCCCAGATGCAAACTTTTGAAGTGTTTATGTGAAGTGTTTATGATACTCAGTGAGGAGTCATGATCTATGTGTTTTATGATGTTTTTTGTTGTTTTATGGTGATAAAATGTGGGGATTTTATCAAATAGGGGTGTTAGGAATGATTTTTTCATATAACATGGTCAAGATCATATTCTGAATATGTTTGTCTGTGTGTGTTCTACGTGGCATGTGTACTCTGAACTTAAGATTAGCTAATACCTGTTTGTTGCAATGAACATGTGCAGTTGCAGCAGCTCCTAGCTAACTCAGCAAGTGACCTTTGTACGTGTTTTCCATACGCTAAACACAGATAAGAGGTCTATATAAGAGTCATTGTAAAGATGTAAGAGCAGGAGACCAGGAGACAGGAGACAGTCTTTGACTTCCATGATGCATGAATAAAAACTAAATGATGCAACTATCTGAGCCTTCCCGATCTTCTGCTTTTGTCCGAGTCATTTCCTGAAGCCCACAGCACCCTGAGAACTGAGTCGTCAACCATACTCACCCTTTCTCTCCTGATTACTGACTTAAACTGGATTCACAAAATTACAACAGCACAGGAATTTATGTAGAAAAAAGTACTAAGAAACAAATCTGGCTTTTTTCATCCATATAAATACCAAAAAATACCACATGTTCAGCTAACTCATTCACTCACTAACTTCTCCTTTCTGCTGTTGTCCTAGAAAAATCCTTATAATCTATCTAAGTGACTAGCCGAGTAATACAAATTTTGGACCAATTAATGGACTAAACGATTAAGGGACTACAGCCCTACTTTTCACACTGCACTTGACTCACACTGATTAGGTTTGCAAAAAGTGCATTGAAGGATGGGTCATCAAAAGTTTGTGATAAGTCTGAATTTAACACAAACTACAAGTATAAAGCCTGTGGTAGAAGAGGTTTCAAAGGTAGTCCTGATGTTTTTCTGTCAGACGCAAGCCATTATCAAGACACTACAAAGCCAGTGTGCTTATTGGACAGGCCTTTTTCCACACCTATTTCATGTGGCCCTATATGGAGCTAACCATTTCATTGTACTGTACATGCAGTACCTTGGTCTCAATGCCATAGTCAATCACAGCTCCAACAGGAAATCTATTAACTTTCATTGAAAACTCCCTCTGTTCCCTATCATATTGTACCTCCAACGACATCTGAATCATACCATATTGTGCCAATTGACATGCTGTATCAAAGGCTTTAGCTGCGTAGTTATTATCAGAGATCTCCATAGTGTGTTTGCATCAGAATATCAGACTGGAGGCACAGGGTTGAAAAATAGGACGCACATGAGACTGGAGCTCTATTGATTTATTGCAGTGAAGAGTGATTCACAGGCTCCAAATGAGGGGGACGAGTGTGAGTGCCTCATCATACAAACATTATGGTCTTAATGGACTACCTCTAACACCATTACGGGTCAAAGTAGACGGGAATACTTGGATCATGAATCTCATTTTGTACCAAAACATCGTCCTATAAAATCCACAGGAACATGCCACTGCAAGTCTGAAGAACTTTGTGGCCTAAGGTAAAGCTGTCAGTGTAGGATTTCTATGATTTTCTCTATCTTAAGGAGACACATTAATACTGGAAATCATTTTGTTTTATCATCATTTTAGTTCAATGGTTATATGTTCAGTTGAGCAATTTGGAGTCAGTTGACCTCAACTTTGGCTCACAGTTGCCACACAGGAATCTTGAGAGTATTTAGGAAACTCTCCAAGTAATTAGGTGTTCAAACATAGTGATAACAGTTTTAGTAGCAGTTGTATAAAGCTATGCAGAGGTAATAATGTGTAGTATAGTAGTTGCAAATGTTGCAGTAGTAATACCATAATCGTACCAGGCGGCTTCAAGAATCGCTCAAATAACTTGATTATTAAAAATGATATTTACATATGATACATTCAAAAGTTTACTTGAAAACTTGGAGAAGTGTTTATTAGTCTTTAACTTTTTATGAAGATTGGAGATCTTCAAAGTGGGGGCTCTATCTTCGAAGATCACATTTGCAACTTTAATAATCCCCCCACCTCTTTTATCTTTGTACTGTGACCCAGTTTTCCAGTCTTTTCTGCTCCACTTCCCGCCCCCAGACTCACCTTATGGGGGCGCTATCCCTCTGGCCCGCCATCCTCTATTCACACAGGAGCACCAACAATAACTCGTGAAGCTAACTCTGGGTTATTTCCCTGGAGTGTACTCTGGAGCCGTACATTCAATAAAAAAAGATTTAGTTTCTTCAATCACAACAATGATGTCCCGAGTTGTTAAGCTGCATACACTGTTCCTCCACCTCCTCATATTGTCAGAGCATCGACCGCAGATGAATCACAGTCTGATTGTCGTTGGATTACACCATATCAGAGTGGTGCAACAGAAGCAGCTAACTTTGACTACTTTAAGCTGCACTTTCTGAGGACAAGTTTTAGTCTCAAAATCACTTTCTTTGAGCACCTATTTCACTGTCATCAAAGAAAATGCATATTATTGAATAATTGAGTGGAACTGCTTTTCTAATGCTCCCATTTCTCAAGACTAGCGAGCAATCACCTCCATTTTTAAATTAGAATACAGGAGCGTCTGGAAACAGTCATCTGTTTAGTGCTTCTCTCATTCATTCTACACAAATATGCACTGTTTCATAGTTATATGCTGTTGATATTTCATTCTTCATTGTTTTGTTACAAAGTGACCATGGATTTCACCACAGATTCCATGCCAGGTCTTGACTTGCACTTTATAGAAGTCCTTTAATATGCTACAGGGTGGCCCAAAAGTCACTGACACTTTTAAATCTTCAATAGCTCCTATAATTCTTAAGTTATACTCACAAAATATTAGCAGTAAGTAAACTGAACCAATATATATGGTCATACTTCCTCACTTACACTTGAACTTATCACTACGTAAAATAGGGGAAGTAAAAATGACCTAATTTTTTTAAAATAATGTGTTGTTTTTTTTTGGTTTCGCACTGAATAGCCCTATCCAACACACTTTGCATAACATCTGAAAGCATTTCTGGGCTTATGGCTCTTATTTGATCCTCAATATTACATTTGAAGTTGTTTATTGTCTGAGGTTTATTCACAAACACCTTTTCTTTAAGATAGCCCCACAGGAAGAAATCGGGACTGGTCAGGTCTCGGGAGATCACATACTGCCCCCTGTCTTTGAAAAAGACTTTTTTTTTCCTTTAATGGCATTTACGCTTGGGGCATCTCTGGTATTAAAATGTCAACGTAATACCACTGGGTTTCTGAATTTGACCCATGTGACTCAAAGTGCCACTGTACAATGAGGGGTCGTTGCTCGGTGCTATATTTACTGATATTAATGTCGGAAGGGTAGTTCTGAATGCTCTGAAAAAATAAAGTAAAAAATATTTAGAAACAAAAGAGTTATGAATTTTTTTTCAACTGTCTGTGCCTGTGATTTTCGAGCCACCCTGTATAGTGGCATATCCTAGCCAACAACTATTTCCCTATTCAGTTTAAGTCAAGCTACCTGGATTAGCAAACTGACAAACAGATGGCTCAGAAAAAGATTCTCCCTTTGTCAAATCAAACACAGCAGCGTACGTGCATATCAAGAAATGTCTGAAACATCTTCAGAATCCTACAAAAGACTTTCTTTATTCACTGTATCTACAAAGTGTGTTCTGCCATTAAAAATGTTTTGCAGTAACCAATTTCTGCTCCATTAAATGCAACTACTTTTTTTTTTTTTCTGTGTCAAATATAGAAGGCTTTCCCCACCACAGGCCAATGAAGTTATATTTTTCTCTGCCAATATGTTATACTTGCAGAGTGAGCCACAAGTGCCAACATTTTTCTCCCACTTTTCAAACCAATGAAAAGTTATGTGACATGGCTCTTATAAAGTTTCATGTGTGCGGTGCCGTGGAGCGCTGCGGGCTGACAGGGAGCTGCAGCTGTCAGGGAGGTTCGGAGGAGCAGAATTCAAACACGTCCATCCTTCAACACATCCTTCTCCCTTGTCACCACCCTTCTCTCTGCCTGCTCCTGTCCTCTTCCTCTTCAAATAGTGTCTGGAGGAAGGCTCGGAGCAGTGTAAGCAAACCTGTAAGTCAGCGTTGGCACAAAAAGGCATGAAAAATAAATGTGTTTTTGTTTTGCGCTCTAGGGGAGGCTATCAAACTGCCTTCTAAAAGCACTAAAACAGCTTCCCCTTTGTAGAACAGAGACATTTGTGTCCACACGTCTACAAGAGGCAGTGTTCAGCAGCAGCTCAAAGATAACAGGCGATTTATGTGAGGAAGATGAGGAGGAGGAGGCTTTATTATTATTGATGATGCAGCGTTTTGTCTTTGTGACGATCAAAAGTATACAGCCTTGTTAAGCCTGAATAATGCAGAATAATATAACTCCAAGTGTGCACTGAAAACCACATATTAGCATATACTTAGAATTCATACAAAAAGCCTATGTTTCACTTCTTTTTTTAATCAGTGAATATTAATAGTAATAGTATTTAAAGTATAAAAAGTATTGATATTACTGACCATCACCTGCTCCACTTAAGCTTGAGTGAGTTAGTTACTGCAGTTTTATTTTGGTATTCTTGTCTGATACATTATCTTGTGTCTATGCGTGAGTTTTTCTACACACCACACTGATTAGACACATGCTGCATCTCATTATATAAAATACTTTCCAACTTTGAAAATAATCACTGTTTGAACTACTGACTTACATCTTGTTAAGTATCTTTTTAATTCTGGTGTTCTCAATCAAAATTAACCTATAACAATTGTAACACAACAGATAATACTACAGATTTGCAGACCTTCTATCTCCTAAAGAGTGTTTTGTTTGAGTATATTTCTCTCTTCAGGTGCTTGCAGTACACTTGCTCTGACAGCAATAATCCATAAAAATCCTCCTTTCATGATTTTTTAGTTTTGTGTCACAAATGTCTCTTTCAAACTCCTCCTCATCCTCAAATGATACAGTGGTGTGTTGGTCGTCATACTGCCTCTCTGTAGAGAGGGCTAATTTAAGATTTCATTCTCTCTTTGTTGTTTCCTAATCAGCACAGACTGTACAAGGTCATTTACCTCCAGTAAGTTATAATTAGCATTTGTACTAGCGCAGCACTAAACTATACAACACGTTTTTATCCAAAAACGCATCCAGAAAAAAACAGACTGTGACATCCTAAACATGAATAATGATTAATTACACTGTTAGCTCCAAGCTGGATCTAAAACTACTTTGTCAGCTGTCACGTGGAGAGGAGAACCCGGGAGATTAATATGAAAATCGGTCGCTCAATTTTAGATAGTACAGTGACCTAATTTTTATAAATGATTAGGACTGCCACAGCGCTGCAAATCCATCACACGTGTCAATCCAGACTCACTTTGCTGGCTTTGGTCTAGTTTTATTGTCTAATACATTTGTGGGTCCGTAATGAAGAGGTGTTTTTGTGGATTGAGATCAGCTTTAGGCGCAGAAGAAGTGTGTGGGAGAGATTTGCATGGACTGAGAAAAATTACTAAGTGCATAATCATGACTGGCTCACACTTGGGTAAAACCAACTACGCCAAATGCTCTGAGTGGTTTGATCACAGGGTACATCAGGGTTAGAAAGCCATTGTAAACTGATAAAGAGTTAATGGACTGCTTCTATTTTTATAAAAACTAGTCATAAAACAACTGCTGATACTACCACTACTCTTACAACTAGATTAATGACACATTATATTTTAAAAACAGGAAGTAAACTGCATAAAAGTAAGGGTATGGTAACAAGATTGTAATATGCACATCTTTATCTATATGAAAATACTACACATGCTTCCTGGTATGTACAGTGCATACAGTGCTCATGGGGCAGGGTAAGAGGCTAAATCATATTACCAAGGAATGGAAATAATATTTACAATGTAATTTTCTTGTTAAATATTTTGTTGCTATGCAGTTTTATTTCTCTGACCATCATGTGCTCTAGGTATCACATATAAATACCCCTTAATTAAGTGCGTTAAGTAACGGGTTAATCTGATGTTAAGTAAAAGGTCCTTTCTTCTCCCTTTATGAGCACCAATGTTACAGTATTATTTGGGTAATGTATCTGGTGCTGTTGCTATGCTGCTGCTCCTAATACTACTATTACTGCTACTACTACTTCTGTTAACACTTCCGTCAGCCAATTTGTAACGTTTTTGTGTTTTTACTGGAAAATAGTGCCTTGAAAGTGCTGATTTTAAATTAGACTTCGAAGGTTCGCTGCACTACCAAACCACTACCACTGCACTACCAAAAATCATTCTAAAAATGCATGAAATCTTAAAAAACTGATGAGATTCAAGATCCATTTCCCATGTGCCCTGTGGTGTCTTGGGAGTGAGGTGATTTGTATGTATGTTGAGGGGGGAGTGGGATGATGATTTGCAAGTTTACACGGCTCATATTAAAACCATTGACTGTGCTTGTCAATATTTGAGTTCCCCTGCTGCGGACGCATCCTTCAACTGAATGTTTATTTGTAGTGAATGTGTGTGTGTGCAGTCATATGCAAACAGGACAGAGTCCCCTGATGGGTTCAAACAGTTCAAGTCAATGCAGCAACATGCTGTAGAAACTGTAAATGACTTATCACTGACCGATTAATCCTCCACCGTACTGTCTAATACATATCAAACACTTGGATTTGTAATTTGCATGAAAGAGTAAAGACTCTGCATTTCTGAATGGATAAACTGTATATGTGTAGGAAACAGACACCTGGTGAGACTAATTCAAATACTAACAGTTTTTTTTTTTGGCTTATATTAAGTTAAATGTACTCAAGACAGCCTTGATGGTGAGTCCGTCCAATGTCTGCAGAAAAACTTGGGTGACACTTTTCTAGAAATTCAAAGTCGCTTTATTATTATTTATTTATTTATTCCACATCTCTTCACTCGGTAATGATAAACTTCTACCACAACATGCCCTGTGTCTACAGCAACCCACAAATACTCACTCACCACCAATGGCAAGACAGTTCATGGTCCATGGACACAAGCAACTTTTTGTGATAGTAAGAGGGCTATTAAGCCACTGCAGCCCTAAAATGATCCCTAATCTTATCAGATCTATTATTATTATTTAGTAAATAGACTAAAATCATCCATATACAGTCTGGTCACCACTGTTTATGGTCAAACCAAACATGCACTCATTTATAGTGGCATAGTGATTTTAACTTTTCTATACACCACATTCCAAATTATTATGCAAATTGTATTTAAGTGTCATAAAGGTAAAATTCAGACAGTTGTGCCAATTAGTTTGTCAGGTAAGTCTAATTAAAACAAAAACTAGTTAAGAAGGACGTTCCACATTAATAAGCAGACCACCATTTTCAAGTAATATGGGAAAAAAAAAGGATCTTTCTAGTGCCAAAAAGTGTGAAATAGTTAAATACCTTGGACGAGGTATGAACACCTTAGGTTCATACCTTTCACAAAAACTTGAACGTGATCATCGTACTATTAAGAGATTTGTAGCTGATTCACAGCACACACGGATTCGTGCAGATAAAGGCACAATGAGGAAGGTTTCTGCCAGACAAATACATCGGATAAAGAGCAGCTGTTAAAATACCATTACAAAGCAGCAAACAGGTGTTTGAAGCTGCTGGTGCCTCTGGAGTCCCGTGACATCAAGGTCCTAGGATCCTCCAGAGGCTTGCAGTTATACATAGATTTTCTATTGGGCCACCCTTAACTAATGCTCACAAGCAGAAACAGCTCCAGTGGGCCCAGAAATACATGAAGACTAATTTTCAGTTTTCAGTTTTGTTCACTGATGAGTGCTGTGCAACCCTGGATGGTCTAGATTAGTGGTTCTTAACCACGATCGAACCCTAGGGGTTCGGTGAGTCAGTCTCAGGGGTTCGGCGGAGGTCCAGACACGCACCCGACTCATGATTCGAGATGAGACGCCCCGCTTGGCCATCACTGGCTGCAGGTGATTGTGCTACATTGCTTGGCCAATCTGTGCTGCAGAGAATTTGGTGCTCTAGGTAGTCAACTTGTGACTGTTGTGATGGTATGTCGTGTCATTTCTTTCTTAACTCTATAGCGTCAGATGCTGTCACTGCCAATAGACTCGTGGACTGCCTACGTCTCCAGACGCCCGACTTAAATGTGCCGTTCGAATGGCTCATTTAAGTGGGGCGGGTACATTTGTCGAACTGACGCATGCCGTGTCTCAATTCACCAAAGTGCCCTTAAATGCGCCATTCAAATGGCGCATTTAAGTCGGGCGGATATTTCGACCCGCACTTCGAGCAGTACATTGAACGGTGCATTTGGCGAATTGGGACACAGTGTCTCAATTCGCCAAATGCACCGTGCACCTTTGCTGTGAAAATGCCATGAGAGTGGCACTTGCCAAGGTGAAGCCGCATTTCTGAACTGGTCTCTCAAAGACAACAGCAGAAGTCACTGATTTGCAGTAAATATTCATTATTATTGTAGCCTGTAGGAAATTAGGTGATGGGTGTGTGTTAGAATGTTAAAAATAATAAATAGCATAAATACAATAAGTTCATTATTGGAATACATAAGGTTAAAAATTAAAATCATTTCAGTGTGGTAGTATTAAAAAGGTCATGTCTTTATGAAAAGATATGTATGTAATTTGTTTTGAGTTCATGCATTGTATTGGTTTTGTTCTTTGAACACAGTGATGTTAGTGCACGGCTCATTTTGTGACCAGTAAAACATACCTATGTCTTGAATTTGAAAAAAATCATATTTTATTCTTCAATAAAGAAGGGTTCGGTGAATGTGCAGATGAAACTGGTGGAGTTCAGTACCTCCAACAAGGTTAAGAACCACTGATCTAGATGGATGGAGTGGTGGATGGTTGATGGATGGCCACCACGTCAGCCTTGTTGGGACGTGGAGGTGGCAGAGTCTTGTTTTGGGTCAAAATCATGGGGAGAGAACTGGTCAGCCCCTTCAGGGTCCCTGATCATGTGAAAATGACCTCTGTGAAGTATGTGGAGTTTTTGACTGACCATGTTCTTCCATGGTACAAAAAGAAGAACCGTGTTTTCTGTAGCAAAATCATCTTCATGCATGACATTGCACCATCTCATGCTGCAAGGAATACCTCTACATCATTGACTGCTATGGGTATAAAAGAAGAGAAACTCATGGTGTGGCCCCCATCCCCCATCCTCCCTTGACCTCAACCCTATTGAGAACCTTTGGAGCATCCTCAAGCGAAATATCTATGAGGGCAGGAGGCAGTTCACATCCAAACAGCAGCTGTGGGAGGCTATTCAGACATCCTTCAAAGAAATTCAAGCAGAAACTCTCCACAAACTCACAAGTTCAATAGATGCAAGAATTGTGAAGCTCCTATCAAATAAGGGTTCCTGTGTTAAAATGTAACTTGACCTATTAAGATGTTTTGATTGAAGTAGCTTTTTATTTCAGTAATATGTTAATGATTCTAATTGATTCTAATCAATAAACAAATGAACATTTTCTATTCTTTACAATACTAACATGGTTTGAAACTCTGTTGCACATAATAATTTGGAACAGTGCATTTTGAGTTTTTATTTTTTTAAAAGGCTGTTGTCGTTGGGAGGTTTGTTCAGGAACATTTAAATTGTACTCGAAAGGTTGATGACTGGAAAATTATGATGACTGTCATTTATACTGACAATTTGGCAAAATCAGAGAAAAAATATAATTTGTATAATAATTTGGAACACAGTGTGAGACATATCTGCATGTATGAGCAAAATATGAAGGGGATGGGTATAAAATGTAATTGTCTTGAATGGATGGCCAAACTGACTGAAATAATGGGGACTGCTCAATTATAGGAACTGTGCAATGAGTGTAGTGCGCAATTTTTTATTTGGCCCTTTTTTTTTTTGACCCCAGCCCTTTGGGACAACGGATGGGAAATAGCCCTTGGCTATAATCCTGTGTGTTTATCATGTCTGTTCTTTAGCATGCACTTTCCCAAATGAATGAATTAATGAATGAATACATAAATACATAAATAAATAAATAAATAAATAAATAAAATACATAAATAAAAACACTCACTGTGTGTCGCAGGTCAAAGTCAAACAGAGCCATGCTATCAAGTTTATTTAAGTGACACATTTAAAACAAACAGGCAGAAGTCTGTAATGATTCTCAGGCCACTATGTTATTTTATTTCCGTTGTCCTTTACATGTAAAATGCCATGTTTGCTTTGAGATGGACCATACATTTCTCTGATTGACTCATCTGCCTGTCAGTCACATGTTATATGAACTCAGACTACACGTCTCACTATAAGCTTGTGCTCTTGGCTGGCCAGGTAAGTAAGTATACAGACTAAGAAATGTATAATAACGATGGATAAAAACAGACACATAACCTGATTAAACCTAAAGAAAAGCAAAATATAAGACTGTGGCCTGACCAGCACTTAGCAGAATGAAGACTTAATTGACTGAACGCATAAATTGCAATAATATATGCTGATTTGATCATTTCAAACAACTTGAAGCACAAAATGTAGGACTTGGGATTTGACTTGTCTTGGACATATGGACCACTAACTTAAGACTTGACTTGGACAAAGACTTCTTCTAAGAAAGTCCCATTTTCATCTGGGAGGTAAGTGTAATCAGTTTTCAGTTTTGGACATCCACATCTGTAGGCCATCCATCAGTCTCTCAGCATTGTTGTCAGTGGTCACTTTTTTCTGATAGAAGAGTGTAGTGCTTAAGATTCTGCGTGGTCTGTTTGGAGGGTTGGGTCAGTACTACTTCTGCTGGGAGAGAAATCACAGGCTTTTGATGTGATCCTGGTTCTCACGGCTGCATCAAACATGGTCCATAACAAGGTTTCCTCCGTCTGTAGAAGAAAAACAGTCTATTTATAACCCACCACCTAAACATGAACAGCATAGTATGGTAGGATCAGGGTTTTTATGCATGTATCCATATCTTAAGAATAACATTACCAACTTTACTACTACGTGGAATATAGACCTGCCATAAGGAGACAAAGTTTCGTATTATTCAGCTTTAAACTGTTTAATTGATGACGTTATCTAAAATGCTAATGAAAAAGCATAAAATGTAACTAGTACGCTGCGCAGTGTTTTACTTGCCTACTTTTTAGTTTTACTTATGCACACATCTGGCAGCATTGTAACTTTACTTTTGATTGAGTACAAGTTTTCAGTACTCTTATCATCACTGGCAGAGCAATAAAAACACAATAGAAAGATATAAATTTGTTGCACAGATACATATTGCACATACATACGTTCATACGAGAATTCATTTACATTCAAGGCATAGCATAAAACATTGAATGATTTCCCACTAGCGCAGAGACATTCATTAAAAGTAAACACGCTAGCTATCCAGCATATGTTGTATACTGCCTATCGTCCGCATATATATATATGGACTATTTTAAGCTAATGTCGAAGGAGGTTTAAAGGTTTTGTTCTTCAGGTAATTTCAATATCCACTTCGCCCGCCCACTCTCTCCTCTGCACACATCCAGCCTCAAGTGTTTGACTTTCTGGTCTCCAACAACAACAAAAAACTTGTTACAAAACACATGGTAGACTCAGGGGTCAAAAGGTCAAACAGCAGTATTCTAATGGCTAGATCACTGTCAAACTAAAGTCCACCAAAAGAATGGATTTTTGTACTAAGATGTGGTACAAATGCCTTGCAGCTTGTGAAATATTCACTTGGTATTTTAATCCCTCTGTGGCGCTCATACAGGGACATCTAAAAAGAAAAAAAATCTTCAAGGCTGATATGTTTTCTCATTGAGGTACGGGGATAGAGATACCAGGATGTTACTAATGAACAGGAAGTCAAGCATGTATTAGATCTCTTCATCAGATTAGGTATTCCTTTTATGCATTTTAATCAAACCGTGTCAAATGAACTAATTATGAACATTGTTAAGGATATCTTTTTAATATGCCTAACACATTCGCTGTTTGCTCTGGACTGACAGAGGTAGTTCACTCCTCCACTGAACAAACAGTCCTTATAGTTGTTAGCGTGTAATCTGGTTAGAGCTAGAGACCTCGCAATCATTATAAGTAAACCATCATTGCCGTTAATTAGAGGAAATGCATTCATCTCCTATTGCGTTCACTGGTTCCTCCGTAGGGACTATGCAGCCGCTTCACTCTTCAATCTTTTGCCTTCTGGATGTGTCGTAAGAGTGTGTAAGAGCAGAAGTGCACATTGTAATATCACTAATGCTTTTCTATCTGATGAAAAAGCCAAGGATTTCATTTATAACATGACAAACGCGAGAGTGAGAATACGAGGAGTCCTTGTTCTGTGACTGGCTATTTCATCAATCCATTTATACGTTTGTGAATAGGCTGGCCCAGAGATTTAACCAGATTTGATGAACAAGGTTACGTGAACATTTTCAGTCGACATTTCGAGTTTGGGATTTACATTTGTTCAAGGCACGATTTAAGGTCGTCTAGTTCAGTCAGAAAGAGTCTACGAAAAGTTAGTTTGCAAAATGGCAGTGCAGTGGTACAGCATCTTCGGCAGTAAGCTAAAGCAATTTCATGAAGAGTAAACACATCTGAGAAACAGCACATTTCTACTAGCAAAGTTCAAATGTGAGTCTACAAAAGTGTGAATAAAAATCTGCTGTTCATCCTACAGACCAGTGCAAAATACTTAAATGCATGAGTCAGGAGTGTACCGTGTGAAATATTTCAGCACTTGAAATTGATTCAATGCCACATACCTAGAATTTCTACAAAAAAGTAAAGCAGAAACTAAATTTAAGACCATGTCAGTGTTGTTTCCTTGTGTCAAAATTTGATTCATTTGATGCAAAATTAATATTACAAAGCAAAGTTTAGAGCCAACGTCTTGACTAGAGTCGGGAACTTGGGATTTAGAGCCGAAGTTCCTTGACAACTGCATTTCCAAGCCTAGCATCAGTCTGAAGTAATGCTGTTATGCCGTGCTGCTTGCATCCAGACCCTGTGGACTTCAGTTGTCAAGTCCTGGTTGTTTCCTTGACTGTTTCTGGTGTAGACCGGGTGTCACTCCTTGTTTAATCCCTCCTCACTCTAGTTTTTTTTTTTGTTTTTTGCAGTATTTGCATTGACTTGCAAATTTACTTGACTGGGTTTTGGGTATGAACTTTTCCTGGTCTAGAATTTGGGTGCACAATATTGGAAAAAGAAACTGTATTATGATTTTGTTTAGACGTAGAATTTTGTACTGTGTGCATGTTGTAAACAACTAAAGTAGCATTAACTTTTGTGAGAAGACTGAAATATGCACCGATAAACTAATCCATGAATCCCAGGCATTTCAGAACATGTTTGTAGAGATCTAAACTATACAAGATGTTTTCATACAAAAACTGAGAGTTCGATTGGATTGTGATATATTGTGCAGCCCGAGTCAAGAACTAGTTACATCCTGGTTTAGTCCAATCTTAGACCTGTTCCACAATGGTATTATCCATGTTTTTTTTAATAAAGCAGTTCTCTGGAAAACATGAAAATGCCCTAAAATAATTCTTTATGCAATCTCCTGAGCCTACCAATTTATTTCATTATTGTACTTTATGTTCTTAACAACTGACAATTGACAATACATAAGCTTCCATTTCCCTGGATGGTCTAGCATTTGGTCAGTGTTCAAGTCCCATCCCACTTGTTGAAAGGACATTCTCTTTAGTCATGCTTATCTCTTGGCATCGCATGTGAGAATTGTAGCAGTAATTATTAATGGGGCTATTTACAGAATACTCCTACTGTACTCTGGCATTTCAAACATAGCTGGCAGTCCCTCTAACAACACTCATACTTGAATTGGAGGGTGCTGTCCAGCTAGGTGTAAATAGCCTACATTGGTGAGCTAACTAGCACTTTCCTCACTATCCATTCAATGTCTTCCAGTTAGTAGGACCATCTCCAAAACTCTAAATTCTATATTCCACCTTGTGATGTCATGAAGCTGTAGCTTTCAAATTAACAATTCATTTTACCCTTTTCTTTAAGTAAAGATGGGCAATTCCAGGGCTGAAATTATCAAAATGATTCTAAAGAAGGTGTATGGAGTTTATGGAGTCATCACAATTATAACATAGATCAGAAAATAGCATAATACTCAAGCATTTTGAACTTGGTCTGGGTTGGGGGTCTGGGTTGCCAGACGTTCAGAAAGCCCTCAACAAGGCTTCCTCAAAAATAAACCTAAAAAAGAAGCAACAAGCAGATTGGAGTGTGACGCAGCTTAAGTGTTAATGATATCTGCACATTTTTAAAGAAATTATTTAGCATCTTTAACAGCTTTAAAATGTTAACAGCAAGTACTTTAGTTATTCCTGGCTAATGTGAAAAAGCTAAAAATTACCTTGTGAAATCGCAACCTTAAGGTTTTAAAATTTACAAGCAACTTTCCCAAAAGAAGTGCAAAGTTGCTAAAGAAGCAAACTATGCTCATGGTCAAGGCATGGCTCAATATTTCTCAACATTTCAACAATATAGGGCAGGAGAAGGACAGTCACAAAGGCAAGTTAATCATATTTATAGCATTGCGAGAAAGGCCTGTTGCTGTGGGTGTAATGTTGATATTTTCTCAAGTTAATACTTGTTTTTTCACATTTTCAAATTTTGTTCAAAATTAATCAAACAGTTCTTACCTCCGATATCAAAACAAATATAGCTGCTTATGAAGAAAAACGACAAAAACATCACAAGGGACTGAAAAACACAAATTTCTGCTGAATGAGTGAAGCCCAAAATTCATCTGAGGTGAGATAAATGTAATTTTATTCCCAAAAATGAAAGAACTGTTACTGTGATGAGGGTTTTATCTCAAAATGTTTCATATTTAATGACATGTGTCATGTGGTTTTCTCAAGTCTTCAAACTTCAAAATTCATCAAATAGTTCTTACCTTACAGAAAACAGTCAAAGATACTTGCCACAGGAGCCTGACACTGAAAATGTCTCAACACTCAAAGCATGCCAGTAAAAAAAAAAAAAAAAAAAAAGGGAAAATAGTTTGTTATCCCCTCTCATGCTGTTCTGCTCAAAACATTAATGAGACGCATTATGAATTCTCCACATGTTTTGTGATCAATAAGAGCATGGCAACATCTCACCTTCACTCTTCTAAGTTCGGTGTAAATATTTAGGTGACCTTCAACTTCGGTTTTGGAGATTTTTCCAGATCATTGTGACTGCTTTTCTGCATTCTAATTTTTTTTTAACAATTGCTCAAAGCCTCCCACTGTAGCATGGTGCTTCAAATAAAAGAAATATCCACACAACGCTGGTCAGATACAATTCACTTTGGTAATTTCCCTTGGTGTCCGTTCAGATGGATAAACCTACTAAAGAGCAGATACTGTAAAGTCAATATAGGCATTGCCAGTATAACAAATGGCTCATTATTCCGGATCATATTCCCAAAGACCTGAGGGATTAAATGGAAGTCAAGGGGCTTGTTTGGCGTAAAGATTGTAGTCTGAATGCACAGTCGGACACTACACGGGCACGCTGTATGTAACACTGATGAGCCGGAACACGCGGTTTTGCCTCCCAGTCACATGAAAGCCTAAGCAGATGAATGATTTATGCTAAAGGTGCAGCAGCAGCGGGCCACAGAGCCAAGGTCTTTCCACGCACGACTCCAAACCCGGGCACATCACTGTTTGTTTGGAATTCTCCCGACGTGAGCCCTCGCCTTACACAGCCATAAAATATTGATCAGCATTTGTGGCAGCAATTCAAAAACATGGCCACATACCACAATGGGATGATAAGCTCAACAATAGCCATCAAATTTTATTCAGTCTTAGAGATGCAATTTGGGGCAGCCGCAGCGCAATACTGTACATTAAACATTTATCACCGATGAGAATTTACATAGTAGTAGAATTGCAGCTCACTACTTGGTTGCTACTTTATAGAGGTACAGTGTATAAATGAGAAAAAATACATTCCAACGTAGCCTCTTTGCCTTTAGCGTGATAAGCAGCTAAAGGATTGAGTGCCCATAAATGTGTTTCCGAAATAGTCCCACTGTGTGAAACCCAATCTTGTGTCAGACATAACAGCTTCTATGGCACATACACACATAAACATTTTATATCATATGTAGGCCTAGATCAATAGCAGTTTTGATATTAATGAAAGTCAACCATTTTGGAAATTGCATCTCTCATTGATTCATTCCGGGACAATTCTTATGTTGGATAGTTTAAACAAACTACTACTCGGGACTTTTGCTCTATGCTTAGTCCAATTACGGTAGCATTTTGATAATCCCATACCAACTCATGCCAAAGAAGTAAAGTTTGTTTGAATGTGTTGAACCAAGTTTGCAGAGTGAAACAGAGGGAGGGGGTCTGTTGTGATCACTGGAGTGAGTTAGTTATCTGAGCTTGTCTTCCAACACAGAACAAACAGCTCTTTAGCATGCATGCTGCTCTCCTGGCCTCTTTGCATCTGTGCACACTCAGTATCCTTCCACCCAACATGTCTTCTCCGTCTTACAAAGAAAAAGGCCACTAATTTACTTACTTGTTTATTTGTTTTTTGCAACTGGACACCAAGTTTTGTGTGTTGTGCAGCACTGGTTATGAAAAGATCCCAAGTGGTTGGGAGAAGAAGAAAAAAGAGGGGTTGCTGAAAGATTCATAGAACCCTCGTTCAACAGGCGTTTCCATGGCAACACAACCGTCTCTGGCTCAAAGGAAGCGAAAAGGCCTCGATGCAGACGCAGTTCCCGCACCTCAAAGACCCTCTGATTTGTGAACACACTGAAGACACACACGCAAGGACATAGACACCATTGTTTTATTGCTCTTAAATGGGCTGGATCACATGTGCGCTCATTCTGTCTCACAAATCACAATAAACCAGCTCAAGCTTTTGTAATAAACACTCACACATTGATTCAGCACAACTCCAAGGCAAACAATGTTTTCCCTCATTTGAATTCAGCAATGGGCTTAAACAGATTTACATGGTGTTATACAACTGATTAGATGTAATTGCTGGCATATGGGAGATTTACTGGAACCAAGGGCAAATTCATTTTTAAAAGATCCTGCAAAGGAATGCACTTTGATGCTTTTGGACAATGGATGCATGATCTGAGCTAAAACATCTAATGCAATTAAAATAAAAAAAAAAAAATTTTTTTTAAACTGTCAATCAAAACTTTTCTTAAGTAGACAATGAACTCACGGGACCGTATATTATGGCTCTGTAAAACAAAACCCAGTGAAGACCATATAATTACCATTATTGTTGTACATTACTATCAAATTTCTCAGGTGTATGGGATAGAATTTTAATTTTACAGGAAAACAGTGGCAACTTTTTTACAGCACAGAATCTCATTTTTATATTGGTCATGGTTGAAATGAGATGCATTTCTGAGTTTCTAATTCTGCAACCATATGTACTAATACTTTACTGTAAACTCTCTATTCTTTACAGTGTAATTGAGAATGATATATTTTGATCCAAGCATTTAAATAAATGTGATCCTTTAACTCCCTGCTGCACTGTGGGATGACTCTCATTCACAGGATTCTTTTAAGATGCCATGATCCCTTTTCATCTCTTTTGCAAATTGCCCCCTGCCACCCACACGGCTGCACCAAGGCGCCTCCTCGCAGTGTAAGGTTTCCACTTTCATAAATAAACGACTCTCCTAAGTGGGACTCTTTAGCGCCCAGGCAGACAAGCAGGAGGCTTTTATTATTATTGCTGCGGCTCATAGCCCCGAGCGCAGATTTGGGTGAGGTCTGGTCTCATACACTCAGTCACACACACTCAGAGGGGCACTACAGAGATGTGCTTACAGAGCGCAGGAGCGGAATAATCAAGTGCTAAATGTGTCCGTGCCCTGTGGGATGCTGCAATAAAACACCAAATGAAGTAATAAGATGATGTTCATTACAGAGTCCAGGTGGAAATAAGTGAACTTCAAAACGGACATATGGATTTGCACTTTAATGTTTTAAATAGAGCATCAGAAGGGGAAGTCTTGTTTACAGTCACTGAAATAAATTACTTGTTCTATCCACCTTACTAACTAATGCTGTATGAGATATTGGCTTGGGAGGCTGTTGGTGTAAATTGACTGCAGCCCCAGGCAGCTGTGGCTACTACAGTAGTTTACCAGCACAGAGAGTGGGAGTGATTTAATAATGCAAAGTACAATATGCTGAGTATAAAAAAATATTGCTTATATAAGACATAAGAAACAGAAACGACTTGTCTTTTTGATAAACTTACATATTCAGCGACTAGATTCTTTGCTGCATCAACCTGGAGTCTGCTAGCACTTTGTAACAATTCAATTTATGCACCCTTAAATAAGGGTGCTATATATATTTAGAAAACAGAAATATTTCAACAAACATCGAGCTTTGAAGTTCTCACCCCAAAAATCTTGTCTAAAGGCCTTTTTTGTCTCACTCAACAATCTGTAAAAAAACAGTCCACAAAAATCCACCAAGCTCACAACTGGGTGCTGATTCACTGACAGCTGCAGCACAACATGATGGTGCAGGTTCTCAGAGTGAGATTAAGGGATTAGAGATCTCTGTCAGGGCTGGTGCATGGGTGGGGCAACACACACACAAATCATGCTACACCCATTTACTTTTAATTAGTCGTTATGCTGTGTTCAGATGCCAGAATATTTAATCATCAACTTGATACTCTATTGAGGCCTAGAGTTTTTAGATAAAATGAAGAATACTGTACATGCAACTTTTTATTTTTTATTTTTTTTTAATCTAATCATGTCTATTTTTAGTCATGGTTGCTTTTGGAGGTCTCAGTGACGCAAAAGCAGATGAAGATTTGGCACACAAGGCCAAAAAATTCATAACTTCTTTTGTGTTAAAAGTTGTGAGTGACTTTCTGTCTTTCGTAAGTGCTGCACAAGGCCGGGCTGTTGTTTCTGACGGCTGAGCTGGCACTGGGCAAAGACAAAGCTGGTCTTATGTAAAGCTGGAAAAATGGTCCAACAGTGAGCCCTGCAGTCTAGTTTTGTGTATTGCAGAAATGTTCTACTGCCTCTAACATGTGCTGCTGATACCCAATAATGCAAAATTACTATGGCTTTAAATGTTACAAAAAATACACAATTCTGTTTTCAAAAATACACATGCATTTTTAGTAAACACAGGATCTTTTTTTTCTTATTGTGAGACTATTTTACTCCTAAATCCAGATGCATCATCCCTCTAAATTTAGCTAAGATTCACGATGTAACTTTTCCCATACCTCACCTTCTTGTATATATGAAAATGTTATTGCTTTTCAAGGAATATCCCATAGTATGGCATTAAACATGATGGAGACAAGCAGGTGACACCACAAGGCAAAGTTATAAGTCAGATATGTGGAGATTTGACCCTGCACACAATAGAATGCCTATATTTCAAGATATTTTAGACCGATACTGAGAAATCGTTTGAGTGTCTCCCTCCACCAGAAAGGTTATGCAGTGCACCTTTAATACTGTACCCAGGATTAAAACAAACTACTGTATCATCATCTAAGTGCACTGAATTAGTCAAGTATTTGAATATTATTAGTAAAGTGTAGCAATAACAGTATTGGTAGTAGATTCAGCAGTGCCTCTAGATTGAAGCGTCTCTGACTGTCCAAAAAAAAAAATAAAATTAACTAATCCATTATAAACAAATCATTGCTTTGCAGAACTTCAACAATTTTACCACAAACCATTAATAGTATTCTGTGGGAAAGTCATCTTGCTGTGTTTCTCCCCATTCTCTCCTCTTCCTTCTCCTCTCCTTGTGCCCCTCCCCACAATCCCCTGGAGCCTGTCCTGTGTCGAGGGCCTCTCCAATTAGCGGCTGTCATGTTTGCTGTGCGGCGGCGTGGCTGTACGAGCTGCAGACACTTGGTATTACACAGGTCTATCTCATGCATGGGTGAGCTGGGTGATGGAGCCTGCCTCCACTAATAGGCTCTGGACTGGAGGAGAGGCAGGGGGCTTGGTCCAGGAGCTCAGGGCTTAGTGGGATGCAGGGCTTTGGAGGGAGAGGCTCTGTACATGGCGGCATATGAAAGCAAAGAGCACTAAGTACAATGGGATTTTCCTTCTGGGTGGATGTATATAAGCTTCAAAGCCAACATCCCTTGCCAATAATAACAGATGTATTTATAGTGAATGATACATTTTGACTGAGGTGTTTTTACTTCATTTATAAATATACATTTGGGGGCAGAGAGAGAGGAGAGACATTCAACAAATTGGTCAACACAGTCTTTTATTGCAACTATGCTTCTAACATGGTCCAGCCCTATTTGAAGCATTCATTTATATGATAAAGTTTAAAAGTTGAGTTGGCATCAAAAACACAGTCTAGAGGTGGGTCCATAGTGTGTTGGGTTCACAAATAAATATCACTGTTTTGAGTAGTTAACACTGAGCCTTTTAATTAACATGCTGCTGACTGCTCAAACGCACATTTAACGCTGCTGTCTGGTATATCAATCAATTAACATATGAACGCAGTTTGCCCCCCCACTGGCAGTAAGCATATGTAATCATGTAATAGCACTGGATTACAATATAGTACAGTTTTGTGTGTTAACAGTTGTAGTGATATTACTTTTAAACCAGTTGCTGCAGTACATCTAGAAATAGACAAAATAACTGTCTACCTGACCAGCCAGAACCGCACACTTTCACCCCACTTTACAAAGACGAGTGGGTGCCGCCTGTCTCCTGTCTCCCCAATTCCAGAAGGCATGATTGACAGGTGGATTAACCAATCAGAGAGATGCATGCTCCAATCTGGTAAAAACAAACATGGTTTACGTAACAAAAAAGGGGGGTGGAGCAAGTGGGACAATACAAATTACAGAGAAACAGCGGGAAACAGCAGGATTTCTGTAGAATTAACAATCAAAGCGCCAAGCTCTTCATTCATTTCAAGTAAAAGAAGTTATATATTTTGTTCTGAATAATAAGACACTTTTCAAGAGGAGATGTCTTCTGCATTTGAGGGACACATGCTGCAAATGAACATGGACAGAGATTTGTCACGCTGTAAGATCCGATTCCAGACCGCTCTGGGTTCAAGCAGAATGTAGAAGGGACTGGCTGGTCATGCAAAGTAACTGTAGGAATTGCAGTGGTAGCAGTATACTTGGCTGAAGTAATAGAAAAAGAGTATTCATGGGTTTCAGCTTCCTGTAATATGATGTGATTTATAGGATATTTGACCATTTAGAAGACACTTTATTTTGAATTGTTGATTGTCATGACCGCAAGCCTTACTTTTCATTCTCCTGAAACCCATGGATCAGAACCCAAATAGCACCGTCCATATCATCTGGACAATGTAAATGTCAGGTCTGCTCACAGACCACATAAGTTACTTCACTACACTGCAATAAACATTGTTCACAAGGTAACAGCTTCAAGTGGTGATCCAAACCCAATCCAGCTCAGTAGCTCATATTTGATTCTATGTGATGTAGATAAGGCTAAGACCTGTCGCCTCAGTGCTAAGTCAGCGCAAGTGGAGAGGAAGTCTTTAAATCATTATGAGCTCTGAGATTTCATTCTTATCCACACAGTCATCAACTATGGTGGCCCTAAAGTGCAAAAAAAAAAAAAAAAAAACCACATCTACTCTTATATGAAAAAACAGAACAGCACAAAATGGGCATTTTTTTTTTTTTTTTTTTTTTTACTAGAAATTCATTTTTACCAAAGTGGAAAAACATTTTACAAAATTACTGAAGAAAAAAAAAAAAAAACAACAACTGAAAGGGATTGTCTATTGGTCGATAATGATGGGTTAAACAATCAATAAATCCAAATCAAATCAATCAAACCTTTTGTAATAATGTTTTCTGCTTTTGTAAAAAGAATAAAAGGCCATTTTGGGAATATGCTCTGATTTTTAATAAATGTTTTGACATATTGTACATGTTCATTTGTTCGCACTTCTTGGCCACCATAATAAATCCGCCACACTCCCTATAAATTAATAACTAAAGCTGCTGTATCTAAATGTTATGCGGTCATCATGTAGTCGACGTCAGGAGCTTATGCATGCTAGCAGTGCTTCAGAATGACTCATGCGCCACTGGGGCATGCATTTGTATAAGAGCAATACATTTTTAAAGCATATTTCTGCTATTCATTCATCCTCAGAACATATTCATCATGTCATTATTGGTATGGGCTAAAAACATGTCCAGTGAAATAAAGTGCACTTGAAGACAGAAATGAAGAGGCTATACAGATATAAAAAAAAAAAAAAACAACATTGTGTAAAAGCTGGTAAAACCAGATTTTCCCATCTGGGAGATTTAAAATTGTGCTAATGGATCTTTTTGAGTAAAGACAAGATTACAAAAGAAATAATGACAGGATACTGAGTGTAGTAAATGTCATATCCATTTGTTACCAGGGAAATTTTGTAAGCTATGTGAAAGATATATATATCTTGTGTGTGTGTGTGTGTGTGTGTGTGTGTGTGTGTGTGTATGTGTGTGTGTGTGTGTGTGTGTGCGCGTGCGTGCGTGCGTGCGTGCGTGTGTGCGTGTGTCTGTGTTTTGTTGGTTGGTTGTAGTTGGCAACTCTATGACCATGGTTATTTCCACTAAGACCACATGAGGGTGCTCACACCTCTGGACACAGATAGTTTTGTTCTCTGCAAATATAGCCATAGCCAATAGCCATATTTTAAACCTTTTAAGCATTTAGCAGGTTAAATAGGTACCCTCCACACAACATCTCTGACCATGGAAGAATATTTTGTACCTATATTGTAAAAGCGAATGATATGACAACCACTGACACAATTATCCCACATCCCACATAGTTTTTTGATTAGCATGTATTAAATAAGTATAATGTACTATATATATATATATATATATATATATATATATATATATATATATATATATATATATATATATATATATATATATATATATATATATATATATATATATATATATATATATATATATATATATATATATATATATATATATATATATAATCTCCTCCTCACCCTCCGCGGGTGGTCTTTATCCCCTCTTTTTCCACGCGCGGGACCTCTACCAGAGGCCTGGGAGCTTGAGGGTTCTGCGCAGTATCTTTGCTGTTCCTAGTACTGCACTTTTCTGGACTGAGATGTCTGATGTTTTTTCCTGGGATCTGCTGTAGCCACTCCTCCAGTTTGGGGGTCACTGCCCCGAGTGCTCCGATGACCACCGGCACCACTGAGGCCTTCACCTTCCAGGCCTTCTCCAGCTCTTCTTTGAGCCCCTGGTATTTCTCTAGTTTCTCATGGTCCTTTTTCCTGATGTTCCCATCGCTTGGCACTGCGATGTCCACCACAACGGCTTTGCTCTGTTGTTTATCCACCACCACTATGTCCGGTTGGTTCGCTATCACCATTCTGTCAGTCTGTATCTGGAAGTCCCACAGGATCTTGGGTCGATCATTCTCCACTACCTTTGGGTGTTTTCCCACCTTGACCTGGGGGTTTCCAGTCCGTACTCTGCACAGATGTTTCTGTACACTATGCCCGCCACTTGGTTATGCCCGCTCCATGTAGGCTTTCCCTGCCAGCATCTTACACCCTGCAGTTATGTGCTGGATTGTCTCAGGGGCCTCTTTGCACAGCCTACACCTTGGGTCTTGTCTGGTGTGGTAGATCTGGGCCTCTATTGCTCTTGTGCTCGAGGCCTGCTCCTGTGCAGCCAGGATGAGTGCCTCTGTGCTGTCCCTCAGTCCAGCTTCTCAAGCCATTGGTAGGATTTTCTTGATATCAGCCACTTCGGTTATGCTCCGGTGGTACATCCCATGCAAGGGCTTGTCTTTCCATGATGGTTCCTCCAGCTCCTCTTCCTCTGCACTCCACTGTCTGAGACATTTTGCTGAGCATGTCATCTGTTGGGGCCTTGTCTTGGATGTACTTGTGGATCTGGGATGTTTCATCCTGGACTGTGGCTCTCACACTCAGTAGTCCTCGGCCTCCTTCCTTACGGCTCACGTACAGTCTCAGGGTGCTGGATTTGGGATGGAACCCACCATGCATGGTCAGGAGCTTTCGTGTCTTAACATCTGTGGTCTGTATCTCCTCCTTTGGCCAGTTTATGATTCCTGCTGGGTATCTGATTACTGGCAGGGCGTAGCTGTTTATTGCCTGGGTCTTATTCTTGCCATTGAGCTGACTCCTTAGGACTTGCCTTACTCGTCTGAGGTATTTGGCCGTAGCTGTTTTCCTTGTTTCCTCTTCAAGGTTGCCATTTGCTTTGGGATACCAAGGTACTTGTAACTGTCCTCAACGTCTGCTATTGTCCCTTCTGGGAGTGAGACCCCTTCTATGTGGACTACCTTCCCTCTCTTTGTCACCATCCGGCTACTCTTCTCAAGCCCGAATGACATTCCAGTGTCTGTGCTGTAGATGCTGGTGGTGTGGATCAGTGAGTCGATGTTTCGCTCATTCTTAGCGTACAGCTTGATGTCATCCAGGTAGAGGAGGTGACTGACGGTGGCCCCATTCCTGAGTCGGTATCCATAGCCTATGCAGAACAGCAGTGGGGACAGTGCAACTCCTTGGTATATGCCACATTTGGTGGTCACTTGTGCAAGTGGCTTGCCATTGGCCTCAAGGGTGGTTTTCCACAACCTCATTGAGTTTGCGATGAAGGCTCTTAGAGTCCTGTTGATGTTGTACAGCTCCAGGCATTCAGTGATCCATGTGTGTGGCATTGAGTCATAGGCTTTCTTGTAATCAATCCAGGCCGTGCACAGGTTGGTCTTACGGGTTCTGCAGTCTCGGGAGACTGTTCGGTCTACCAGGAGCTGGTGTTTGGCTCCCCTGGTGTCTTTGCCGATGCCCTTCTGTGCTGTGCTCATGTATTGATGCATGTGCCCATTTATCTTAGCCGCGATGATGCCTGACATGAGCTTCCATGTTGTGGAGAGACAGGTTATTGGCCGATAGTTGGATGGAACTGTACCCTTTGAGGGATCCTTCTGGATCAGGATCGTACACCCTTCGGTTAGCCATTAAGGGTGGGTCCCATCCATTAGCAGCTGGTTCATTTGTGCTGCCAGGCGCTCATGGAGAGCAGTGAGCTTCTTTAGCCAGTAAGCGTGGATCATGTCAGGGCCTGGTGCGGTCCAGTTCTTCATACTGTGATGGTGACTGGATTCTGTTCAGGGAGGTTGCTGTGGTCTTCCCTCAGAGCCACTAGCCACTGTGCATCGCTGTTATGTGATGCCTCCTTCTCCCATATACCTTTCCAGTACTGTTCGGTTTCCAGCCTTGGTGGGTCTGCTCTGGTGTTTTTTACCCTGCCACTGAGCGTACACTTTCGGCGGTTGTGTTTGCGATATATATATATATATATATATATATATATATATATATATATATATATAGACCCTATAAGTAGACACCTCCTGGTGCTACATGCTTCCTTACCCCCTTTACCCCCTTTTACTACTATGATTATGAAAGTATATCTACTGTTAAAAGATAATAGACCTATAAGTAGACAGCTCCTGGTGCTACATGCTTCCTTACCCCCTTTACCCCCTTTAACTACTATGATTATGAAAGTATACTGTTAAAAGACTATCGCTCCACTGCACTGCTACTATTACCAGTGACTTGCGGAGAAGTTCATGGCTGGTGAGGCACTGATGTCGTCACAATCAGATTTACAAACATATAAACAGTGTTGGGAATAACGTTAAACACTAACGGCGTAGTTTTTTCACTAACGGTGTAATCTAACTAATTACTTTTCCCAGCGTTCCAACGCCGTTACCGTTACTAACAATAAAACGTGGCGTGTTACTATTACTTAAGTTCACTCTGCTCTTCATCAGAGCATCTCTCAGCCGAGGAGCTGCAGCGCTGTTGTGTTTCTTTGGTGAAAGAGGAGGCTCTGGGTGAGATAATAGGCTTGTTTGAGATGAGCGAAGGGGCGCAGATAATCTCGTGAGAGCGAGGCCGGCGCAGGCGGTGTCTCAATTAACCAAAGTGCCCTTAAATCCGCAGTTCGAACGGCGCATTTAAGTCGGGCGGTACTTAGACCCGCACTTCGAACATCGAACGGTGTATTTGGCGAATTGGGACACGGCCGCAATTTTTGAGCGAGGCGAGCGCAGCAGCTCTCCAACGACTGCGGCCGCCTGCATGGACTACAAACACTTAAAGCATGATGGGAAATGGTGTCCTGTCACACGTGCATTGACAGCTGATTGGGTCCGAGTTGAGTTTTGATGAGAAACCTGACGCACAGCCGCCTCCCCCTACAACTTTACACAAACTACTGCGACATATTTGATATGGATATATGTTTAAATGTGACTGAAAGTGTCCAGGCTGTTGTCACATATGAATCACTTTAAACAAATACAATATAATTACAATCTGTTAAAGTGAAATAAATGTTAAAGGTTCAGTTGTGTTTTTATTGTTTTAACAAAGTAAGTAACGGCATAGTTACTTTTTGGGAGAAGTAACTTGTAACTATAACTAATTTGAAGTAGTACATTTTTGAAGTAAGATGCCCAACACTGCATATAAACCAGGTGTCAGTACATTTGGCCCCGGGTCAGTTTCTCTCCTAGTGACTTGGGGCCAGAATAAAAAAAGAATTTCAAAATAAAAGTTCTGAAGTCTAAAAGTTCTGAAGTCTAAAAGTTCTGAAGTCTAAAAGTTCCGAAGTCGAAGTTCCGAAGTATGGAATAGCTCTAATACAGTGGTGCTTAACCTTGTTGGAGGTACTGAAGTCGGGCGGGTACTTCGATAGGCAAATCGAAGGTGCATTTGTCGAACTGAGACACGGCCAGCGTCTGGAGACGCTCGCAGTCCGGGAGTCTATTGGCGGTGACAGAATCTGACGCTATAGAGTTAAAAAAAGAAATCACGTGACAAACTATCACGACAGTCACAAGTGGATACTGAGTCACTAAATTCTCTGCAGCACAGACTGGCCAAGCAGCATGATCACCTGCAGCCAGTGATGGCCAAGCGTCTCATCACGAATCATATGAGTCGGGTGCGTGTTTGTAGGAGCCATATGTTATATGGTCGCTACACGTGTCTTGACACGTGTCTTGACCTCCACCGAAACCCTGAGACTGACTCACAGAACCCCGAGGCTTCAATCGAACCCAGGTTAAGAACCACTGATCTAATAGTATGAAATAAAAAAGCAAGCTGATTCTGTATTGTTGTTTATCCTTATTCTGGTTCCCCAATTTTCAGTGGATTGAAGTAATTAAATTTCTTACCATTTTGTACGTCTGTTTGAAAAGAGCGAGTCTTTAGTCCCGTGTCTGGATCAAACCATTAGCTCCTTTAGCGTTGGTCTCGGTCCTTTAATTATAATCTCCTGCTTCGACCGAAAGTCCAGTTTAGAAAACTGCTTGAGCTTTCATATGTAATCTTCCTCTATTTAAGGGCTGGACAGGAAGAAAAAAGTGAACTGCTAAAGTTGACTTGCTAACTCTAAATTGTAGTTTGCCGCCCCTATTCTGCGGGAGTTACAAGAATCCCTGGGCTCACGAGGGCTAACATGAGGCAGGGTAACTGGTGAAGCACGCCTCACCCGGCGCCTATTCACAGCTGCTATAATGTGCTCAGCCCTTAAAGGGTTAAAACAGCAGCTTAGCTACAGCACAGGCGTCTCTTCTCAGGATTTCAACGGTAAACGTAAAAATTCTGCAATTTTGAGTAAAAAAAAAAAAAAAAAGAATAAAATTGCAAAGTTAAATAGAAAATAACTTTATAGTACAAATCATTGGATAAATATAACTATTTCATTTATTTTTTTCTCTGCCTCAGCCGACCGCACGTCACTGACTATTACTAATACTAATGCACCAAAATGACTTGCTAACTATCTCCTTTTCTCATTTACAAAGTGCAATGCTCATAATTATGCCCTTCTTTGTCTCACCCCTGACATTTACAAAGCTGAAGTTTGATCACTTTAAACAGATGTAAAAAGCCACAGCCCCTGAGTCAAATATGAGGGATTCACAATGTGTTTGATGTGATGTCCTATCACTAAATGCTCTGGAATAAATTGTTTTATATATGTGGGTCATACCGCCAATCATTTTCACAGTTTTGTAGCCATTAAATGCTAGTTTAATATTAACTGCACAAAATATAATACAATGTAAGGCACTATTAGTTTCTATAGTAGTTGGAAAAGTATTAACATGTTTGTATTACAACTAAGGGTGCATTTACACTTACTCTGTTAGGTCCTAGTCTGACCCTGGTTCAATTTGGTTTATTCCTGCATTTTCTAATCCTGGTTTAGTCCTGGTTTAGTCCAAGTCAAGCCCCCACTCACTCCAAAATGTGATGTCATGTGTGTGATCACAAGCTAATTATAGACTTTGTTCTTGGACTGCATCCTCCCTTCTTTCAGGGGTTTATTGAGCACAGAGAAGTTGCATGTTTAGTTCAAAAGGAGATTATGGCTTGTATCGACTGCGGAGTGAAGGGTCAGGTTGACTCTGACTAGACAGGAAGGAGGAAAAATCTCCTAATGATTTGAGCAGTTGGGCTGTAATTGTCAGAAGCCAGACTGACAATCGGAGATGTGCTGGGATAACAGCAATTATGTTGAGACTGATCTACCTGTTTGTTAGTTGCCCTTATGTTGGGGACAAGGGAAAAGAATCAAATGTAATGTAATGCCATAATGAGAGGCCACCTCTTTTTGGCCCTGTGGCAGCAGTTGTTCTTTCTTACTTCACCAGACTTGCTTTGTTCATTTTAGATTATTCATATTACTCCATGTATGTTTTAGTTTCATTCTGCTTATAGTTCAGCTAATACAGGGTGGCCCAAAAGTCACTGACACTTTTAAATCTTCAATAGCTCCTATAATTCTTAAGTTATACTCACCACATTTTAGTAGCGGGTAAACTGAACCTTCCAAGATTTTTGGCAATATATACAGTTATAATTGTTCACTTACACTTGAACTTATCATTACTTAAACTAGGGGAATAAAAATGACCTTTAAAAAAAAAATTAAAAAAAATAATGTTTTTTAAGTGTCATTTTAGTTTTGCACTGAATAGCCCTATCAAACACACTTTTGCATAACATTTGAAAGCATTTCCGGGCTTATGGCTCTTATTTGATCCTCAATATTACGTTTGAAGTCGTTTAATGTCTGAGGTTTATTCACAAACACCTTTTCTTTAAGATAGCCCCACAAGAAGAAATCGGGACTAGTCAGGTCTCGGGAGATCACATACTGCCCCCTGTCTTTGAAAACAACTTATCATTCTTTTAATGGCGTTTACGCTCGGGCATCTCTGGTATTAAAATGTCGATGTAACACCGCTGGGTTTCTGAATTTGACCCATGTGACTCAAAGTACCACTGTACAATGAGGGTTTGTTGCTCAGTGCTATATTTATTCATATTAATGTCAGAAAGGTAGTTCTAAATGCTCTGATATATATAAATGTTTAGAGACAAAAGAGTTATGATTTCTTTTTCAACTGTCAGTTACTTTTGGGCCCTGTAGATATAGTTATAGTGCATATGCGAACAGGTTTCACATATGCACACTCCACATAAATTGGAGCTAAACTGAGACCGAACCCAAAACTAAATCTGCATTACTGAGCTAAAACCAGGACCAATCTGCAATTTGAAAAAGCAAGTTTAGAAATAGAACATGTTTTCATACTATTTTTTTTTTTTTTTTTTGGTGAATGCCAATGCAAAGCCCAGGAGTATTTTACAATTACAATTTTTAGCTTAGGTGCACTTACTGGAACACAAAGTGGACCCCAGTCACAACATGATCATTTCTAGTACTATTTTGTTAAAAGCCACAGCCAATTATATCACTACTTGCTTGCACACTAGTGCTGACAGCTGGGGGTGAGAGGTCCCTGTGCCTTTTCTATTGAAGATCATTACACCACTTTACTAGCTACTGATCGCATATACCTACAGTCTATAGGCTCAACTCAAACTCTAATGGCTTAGTGCCCTGCAGCAGTTCACTTTAGAACCAGCACATCACGCAGAGAAATCTAAAGACAGAGCCAAAATGGACAAGACACAAGTGAATGAATTAGGAGCAGAATGCAATTGAGAAGGTGGGATTGGAAGTAGTCTAGTCTAAGGTCCTAATGTGTTCAATTGATTTCTATCTCCTCCCTCTCTTTGTCCTCCACACCAGTCTATACATTCTGCAGCTCACTAACTCTCCCCAGCACGCTGCTCCTGTTCCATAAAGGATCTTTGCTGCTATTGGCTCCCTAAATTGCCTCTCAATTTTCATTTGGTCGTTCGATTAGTCAGCCCCCCCCCTCCCCCGTGTTCCATCCCCTAGTCGGATTGGAGCTTGTGGAGCGAATCAATGGCACACTGCCAAGGAGTGGGTATAGAAGAGCTATTTGTATTCCTCATCATTATAGGGGCAAACTTTCTTGGACGTACTCGCTCCTTTCACTTTACAATCAGTGAAACACTTTTTAGTGAGGTTTTATTTGATTCACTAGAGTGCTGTAGTGTCCAAACTTCTACTGTAATTTGAAGGTGCCCTAGAATGTTATAGGTATAAGTATATTGCAATACCCTGTAACATTCCAACACAGTATTTCTCTATTGGGACAGGTATGTAGTGGAAAAGTTACATAGTGCACCTTTAAAGTAAAGGCCGTCATAAAAACATAATTTTTTTTTCTGTTTTTAATCTTGGTTAGGATAAACAGGAGTACTTTAGTCTTATAAGATCAAATCCTAAGTCAATCCAGATCCATAGATGTCTTGAAGCACTCACTTATTGTGAGCAGGTTTCTTAACATAATGAAGACAAAGTGATGTAGCAGTCCACCTGATTAAACCTGGTTCTACAGAGACGAGTGAATGAGCGATTTCAGACAAAGCCTTGTGTGCTCCAAGAGTACAAAGAAATCATTATGACTTTCAATAATGGATGTCACATAATTGCACTAGTGACCATTACAGATGAATGGGGGACAGACAAGCACCTGTGTTGATATATGCTCATCACAAGTACACTCTTTGTTACTATTGAACAGGCTTTCTTCTGGTTAAAGTCCTATTCATGGGACATCCACTTACTTAACTCGCTACCCTGATTCCTTCAGTGTAATATAGTATAATTAGCAGGATAAGCTAAATACTATCCAAATTAACCAAATAAGGTATGCACAAAAAGAAACCTAAAGCCAAAATGCTCTTTCACCCCTTCCTCTCTCTCCCTGGATGACAGCGGCCGTGGTAGAGCCAGAGGCGTGTGGACACAGATCTAATCACCACACACTGGGATGGCACAGCTGACACTGCCTAAAGACAACAAAACGCTGCTGCTTTGTAACATAAGGAAAAGGTGTATTTCTTTATGTGGAGGACACATTATTTGAATTTGACTGATCAACTATTTAAAAGGTTGCTTGGTAACAATAGTTATACAGTATTCTTATAAACATTGTAAGATTTCTTCAGCTTCTTTTTACTTATCTTTACTTTCCCTGTAGAAATAGCTGATTCACAGCTTTCACATTTATGAAACATCGGCCACAGACTTAACCCTGTCGTCTTAGGAAGATGAATGATATTGAATTCTGGGTCTAACTGCCAGTCTCTTAATCAATGTCCCTTTATTAGTCATACATTTATCCAGCCCCCATCAGCGCTGTGCTCCATAAATCTGTGCTGATGACCAGAAGAGTGGAGGTTAGCGGGTGAAAAGACACCAGGAAAGGAGCGATGGATCACTGTGTGCATGCTAGGCCCTGTCCTTGTACACTGTTTAATAGAGTCATAAATACATGGAGTTGTCAGGTGGGCCATAATGGGGGCCATGCACAGCTCCGGGGCTGTTATACATCTGTGTAACACAGATACAGTGGACACAGCTCAAAGTGGTCACACCACCTAACACTGAGCCAGAGTGAATTGGTTCAGTTCATTCTAGTAGCCAGAATCACTCTGGTCTTTCTTAGAAATAAAATATGACTTTATCATAGCATGACATCGCAGTAACTGATAACCATGTAGTACATGTAATCATGCAAACTATCACATGTAATCATGCAAACTATCACAGTAGGACTCAAAGTTTGTATGTGGATAAATACTATTGACACAATAGATAGGAAAATGGCGTTAAGGTCATTTCCAGAGATTAATGCAGATTTCAAACCATTTATTGTATTGTATTTATTATAATGTAAAAAAAAAAAGAAAAACAGTACCAAAACTGTAGCCAAGTATCCCATACTGGAATATAATGAGCATATTTTATTCATTTGTAAGAATCTCTCAGAGAAATACTGACGCCTTAAGCTTTTCTGTTGTTGTAATCATTGTCATCTGCACACTTTAAAAAACATTCTCATACAATTTGCTCATGTTCATATTTAAAATAGCAAAGAGTTGGTTGTAGAGCTCATGTCAGAGCTCTCTGGAGGAGCCAGATGGAGGCTGTCCATCCTGCATTTGTCTTTGATCTGTTTGTGAATAACTCAGAGTGCAGTCGCTCCAGCTGCTGCTCCTGACACTGGCACACATGTCACAAATCTGTTTTGTGCTGCCTTTTTTTCTACCTTTATTTTTGGTTCTTTTTGCCCTTTTTGCATTAAAGTGTTTTGAATTAAAAGTCAAATCTCCCAGTTCTAAGGATTTATTCAGTTGGAACTAAACTAAGCTCTACAACTTGAATATTAAAGCAGTAGATTTTCCTTGTGCTTGAACCATGCCTTAGCTGTGGTGTTTGTAGCCTCTGATTTTAAAAAGCATTATTCTGAAAACACTAAACTTTTATATAGATTGAGTGTTGACATTTTGACAACTTAAAGAGGGAGACGTATAAACTCCAAATGTTTGGTAGCTTAAAAATGAATCTTATAGGTAATGCCTACTTACAGTGAGACTTGAATCTATGGGCGTTGCCGTATTGTTTTAAGAGCCATATTTATGTTGGGGTTTTTTTTTTTTTTCTTTGTATAAAACTATATACTACAACAGCTGGATAGTTTGCCTACCTCATCATGACCCTCCATCTGTGTTATGAATAATACATAGCCGCCTGTATAGAATAAAGTTGCAGTAAGTAGCACAGGTCTCTTAGCAGAATTGTGTTTCATTCTTAATAAAAGTGCTTACATCTCGTCTCTTGTGAGTCCAGATGTTCCACAAATTCACATCGGGCACTGCTGTTTTACTTTGGTGCCATCACATGTTTTGTCTGTAATTTTACTTTGTGTTACTTACTTGGCACTCTTTTCTGGGCTAATACTGCTGTACTTTGAAGCCCATGTTCCTGATTAGGCGTCATTGAAGGTGTCGGGCTATAATGTACCAATTAGTGTGTAAACTTGATAAAAGCGACAAAATGTGCCCCAAACTCATCCTTTTATGACAACTGCAAACAAAAATGACTGCATAAAAGCAGTTTACAAAAACTTAACATTAAAAAAATTAAACCAGAAGAATATGTAGTTCTGTTCAATTTAAGAGTAGGTTGAATAAATTGATCTGGTTTTGTAAAAACTAGTCTTCAATAAGGTGTTTCTTCCCCTTAGTTTGGATTTCTTCATTGCATTGTGAAATGAGGAAAGAGGAAGGTTTGCATCTCTGAAAAACTCTTATTTGGACAAAAGCCTCAAGCTCAAACTTGTTTCCATGGGCATGTTGTTCCTTTGGCTATAATATTCCACAGTATGGTGTAAAACTCAACCATGGAGAATGTCATAAAATATTGTTCTTTCGATTTCCATGGAAACATGCAGGTGCCACCTCCAGAAAGTTACATGATGTTGGTTTAAAATTACTTTTGTTTATATTAGGAAAAGTTAAGGTTAGATTAAATTCTTCAGGACTTTATCCACCTCAACGTACACACGACCTATGACCCCGAGCCCAGTCAGATGGAATTGATTTGATTCGCCTTTGTGTCTCCCAGGACTCTCCCACCTGGTCTGGGTCAACAGAGCATCCACCTGACTCAACATGGAGGTCTAGAACTGTAAGGAAACCATAGTCTGGGCCACAATCCACCAATTTAAGCACACCATGACCTGCCCCTGCCATGTCCCAGTGGAAACCCTGTGCATACGAATATGGTTATGAATATTCAACGCTCCAAACACCTCCGTGATGCAGTCAGGGGAGCAGAAGTTCCAGCGTCTGTTCCTCCTTTACGTTTAAAGAGAAGCCATATGCTTTCATATGCTCATCAACAAAGAACTCAGCTAATTAGCATACACAAGTTTTTGTTTAAACACAGAAAGTTGGTTAAAGTTCGTTAGTGGCATTTTGTCAAGTAATAAAGGGAAAAAGTTAATCTTATTAACCCTGTCCTTGGATAAGAGTTGAAATTGTGCTGCTGTCTTTATGATTCATGTCCATTTTTCATTACAATAGCCTTCCAGCTAGCTAGCTAGCTATATATACACACACACATATATACACACACGGATGTGGCCAAATTCTAACTTGGATACCCCGTACCAACCACAGACATGACAGTTTTGAGCTTTCAGAACTGCTTTGTAGATGGAGGTAATTTGATAAAAGAATTAGTATTGAGGAAAAAATATATGCAGTAAAAATAAATACAAACGTGCCCTCAAGGCTTTATCTTTGACTCATCTTACTCAGAGGGAGTTCGCTTTCATTTGAAGATGGTGGCTACAAGTCTTATTCTGGCCCTAGCAAAGGAGTGTTGTAGCCCTTGATCCAGGGCATCAGGAGAATAAGACAGCTTTAGTGATCCCTTTAGCTGGAGTGGGTGTGCTTCAGAACTGTGAGCATAATGAACAGAGCCACCATTATAATGACACTATTGTACAGCTGTAATGAGGGAACAAGAGAAAGATGGGTTTCAGTCATCACCTGCGTAGGCATTTAAATCTCACTAAAGTGAAATCATAACACTCAAAGTGTGGCTTTTTCTCCAAGAATATACAGATGGGTAAAAAAAATAAAAATAAATAAGGATTTGTGTGAAAAAGGTGTAGGCCAATCTGTCTGTGCACTTTTCACAGCAATGTGAAAAGTGTTATTATGGAACAAAAACTAAGGGGAGGAAATTACAGTTGCTTGTTAAAGAAACAAATATACTGAAAAATTTGGCCTGGAAGAGGGCCTCCTCTTGCCTGTTTCCATGGAAAGTTTTTTTTTTTTTTTTTTAAATACATTTAATTAGAAAAGACAAATTTGTAAAACTAACAATCCTTAGTTCAACACAGAAGTAGCAAGTTTAATTGAAGAAATGCTGCTTGGAAAACTGCCCACGCAACTAGATCAGATTAGGAATGGAGTTTTTTGGGAAAACAAAAACCCCTTCATCAACTGTTAGAAAGGCAAAAACTTCTTACTATGGGTGGGCTGATGAAGTCGTGGAAATCCGTCAGAGCAGCAAGATCCATCTCAGAATCTACCATGTGTGGCACGGTTGAGGGGGGCCCCAATAAAATTTACAGTGTAAAAGACAGGCAAGATCCTGAATTAAAAACATTTTAAAAATCTAATATTTGGCTAAAATAAAATTAAGTTAAAACAAGACTACTAAATTTAGGAAGATATTTTTATTATAACATTGTAAGTAAAAAGGTAGATTACAAAAACAAGCTAAAAGTTGAATTTCTAATTAAAATGAGTTTAAAAAACAAAAAAAAAAAACAGTTTAAAATGACCAAAAAACAAGCTTGCTGGGACCACCAGTGGTGAGCAGACCATTTAGGGTGTGCCCAGAGGTGCTACCGCATACTCACCTCAGTGGACACAGCAAAATGAAAAGTGCATAAAACTGAACTCGTGATCCCAGTGCACTAAATCACATGTGAAGGTGGGGGAACCTCACCAATGTGCCTATAGCCCAACCACCAGAAGGCACCCAGCGCCACTGAAACAAAACAATTAGACTCAATCCTCGTGGGTCAAACATGCTGATAATTGCAAAACTGCATCAATGTAAAACAAAATCAATGCAAAACAGCAGGCAAAAACAAATTCAATGCAAAACAAAATACAAAAACAGATGCAAAACAGCAGGTTTAGCCTGAAAAACAACAGAATCTGTTAAAAAGGCTCACCTTTGTTACTTTAAAACCCAGCAGGAATTAAACCAGCTCTGTCACAGGTTTACCATGGGTTGGACTCCCCCAGACCAACAGTGCAGAGCAGGAATATTAATGAAAATAAATCACTAGATAAACTTACAATTTAAGCCATGTATTAAGAGCCTCGTTCCTTCCTCACAATCAACCAAACTCAAGGCACAGCAGCAAACAATGTAGCAGCAGTAAAGAGAGTGCCATATGAGGACCAGGTGGCTTAAATGGTCCCTAACTTGGAGGGCGGGGTCAAGGCTGGAGCCCACAGGGGTGCTTTCAAGGACAGCAGGGAAAGCAGACAACCCCACTACATATGCATACTTTACTAATCAACATTTTATTGGATTCAGATATTGTACATTTCTTTGGCTATAATAGGAAATTAGGTGATGCTTTTAATAGACATTTTATCTCTGCATGTGACGTTTTGGATAATGATGGCGAGGAGGTTGAGCGTTACCTCCAAGATATTGTTGGCCTCACCTCCACACACAGCGTGAGCTCTGGAACCCAACTCCCCAAGAAGGGTTGGACTCACTTTTCTATGTTGCCCAGGGAGGCAGCAAACTGGTGTGGGCTTGCTTATTGCCCCACGGCTCAACTGCCACGTGTTGGAGTTCACACCAGAACCTGCACCTTTGGGTTGGGGACAGGTGAGGGAAGTCTCAGAGTCCCTGCTTAGGCTGCTGCCTTCGTGACCTGGCCCATGATAAGTGGAAGAAAATGGATGGATAAAACCCAGACAGTAGGAGGCGATGGATTTGAATCAAATTTTTCAACTTTAAGCAAAAGAGTGTCCCAAGGCTCAAATATAGGCCTGCTACATTTGACTGTATTTATCAATTCCATTGGTTGCAATTAAAGAGAAACCCTCATACATGTATATGCAGATAATGCTGTTTTGTAAGCAAGCGCTCGCTCTGCAAATTAGGTGATTTTTAAACTGCAGCAAGATTTTTATTATTATTATTACTTAAATTATCGTTGAATGCAAATAAACCTAAGTATATGAATAAAACAAAAAAAGTAAGTGTGCAAGCTACACTGATTGAAAGAGTCACCACCTATAAATATCTTGGGTTTTGGCTTGACGAATACTTATCCTTTAAAATACATATTTCAGAACAGTTTAAAATCAAAATGATTGTTTTATTTATTATAAAAAAAAATCTTGTATCCCAATGAATTACAGAAAATAAATTGTTCAAGCAACCATTATTTCTGTAATATGGAGATACACACAGACTTCAGCCTTTGAAACCTTTAGCTAGACTCTTTCACTCAGCCCTACATTTCATAACAGGTGATGACACTCTACACTCTATGGAAAAGTAGGTTTGCCATCGCTATCTGTCAAAAGAGAGAAACACTGTATAACATGTATTTGTAAGGGACTACTTCATAGACTGCCTGAATATCTCGCTTGTTGAACTTTGATACAGGAATTTTTAATACAAGATCTCATGACAGTACATGTCTAAAACTGGCCACACTACAACTGAAAAGGGAATTGGTTATTTTGTTTCCCCAAAATGGAATAAATTTCAATGACCTGTAGAACTGGATACATTGGTGCCACTAATACACTTTAATAATCTTGTGATGAATATTTATAATCATATCTGCTCCTGTTTTTAATTAATTCATTTAATGAACCCATGAAGTTATTTGTTTTGTTTGTTTTTGTTTGTATTGCACTGTATTTTCTTCAGGTATGAATTTCTAAACAGTGAATAGCTTACACATTACATTAAATCATGTAAAGGTGTATTGCTGGATAGTGCCTTATCAATGTGTACTCTAGGATGAAGGAGCTGGGTCAGTGTGCCCTGTGCTCCTCGTGTGAGGAACAGTGTGGTCAGAGCAGTCACTCTGATGTGCTGAAGGTGTGTGAGAGAGAGGAAGAGAACAGGCCTATAATGAGACACCTCCATCACAGTAAAAGGGACAAAGAGTGACAAGACCCAGGTGAACAGAAACCCAGAACAAAAAACACAACAGTATTGTCGTCATCAGTGTTATTTGTACTATTTAACTCTTAAATGAAATGGAGAGTAGTTGTCATTTCTTCTTGCATTTTATATCAGTGTTTTATCTCAATGTAGTATATTTTTGGCTGTTGAAGAGTAAAATGTAAAATGATATCACTTTTTTGAATAAAACATTCATGCTGTATTTTTCCACTTTTTTAAGCAGTAATTATAAAAAAGGTATAATTAATGTCTGTGTTACTATATACTGTATATACGTCTATGTATGTCTGTATTTTCTGGTTCAGAAGTTTGCTCAGGATACTGCAGAAATGTCCAATAATTTAATTTAATTAAATGACCGTGGGATACAGTAAAGTCAAGCAGGTTTTTGACATGGAACTCTTCAACTGTAAAAGTACAATATAAAATAAACAATAAACCAAAATCTAAAGTTTTATCATACAAAGAACCATTAACATCAGCCTTTTTTCAGACAGGGTAGATTTGCAGTCCTATTCCCATAGCAGTTGGTGTTTCTGTGAGCTTCCACCTCCCACTCTGATCCTTCTGCTCCTAACTGTCAGGAGCTGTGGGCAGACAACACACGATGATGTTGAACAAATATTTCTAAACTCCAAACTCCATCAATAAAACTTTTGGCCAGGGCTCCCAGGCAAAACCTCCCCTTCCCAGCACAGTTCAGTTTCTCCTGATTGAAAGTGATTTAAATGGACTAAATTGAGTGCACACATGCAAGCTCTGATGCTGGCCGCTGTCTGCACACTATCCTGTCGCTCTAGCTTAATGTTCAATAAGAACTGGGCTGTATGGGGCTATCCAAAATATGTTTACGGTGTGTGAGATCAGAAGATAAATTCTCAAAAATGCATTGTTTTTTTTGCAGTTTGTTCCATCCTCCAAATGATAATGTATGGAAATGTAAAATACTAAATTGTCTGAAATGATTCTCATTCTGTCATTTTAGGGTACAGTACACTTTAGTGACACGCAGTCAGGTGAGGCAAGTGAGGCAGTGCCTCACCTGTCATCACAAAGAAAAAATAAATGAAATGGTTATATTTATCCAATGATTTGCTCTATAACGTTATTTTCTATTTAACCTTGCAATTTTTTTTTTTTACTCAAAATCGCTGATTTTTTACGTTTACCGTTGAAATCCTGAGAAGAGAGAAGTTGTAGTTTTGAGGATTCATTTTGTTATTGTACAGCTACAGTGCTCTTGGTCAATCCAAAATGTTAACACACCTTCAAACTTGAACATTTAAGTAGTAAAAGAGAAGTTTTGGCTTTCTTAAGAGAGTATCTACATGTAAACCATTATTAGGCAACTATTAGTGCGCAAAATTATTATGCAACTAAATGAAAAACAAAGATTTTCCCATCTCACTTGTTTATTTTCACCTGTTATAGTGAGAATAATAAACAAACTCAAAATTTAAATTGTGAAAAAGCAAAATTTAAATTGTGAAAAAGCAAAAAAAAAAAAAACCCTCAGTGTCCAATATAGCCACCCTCCTTTTCTTTTCAAAAACAGTCGCAAGCCTTCCATTCACGGAGTCAGTCAGTTTCTTGATCTCATGAGAATCAACTTTTTGTGCCACAACCACAGCCTCTGAGACACTGTTCAGAGAGGAGCTGTTTTCCTTCACTGTAAATGTCCTGCTTAAGAAGGGCCCAAAATGTCTCAATAGGGTTTAAGTCAGGTGAAGGAGGAGGCCATGTCATTAGTTTTTCATCAAGGCCTTTACTGGCCAGCCACAGGGTGGAGGACTTTGATACATGTGATGGAGCGTTGTCTCGCATAAAAATCAAAGCCTTCTTGAAAAATGTAGACTTTTTCCTGTACCACTGCTTGAAGAAACTGTCTTCTAAAAACTGACAGTAGGTCTGAGAGTTGATTTTGAGTCAATTTTCAACCCAAAAAAGTCCAACTAGCTCATCTTTAATAATACCTGCCCATACCAGTCCCCCACCTCCACCTCGCTGGCGTCTGAGTCGAAGTGGAGCTCTGTGTCTGTTACTGATCCAACCACGGGCCCATCCATTTGGTCCGTCAAGAGTCACTCTCGTCTTATCAGTCCACAAAACCTTTGAAAAGTGTCTTCAGATATTTCTTGGCCCATTCTTGACATTTCAACTTATGTGTCTTGTTCAGAGGTGGTCGGGTTTCAGCCTTTCTTACCTTGGCCATGTCTCTGAGAACTGAACACCTCGTTCTTCTTGACTCTCCAGGTACATTGCAGTTGTGGAATATCGCAGCACTGAAGGGTAATGGGTTCCTGGTATCTTTATGTTTCATTCCTTCAAATCTTTGGTGGTTAATTAGCATCTTTTCTTCTCGACATGTTTCTTGCGACCCTGTTGACTATTTGTAACAAAATGTTTGATGGTTTTGTGATCACGCCCGAATATCTTAGATATTTCAAGAGCCCTGCATCCCTCTGAAAGACAGTTTACATTTTTTGACTTTTCAGAGTCAATAAAATCTTTTTTTTTGGTCAATTTTTCCTGAGGAGAAGAATTTGCCTAATAATTCTGCACACCTTGTTATAAGGTGTTGATCTCCTTAGACCACACCCTCCCTTTTTACACAAATGCACATCTCCTGATCTGCATTAAATCCAATAAGCATTCAAGTATATAAAGCTTGGAGTTGGAAATTATAGATAAAATGATGATATGGTCAAAATAATCACTTGCCTAATAATTGTGCACACAGTGTAATGACTTCAATCCATTGAAAATTGGAGAACCAGAATAAGGATAAAAAACAATACAAAACCAGCTTGCTTTTTATTTTATATAGTATTAGAGCTATTTCATACGGACGTCTGAACTTTTATTTTAAATTCTTTTTTATTCTTCCCCAAATCACTGGGAGAGAAATTGACCCGGGCCCAAATCTACTGACACCTGGTTTATATGTTTGTAAATCTGATTGTGATTGTGATGTGCCTCACCAGCCACGAACCTCACCGCACGTCACTGGTACACTTACACCCCAAAATCATTTCTCATTTGTTACAAACCTATTAAAACACTCTCCTAGTATTTTGCATCATGCTTGCCAAAACTTTATTCAGTCATTATAAACTCGTGAACAGACAAGCAATGTATTATTTATGTGTGTGAGGAGCGGAGATGTGGATGGTGATGGCCTCTGAAGGAGTATGAAAAGTGACTAGTGTCCAGCCAAATGGGGGCATAATGACATGGGGTCAGCGGACTCTGTTTCAATTAATTTCACTGCTCTTTCCCGCAAGCTAAGATATTTTTCTTGGCTGTTGTTCCAGGATGTTTTTTTTTCCTTATTAATAAATCCTGACCAATTAAAGAACCTAGCCAAAAGCTGATGTCCAAGCGTCTAAACACTGCAAACCAAAAATAACATTGCATCTGTCTTTGTATTTATTTCCCAAGGAACCAAAAAAGCTATTAACAAAGTAACAACTGTAATGGCATGAGGACTGGGTCAGAGTCTCTTCACTGCAATTCGTATGATGTACTCCAAGATGTAAAGTGGGAAAGAATCATGGCTGCTCAGAGCTCATTTTTATATACAGGAGGGCTAGACAGTGTAATCTCTATCTGTATAGGGGACTGCATATTACATAGGCCATCACTACCAAGCACTATTCGTAATACAGTCGTGCCTGTGTTTTTAACTTTCCCCATTGCTTTCTGGGATTTATCTTAATAACCATCATGTATTGACACCACACTCCAGACTTCTTCTTCTTCCTCACCTCCACTTTGAAAGAATGAGGTCATTTCCCTATCACCCTCTGTCATTCTGGCTGGAGCTAGTCTCCGCTTACAAAATAAGTCTTACCGATTTCTGGGACATGTGTTACTGACTTTGGCTATGTGGGTGCCAACTTCAGACAACACAACTTTACAAACAAACAGGGATATTTCAGAGTAAGGCAGTAGCTTGTGTGTGCTCACGGCTCTCAGGAGGACAGTTGGCGGGGATCCTTCACCAGGCTTGACTGGACTGACATTTGGGCAACTGGTGTGTGTCTGTCGGGCTCTGGGGCTAGCTGTGTACCAGTCCGCTGTGTCTGCTCCTTTGTCTGACCACATTTACTCCCACAACACAGTGCCTCTCTCTGCATGTCACATGTTTCTTCAGCGCATGGGTTCTGCACTGCCACTTTGATGCAAGCAGACAGGGACGAAGTTACTTATGCAATAACTTGATCAAGCCACATGGGACAGATGCGTTGCAATGAATATGCTGCTTATACTAAAGGCATGAGAAAGTAGCTTGGAAAAAATGTATTAAAACTGTGGTTGGTGATTAAAAGGTGGAGTCTAACAAATTTTGAAGTGTGATACTGATTGAAATGAATTTATGCCACTGACAGAATAATCCTACAGCAGTAAAAAAAAACCAAAAAACAACTACTAAATAAACAACTACAAAAAAAAAAATCATGACCTGCAATGAATGAACAACAGAATGAAGCACTTTTGTATTTCATTTATAACCCTCACAGTTCAAATCTGATCATAGTACAGAAAAACTGCAAAAAGTTCCCATTTAGTGCAAAAAGAAAGTTAAAAATCTGTCGCTTCATCTTTCATATATTGAACGATAAGTCAGTATAGCATTTATCGTGACAGGCCTAGTCTTCTAACTGCCCCTGTGACACTGGTTTCTTTCTTACGATTCCTTAACAACGACCAGTCAGGAGCTGTGCGAGGCCGCGGAGCAGTACCGGGATCCTTTTTCAGATCTTGAGCCTGGATATTAATCAGAAGAAGTATGACACAGAAAATCTCTACCTCTTTGAAGAATGTTCCAAAGTACGGTTTAACTTTTCTATTTGCATGGATTTATACAGGTCACATCTCACCTCCAGAAAGTTACATACTGTACCTTAAAGCACCTTGAGATAAGCCACCTGATAGAAAGGCCTTAAAATGTGCATTCACACAATCAATGACAAATACAGGTTGGCTTTATTTATCAAATAAAAGGCAAAATAGATTCATATTCATATTTAATTATATCCATGCCCAGTCTATGTGAATGAACATGAAAGCACCGTCACAACTGAGGACAGATACTGGAATTTACAGACAAACAACTCCACAAACACCTTTAACAAGCCAAGTGAAAAAGTCTTACAAATGACTGCGCTTTTCAGGTCTTTAGCCTTAGCCAGTGGTGCTCTGCTCTGTAATTACTGCCTCTATTTGATTCTAATCAGTGGTCTGAACAGACAGATACCACATCCTCTTTAAAAACCCTCCCTCCCCAAAGAGCCGGCAGTCCAGCGCTATACTCCTCCAATTATCTAGTCAGCATCCACAGTCAGAGCCAGACGCTTTCACTGTGTTTGCCAATTTGATGAGTCAATTAGATTTTCTACCAGGTAAGTAATCAGCCAAAGAAGAGAGAGCACAGGAAGTTGGTTTGGGTGGTCCACAGCTGAGCCTCATTGTAACACTGATGTTTTTTTTTTTTTTTTCATTTGTTGGATTCACGTGAGGCAGGTAAAAGATTAGAATTATTCAGAACACGCTTAGAACAATGCTCATGTGTGTAGCAGGAAAAGATGGTGGAGATATGTAACAATGTAAGTGATGACAACAGGGATTTTAGGATGGTAAATTGGTTTAGTCACAGTTTTGGGATTTTTTTAAAAATCTGCAAAATCATGAAAGTTTTAAAAAATAACCTTGAGCCTATTTTTCATCTTAAAAAAATAATTGTGGTAAATTGGCTAGTGCCCCTGGTAGTGCTGCAAGTTTCACATTGAGGGACACACAAATAATACATTTAATATGTACTAAAAAAGTTGGGGTCAAAAAGATTAGGAATACTTGGTGAACTGGTTTCATATTGATACTGGTCAAGACAGTGCCCGTCAGCTCTCATCTTTTAGTTCAATCTTGGCTCATTTGTTGTATTGGACCTGTTCTATAGACCCACATTTGATGCTGACAACAACATATTGACAACACCACAGCAATGAAGATGCTCTAAACCATCCATCCATCCATTTTCTTCTGCTTATCCGGAGCCAGGTCGCGGGGGCAGCAGTCTAAGCAGGGACTCCCAGACTTCCCTCACCCCAGACACGTCCTCCAGCTCCTCCGGTGGGACCCCAAGGCGTTCCCAGGCCAGCCGAGAGACATAGTCCCTCCAGCGTGTCCTGGGTCTTCCCCGGGGCCTCCTCTCGGTGGGACATGCCCAGAACACCTCCCTATGGAGGCATCCACGAGGCATCCTGAGCAGATGCCCGAGCCACCTCAGCTGGTTCCTCTCGACGTGAAGGAGCAGCGGCTCTACTCCGAGCTCCTCCCGTGTGACTGAGTTCCTCACCTTGTCTCTAAGGGTGCGCCCAGCCAGTCTGCGGAGGAAACTCATTTCGGCCACTTGTATCCGCGATCTTGTCCTTTTGGTCATGATCCAGAGCTCATGACCACAGGTGAGGGTAGGAACGTAGATTGACCGGTAAATCGAGAGCTTTGCCTTTCGACTCAGCTCCTTCTGTACCACAACGGACCGATACAGCAACCGCATCACTGCAGATGCTGCACCGAACCACTCTAAACCATTTCTTGAGATTAGTTCGACCATTCAGATCCTTAAATGATTAGTAGATAGAAGGGTTGAGTGACAGTTGTCTCTGGTGTGTTTGTGTGTGTGACAGACAGACAAACAGTGAGTGGAGGAAGGTGGACACTTGGCTGTCTGCTGTGTCCTTGTCAGCTGCTGATCTCCTCTGACCTGCACTGGCTCACCTCACAGACCTCTCATCGCGCTCACACCAGAAGAGGCGAGGACAGCCACACGTGCACACAGACATCCAGGCTGTGACAGACACGACTGCATATGGGCACGGTGCTGTTTTTAATTAATAACACTGTTTTCAAAAGGTTGCAGTGCATCATCAGTTGGCCCATCACAACTTGCAGACAATTGCAAAAACTATTTTATACAAATGGAATTTCAGATAGTGTTACAGAATAAATTAAGTTGCCAAGAATGTAAAGAGAGGAAGGGCACTGGATGTCTAATGAAGAAGTTTATTTGTGGTATTATCCATTCAAACCTGGCTATGCTTCTGTTGTAGGGAGTACTATAACTTCTGATGACACAGGTCAGATAACAAGATCTGAGCTGGCAGTGTCCTTGGCACAGTATTGCATTTCCCTATCAAGTAGGCCTTTAAACAATTTACAGATAAACAAATCAATGTTAGTTCACTAGAGGATTCACAAATTAACCAAAAACATGCATGCACAGACAGTGGACCTGTTGTTACAGCTTGTCCAATGATTGAACTCACATCTCCGCTTCATGGTGATTTTAATTACATTTTAGCAACTGTATTATTGAATACGTTTACAAACCTTGAAAGCTTTTGTTGGACATCAGAGCAGATAGAAGTGGCAGGTGCCTCATTTCTCGGAGACACTGACATATTGTTGTAAATAATGTCCAGTGAACAACTGTATAATCACTTTTACTACATTGACAAAGGCAAATGTCTGATGTTTCAGACCACATATACAGTTTAAATGTAAAGAAAACAACAACATGATGTCCTTTCTTGCATATTTCAAAGTTTTCATCAACATGTTTTTTGTTCATAAGTGCAGAGATCATAATCCCATTAAACAACATTGTGGCAGAATGCTAGTTCATTTGCAAGTGTGGGGACATGCATAATCAGCTTAGAGAGCTTTGTGTTGTTGGGAATGGAAGTTGTGATTCTTATTTCACAGTCCATGATTAAAAGATATTATTAGATTCTCACAAAAAAAAGATACACACAAAATGCAGTCACATATCCATTTCTCCTCGGAAGTTATGTTTACAATTTACATATGTGGTTATAAACTACATTCACTCTGTTACAAATGCATTGTGCAGCTACCACACTAACCTGTACTGTATCAAGTAGACCACCACCAACATGAACCAAGCACAACAATCCATCGGTTTCAGAATGGTGAAAAATTACACACAGAAAAATCACATGTTGTACCTTTTTTGTACATGCCCAATAACCTTTGTCTAGGGCAGTGGTGGGAAAGTATCAGTCGTGCTCTCTGGCTCCTTCTACTGTCATGTTCTGAGGTCTTGCAGCTTCTCTTCACTTCCTCTGCCACCCGCTTTCTGAGTGTGAAACTGATCTGATACATATTTTCTTGCTCCTTACCTTTTTCAGGGGATGACTTGCTGCGTGGGTATATTGTTTGCTTGGCTAAACAATAACTATAATCATATTTCTTGTATTGATTGATTGTGACAACTTCCAAACAAATCTATATACTGAAATCAATACGACACAATCAGGTATTTGTTGTATGGCTACCTCTGATACTCCACGTCGTTGAAATGACCAGCGCCAGTGATGATGAACTGGAACTCACAGCATCAGTGGTCAAACATTACATGGAGTCAGTTTGATTTGTGATTCCTATAAATCTGCAGCAGCACCAGCAACCAATAGTGCTCATGATTCAGGGGTCATAGGTCACTGTTGTGTAATGAATAATGAGGCGGAGAGGTACTAACTGCAAGACCACCAATGAAGCACAGATGTTATAAAATATGTAAATAGTGTTGATCTGATTCATACCAAGGCTGTACTGAAACGTCACATGGAATTTTAATGATCTGTTAATGAGGTCCAAAATGTGTTAGCTTCAAAAAGTTACAGAGAAGGCTGCACTAATGAAAGAAGAAGTGGATGCACAAACTTCAGGCTTTTTGAAAACACCCAGTGACAGCTTCCAGGTCTGTTTTAAGGAGATACTGCTAAAGAAATGCTAATAATCTGCCGCTTTTTTGCTGTCATTGTTCCGAAGACAGAGCAGGAATCCATGTACATGTAGGGATAGAGTACAGCAGGGATGCAAAAAGAGAGTTCAAAATTCCACAGTTCTAAAAAAGATGTATGTTACGGTAATTTTTTTGCAAAGGTCAATTTAAGGCAACCTGGATTCTATTAGAAAATGCGATTTCGATAATAAAGAAAGGGCCTGATTCTATACAGAAATCTTCAACAGAAACAAAAACTATTCAGGAAAATTTCAATTATGTCTTATTTATGGTTTTACCTTAACTTTCATGTATTTTAAAAGTTTCAACACTTCAAATGTTTTTCATTGTTTTAGTATTGCATAACTGGGTATATCATAACCTTAATGTGTCTCCTTACTCATACATCATATTAATCCAGGAGGTTTGGATGAAATGAATTAAACATGGCAACAGTTCGAGAGGTGCTTCTTTGTTGGGACTGTCTGTGCGTATTTGGAATAACAAGATAAGGCTCACTTGCATAACCTTAAGAAGTCAGGCCTGAGGAGAAGCTATTGTAACAGAAGAGGTGAATCGCATTTGCGGTACTAAGCTCGCACAAAGGTATGGAAAATACTAGAGGATCAGTATAGCACTTTTATGGTGACGCCCACATCTTCTTGGGTTTAATCTACTCTCCCATTGAGTGTTATTTGTAAGACCTTTGGCAGGTTAGATATTACGAGGGGTCCATTGTAATCCCAGGGAGAAGCACTCATGAAAGCTGCCATTTGTATTCAGAGTCAAAAGTGCACTGACTATCAAAGGCCTATAGTGAAAACCCAGTGCTATTTGGTCTAATAGAAAGAAAATTTGCTGACCTGATTAAGGCAAGAAATTAGATAAAACAGATTTGTTCTTTTTCATAATATGCCTGCAGCAGGTTTATATTAAAATATTACTATTGCCCTACTGTTTTTTTAATATTTGGGAGTGATGCAATGTAGAGTAATTCAACATTATAGTATCTTAGAATAATATAATAAGCTTTAGATACGGTTTTGTTATTGAGACCGATCTAAACCTAAAAAAGTAATGTGACATACAGTTGAAACCAGAAGTTTACATACACTATATAAAAAGACACATCTGCAATTTTTTTCACACTGTCTGAAATCAAACTAAACATTTCCTGTTTTAGGGCAATTAGGATTACCAAATTATTTCTATTTGCTAAATGCCAGAATAATGAGATCATTTTTTTTTTTTTTACAGCCAAACCGTGGTTTTGCTTTGACTTTATATTTCATTTAGGAAGTGGCATTATTCTTCTGAAAGTTCATACTTCACTGTGATTGGTTAAATTCACCTGCCACTTACTCACAGACCTAAAGAGACTGACTAATAGGAATAATGGGTGGAAAAGTGGCTGCATTTGAGCATAGAGCTGCTTTAAACAGAGAAGCACAATGTAACCATATCACCAGAATATAATAAAGCAACAGCTCTTAAGAGAGGAGATTACAACCCATGCTTATCAATGTATTTCCTACAGAATAGACCGACTTCAAGGACAGAAGTCTAACAGGAACTAAAACTAAGATTTGGTTGATATTCATGATAGCTATGCTATGATATGAAGTTATTGCTAAAGGGAGAGGGAAAACTGTCCTACAGAGATTACAGAGGTTAGTATAAATATATGCATAATTCATTATTAAAATATCACAAATGTTTCACTACACAAATCTGAAAAAAATAAATCTTTGTTTTTAAAATTCCAACTTTCAAAACTACCTGCTTGTCTCCATGGAGATACTTTGCCTGGAATATTCCACAGTACAGCATTAAATGTACACTATAAGGCTAGACTACAGGTAAGGTCTATGGAGATTCAATCCCACTCACAGTAAAAATACATGTTGCATGCAAAGCAACAAAAGCAGACAAACAGCTGGCATACCATCCACAGAGTTGCTCATAATCATGAGGTATTTTTCTGGCATGTCTTATCAAAGGTCAAAAATACATTTTCATTCTGCTTTAAAGACATTAGCTGAATCTTTGCCATAACACTCTCCCTGTCTCCTCTATGAGTCGTTATTGGCATGTGGCTGTACCTCAGATCAATGGCTTGTCACAGTCCATAAATCCTAAACTGACACGCGGCCGCTGCAGGTGTATCTTCTATTGTATGTGACATGCGCAACAAGAAACAGGTCAAGGTTAGGAACATATTATACCTGCAAGTGGGATTAATCGCCCACTGGAGCTTTTTCATCTTTGTAAAAAAGAAAACACACTTGGCTTTGTTGACCTTGGAAAATGACTGGTTGGGGATGCCATGTTCAAGGTCTAAGTTTGAGAAAATGGTAAAGTATTATAAATTCACCCATTTTTCCTTTTTTTTTTTCTAAAGAACCTCTGATGACAGTGTCCAAGGCTTGTACAATAGGAACAGCTTACATACACTCTCATAAAGATCTATTGATTGCTTGGCTTTACAAATATGAGTTGGGAATTGAGCCTGTACAGTGTAATATGATAAAAGTAAATACTGTGAATCCTCAGATCATTTGATATTCTTTCAACAGACTGACATGAACAACTTTCTACACACAATTTAACAACTCAACGCCTCTTTGATTCGGCCTTTTGCTTTTGCTGATAACAAACCATCAGAGTGTTTTAGAAAAAAAAGTACACAGTGCACCTACTTTTCATTATACAACAAAGACGTCCTGTTGATTAGATGAAAATAATTAATAATACAAATATTATCCTGTCATCTTGCTTTGAATCAGACTCCCATGTTCCCCCATATTTGCTGCATGTTTTTACTGATCAGAATTGATCACTTTTTAACAAATGCTCCAATTTCCTCAAGAGCCTGCTGAGCTTTCTGATCAAAAAAAGCATCTATTAACAAAATTCGAGATTGCAATATTGTTCTGTTTTTTATAATTGTGTTGGTTAATAATGTGGCCTCCTCTCAGTTCTTTGTCTCAAGGTTTTTACCGTTAGATAGTACAAGGTACTAGGGCTTTTGGAAACTTCTTTTAGAACTGCAGAATGAACTGTAATCAAATCAAAATAGCAATTTCTGTTGGTGCAATTATCAATTTAAGCATTCTCTGCAAAGAACAAAATATCCTTTGTCTTTTTAGAAAAACATTATTGTACTTGTACAATTGAAATTCTGAATTCTTGGGTTAGTATATCTGTGCTTCTGTGCTATATGTTCTGTGCTGTTTTCCCCCCTTCTCTTCTGCGTTTGAGCCTCGAGCTGGGCGGAGTTTTTGGTTCCTCCCACACACACCTGCAGCTCATCTTCAATCAAGCTGCACCCGTGAGGATAAAGGGACTGAGTGTTTTGCGGCCAGATCGTCTGTCATCTTCCGGTATTTCCACAAGTCATCCTTCATGTCATGCTCCGGTTTATTCAGCAGGGAGTGTGATTTTACTCCTTGGACCCATTCGTGCACCGCAGCCTCCGATCCAGCACAGCTCGTCCTGTGTCCGAACGCCCGCCGCCAACCCAGACATTTTTGTATTGTGATAAACTCTGTTGAACTGTTTCCCGAGAATCTTTGGTCCCTCAGGAAGTTTACGACATCGCGAGTATCCATAGCAACCAAAGAGCCAATTCCATCCGCATGTCGGGATTTGATTTTTTATCCCCCCCCCCCCCCCCCCCCCCCCCCTCTTCTGTGTTTGAGCCTTGAGCTGGGCGGAGTTCCTCCCACACACACCTGCAACTCATCTTCAATCAAGCTGCACCCGTGAGGATAAAGGGACTGAGGACCCGACTCTTGCGGCCAGATCGTCTTGTCATCTTCCGGTATTTCCACAAGTCATCCTTTTAGCAACGCTCCGTCATCCTCGTGATTTTGCTCCTTGGACTATTCGTGCACCGCAGTTACAGCACACGTCCTGTGTCCGAACGCCCGCACCGCCAACCCAGACATTTTTGTATTGTGATAAAATCTGTTGAACTGTTTCCCGAGAATCTTTGGTCCCTCAGGAAGTTTGAGGAAGTTACATCGCGAGTATCATAGCAACCAAAGAGCCAATCCAGAGCGAGGCCGATGAAGGTAACACCCCTTCCTGCCCGCACCACTGGTTTAGCAACGCTGTCAATCAAACCTGTTGGTAACTCTGGCAGGAGTGACCTCGGGGAAAGAAGGCGTCTGATTCATGTTATATGTCTTAATTTACCGGCACAATATTAAAACATCAGGATCATGTAGAACAGGTTAATACAAACATTTTAAAACCGAAATAACGAGGCTCATTTTTCTATGTAAGTGAATTTGAGCCAGAGTCGATGGAGCCGGAAGCGAGTCCATGGTCACTTCCTGCTAGCGGATTTGCTAAGTCCATTTAAATATACAGTCTATGGTTTAGACTTTAAGCACTTTTTTTGTAATAAGTCCTATTTCTAATTTGAAAGTTTGCTGAATGTAGGACTTAGTTGAACCAACTTTACCATAACAATAAATGTACACAATTCCACCCACTTACATGAGTCCTCTATATAATTAAAAGTTTATATTCAATTCTTAAAAGTTCCAGCATGTACAACACAATGAACCACTGACAATGAAAAAGCAGACTGCTTTCTCCATCTCAAGTTTTTGAGTACAATGCGACCTTGGAAAAGAGTAGACATGTACAAGTACCCAGTATAGCAAATACTTATCTCCTCTCCATAGTGACAGTAATTCATCATTTATGTTTCGGCCTTCTTTAGCTTTCGATTATGAAAGAAATCCAGCAGCACCTAAATATTAACAGTATAGAGACAGAAATGCATTTAGTTACAGGGCAATCAGTTTTGTGTTCCTTTGTGATAGTTGGAAGGTATTCAGAGTCCATACTGACACACAAAATACAAAAATGACTTGAGGCATCTCTACACTAAACAATACAACAATGACTCATATACATGTATTATTTTTTTGTTCTGATTCATATGTATGCTGTAATGGTTGACATATGTATATTTCCTCAAAAACATGTGTGAAAGTAAATATGTCTAAATTTCTGGGCTTCATTTTGTGTAAAAGAGGAAAATGCTTTTTTAATGACCTGTGATTTGATCCTATAGTTCTGTCCAGTGCATAATTCCATTGTGTTCTTGGGCAAGAACCTTCACACAAATTGCTCGTGTATTAACAGGCTGTGAATGAATGAGAGAATGGTATAGTAGTGGGAGAGAGTTTTGGAGCAGCCGAAATTATTTAATTGTCTGATTTATTATATTTGAAATGTCAAAATCTGACCAAAGACCTTTCTAGCTCTTTTCCTTTTCTCTGGGCATCAGTGGCTCAGATTCAAAATTGGTTGACTTACACAAAAGTACACTGCATTTGGAATCTGGCATTTTTAGTGACCGATCATTAACAAAAACTTTCAACACAGCACGTACGATCTTGCACATATATCAAAATAATTACAGCTGAAAAGTTACTTCTACTTCACATTGAGGAAAGACAAAGCTCCCATGAAGGCTCTCCCATAAATCCATTAAATGTACTTTATAATTGAATTGAAACACACATAAAATCCAGGCAAACTCCACATTTGCTAATGAATAATCACGTCTCAGCTCCCTAATACCCAATTTGCGTGCTTTGAGTTAAAGTGCTGCCTATAACACAGAAAACTCATCAAAGCGTTCCTTCCCTGTAGCTCAGTTTGCAACCTCCTGGGCACCAGCTGGTCCCTGGGGCCCTGGCAGTTTGACAGCACAGTGATTCCTGCAGGCTCCTTCTCAAGGCCGAAGCATTCAAGCAGACTTCCTGTGTCAGCCATTATACTCCTCTGCTTTCTCTGCAAGCCACACAAATTACAATGTGTCATTCACAGTGTACAGCTCTGCAAACAAAACAAAAAACTAAACAAGGGACCAAGTTATTTGTCTGTTGGGTTTTTCCTTGGAGTTTGCTGAACAGCACATGTCAACTTATTTTTCAATATTTATTCATATTTAGAGTTAAAGTATGAAAACTCAAATATCAAATTTGTAATGGGAAAAGGACTTAAGAACTTTTGTAGTTCTTTACTATCACCTTCAGATTCTACCATCTACCAACCCAAAGGTCAGAGCACTGACTGCCGAGAACGGTGATTTGTACATTTAGATATTTCAAGGCTAGATATACTTTGATTTACTGTCTAATCCATTCGACTTAGTGGGTTCTTTCTGTTCTCAGACTGAATCCCCAAACTCCAAAGGCATTAGAATATGCACAGACACTTCCCTCACATATTCAGTTTGATGTCTGATCTGGCCCTCCTCCCCTCTCCGATAATGTAAAATGTAATATGTAATAATATTTGATCTGACCTATTGCATTGTGTCTCTCTCTGCTCTCCGTTGGTTCCTTCTTGCGAGGCAGATATGACTTTTGGCCTGGAGAGATTATAGTCATAACCAGTTTGACAAAATCATCTGCAGCTAAAATAATGATTTGAACAAAACCATTAAATGTAGGAGTTATTCTAATCCTGGGCATGTTGAGATTTTTTTTAACGCAACTGACCCACACGGATTTTGATATTAATTGACAGATATCAGCTGTTTGTGATATTAAAACATGTACACACTCATGAATAAATAAATACATTGTAATTCCCCCAGCACACCTGGATGTTGATTAGTGATGCAGAGGTTGGAGCGGTTCAGAAATGTGTCAGGATGCCTCCCTCGGTGTAAATTGTGGGGCCCTGGAGGCTTGTCCCCGCTCTGGGCAACGCATCATCACATGCTCGAGCTCGGGCTGGAGGGTAAGTGCTGCTTCATCACTAATCACAGGTGCCTCTGTCTGATACAGACATGTGCCAAGGACTGCAGCTCCATCCAATGCATTGATCTGCACTTGTGCTGAACAAGCTCAACATTTTTGGTGTGGATTATCTAACTTTATCCGTCTTGTCCGTGTGAGACAAGGGAACAGATTGTATCAAATCTGCTGTTATTCATCACAAATATGGTCGAGACAGCGGGGGGCTCAAATATAATGCTTTTACTGTCTTTGGTTTAAAGCATCAGCTTAATAAAGTGACAAGCTTGCTCCTTGGAGTCTGTATTTTGCAGCTAAAAGTGTTGCAGGACTAACTTTTGTAACAGGAATCTGTTTTCTGATATAGTGGCAATTACTGCTATTACACATTTTCTTGTTTTAATGACACCCAAGGTCTTTCTATAAAAACATTTCCAACTGGGCAAAATTTACTGCAATGACTTTTTCTAGGCTATTTAAATAGGCCTGCTATTCTATATCCCATACCCTTGTGTGGGAAACACTGTTCTAAAACATATGCCTATTATTTATAGCTTAAGTAAGACACAAAATACTACCACTATAGTTAGTACTTCATGTTATAACAAGATGACATTTTGCAGGGGCAGAAAAAGATCAATTGCATGTGACAGGAAGTTCACAATTGCTTTTTCCGTTGCCATGGAGGTTTCATTTGGATGGAACAAGGACAGTGTGAAAGCCTACTGTCTCCTAGAAATCATCATCTCTGAAGTGGGCGCTTTTCTACCTTCAATGAGAACTCTTTACATCAAAGAACCACTGACCCATTCATGCATGTTAGGTTTCCATGCTTTGGGGTGAAATTACATTGACATTTCCTGGGGATTCATCCTAGCCTAGGAGACTTACACCTAAGCATAATTACTTACTATGTTAACCTAACCCTAACCTAACCATAGCCATATTGTTGATCCAGTATTGAAGTATTTACTTAACTTTACTTACTTTATTTTTGGCCTCCACAAAGCAAAAGGTCTCTTAAGTGTATGTAGACAGATTTCAGTCCCCCACAATGTGACAAGTGACTTAAATAATACATGATTATGTAGATCTTAATGTTTGAGACACAAACAAAAAATAGAGAAAGTTAGCTGAGTTTACAGATACTATCAGTTCGTTTAGACAAGTGTATAAAACATTTTAATGTGTTAAAAATACAAATGCCAACATGATTGCCTTGCACAATCACAGAATACACTTGTGAGGGCTGGAATTGAAACATCAAATTTTGTCAGTGAGGGAATGCTCTAGAGACATTTCCTAAATGTTCTTTAAGGGGGCTCACGTACAGACAAAATTGTTAGTGTAGCATATGGGTTCTGCGCATGTGACCTTTTTTGCCCTATAAGAATATAGCTCAATGAATCATGGGAAAGTGAGTGGAGGTGGCAGAGGTTGATGGAGGGATTTGCCCGAGCACGTAAAGTTGAAGGCTCTCTCTGATGGCAGATTGATTTATCTTCTTCTGTTCAGAATAAGTTAACAGAGCAGCTCAAGGTAGCGTTCATTAGCACTGTTTGTATCACTCCTACTCTTCACCATCATGAAACTCACGCAGTAGATTTCCTCTCAACCTCCAAATGTATTATTACCAGTCAGTTCTCCTTGAATGTTATTTATACACTTAAAATATAGCTTCAAAGGATTTTACATTGCCTTAAGTAGGCTTTGGGTTTTCTTTACAATTTGCAACAATTTGGCTACTGCAAATCCTGATTTGGCACATAAATACAATACAATCCTGCCTAAAAAAATCCAAGCATGTCACCACCAATTTAACAATATTATATAGTAAATTTATTTAAATACACTTTCCATGGCTGATACTGTTTTGTTATGCAGTTTGTTTTTCAGAAAATAAGATTGTTTTTGCAGAATGAACTGAAATCAAGGTCTTATATATCTTATGAGGTGTTATAGGATTTGGATTTAAACAAAACAAGACCTGCTCTGTCCGTCCCGCTCGCCTACCTGCCTGTCCTGCTCATCTCCCTCTCACCTGCCCTGCCTGCCTTGATCGTGCCTGTTTGCCCCGCTGGGGGGTTCTGTTCCTGATCCTGCCTGTTTGCCCCACCAGGGGGTTCTGACCCTGCTCCTGACCCTGCTCCGATCCAGTTCCGTTTTTTGTTTGCTGCCTCCCTGGTTAGCTCCGCACCTGTTCCCAGTTGTTAATCAGGGGGCCTATATATAGGTTCTGTTCCTTGTTCTGTTTAGTTTGCTGGATCCTTGTTGTGAGTTATGTGAGTTTGAGTTCCTTTGAGTTGAGTGACTTTCTGTTCCTTCATGTGAGCTGGTTCCTGAGTTTGTTCATTTGTTTTTTGTGATGAGAGGACTTGCAGGCCCTGTATCTGTTTCTGGTTTTTCATAATAAACCTGATCTGATTTTTGACACGGAGTTGGGCTGTGTACGCTTTGTTCTGCATTTTGGTCCAACCCAATACTATTACCAACGTTACACCTATGTCAGTATAGATAGTAATTACACTTGTAAGCACACGGGCAACAGTAGCTCAGTTGGTATTGAGTGTTTGTCCACTGATCTGAAGGTTTGCAGTTCGAACCCCACTCTCGATATAAAATATCATTTGTTGAGCGGTCAGATCCACTGACCCACAGGTTGATGGTGCACTTCCAGCTCCCACAGATGAATGCCTTTGTTGTGTCCTTGGGCAAGACACTTAACCCACCTTGTCTCTAGTGTCTGGGTACACTGGTGAATGAATGTGTGTGAATGAGTGAGTGGTTCCTTGTTCTAAAGCGCTTTGAGTGTCTTGAAGGTGGAAAAGTGCTATATTAAACGTGACCTTTTACCATAGTAATTACAATCTAAAGTATCATGTTTGTTTAAGTAGTTACATATCCAACCATCACCAGATTATCTTTATAGACAATACAGCACACATAGCCCCAGTGTTCATTTCAGCAACACTCATAATCTCATAAATACAAGTGTGCGCACAAACCTTGTTCCACATCCATTTTCTGGTTGACCCTCAGAACATGCCACACGCTGCCTGATTTTCCCTCTTTGATAAATTATTCATGAATCCTCCACGGGGCGCTGTGGTGTACTTTGGACCACTAATTGTTCTACATGGGACTTCTCCACTCCCATTCTTTTTGCCCGACCCATGCCGGGCCAATCATCGCTCAGGCTAACTGTGTCTGCAAAACAAGTGAAGTGAAGTTGGAACAAGTCTGCACTGTGAAGAAATGTATCAAATCTGTTCTGTCTCTGTTTGTCAAAAATAATGCAATATGCTTAAAGGTGCAATATGTAACATTTCTGGTGAAGGGGTTTGCCACTTGCTTGTCTCCAAACTTAAACTTATTAATTTTGCATGTCTTCAATCACAAGGTAAACAAAAAATAAATAAAAATGTTGGCCTGGTAGTGTCATCTGCTTGTTTCCATGGTGATAGATATTCACTCCCATACAGTGGAACATTTCAGGCAAAGCAGTAAGATCGCTATGGAGACAAGCAGGTGTCAGACCCTCCACCAGACAAGTTACATAGTCCAAAATGAACAATATACTTATTTAGTTCTTGGTTGGTGTAGCTTAGTTGTGGGCTCTGGCACAGATCACTTGCATGTAGATGTGCTTTTCTCACTTGACTGCCTCAATCAATTCTTATCCTCCTCAGCAATTAGAGTCCCAAATAGTGATCAATGGTTCTAATAAGCAACTCTCTAAGTTTAGTGGGAAACTCATCTAGACTTCTACTTATCATCTAAAACAAGTTTGATTTTCATGGCATTAAACAATACACCAAACAAGTAATGGGTTTCTGTTTTTTAGACTTTAACCCCAATTTTTGCACCGTTATAGCCATATTATAATGAACACGCTTTTCATTTTCAATTTCTATCACTGATTTTATCCCAGTCCCACTGAATATCCTTACTTGCCCATAGTTTTTGCTTCTTAGACATAGAATTGTAAAGGGCCTATATTACGCTATTTTGATCTAAGTTATAATGTTAGTGTTGGTGTTGTTGTCAGAAACATACCCAGAGTTATGTTTTGTTTCATTCACACACATTTAACGCACAAACCCTGCATATTTAAGTTCTTATTTAGAGTTCTTCTCAGAAAACACTCCATAAAACTCCATACACCTCCACTAGAATCATTTGGATGATTTTTGCCAGTCTCTACTGAACTAAAGGTAAAAGGAGCTGTTATCTTGAATACTACCACTTCATGACATCACAAAGTGGAACAGGCTACTTTGAGCTTTGGAGATGTAGACAGACCAATCATCCAGCATTACTCAAGCATGTAAATTAAACAAAACACAACTCTGGGTATGTTTTTGATGAGGTAAGTCTTACCTTAAGTCTTACCTAACAGATAGACAATTCTGGTCCACATTGTGTCCACTGAATCCTCCGCTGCTGCCCCTCTCACTTGTGGAGTACCCCAAGGCTCCATTCTTGGGCCACTTCTTTTCTCTTTGTATCTCCTCCGTGTCGGGTCAATTTTTCACAAGCATGGGATTTCCTTTCATTTTTATGCAGATGATACACAAATTTACATGCCGCTTAAGCAGGAAAATTCCTACAGTGCCAAAACACTCAGAGACTGTGTGGATGAAAAATTGAATGTATTTAAACTTGTTTTTAAATGACAAAAAAAAATGAAATTGTAGTGTTTGGGCCTAGTGAGGCAAACACCTTAAGTACTGATCTTGGAGCTCGTGCTCAATTTGTGAAACCTGTGGTGACAAATCTTGGTGTGAGGCTGGATAATGATTTAAAACTTGATGTCCAGATTAGCGCTGTTGTCAAAACTAGCTTTTTTCAAATTTGTCAACTCACGAAAGTCAAACCTGTCCTTTCACAGCATCATTTTGAAATTTAAATTCATGCTTTTATCACTAATTGTTTGGATTATTGTAATGCTCTTTATATTGGTCTGAACCAAACTTCTCTTGCACACCTTCAGCTTGTTCAAAACGTAGCTGCTCCTTTTAACTGGTACAAAAAACTGGGAACACATTACACCTGTTTTGATGTCCTTACACTGGCTCCCTGTCTCTTATCGAATTGACTTTAAAATCCTTTTGTTTGTCTTTAAATGCCTCCACGGCCTCGCTCCACAATTTCTGTCCGACCTGCTTCTACCTCATGCTCCTGCTCGCTCACTCAGGTCTGCAGATCATTCATTGTTAGTGGTCCCACAAACTAGGAGGAAACTTCGAGGGGACCTTCTCTGTGGCTGGTCCCAAACTGTGAAACGCGTTGCCCCTGCACCTTAGACAGGCTGAGTCACTTTCAACTTTTAAATCAGCTCTTAAAACGCACTTTTTTTCTTTAGCTTTTTATTGATATGTTGTTTTAAATAGTGTACAGTTTGTAGTTGTTTATTTGTATTTGTCTGTCATATATCTGTGTTTTTAAAATGACTGTTGTGTACTGCACTCTGGTCAACTCTGTTGTTTTTAAAATGCATTAGAAATAAAGTTGGATTGGATTGGATTGGATAGGTAACAACATTATAACATGGTGTAAAGCTCACAAGGGTCAATTTTGCATAATAAAGGACCTTAATAGATAATCAAGTGACAGTAACTTATTCAAACAATTCTGGGCTTCTTTTACCAGTGTGAATATTTGTTATTATGCACAATTTGATCTATTCAGTTTCCATATATGCTGATATGCACAAGCACATTTTGTCCAATCAGTTTTGTACTGGTGCTAGACAAAAAGCTGCCTGTTCACAGATCAATAAGTCACCTGACCAATTACAGCATTCATTTATCTTCTTTTGGTTCTCATAAAGCCAGAGCCAACCAGGCACGTCAGGCAGTGTTTGTTGTCAGGGTAATTTTACTCTTACTAAAACAGGGAGTATGTTAATGTAGGAAAAATATGCATGGGTCAAGTCTCTGACTCTTTACATGGATGGGAAATAGACTTCTAATTTGGAACAAGTGGATCAAGTGTATCACCCCAATTAGAACAGATTTTTTGTGACTTCACCATTTCTTCTGAGGAATTATTTTATTTTATTTTATTATACACTGCATATACACTTTTTGATTATTTTTTTTTCCTGTAAGCTCCCCTTTTCTTATACCAAAATGGGAAGGGACTGGGAATATAAGATAAGATAAGATAGATAAAGCCTTTATTAGTCCCACAGTGGGGAAATTCCAGCATTGCACCGCACACATAGAGAACAGGCACACATAGAGAACAGAAGAAACATGGTAATAGATAAATAGTAAGAAATAATTTAAGAATAGATTCGAAATAAAAACTCTAATATACACATATATATACATATAGATATACAAAGTGAAAGTGATAAAGTCACTTGAGTATTGCACATGGGTTTGATTAAATATGGTTGAATGACACATGTTCAGTGTTAACTGTGTTCATTATACAGTCTGACAGCAGCAGGAAGGAAAGACCTGCGGAACCTCTCCTTCACACAGCGAGGGTGAATCAGTCTGTCACTAAAGCTGCTCTCCAGGGCAGACAGAGCGTCCTGCAGGGGGTGAGACTCATGGTCCAGCATTGAGATGACCTTAGCCAGGACCCTCCTGTCCCCCACCTCCTGCACTGAGTCCAGAGGACAGCCCAGGACAGAGCTGGACTTCTTGATGATCTTGTCCAGCTTCTTCCTCTCCCTCTCTGTGATGCTGCTGTTCCAGCAGACCACACCGTACAGGATGGCTGATGCCACCACAGAGTCATAGAAGGTCTTCAGGAGTGGCCCTCTCACTCCAAAAGACCTGAGTCTCCTCAGGAGATAGAGCCTGCTCTGGCCCTTCCTGGCCCTTCCTGTACAGTGCGTCTGTGTTGTGAGTCCAGTCCAGTTTGTTGTTCAAATGAACACCCAGGTACTTGTATGAGTCCACTCTCTCAATGTCCCTTCCCTGGATGTTCACTGAGGGGGCAGTAGAGTGGCGTCTGCGGAAGTCCACCACCCATCTCCTTGGTCTTCCCTGCGTTGATGATGAGGTGGTTCTGCTGACACCAGTCCACAAAGTCCTGCGTTAGTCCTCTGTACTCCACATCGTCGTCATCCTTGATGAGGCCAATGATGGCGGAGTCATCAGAGAACTTCTGCAGGACGCAGCTGTCCGTGTTGTGTCTGAAGTCTGCAGTGTAAAGGGTGAAAAGAAAGGGCGCGCGAGGACAGTGCCCTGGGGCACCCCCACACTGCAGGTCATGAGATCAGACACAGAGTTCTTGGCTCTCACAAACTGGGGCCGGTTTGTGAGATAGTCCAGGATCCAGTCTGCCAGGTCACAGTCCACCCCGGCGGTCTCCAGCTTGTCCCTCAGGAGCAGAGGCTGGATGGTGTTGATATGGTACAGTGATGAAAACTTTCAAGGGACTTTGAGTAATAGTGCTTGTTTCATGCATGTGTAGAAATGGAAGCCCATGTGTAAAAGGGAAAAACATTATATTTGAACCTGAAGGAATGTGTCTGCGTAATATTTGTTCTTTCCAAATTAAAATACAATGAAAAAAATAAAACAAAAACCATGTTACCAAGCTGCAAAAGACCAGAGGTGACAGTGTGATGTGAGGTACACCTTTTTATTTTATTTTGTTTTATTGCTCCCATTCACAAAAAAGTTGTGCTTTCTTTATTGCTGACATAATGTATTCACCAAAGGCCAGACAGCTATAAATGGCTGCAGGATTATAGGCCCCAATAACATCTTTATAGAAATACTCAATCTCAAAGTTATGTTACAAAATTTGACCTCACCTTTTAAGAGCCCAAAAAGTCAAAGTAATAAAAATATTTAACTATAAAAAGACGTAGCAGCTTAAAGCCCAAAAAGTCAAAGTAATAAAAATATTTACCTATAAAGACGTAGGGCTATATCAGGTTGGCAAAATAGATAAATACGCACTAATTTACAGTATAACACGGGCATTCTTCCACAGAGCTGCATTAAACATTGGAGTTTTCATAACAATGTGCCAAACACCTGACTGACTGTGTGTGCTTAATTACTTGCACGTTTGGGATCAGATTTATCGCAGACTAGCTTTATAATTATTTACTCCATTAGCCATCGGTGGTCGACACAAAGTGCACTGACTCGCAAAATGAGAATTCGTATCGGAATGCTCCAGAACTTTCACTGCAGTGTTCAGGGAATATAGAACGTTTCCCATGGTTGGAGGAGACGGCATCTGGGGAAGACATGTGACGCAGATGTAAATGTATTTATTTGTTTAATTAGCAATGCATAATGAAGGATACAAAAATCTATGTAGGTCAAGGTAGTTCACAAATATGGATCTTGGAATATCTGAGCATTACAGTGAAAGTGTGTTATGCACCAAACAATGAAATAGAAAAAAAGTCTTAACTGTAAGTTGGTTTGATGATGAGCTCTCTTATAGGTTTGTGGTAAAAAAAAAAAAAAAAAGTGCTCGGGGAGTTTGCAGACAAATAAAATGACAGAATTTGGAAAAAATAATCAAAATCCACCCTAATTATCCCAAAAATACTTTCAGTGCTGATCAGCCATCAGTTGCTCTGTATTCTAAAGAATCGGTATCGGCATATGCCATGAAAAAACCCATATCGATTGATCTTTGTTTTTATTTATGCATTTCAAGTATAGAATTCACAACCCTATCATATCATTGAAATTTGTTGCAAAGTTCAAAGTGAACACAGACAGCACTGGAACCCAACGCTGGTGTTGACTAACCATAGGTTATCTTGCAGCTCATCTACATCCAGGCATGCAGAACAGAACACACCTAGAATCAGAGGGATGAGATTACATGCTATGGTTAGGTGCTCAAGACAAACCAAATACTGATCCATGGTTTAACACAAAGAACCTCTAATGTTACCGAATATGTCTTTAGTTTTGGTACTATAGAATGAATGGGAATGAAAGCACACTTGTTTGGAGAGAGTATAATGTTGAAATGTAACGTGTATGGGGAAATATAAACCTATTGTAGTGGGCAGAGGAGCCAAAGGACCTCCACTACTGCCTTATTGAGCTGTGTGTCAAAGCTTCCACTGTGTCTACTGCCTCTCTGAGTGTACAACCCGAGGTAACTCCAAGTGCCTTACATTCCCAATTCTCAAGTGCAAAAGTCGCATAGTGCAATCTGCTGTAATGTCTGAAATCATGTTGCATTCACAGACTCTTCCCCAGTGCTCTTTTTACGGGAGAATAAATGGAATTTTTTAAAGTTGGTCTCAAAGACTCAGGCGTTTGATGGTGGTTATAATGAGATGGTTAGTGGTCGGTGGGATTTATAATTTTCATCATTAACACCTTTAAGTTTTAAACTCAGCAAATGTGTTTTTAAATGTTGAAGTTGAAAGGATAGCTGTGAAGATTCTAAGAGTGATGTACTAAGTCTTATAAAGCATATAAAAGCATGTAGTCTTGTTAAAATGTCTTGTTGATGAATTTATCTTTTGGATATTTCATGGCAAAGTACACTGTTTACAATGGGATTATAACATCATCATAGTCTATACTTTATAGCTAACTTAAAAATATGCATTATTCATTACCATAATTACATGCATACATGCTCATAAAATTCAAGACTATTTGCTTTTGGGGGAAAAGCTAAAAATTAAAACACTATTTTAACCATAAAACACAAGGTGAATATTGCCTACCTGAGAAGCAAGGTTATAATTATAATTTGTTCTATATTCAGGCAATACAATACAAACTAAACATAATTTACTCCCTTCCTTCCTTAAAGGTGTTTGCTTATATTCCCTTGGCTTTCAGTGATGTACAGAAGTCCGACATCCAGGAGTTGTGTGCAGGCACATAGCAGGCAGGTCTTGTGTACAGGGACAGTGTTGACCTTACCACACGCCCCCCTGAGGCAACCCAAACAATTGCTCTAAATGAAGGCTCGGTCAGATAAGCAGTAAACACTAACACACTATTCCCTTCTTCATCACAACAGCCCCTTGAGCCACTCTGCAATTAGTGCATTCTACACAAATGTCATCTCCTGTAGGCTCAAACAGCACAATGTAATTCTTTGGTTAATAGAAAGAAACAACATTATGAATCAGTGACTAGAAAGCAGGATTTATTGATTATTTTTCTATACTATTTGGTACATTGAAAGGTGGTGTTTTTTTTTGCTGGAATCTCCATAGAGACAATACCACAGCTACCAAACCAAGTTACAGATCAGAGAAGAAATGCATGCTTTTCAAGGTATTCTGAGCAATAAAAACACCTGTAATTAAACATATGCAAGGAAAAAAAAAAGTTTAATGCCACAGAGTGGGACATTGCAGGCAAAGCAGACAGCGAACCCTCTACCAGAAAGGTTATGTATAGTGCACCTTTCAATATTTAATGAGTTATGTGACATTAGAGCATTTGCCTTGAATGAATTTATTTCTGAATATTTTTGTTTTGCTTTTTGCACCAGGTTTCATTTACACAGTGTGGTAAAAAAAACAAAACAAAAAAAAAACCTTTAGAGCACAATTTCATATTTCAAATATATGTTATTTCATTTCTCCAAACCAGTGTTGAGGCAATAGAAGCTCTAAGAGCAAAGCCTGCGCTGTTCTGAGCTAGAGAGGTGGTGTAACCTTCAAGCAGCCACCTCTAAAGCACTTTACTCTCTGGAGGCTGGATCTCCTGAGTGACCAAACCAAACCTGACCTACTTTATCATTTGAGATCAGCAGACATTTGATCTTCAGATTTACATAAGTTCAGATGCGTCATATTCAACCGTAAGTGCAGTTTGACACTAGGAATGAGCCTGTTTATTTATTGTTTCTTTATTCTTTTACTCAGAAATTTGCCCAAGGTCATTTAGAAGCTTTCTTGTTGGCATCACCTTACACTGTGGGTCAGATGATTTTTGTGATGAAAGAAAAAAAAAATTATTTATTTATTTATTTATTTTTTTTACATTATTTCATCATGAAATTAATTTTGCAAGTATTTTAAGAGTTAAAGTTAAAAGAGCTAAAGAGAGGCAGGAGGTTCCGGATGTCTAACACAGGAGAAGTTTTTTTTCAGGACCCAGAGACATGAACACTCAACACATTGTGGTAGTATTGGCCCTATAGTCCAGCCATGCTTCCATTGTAGACAGTATTACTCATCTTTGATGATGTAGGTCGGCCAAAAAAGTTAACAATGACTGAGCTGGAGATACTCGTGGTTGTTCTGATCAGAGTTGACAATAGATTACTGTTATGCAAGTACATGATTTTTATTTTAAATTGAATAGTTACTTTGTTTGTAGACACATATTTGTGTTTTCAAATAGCTATGCTTATTTGAGATCTTTTATGCAATGCTTTGGCACAGTCCTGTTTTCCACTTGTCCTGTTATGAGAGCTCCTGTCACTGTCTCAGAGCGCCTCTGTCATTCACTATTTATGATAAACTCTACTTCAAAGTGCCACTTCCCTTTAGTTTCTGAACGGATTCAAACTGTTTGTGTGATTTAGAAAACAAGACATGGCAACCCTCTGAAAAGCACCTGTTGTCGCCTGAACACAAAGCACTTTGATGTTAATGCATTGTACCCCACACTCTCTCAGTTGAGACTCAATTATCTCAAGATTGTGCTTCTTTTAAATCAATTATAGCAAACAGCCTGTCAGTGGAAACACACAGCACTGGGCTTATTTTCACATGCAGCATGGCTTTGGAAATGACTGACGACAAGCCCACTCCATCGTCAAACTCAGTTTTCTTGTGTACTGCAGCGACATTAGAAACAAGGGTCCAGGAACATTCCATCCATATGTAGCTGACTACATATGTCAGAATCAGAAAAGGTTTATTGCATTGTAAGTGAACAAAATTCATAAACTAAGAATGTGCTTTGGAGATATGGAGCAACATAAAACCATGAACAATAATAATAATAATCATCAAACATATCACATAAAGACATGCATAAAAATATACTTTGACTCGATGAAGAGTATGAACAGAACAGTAGCCCTGGTTTTAACAGTTGCCCTGGTCAGAATCAGCAGATCGAAGCATGTTTATCTGACATTAAACAGGATTACAGAAAAACACATCGAGACAACTTAGTCAATTGAAACCATCACTATAGCACACACACTTCTTAATACTAATTACATTTGATAACCTATGATATTAGTTATAATTATGTTGTGTTGACTGCTGTCATCTAAGTTATTAAGATGTTAACTACACATTTGATAAGGAAAAATGATATAATTCCTGCTTATCACACAGTAATAGACAGACTCCAGATTGGATTTGTCTAATACATACAAATGCGAGATTCAGAACTCCCTGGGGCCATCACTCGATCAAACATCTGGCATTCAATATTTTCATTTCATATCTCCCAAACCCCCGCATCCATATAATACCTTCATCTCATTATTTATACAGTACCTGAGAAGGACTATTGACTAATACGCTGTGTGCTGTGTCTTGAGGCTGTTTTTTCAAGATGGCGGAGGATAGTTGGATTGTAAGTGCAATGGACATGTACGCAGATGAACCTTTTCTGTTCCTCTATCCATGGAAGAGATGGTGGAACTTCTCCTATTGGGGTGGACGTGAGTGGCATTTATGCTTTAAGCCTTTTTTTTTTTTTTTTTTTTTTCTATAATTTTAGAACCTAATAGTGTGGATAGATGGATACAAACTAGAAAAATAAAAACATACAAATGTACATTTAATTTTATGGCAAAAGTATACATTAACCCTGGAAAACCCAAAAAAGCTTTTCTTCTTTGGAAAATGATGAACATTGCAATAAATTATTGCTATAAGTTCACTGAACACTGAAATATTCACTTCAATTTTAACCCCTTATTCCCTAACTTAACATCAGGGCCAAATGTGACCCATTGGGCTTGCTAATTTATTAAAAAAGAATGTAAAATGTGCTTCTAGACACTCTGCAAGCTATTACTAAAAAGATTTAAAAAAAAAAAAAAAAAATACAAATTTCCCAAAAAACTACCAATTTAGGCATGTGGTCAGCCATCTTGTCACTACCACTCTGGCTCATTTTAGTTTTTTTTTTTTTTTTTATTCATCCACTAGGCATCTCTATGCAGGGGCCAGATGTGGCACTCTGGGCTTTTTAATTTATTTTTTTTATTTTTTAATTTTCTTTTTACTTTGTTTTTTGTTTTGTTTTGGGGGTTTGTTGTTGTTTTTTTCATTTTGGATAGCAGCAATTAACCGCAGCCAAATTTGACCCCTGTGTGTTCTCCAAGGTTAAAGTACAAAAATGCCCCACAATGAGAACAGGATAATGCTATTTATTTGAAAATCTGATCCAAATCCAAGTCTGTACCTGATCAATGCACACTGAGTAATCCTTGATACAACAAACAAAACAGAACTTGCATTTAAAAATCTATTTAGTTTACCTACCACTGAATACATCTGTGTTTGTGAAGCCTTAAGTGTAGCATTCCACTACACACTCTCCAACATTATGAAGAATATCTATCATTTATAATTATTATAGAGGTTTTTAGAGAGACTATAAACCTGGCAGTGCTGCTCTTTTATGCATCACAAACAGCTGGGTCATAAGTTCATAATCTCTTTAACTGTAAAACGTAAACACCGGAGTAGCACTGAATAAAACATAGCTGTCATGGCGTACTTTATATTGCCTTTCCCCTGTGTGTGTGCTGTGCAGAATCCTCCCTGGGCTCAGTACAAACAAGCCTTCTGCATGTTATCCCTGCTTGCAACGGAGGACTTTGATTTCAATTGTCTCTCATTAGGCGCTCTGCTCTTCTCAAAATGATATAACTTTATAAAATATTCACATGTTCTATAGCACATTTTATTGGTGACTGTTACATTCAGACATTTAACGTTTGTGTTATGTTTTGCTTCGATGATGTGGTAAACCAGTTTCTCAGAGGGTAGCAAAATCAATCCACAAAATATACAAAATAAGATAGATATTGCGTTTCATAAATTCTCAATAAAATGCTGAATGAGGAAATGTCTGTGATAATCTAATATTGAAAAGGGGTGAGGAACGCCATCACCTTCATCTGAATTCCAAAAGCTGCTAGCCGGTTAGCGTCCTAATCTCATACCGGCCAATATCAATGTTTTATTAGCTTTGGACGCTTTGTTCCGCTTCTGAATGGCCATCATTATTCCATATGAGAAAATGGCTGACAGAATAAGATGTTAGTATTCAGCTTGTTAGGTCCTCATATTTTTTCTTACCAGCCTCTATATCCCTTTGCTTTTTATTCTTCGAAGCAGTTGTATCATTTTAATGCAAAAGACTGAGCAAATAGGAGAGGAGAACGGGACTACTGGTTCTGATGACGTCCATGGTAACTCGGGATAATGTGGGATAAATATGTTATGCAGTTGTGTTGCTATGTTATTAGCTAGAAAGTGATGTTTCGTGATGCAGTCTTTATATGTGTTTATCTAAGATTTATTATATTCAGTGGTGGAGGAAGTATTCTTTTGTAAGTAAAAGTACACCTACTGGAGGACAAAAACGAAAAAAAAAAAAAAAACTCATGTAAAAGTAAAGTAAAAGTATCACATGAAAAAATCTACTTTAGTAAATGTATTAAAGTACCTGTTTAAACATGTACTTAAAGAGTATAAAGGTTTTGTGCATATTTTGATAAAGATTTGTGTGTATTTTTTGTTTGATCAAACTACAAATGTAAACATGTCTCAAACTATAATAAATAACAATACAGAACATTAAAAAAAATAAAAATAATAAAAATAATAAAAAAAAATAATAATAATCATCATCATCATCATAATAATAATAATAAAGATTACTTTTACTTTTCAGTCACGTTCAAAAGCACAGATACCTGCTCTCAAATGTAGTGAAGTAAAAGTAAAAATATCCACTTTAAAATGCACATAAGAAAAGTAGAGATACCAAAAATTACATTTAAGTACAGTCCTTTACTACTATTACTTTGTTACATTCCACCACTTTATATTACAATGTTAAAAAGTAGAATAATAAATGTCCCCGTCTCCATGATTAATTATCATGGAAATGCCACAGTTACACTTTTAGTTACCAAAATGTCATCATATAAACATTCTCTAATATTAGTGTGCTGTAAAGTAGTAAGTGTACCCAGTTAAACATAAAACTGAATATTTGAAATTTGACTTCTGATATTGTTATTTGTCTATCTATATGAGAAGTGCAGCAGACATTTACAGAAGACTATAGGGACATTTTCAAACTTGTGTGATAACAAAGAGCTCGACCTTTGACCTTTGACCTTTGACCTCTGCTCACAACCTTGACGTTAATGCATCTGGAACAGGCTCTTGCTCATATCACCACTGGTCTACTGCTTTGTCATCTTCAAACTACGACTGTGGCTCATAATGATTCTGTATTAGAGCAGATTTTGAACCAGCCTTTGTATGTGATTCAAAATAACGCTTTGTGACCTATCGGGAGTCATAGCCATCTGCAGCCTGTAAGACCTCTACTTTCATTCAAAGGGCCTATCAGCCTTATACTCATGCCTATTCACCTTAGTAGGCCCTGCCCACTTTTACTTCTGCCTGCTACTGGCCCACACTTCTGTCCGTGGTGACATTTCTCATTAAGCAGGAATGCCATTAATTAGGCCTGTCATGATAATTACTATATCGACTCATCATTCAGTAGATGAAAAGCGGGAACGATATTTTGGGGGGTCAATATTTACCGTGTGTATATTTCCTTTGCACTACTGGGACATTTTTTGTTATTTTTTGCTAGATGATAAGATTCAAGCCATAAAATGTTGAAATGATAACTTCTAAGACTATAGATACAAACAAAGAACTAAAGAGTTTCAATCGGCTATTTATTTATTGCAGGTCATGATTTCTTAAAAAATATTGTACAATTAGAATAGTTTGTGTGGTTTAAATCTGCTCCTGGCTTAATGTGTCAGTGGCATAAATTAGTTTCATTATTATCATTTATTGTCTATATTTACTTCAGTAATATATCACACTTCAAAATGTGTAATTGTGAAAGTCTTGAGGCTAAAATATGATTTAAAATGGGTTGATTTGTGTAAAAGGTCCAATGTTCATGTGCAAGTGTCTTGAGAACAGTGTTGTAATCTTTCTATAACTTATTTGCTATTTTGAGCTCTTCCTAAAAATCACACAACCAGAATGAGGGTTATAATTAATAGCGGCGCCTGTGGCAACTTCCTAAATGAGGCAGAAACAACCTAAATATAGTATTACTTTCAGCTATATAGTATATTTAATCTTATTTTTCTGAGTGTGGCAAAAACAAAAAAAAAAAAAAACAAAAAAAAAAAAACCCTCAATGAGACTATTTCTTTTTTTCTTTCTTTTCTTTATTTAACAGGACGCAGTGCCTTTCATAACATACCTGCACTCCCATGTCCCCTCCAATGCCACAGAATACATATCCCCAAACACAAAGTAGTCCGATGCCCTTTGCTCTACCCTCCCCCCTTACATTAGAGTTCCGAGCCTGAGGGAACCAACACTACTGGACTCCTCACTGCATTTAATGGGCTTCTTCTCACCACCCACCACAATCTCTCCTCCGCATCTGCCTCTTTTCTTTTCTCCTCTCAGAATGAAGAAGATGCTATCTGCGAATAAATGCTTAAATCATTTCCTATTGTGTGGACGATAATAGGGGTTAACAACGTTTGACCTCTCAATGTGAAGCAATCATATGGGTGAGAACAAGTCCATTAAATTGTGTGAAAACTGTGTCAAATTTGAGACAAATATAGTCTAATATATCCTGATATTATTCTAGCATACATGTCAAAGTATCTACTCTTCTTTGTAAATAATTCAGTGTACAACATGAGAGACTTCAGAATATGTGGAAGATGGGATGGTTGCATGCGCAGCCGGGCTCAAAGCTGTTTAAATTTAAATGTGCAGCGACCTCCGTGACTTTACAACACCCCTCTGTGACTTTGAATATTAAAATAGCACAGTTTAAGGTAGCTGAGATTCACAAGTCTACTGAGTCCAGTAATATTTTCAATATTTTACTAAGAAAAAAAATTTTTTTTAAAAGGAAGCTTTCATTTCTGTCTTATTGTATTATTGAAAGAGTAAAAATGTATTTTCTATGACAATTCACATAGGCCCGGGAGGATATAGTGGTCCATAATGGTGTGTTCTTGTGAGTTGATGCAGCGTAAGCTGAGCAGCTCTGACAGTCTCTGAAAAACAGCACTTAGACGTCACTGACCATGTACCAGGACAATGCTTCTAGCAAAGACTGTCTTATTTTCTTTACAAAAAACAACTATATACTACTATATTTTCATTTCTGATGATACTATCCGTAGACGTTACCCTGATGTGATTTTTTTCAGAATGCTTTAAACCTTAAAAAGGTACACTGAAATCGATTTGTTTATGGTTGTACAAGCCTTGGAAAGAAAAGATGAATTGTACAATGAAATCCTCAGTACCTGTAGATTTGTCTAGAGACTAGCCTCTCTCCTTCACAGAGTCCACTCTTCACACTTGAGTCATTTGAGTGACATGTCCGCACTGGTCTTTGTCCCAGCAGACAGTGACTGACACATGAAGTTCACAAACACATCCATCAATCAGACCCTCCCTTCACTGTGTGCAATAGAATTCTGTTTACCAACATTTCAACAAAGTCAGCACATCTCTGGCAAAACACATTTAGAATCCATGTTTAGGATTTTGACAGAAATTACTAAAAAAAAGTCTTGCAGTCTGTAAAATATTACATCACTATTAATACCATCACATTTTCACTGTCTGTACATGCTCTGTTCTGCATATTTCTGTTGTGCAGAATGGAGGTGTCACCTCCAATACTATCAGAAACAGATGGCACCATCGATGGGATCGGCTCACTGAGCGAAACCTCACAAAACCCAACAGAGAGTCTACAGGCGCCAAAACTCACAGAGTCAATAGGTGCAAATGAAACTGAAAGCGCAATGACACAATTTACATGAAGTGGAGTGACTGACATAAGTGTGTGTTTCACTAGATTTTTTTCCTCAAACCATATTTTCATTTAATTTCTATAGAACAGCACAGACATGATTATAGTTCCAGTAATTAGCAGTCAGTTGTTGGTTTTTTTTGTTCCATTGCTTTTACAAACCTTTGTAAATACAATATTGGAGACGAAAAGGCAAAGGCGTGTTCCCTTCTTTGTTCTCTGTGGAGCCAGGAGTCAAAGGTCATGCTAGTTCAATTACCTTCACAGTTATTGTGTTTACAGACGCTCACTGATGACCCATGAAATAAGATTTACAAATTTAGCTGCCTAATGAGCTATTCTAATGTGTTCAGCTATTAGCATGGAAATAACTCACCCCGCATTACCTCAAGACTGAATTGTGCACACTATTATTCACGTAAAGATCCTCACTACCATTGACTTTGAACTTAGTTTAAGGGTCTGTACATTCTAACTAGCAGGCATTACATTTTCAAAAAATGGTTTATCATTATCGCCAAGGATGTCCTGGTTAGATGAGCCAGTTCATTTTCACTTGTCTCAGATGAGGCTTGTTACTTGATAGATATTCAATTAAGTCTTGTGTTTCGCTTGTGTCACTGCTTTGACATCATAAGATGTCACTTCCTGTTATGCCATTCTGTGCTACTTGCCTTCACCACAGCTCAATTATTTGTATATTACCTAGTGTGAAAACAAACTGAGATTCCAATTGAAGCTGATAATTTTCAATGTTTCCATACCAGTTAGTGCACCTTCAATTATGCTGGGACTTTGGCACTGTGAACTGGAGAAAAAAAAAAACATCTATTGGCTGTCTTTGGCTAAGTGCACCAGAGAGCTGAAAGGCTGCAGTCGTTATCCATTATGGATTATGTTGAGACATCAAGCCTGAAAATTGAATTTTCAACATTAGAAGGCTTCATTCATGAACTTCTCCAAAGGCAAGCTAAACTAGAAGAGAGCCTTGCTGCCTTAGAACTCCCCTGTGATGCTCAAAATCACTCAGCTTCATGGGCCTGGTGAAAAAGAAAGGGCAAAGAAGAATCCCCCTTCCATTATTTGAACCAGGTGGTGAAGAGTGCTTCACTGATATACAGAAAGAAAATCATTTCTCTCCACTAGACCTACTAGATGACTGGCCCACATGTTCCCATTTTGTGCCTGGAGTCTCCTCAACAGCACCCCCTGGGAGGAAATGTCCTGCCTCTGTGATGTGCTCTCCTCCAACTGCACTTGCACTGGTCAAATGCCCTTAGCTGGAAGAGAGAGAGCCACATCCTGATTTAGCTCCCAATGACTGCTCTCCACCACAACTAACTATGTCAGCCCAGCCAACAACGAAGAGTGTAGATCAGACATGTCAAACTCAGGCCCGTGGGCCAAATTTGGACCTTGATATAATTATATTTGGCCCGCAACATCATATCAAGTATGTATTAGAGCGGGCCCGCCAGCCGCTGTACAAATATAGCACATGCACCTCTAATACCACAAATCCCTGAATGTTTTGCCCCTACCACTTCTGTTGACACTCATTAGCTGATGATTAGCTGTCGCCCCATTTAAATTTAACCCACCTCTTCTAAAAAACATGCAGATGTTGTTGAAATTATTCAATAAATTTTTTGTTTGGCCCGCGACTTAGTCCCAGCTTTTTAATTTTGGCCCTCAGTGAATTTGAGTTTGACACCCCTGGTGTAGATGATCAGGAGAGTGACAATGCCTGTCCTGCTTCTGGAAATTGTGACAATCTGAATCTATCCTGCAATTTTTCACTATATGAGGGTTTACATTCAAATGGTCAACCATAAGTTCTTGTAACTGGAGACTCTATTGTCAGGTTTGTGAAACCAGCCCCAGTTGTTGCGCATGTGTTATTTAGAAGACCTATAAAGATCTATAGAGTGACATTGAATGCAACTGTGAAAAGCCTGGGCAAAATCTGTATCCTGTCTGGTCCAGTTCGTTTTGTTTTTATTTTTCTCTAAAGAGTTGGCTACAAAACTTTTGCACTGCTATTGCGTATGGTTTTATAAATCATTTTGATGTTTTTAGGGCTAATCCCAACCTATACAGAAGAGATGGGATTCACCCTAATAATGGGGGCACCCTGCAGTTGACTGGTGCCTTTTCATTTGGAAAAGGCACCAGGCACCAATTGGCCTCATCATGTTCATTTTGTGATTATGGATCTACATCAAATATTCCTGTGATAATTTACCATTGCCCTACAATTAAAGGAACTGTAAATCATTCAGTGATCGAAATAACTGAATTGTGATCTCCAGGAATGAAGCCAATAATACACTTGCATCTGATCAGAATAATCAAGATATGTTCGTAAATTGGAAAGGAACATATCTGGGAATGATACATCTGAATATAAGAAGTCTGTTACCTAAAACCAACTGTATTGAAGTATTGGTACAACAAACCAACCCAGATGTTCTAATTGTAACTGAAACTTGGTTAACCAGTAATATAAATAGTGAGGATATTTCTCTTGAAAATTGTAATGTTTTAGAGCTGATTGTTCCACTAAAGGAGGTGGAATGACCATATATGTAAGAGATCTTTACCCGGTTTCTGTTTTACAGTCTGTATCATTTACAAATGAATTGGAATTTTTGTCTCTGGAACTTTTACCGGACATCAATAATATTATGCTCATCACCCTCCATCTGCTGTGATAGAAAAACTTGTAATAACTTAACTTATTAATAATTTAAAATCTTTATATGAGTCTTTGGGAATTCTGCTCATGGGTGATTTAAGTTTGGACTGCCTTTATTCTGCCTCAAAGGAACTGAAGTCCCATTGCATAAAGTTACATTTGGCACTGTTAACCTCAACACCTGCCAGGCCTAATTTTAAAATTCCAGAAAAGTCAACCCTTATAGATGTAATCCTAACAAATAAACCTCATAATTTCCAAACCAATGGTGTCTTTTGCTTGGATGTTAGTGATCACTGCCCAATATTCTGCATCAGTGACTCAAGACAAAAAAGATGCCGCCTCGTACATTTATTAAAAAAAAAAAAAAAAGGTATAAACAATTAAATGAGCAGTGCTTTCAAAGTGATTCATATTTTAGTAATCTGTTAAAAGTTTAATCTGTTAAAAGTCAGTCCTACTGACTGGCAGATCTTCAAACAGCTAAGAAATAAATGTGTTATGACAGTAAGTCAATAATATGTCTGTCAGAGCAAACTATTTTATAGACCATTTATCTCGTTATTCTCCATTAACCTCTCCAGTTTCTGAAAAACTGTTAAAAAAAATCTAAAAGATGGCTTTATCCTGTAATATTTTGTTCAACGATATGATTATATCAGATAAATCTGTGGTGATTGTAAATGCCACTTTATTTTAGCTTGTAATATTTAATAGACAAGAATGCAGCAATGTGTTAAATCAGTTCCAATTAGTGATCAAAATAATATGGGTCATACATTTTCTTTGAGGCAACTATCATAAGTCATCCTTTCTCAAGCTAACCAAACAGAAGGCCCAAAGATCAGTTCTTGGTCCTATTCTTTTTATTGTATTTATTAATGACTGTGCTTCATCTGTTGTCCATGTCTATGGAGATGACTCAGTGATGCACTCTGTTGCACCCTATCCAAGCTGAAGAATGATGTTCTTGCATTGCAAAATTGCGTGGTTAATTATGAACTTGTTCTAAAGCCCAATCAAAATAATTCCATGCTCTTCGGAAGATCACAGTTAACATCGCAGATTTCACTGCCACTGCTATAGACAGTATCCAAATTGATAGAGTTTCGTGCTACAAATACCTGGGGGTGTGGATCGATGAATGCCTCGGTCTTAAAATACACATTGACCATTTGAGTCATAAACTGACCATTAAACTTGAAATCCTTTACAGAAACAGGCAGTGTCTCTCAATGGAAAACAGAAAGAAAATAATCCAAGCAACAGTTTTGTCAGTTTTAGACTATAGAGACATTGTTTATATGCATTCACAAGGTTTAAAACCACTGGATGCACTTGTGCTCTAAGGTTTATTAAGGAGACAGCTACCGCACACATCACTGTCACAGAGACGTGAGCAACATTGTCTAGTTTTTATATACAAAGCCATTTTCAAGACACTACCTTTTTACTTACTTTTTAAAACCACAATGGTCTACATATAGCACTAGAGCACAGTAGCACTTTACACTAAATGTTTCATTTGTTAATAGTGTAAGAGGTTTTAATAGGTTTATGAGACATACTTATGGAACCAAGTACAAACATTGCTTACATTATGTTTTTTTAAATTACCAGTGTGATTGTTTTAATTAGTTTTATATTCTACATTCTATTGTATCGTATTGGCAAGATAGCTATTACATAATTTAGCATCATCTATAAGTGGATATGTCTTAACTAACATGTCTCTAAGTCACACGTGTTACTGTTTGAAAGTGGCTTGTGCAGCCAGTCTGGTTCACAATAACTAGTATTAGTGGCCAACTGAGCTGGGCGTTGGAGAAGGTGCCACTTAAGTCCAAGTCACTGCAGCAAGATAACGCCTTTGGTCTTTCTGTTTCAAGCTTTATTCATAAAAATATAAAGAAAGTGAGTTCAGTTACACTAGCAGCAATGGACACAGTGTTATGGATGAATCTACAATATACAGAATTATTGTTTTAGAATAGAGAATCCATACAGGACAGTGCGGTGATGACATATATAAAGCACTGGTCCTATGAATATGATCAAGACTTTGGGATCCCTTGTGAGGCAGGCCTGCAGAGGCTCTCATATGACTCCTGAACTTGTATAATGGATGTGTTAATATTCCTATGATATGCCTTCCTTGGCTGTGTGCTTAGGTACAGAGTTCAAACATACTCGGAGCAGAGGTGAAGTTTATGCCCACATCATCAGAGCTATATTCACCCAGGCTGCTCCAGAAGTCATCTATTTTTACAGAGCAAAACAACAATGTGCAATATTTCAGAATTGATTCATTCTTATCTAATCAGTGATTAAGAAGACTAAATCTGTACTCATGCTATTGTATTTACATTTAATTACCTACTTTTAATAATTTAACTTTAACTAGGCAAGAGACTGGTATAATTCATCTTTTATTTATTTTGTGGTTAAATTGTTTTCTAAATCTATTGCATTTGTAATTGTGCCAAAATGTTTTGGTAGTAGATACATTGTTACCAAATCTGTGAGAAAAATGGTTTTATTCCCCGTACAAGTTATCGCATAAGAAAGCTATAAATACAAATTGGCCTATGAACACATCAGCGGGGCTTTTATAGCTCACGTCGGTGATACTAAAATAAAGTGTTATTGATTAGCTTGGCCCACAGAGCTGAATTCATTTGCCTCAAGATGTTTCTTCAGGCTCAGGGAAAACAGAAAATCACTTGAAATCTGTGATACCTATAATGCACTTGGCCCAGCTCTTGTATTTTCTTTACTGTAAAATTGCCTTGCACTTGTCTCCCTGTACACGTGTCATGCTCAGTCCAGTCTTGGGAGGATAAATTGGAGCCATTCTTCAAGTGGCGTGGTGCTGGGTGTCTGTGAAAGTCAATAGGCTGCTAATGGGCCAGGAGCCAGGATTGGAGATATCTATGACATGTTCATAGAAATATATTATTTTGTAGTTATTATTTGATTTGTGTATCTGTGATGCTGTGAGAGTTTGTTTTGGTGGTGTCGAGCAACATATCCTCAGAGCTGTGTAACTTTCTCTAACTTGGAAACAATTAAATATAAAATGCTCTTTAAAGAACACATATTATAAAAAATATATGTATTTTGAGCTTTTAAACATGTTATATTGTTAGCCTGTATCAAGTTGTATTTTTCCTTCCTTGGTGCTTGTTTTATGGATCAATTAATCCAAAGTAATAAATGTTCCATTCATATTTTGCCTGGATTGTTGCATGCTGGTTATGCCTGTGCAGTATAAGCCATCGCCAGACTCATTATGTGGTCAAATTGTGTTCACAACAAGCACATGGCTCTATTAGAATAGCATTCAGGAAGGATAAGGACTCTGTTTGTTTGTTTGTTTGTTTGTTTGTTTGTTTGTTTGTTTGTTTGTTTGTTTGTTTGTTTGTTTGTTTGTTTGTTTTCACATTGTTAATTCCAGTTGCTGGTGAGGTGATGTTTATGAAAATATATTGTTCAAATGCAGATTGCATTTATTTATGGAATTATTTAAAGTGACAAAATGTGAAATACTACACCAAAGTGACCAAACCCATGTTTAAATGGGTTTGGTCAGTAATAAAAGCCACAAAAATACATAATGTGTGTTTTTTAATACCTAAAAGGAAAAGTTGCTCTTGATGAATGACGCACATGCCCATAAGAGAGTGCGGTACGTAAAGATGAAGGGTGAGAGGGCGGGTTCAACCTCACAGACTGAGAGCATTGAGCAGAGTAGGAGGATATGTCTTACACAGCTTCATAAAGTGTCAGGTCATTAGTGCTAATGATGGACCGCTGTCACCCGCACCACTGTAATTACCTGCATGATGTCACTCTACACTCAGATCAGATACACTCTGGTATTTTCATGAGACCTGTCCATGTATAATGTAAACAATATGATGCCTATGTATATTATAAAGAATGTGATAAACAGTAGCAAAAATTTAAAACCATGATGGAGGAAAACCATACCCTCCTGTCCTTTGTACCTGTTCAGCTCTGGCTCTCTTTCCTCTCTTTCTTGAAGTGAGCTGTAAGCCAGAGACAATAGCTTTTAATGGGATTATAAAGGGCATCGGAGACATTTTCACGGATCACAAAGCTAGCCACGGACAACTCCAAGACAAGGCATGCTAACACGGGTGCAATGTAGCTTCCTGTTACAAAGTGCTGACCTCACATCTTGCACGTAATCAGCCAAGGGACTATGGGACGCAAGACAGGGGTCAGCGAGAAGGTCCAAGTTTCTCGTCTGGAGCAGCAAAACACCCAAACCCAATTATCCGCCCATTTTAGTCAGGCTTAATTAGCTTTGTCAGATGTATGGCGGATTCATTATGTTTCTAATTAAGTTGCTATCAGAGCCCAATAGGAATAATGGTGCATGCTACATCAGAAAGGGTGGCTCTGTACCGCAAGCTAACATGATTGTGAAAGTATCCTCTGGCAAAGTTCCAGAGTGGGTGGTATCACAGAAGAGACTAGCACAAAAGTGGAATGATTGAGATTCATGTTTACATCTAAGGTAATGTTATAAGGGAAAATAACTTTTTTTTTTTTTTTAAAACTGGCTTAGATAGCAAAGACTCCATTGAGTGGGTGGTGAAGGTTTCAAATGGAGATAAATGTTGCTCTTAAACGCCTATAATAGTGTTTAATTAATGACACTTAGTTAAGTAAATGAGGTACTTAAAATAATGAGGCTTTTCTACGATAATTGCAGTTGTAGAAGGTGCTTTTAACAGCTGAAGAGAACTATTACTGTTACTATTACTATGTGTAATGAAACAAACGATACAATGTTTCTTTGAATGAGGACTTCACTTTTATCTTTAAAGTCATGATGGCAGTCTGGTTCATTCATGAATGGTCAGTAATAGAATACTTAGTCCCTAACAGCAAAATCAACAAAGGAACGGAGAAACTCACATTCATCCAACAAGGAAATATATGAATACTAAGGAAAGTTGCTTCAGCCTTTTGCATGTTTACAAACTCTAATTGTTGAAATAAAGTAGAGAAAATGGCTGAACCGTGTGTTTTGACAGTTGTATTATTTGTGGTCCTGATTCCATGGTGGCAGTGTCTTGTGTGTTTTCTCTCCAGTGTAAATCACTCATTCTCAGATCTAATAGATATTTTAAAGCAAAACGCCCTTAAACAAAATAAACCATCCCCTGCCATATTCACTTGAGTGACAGATAAACTCATGCTTAAGATAAAGCCCAGAGGCAGCCTCAGTCGTCTTAGTTTGAGTGTTTGTGACAGGTTGGGGTGTGCTCAGATATGACACTGTATCTCATCTCCTTATTGGTTGTGTGTAGGCTTCTGAGTGCACACAAATATCTTATGCATTTTGAATGGACCAAAAACAAATCTTGAAACTACTCTTGAAGTTCTCTCTCTGAAGTTCACAGAGAATGTATTTGAATCAATGCAGAAGCTCATTGTTCATTCATTTAGAAAAGAACTAAATATTTATGTTTATTACAAGTATTCAGGGTAAACATTTCATGTATAAAGCACCTACTGGATCAGTAGATTTTAGACTTGCAAGGTCAAGCTTTGGTAGAAGCTTCTAACCCAAACTATAGATGGAAATACTTGAATCTCAACTCTAACACCACAAATAGTATGTTGAAAATTGCTATTGTTGTATCCTAACAATAAAAATAAATAAATAAATAAATAAAAATAAAATATAATAAATAAATGTTGCCTTGTGCACTAAAATGTTGTACATTTTGCAAAGTACACTATGAATATATTTGCACCCACACATCTTCATTGCTGCTCACAACTCATGAACTGATACCAAGAAAGGTGTCCTCTCATCAACATTATCTCCCTCCCCACAATGCATTGTGCCCTCTGTTGAACACAAGCTTACAAAAACACAGCATCTCAGGAAAACCAAATCAATAGCAGTAGGCCAGTGATGGTGACCAGTGGTCCAGGCAGTTTGCTATAATGGACCTCCTCTTATCAATGCTGGATCAATGCCACAGTATGAATGGGAAACACACTATGAACAGCAGCAAAATATATTATCCAAAAACACTACATCATTGATCTCACATCTCAAGTGTTTTTCTTTTCTATGATCTTTTTCTATATATACCTATATATAGAATTTATATTATATATAAATGCAAAAGAAAATGGCAAAATTGTATTTTCAAAAGCTGCAACCATGCATGAAGCAATATGGACTGACCTGCATGTTTTTGGATGTAGAGGTACCCGAGTGCAGAGTAGCAAACACGGAAATGTAGAGAGACCAAGCAAATTCCACAGAAAGCCAATCTCCACTCTGGGAATCCAACTTAAGATCGTTTTGCTGTGTGGTGAAAACCTTAACCACTGTACCACTGTGTCATTTGAGTCTGGATTCAATTCGCTGTGGATGCAAATTGGACATTTGAAACAAAATATTGATAGAGTAAATGATTAGTTTCAGTACTTTCTGTTGATTGTGACCTACTAATACAATTCTTTTACCCCTGAATTAGATCATAATTTAGATCTAGATCTACTGTATTTCACTGTCACAAGAAAGAAAAAGTGCCATAGCAGAGGTCTAGTATGGAGCTGCAGCCACGAATTTCAGTTTACACTCACCAAGACAAACCACTCAGTCTTTAATTGTGCATTCTTCTTGCTGGGCACTTAGCTCTGTTAGGTGTGTGTGTGTGTGTGTGTGTGTGTGTGTGTGTGTGTGTGTGTGTGTGTGTGTGTGTGTGTGTGTGTGTGTGTGTGTGTGTGTGTGTGTGTGTGTGTGTGTGTGTGTGTGTGTGTGTGTGTGTGTGTGTGTGCGCGCGCATGTGTGTGGAGAGCTAGAGGGATTTTATTTTACCGTTTAGTGGAGCAGAAATTTGGGAGTGCTGCTGGGAGACTTTAGAGGAGCTGTATGCCAGGTCCTTTTGGGAATAAGACATTGGGGGAAATTATTGGCTGGAGAGACCAAAACCTTCTGTCTTTATCATTTCTTCTGGAACATTCTGTTGAATATGGCTTTATTATCTTAGGATAACAATGTCAGATAGCTGTCGTACATAGAGCTGCAGCTTCCGATTATTTTAGTAATCAAGTAATGTGTCGAATATCTACTTCAATTAATCTAGCTATCTATACATTTTTTACCTTTCATAAACTACCCTTAAAACCATATTACATTGTTTTTTTTTTAGTTATGGTTCATAGTTAAAACAAATAAGTCTTTTCACTTATTTGATAAATAAACAAGATCAAAATGTCCTTAGAATTTTTATTACCTATTGACTTGTTAAGAGACTGTATTGTAAACAGGCCATATTAAAGGTGAACTGCAGTTACAATTTATATGAATTAATTTAATAGAAAATAAAGTTCTATGTCCAATAGCTTCAGCTAAGATAAGAGTTAAACATCTGCATGTGTTTTTCCTGTCGTGTTTGAGCTCTGTCTGCAGCATTAAGAGTCATTTTGCAGCATTAGCTCAGTGTGTCATTTGTTCTAGCCTCCATGTCTTCCCCTCTTGTTGCTGTCTTTTATTAAACTGGTTTGTTTTCATCATCGATGCTCTCACATGCAACTAAACTCTGCTCCATAAACTCACTCGTAGAGCTAAAAAACTCCGCTCTCTCCACTGTTGTGCAGTAGGTGCTGTGCAGGCTCTGTCTGGAAACGTGCTCAGTGCAGAAACAAGCAAAGCAATGGTTCCATACGCACAGTGCACTTCAGTTTTACACCATTTTAACTAATTATTATAACAATAGGCAATAAAATAACTGTCAAAGCTTTTTAGTAATTGAATTACTTGATATACTTGATTTACTTGATTAATTGTTTCAGCCCTAGTTGTACATTTCCTATTGCTCACAAAGACATAGAGGAACCTGCTTTCACTGGAATGTTCCATGGTATGGTATTCATAATATTAATTCATAACTTACCTATCTTGCATTCATTCAATTACACATATTTTGAGTGCTAAAAAATACACCTAAAGCATTCTGACCTGTAATTCGGTGTGGTAATGTCACCTTCTTCTCCTCATCAAGACAGAAAGGTTTCTTGCCATACTGTGGAACATTTCAGGCAAAGAAACAACGGTTAAAGGCAAGTAGTGGACACAAACCCAATATCAACTGATCCAGAAGAACAGTGCAGCCACTGGCAAGTGTTAGTAGCCATGTACATAAAAAAACAACAAACAAAAAATAGTATTGGTGCATCTGTATTGTCTATTGTCTAGTATCTATAGAATTTAGAGATGTACACATCTGATCAGGGGCAGAATCCTTTTGAGGAATACTTATAATTACAGGGATTTGTCTCAATCAATATTGCACACAACCCAAATCTCAAGATAGATTCTAATAATAGAATTATTTTTTTTTTTTTTTTTGAATTAGTTTGGTTTAATAAATAGGTACTCTTAAATATGCACTATGTAGTGTTTGTGGTGGAGGGTCAGCCATTAGCTTGTCATCAAATTTCAACTCTAAATGGAAGTAATGTATGGAGCCTTTGCTTTGGTTGAGGATTTATATAAAGAGAAACTATCGCATGATTGCGAGAAATTATCTTGTGATCCTGTGAAACTTTCTTGTATTGAATGAATGAAGATGTATACAGGGAAGGAGACACTCCACTCTCCATTGGCCACACACAGAGCCGCTCCTCCTCTGGACAAACAGTCAACCAACCTGCACTCTGCACTAGAGCCCTTACTGAGACAGAAAGACCGCCTGCAGATAGAACAAAGACAGCTGGCATTGACTCAACTGAATTGTGCGCCTAGAGACCCACTGCCTCTATTGCATGGAACACGGCAGAGGCGCAGTTACGATGCTCTCTTCTTCCCCGTCAACCTCTGCATTCATTCAATGCAAGAAAGTTTCACAGGATCACAAGATACTTTTTATGGGATTGTGTGATAATTTCTCTGGATCACGTGATCATTTCTCTGGATCGCAAGATAGCTTCTCTGGATTCTTTTCATTTAAATCCTCAGCCAGAGCCCTTGTGGGGTTCTGTAATAACCTATATTGGACACACAGAAATGATTAAGACACCTAAATATATCAAATTATATGCAAATGTTACAGCCAATGTGTCATCAAAACTTGTACCAAACTTTTCCTTGAGTATAAGTTATAGAATATTCACAATGTGTACACTCTCTAGTCTGCTTCCTCCTGCTCCTCTGTGTGGCTCAGGTGATACATCATTCATGGCCAGATGTAATACATTGATTTTGTGCTTCTAAATATCCCTGCTGTAGTGAATAGCCCAGCCTATTTTTCTGTTTTTCCAAAAGAAATAGAAAGCTCATTACTGTAGGAGTTGTGAGAGGCTGATAGTGTCTGTGTTTGCAGCCTGCATGTCACATCTGCAATTTGTATCCACCATTCACCGGAAGAAATGTGAGCACTGAAAAGGGTTTCTCATCCTAGCAGGTCACAAAATCAAATGACACTGTAGTGAATAAAGAACATAGAAAAGCTTCTCTGACCACACACATTTAAAACACATTTTATATGTGTTATATCAGTCCAGTATTGACACCGATGGGTTTTTATATAAGTATGCTTTGACACTGCTCTGCTAGCTGTGTGCAGAGAACAGAGATTTCTACAGAAAATCAATATTTCAACATTCAATATCAATATTTTTGCATGAGAATTGATACTTTTGGATATTTCGTTCAGTAGAGAGATATATTGGTATATTTTGGTATCAGTCCGCCTATCATTAAGTGACATTAAGCCATAAATTTCAGCTTTTGCACTCTAGCAGGCACTATGGATTTCCAAAGGCAACAGAGGCTGTTTTTGAAAAATCTTCTGTCCCTCATGTTATGAACATCTTGAACACAGCAGGGACTGAAAGAAGAAAATGAAAACAGAAATAAACTGATGTTTTATAATGAACTGTACTCTGTGTTTTTATGCTTTACACTGTGACATTTTATATTCTCCTCCTAATGTTTCTGTGGGGTGCTTAGTCAAAGAACAAAATCAGCCTTGATTGACAATAATGATTCAATTCAGTAGATGTACACAGATGTTTCCTTATCTAAACTGTTAGTCGACTCTTGAAAAATACTCAAATAAAAATACTAATGGTAATTGTGACTGGTTTGGATGTTCTGAAGAGGCAACTGTCCTTTGCATCCCTCTAACCTGAAATCAGTCAATGACTTAAATGTACAAGCATAGAAGATGACAACACTGTTTCACAAAGTTCATTATTCTGAAATGAAGTGATTTATAGCGGTCAATTAGCCTCAGTGAAGAAACATGAAACATCTTACTAAAAATAGCAGAGTGTGTGTGAGCACCGCTGTAGCTCATTTAGCAGCCGAGCAGTGGTGGCATTAGGCTCAGTGACAAAACGGGCACAGAGCTAAGTGCTTCACACTCCAAAGGTCAGCAGCCTGTGGTGATTGAATATTAGCTTGTGTAGCAATAATGAAATCAATTAGCCACATGCTTTATGACAGGACACACAGTTGTAAATGACACAATGGATACTTCAGACTCTGGCCACTTGTATTATTGCAAGAATGGACAGGTGCCTTTGTAGAGATATGGTAGCATGATGAAGCTGTGTATCATAATGCAAGGGTTATCAAACTTTTCAGGCCTGACCCCCAGCATACCCATGCAACTGACTAGGGTCCACCAAAATCACTGTTAGCACCTATTACGACAGTGGCTCAGTGGTTGGAGCATTGGTCCCCCAGCCCTAAGGTCGGAGGATCGAGTCCCGCTCGGACCAAGTTCTGTCGTAGTGTCCTTAGGCAAGACACTTCACCCACATTGCCTAGTATGAAAGTGGTGTGTGAATAATTGGTGGTGGTTGGAGGGGCTACAATAGTAGCTTCCATCACCAAGTGTGGAAGTGAATGAATAATGACTATAGTGCAGCACTTTGGGAAGCTTTTGACAAGCCTGTAAAGAGCACTACAAGTGTAAGGCATTATAATTATTTCTTATTATTACTATAGACTACGGCCCAGGGGCCAAATGCGGCTCTCAGATCAATTTTTGTTGGCGCTCATGCCTTCTTCTAAATTGGCCTGATTGAAGGAAGTATTTTTTTCATAACAAACTGAAGAGATTCTACCTCTATAACCTGAATAACATCACATTGCATTGTGACATAGTCCTAAACATAATCTTGCAAGTCTTACTAAAGATACAATGTCTCTGTCAAACCTGTGTTAAAGGCACCATTTGACTCCCTGTATTGACTCTGGTCTGTGGCCCTCCACTTCAAATATGTTTCAGTATGTGGCCCTCGGTGAAAAAAGTTTGGACACCTCTGCTATAGAGCTATACTTAGTGTTTAGTGTTTAGAGTTAATATGGTGCGATTACTGTTTATTATATCATCCACGACCCCCAGGTTAGTGCCCCGCTCCCCCCACTTTCGGAACCCAGGTCATAATGCATTTAAAACATTAAAAAAACACCCATTTATAATAACAGTTAGTGTCTCCTTCACCAACTTTGACTTTGTAGCTCCAGCTTCATGTTAAAAATAGCCCCATTGTATTGAATTGTACTGTAGATGTTTATTACGGCTGACATTTTCATCCACCAGCAGCACTTGTATTGTGCACGCTTCACTGGAGCCCCAAACGATCATTTTTATGCTTATACAATGAAACCAGAACATTACAAATTGGCCAGAACGATACAAACAAACTGAATGTGACACAGCGTTCACTTATATTGATTCTACGCTCTGTCAGTTGCACCAGGGCCCTGTGAAACTCCTCAAGCATTTTAATATCACTGTACATCAGAGGGCGCTAAGGCCTATTCAAACTGACAGCTCATTTGTCTGGATATAAAACAGTTTTTAGGTTGAGACGTAATATTTCACTATATGAAACAAGTGGCAACAAAAGTCACTTTGTTAGCTGAAGATATGGGTTTTGAAATGCCTGAGTATGACAGAATCTGCATGTTGACCCTTACATATCATGTCTTTCCTGTTTGCTGTGTTGTCACTAAAGCATTTTTCTTTATCTCTATGTATAACTACGAGTTCAAAGCAACATAAAATAATGTTACAGGTACTTAAACTTCAGCAGGCAGAGTCAGTGGTGCAATGAAGGGATATATGCTGAGGATGATAGAAGGAAGAGAGAGTGCATTTTCTGAACAGCTTCGGAGACTTCTCAGGCTTAAGGTGATTTTATTGAAACCTAGACCTAGTTTTCAGTCCATTATGTTGCCATTTTAGCGAACACATATTACAGACAACTTTTGTTTTGTCATTGAAATATGTTTTTTTTTTTTTAATCAATTAATCAATTTGAAATTATACTTCATATGACGAACTGAATTTCAGCTTCTAGACATTATTACTAGTCATACCTACTTGAGACATACACACAGGCCTATGTTTTTTTGCTCTTATCGCTCATCTTAACTGCTCATGTGCTGTTTGTACATGTCATGAAATATATGGATGATATGAATATGAACTCACAACGCATGGCTGACTCAAACTGACCTGTTTACACAAGCCACTAAACTGTAACTAAATACATTTGTCAAGTCACTCATCACAGCACGCACTAGTATAGCAGTAATCATGAACACACATCAACCTCAATCATAAGTCCTTATTGTACCCTGAGATAAAAGTTCCATAGATCTAAACCTTAATAATGGCCTATAATATGGGATTATAGTATGAAATATAACCCTATTAATGTATTTATTTATTTATTATACTTTCATCCTTTATTTTCTGATCTAACTTCATCTGTGACTTCATCTAGTTATCAACTTCTTTAGCTATGTGTTATCTTTATACAAATATATCTACATTTATACAGTATATTTGCTGTACCTTTTTCATCTCAGTTCTTTATTTCAGTTTAAGTCTTGCACAGCTCTGCATATGACACATGCAAAAATGTAATAGCACATGAAATTGCATACGTGCCACTGGACATTTTTTGTGCACTTGTTGGTTTATTCCTGGTTGTTTTACAGTGTATAATGACAGCCTTGCAGATTTGGGTCAGTGCCTAAGTCCAGTCCAGTGGGACAGTGTGACAGAGAAAGTGTTGAGGAATTCAGACGAGTGGGTGTGAGCGGTCAGCAGTGGTCAGAACATGGATTTTCCCTCTGTGCTTATGGCCGTCTGACCAACCACCGCTCCTGGACACCGGCCTTATGAAAGCTGACCGTCCACATCCACTGCAGGGGTTCTCAGACTGTGGTGCGAGGGTCATGGGTGGCACAAATCAGCTTCTGAAAGTGGTGGTGATGATCTGCATGGTTTTTTTTTTACAGAACAAAAGATTATTGTCCACTAGTCTCTCTTTCCACATTTTCCGTGTGGGAGTGTTAGGTTCCTTCCACATTTTCAAAATTAGCTGGCTAGTCTGTGTGGTTTCATTCTGGTTTAGTCCTGATTTATACAAATTTAGTGCTATTTTAAATTGCAGACTTTAATTTCCGGGTATAATGTTGGATTGATTTGATAAACTCTGTATTTGGTCCTGGTCTAGTTCTGGGGCATGCTTTGTTCAGATTTGATTTAATTCTTACTTTGGACATAGAGCAGTGATAATTAGACCTGAATCACATAGTTAATATGTTATATTGATAATAATAATAATAATTAAAAAATACTATTTTGTATTTTAGTCTTGGTTTAGACTTGATTTAGTCCCAATTTAATCCTGATGAAGCATCTTTTACATTTTTTTAATCCCATGGCATCATTCAAGAGCACTTTTGCAGAACAAATGTTGATTTAAAACAGTTAGATCACAATAATTGCTGGCATTTCCATCTGCTGTTCCCAGGCCGGTGTGTGCCTAAAGAACACAGGCCTAAATGTCAGTGCTCCATCTTCTCCACAGAGGTGAGGCACAGGGCTCAGAGAGAGCACAGGCACCCACTCACCACAGACACTTAAAGCTGTTAGACCAGAAAACACACCACAAAATGATATAAATTAAAGCACTTTGTCCTAATGCAAAAGCCCAGCATAAGCCTTGCTTTTAGCATGATTACTTCTGACATGACATCTTTTAAAATCAACATTTAGTGCCGTTAACACTTAGGTTCTCAAACTTTTTACTTTGATAACCAGCAGTGTTCTTGTTACATGTCAGTGAATTTATCAAATAAAATAGGTCCTATATTTTCTTGAGCTTAATCAATGAATGAAGACTATCTCATGAAAACTTAAAATATGCCTCATCTTTGCAGCCCTCGGACAAATTATTTGACAAATATGTTCTTTGTGTGACAGTCAGTCTGCCTCTGTTCCTGTGGCCAGTCACAGACAGTGTTTCATCAGAACAGAAGAGCACAGCGGTGCTGCCGGCCTCATTGGAATAATTGGAGTACTTTGAAGTGTGCTCTGGAGGAGAGGTGCTGTAAAGGTCAGGGTTGGAGGCATCTTAGAGTCACGACATAAATTCAGTTTGTATCAATAATATCATTATTACTCTTTTCTTATGATGGAGGGAGCATTCTGTGCAGCATCCACAAGAGTCTCTTTGAACTTCTGCTGAATTGTTTGAGAAAGAACACGTTTTGTTCACAAACTGACCTCATGCAAATATCTGTGTCTAATTATTGATGCTGATATCCAGCGCTTTCCAAACACCAAATGACTGGAATAATAAAGTACTGCTCTGACCTTTACAAGTATATTTTCAGACTTGATGATGCAAAATAAGAATTGCTAATTCAACTCTGATGTGCAAATGAGCGCAGTGAAATTAATTCTCAGGGTGAGACGGCATTCTCAGCTCAAAGCCTTAAATCTCATCAACATGTTGTGTTAATATTTCTTCTATGTACAACTTATTAGTAAGAAATGCTTTATTTAATTGTGCTTTTGTTTATGTATTGTTGTACTTAAGACTGCAATAACTTTTATGAACTCCATACATGTGACAAGTTGAAATGCTTAAGAAGAGTACATATCGTGGTGCCTTATTCTGACTCTCCATGTGTGCTTTCAAAGCCAACTGAAAAGCACTGAGGCTTCCTTCAACTTTTCTGTTCTGCAGCTAAATGTGTGCAACTTTGACACAAAAGACATTGTTACCTTGTGTATCAAAAGGGAATAACACATTTCCTTCATGTTGCCAAAATAGTATCCACTTTGCTACATGATTTTCTGGTCAAACCTACATAATGCCATTCCTCTTTTATTGAACCATCCATCCAACATATTTAACTATAGACATTTTAAAACAAATGAACTGCGTAGCTTGATAAAGTTTGAGATATTTAACTTCACTAAATGCTGGTGTTAGTTGTAAATATTCCCATTTTCTTTTAGATTTTTCTTGGAGTTGACTTCTAAATGATGTGGCACTTCTAAAAGCCTTTGCAAACATGCAGAAAAAGACATCAGGTCTGTTTGCCTTGAAGCAGGAACAGTCTGATGGCACTCTGAGGGTTTGGAGCTCAATCTAGTTTCCACAAATGAGTAAAGTTTCCGTGAATTCCAGTGTAAATACTCATCTTAAATTATGCTGGATTTTAGTATCTTCACTACAAATCAAGTTGTCAGTCTACATCACATTTATAAAGAATATGTGTCACCTTCGATGAAATACAGCTGTACGTTTTCAAAGTGCTCATAAAAGTGGAGGTATGTCTGGCTCTGGCTCTATAGCAGACTCTGGTGTGTGCTAAAGTGTTCCTCATAAAGTCTTCTCTCCGCCTCATCACGTCTACTGTCTGTTCCTCCATGTTTTATCTGTCTGACATTTGCTATGACTTTTAGCTGGGACATCATCAAATCTCCACATAAGGATATTTGTCAGATTACTTTTGAACAAATATCATTTAATTTAATCATTCAATAAATCAGATCTGAGCCAGATCTGAGTAATGGGGGAGTTTTGGTGGAGAAAAACTTCTACAACTTCATCTACAACCATTTCAGTATATCTGTCTGTCATCACATAATCTCCAATTATTTTGTTCGGTTCTGTTCATTTAAACTTTTACTGTATAAATGTTTAGAAACTACTTGAAACAAATGTAAGTGCCCAGCCACATCCACAAAGAAGGAATAGAGGGACAACATGAATCATCTCTCTTTAATTTGTGTTAGCAGACTTTCCAGACAACAGCAATGTATAGAGTTTGAAAGCATTTCTTGTGCACTGTTGAAAATGCTCCCCATTATGCAAGACAGCAGTGCATTTGGTTTGGTCACTGGGTGATACTTTTGCACTCTTCAAATGAAGACAGGGAAAAGAAGTATCCTTTTCACCATTTATTAAGGTGCAATCTGAAGAGCCCTGGTGAAAACAATTATACAAAACATTGTATCGTAGGTAGTGAAATATTGTGGATATAAGTTTGCAGAGCTTAAAGGGAAAAACTTACAGCAATAACAGCATAAACATCCTGAATACAGCCCTGATAGGAGTCTAACTGCTGCATCTTCTCTAGTTACATTACTTCAGGGTCATGGGCCAAAAATAAATATTTGCAATAAAAACACAGTGGATAATTAACACAGCTGCATAACTGAGTAAATATTGTTATTTACAGTGAACCATAACAATTAATAATACAAGTGCAAAGTGCTATATAATAAAGTACAGTGTTAGCATAACGTGCAGGCAAAAAATATGGTACTAAAATTTTAATTGTGATCTCATGCACATTATGCTGTTATTTGTCCATATCATCAGCTCTTACAGTTAAAGACAATTGAAAAGTGCACAGTGCATGTATTGTCATGATATGGTCCTAAGAACATCGAGATATTACTATTGTTATTTATTTATTTATTTATTTATTTATTTATTTATTTATTTACTATATTACTGCCCTCTACTTTGGAGCATTGTAATGATCAGAATGGGTGTGGTGAAGTTGGGTGTTTAGACCAAAGAGGAGCACTTTCTGGATTGAGGAATACATTTTTCATGCAAAGATCACAGGCATACAAAACGTAACCTGAGCGCTCCTCATGTAACTAAGTAAGTAACATTCACAAGAACATATAGCTTTAGGTGTACAGTCCACTGTGCTGCTCTGACCCCCCCACACCTCCCTGTTCTCCCTGTTCTCCCTGTTATTCCCTACAGATGGGGCGGGACAGCAGCATTAATCATGTGCGTGAGTGTGGCAAAGAGGTGGCCAAACAACCTCCGGACAAAAAGCACTTGTTTATGCACAAAATTAAATATCTGTCAAGCATATCTTGTTTGGGAAATAAGAAGAAATCTGCCCGGAGGTGTTGACATGTCCGTGGTGTGTGTTTGACCTTGTTCTGTGACTCTATTAGTTCAAGGCTGTCTTTTAACTCAGCACTGCTGATAACATAAAAACAAAACCATAGTACAATATAGCAAAAGTGTTGTTTACATAACTCAGGGCACTAATCTAATATTAATAGGATTAATCTGTATCAAAAAACAAGTCTGTATATTGTAAGATTACGGAGAAGGGAATCAGTTGTTTTTGATAGGAGAGGAAATGAGGAAATGCTTTGCACTAAGGCTAAAGATACAGACAGATTACAGTTAAACATCAGATGTGTGTGTCAAACATCAGTTGGCGTTAGTATGTTTAAAGATGTAAAAGTACCCAACTTTTTTCTTGAATGAATGAATGAATGAAATTTGTTATTCCTCCATGAAGTGGCTGATTATAAGAGTAAAGCTTTTCAACAGAAACTGGACTGTTACAAACTGTCCTAGTTTTCTAATCAGAAAAAAATTTGTCTATTGAAAAATTACATGTGGAAATGTATAAGTCACTACATAACTCTTAGATGAGAGCTCATTGTGCATGGATGGTCGACCCTGCTCCACGTTTCTGTCTGAAAAAGCTGCTCTAAAGCTGCGCTAGTGACCAAAAAGCTATGCATTAGTGTTAGTTGTTTCTATAAGTTTGTGTGGGCTCAAGTTAGATAGATTAACTTACTTAACTGCCTCTTTTCATGTTTGAAAATGAGGTACTCTAGCTTATTTATTGGTTTGTCTGGCTGTCTGGTTTGTCTGTCTGTCTTAAACCTGCAGAGAATTATTACCTTCACAGCTCTTTACCTTGTATAACCTTTCTTAACATGACCGGACAATGTGACCTAGCGTCCTGTATTAGAAGAACAATTTAGATGTTGTTGTTTTTGCTACACTGTGTCTCCCTGCTCTGTCTATCATTGTGGCCCAGAGGAGTATAGAACAATAGCTCTGTTTCACTGTGAGACCACAGGCAGCAGCTGATAGGAGGTATGAGCCATGCAAGCTCATGGCTGTGGTGCATTGTGGGTAATGTCTGTATAGGATACGCTCTGGGACGCTGTGGGCGGACGACATTTACCACTCCGCATTTGCACATCAAATATGCATGGTATGAAATATTTAGAACTGTAAATATTCCAGATTTCAAAATCATGCATAGGGTCAACATTAGTCAGAACCATACCTGCTTTACTTTATTGTGTATTATAGAAGAAATACCTCAGAACATCGTTCAACTTTTTTATTCATGGACACATTTTTTGGGGAAAAAATGATTCATGTAAAAGCAGCACTTCTCCAGCTAAACATTGAAGCCTTATCATTGCCCTTGCAATGTGCTTGTTGTTGAAATAAAGCACAGTTTTTATATTTGGTGCAAATCACATTCTGAAATAATCAATACTCCACCAGAATTTGACATGAAGAGAAAAAAAGAGATATTGATTTTAAGTGCTGCAGATCAGAGTGCAGTTCATCTCCTGTGAGTCCAGGTTGGCCTGCAGCACCGGTCTGTTATTTATTCACAGTGCTCTGAGATGTGCCATACAAAGTGTTTGTAACAAACCTGAAGATCACAAGGTAAATTCCCTTTCTGCATCTTACTAGTTGTTACCATTTTACTTTTGTGCATTCTTATTTCTGGAGCAACAGTATAAATAAACTGATCCATTCAGGCTTGAGGTTGCGCTGAGCTCTGATTTATGACCCATTACTAAAAGTGATATTAAACCAGTACACAGTACGGGTTTTACCCTGCCTCAAACCACCATAATTACTGTTTGAAATACATGTCCCATTGGCGTAAAGTGTGGTGTTCTGAACCTCTGTCTTTAAAAAGTACATCATATCAGGACTTTCACAAACAGGGTCTTCATGAGCTGTGTCAGGACATTCATTATGTAAACGACTTGTTACATGGACAGTTAAGTTGGCAATGTCACAGTTAAAATGATATCAGATTATATCTAAATCACTGCCTGTTTGCATAGGGCATTAAATGTGGAGCCACATTAGGACATGCATAAGCACTGTAATAATCATGTCTTGTGACACTGGAGAAATGCTTGTCTGAAATACTCAGAGGACAGCAAGAGTGATGGTATAGCCCGCTAGCGTAGCTTATTATTCAAAGCTGTAACAAAATTTTGATTATAAATGATCAAATGTTTTCAAAACGCATTAACTCAAATAGTTCCCCAGAATATGAAGCAGATGCCCCCAGTGCTGCCTGGGGCCTCAGATGAGCTGTTTTTGACCCAGGCCACACTGACCCAGTCGGTGACAGGGGCAGGGCAGCTCGGAGCAACCCTGCCGGCCCTGGCCACTGTGCCTGGCCCTACATCAAAGCCATTTGGATCAACCGAATCATGGTTACATATACATACATAGATATTTTTATTTTTGAGGTTGAAAATTATTCAAGAAGAATCCTGAAATTATTTATGATGAATAGTAATTATAATAATAATAAAACATAAAAATATTTTTAAAATGAATAGTAATAATAATAATAATAATAACAATAATAACATCTTATATATTATGCTGGAAAAAAAAAAAGATGTGTCTATTAGGTCATGGTCAATTCAATTCAATTTCTCTTTATTGTCACATGTGCATATACATACAAGATGAATAGCACAGCTGTCCTCTTCCACCTCAGTGCAAACATATTAAATGTGACAAAAAATAAAATAAATAGAATAAATTAAAAATTTGGAAACAAGAAAAAAGACGAAATGTGCAAACCACAAAAAGAAATGTGCAAACCCTTCAAGTAACATTAAGACATAAACAAAACAGAAAACATTCAAGAGAAACATTCAAGTGTAAACAGCCAGAGATTGTGGATAAAAAGTGGGGTAGTGCTAAATATATATGTGGAGTAAACAGTTATTGATTGTCCATGTAAAAATATGAGATATATGTGCAAAAATATTAAAGTAACAATTATTGATTGTCCTTATAAAAGTGAGGTTCATAGTCCAGTTTTCTCAGTGAGTGACAAGGGGCTGAGGGGTGGGGGGTGGTGTGTGTGAGTGTGTGTGTGTGTGTGTGTGTGGGGGGGGGGGGGGGGGGGGGGGGGGGTTGAGTCTCCTGACAGCCTGGTGGAAGAAACTGTCCCTGAGTCTGCTGGTTCTGGCCTGAAGGCTCCGCAGTCTCCTCCCTGATGGCAGCAGGCTGAAGAGGCTGTGAGATGGATGGGTGGGGTCACCTGCAATCCTGGTGGCTTTGCAGGTGATTCGGGAGTGATAAATGTCCAGTAGAGGGGGGAGAGGAACACCGATGATCCTCTCAGCTGCTCTGACGATGTGCTGCTTTTTGTCTTTTTGCAGAGCACGGTGCAAGAGCCGTACCACACCGTGATGCAGCTGGATAAGATGCTCTCGATGGTGCCTCTGTAGAATGTCCGAAGGATGGGGGCCGGGGCTCTTGCTCTTTTCAGTTTGCGGAGGAAGTAGAGGCGTTGTAACTGTAAATAAAAGAAGTAGAGGCAGGGAAATGAAGAAGATAATGAAATGATAAATATAATACAGTTGCGTTGTTACATTCAAGTTATATTCAAATTTTTCCACCTTTGCCAATAAGATTAGCCTTTCAAAGATTGGATACTGCATTTTTCCAATCACGTAACTACCCCTCCACTTAGAAGAAATTATTTTATTAATTTAACCAAACTGGTGAAGCTCTTACCAAACACGGCTCACTCTCTTGTCTATGACCATGAAACAGTTAAGTAAGTTTGGGTTCATTGCTGCGTAAATATCCACCTGCTTCCTCTCACCTCACTCATCAATACACAATTATTCTAATGCAATTAAACATGACTCCTCGGCCCTAACAATCAATGGGCATCTCTGCTTGTAATCACAGGAAATGTGTCATCGCGGTCCGGCTGCTGGCTCTCACACCTATAATTAAAACTACACACTCAATCCTGCCCACTCCTCAACCTCAGCATCCTACGTCCAATTATGTACTTCCTGGATGAAATGTCATTGCCAAGCACAAGACAGAGCTCAAAAGGGTTTCTAAGAACAAACCAAGTAGCAGTGTGAAAAAAATAATACTTTTATGAATAACATAAGGTATATACATTGAAATCGCCATTTTTGCTCATCTCCTAGTTTTTTGTATTTTTGAGTGTCAACTATGTATTATCTTTATATATTACTCATAATAGCTATACTTTCTTAATGGACTTGATGCATGAAAAATATTGAATTCATAATGAACAAATAGTTTATTAAGAATGACTCAGGCTTAGAAAGTAATTAATTAATATCCAAACCTATACCTTAGCCCAAACCATCCTTAATGAGCTTTTGTTCATTATGAATTAAGTATTTGTTCTTCGTGGTTTATTAAGGTTAATTCAAAGTTCTAATTCTTTTTTCATATATTCATTTTATTTAGGGTACAAGAGTAAATATATCCAAGCTAGTCTTTTTGTATAACACCTCCTCACATATCCCATGCACTCCCTTACACACACAGTGACTTCACCAAGGAGAAAAGAAACATGTCCCTAAAATAGTCTCTTTTACCATGACTTTGTTTTTGGAAGCAACGCCCTGCAGTGGCCCGTGTGTCAACAAGCGAGTGGGAGCAGAGTCAAACAGGATGTGGCTCTACAGGGAGACAGCAGCTCTGCCAATGCCCTGTGTAACTAAGTGCACAGTGACCAAGTCCAACAGAAGGCACGCGGGCCAGGCCTGTGCAGAGCGGTGTGCAGTTGAATGTGTCTGTTCCAACTCAGCTGCCTCCTCCACATGTCAGACTAATATGCTGCCTGTGCCCTCTCACCACGGGGTAAAATGACCACGTTTCACAGAAAAGACGGTACAGAAGAGATAGGGAGAAGGCTAGTACTTGTGGAGTCATTTCATATCTCAAAACAACTAATAATACAGTCAAAGAATGATAAGAACAATTTGTATTTATATAGTCCGCTCTGAGATATTCAAAGTGCTATACATTGACTTATTCTCCACACTCAGTGACATTAATGTATCTTGCCCAAGGACACAATGTTTGCACTGGTGCCCATATATCACATAAACATTTCTAGTTCATCAGTTAGTCTATTGTTTATTGTTCAAATAAAGTTTTCTTTTACTCTTTTCTGCTTCAAAATCACACTTAGCTAAAGTAAAGTCCCATTTGAACAAGTCTGAAGTGTAGGCAAATAGTGAGATGACCAGGTCAGGGCATGTCCGATACAGAGTGTTCCAGCAGCAGTGGTCACTTTAACAATCATCTCAGCAGAAGGCGATAGTTAATGCTGTGTCACTTAGAAAGGTGCAGAACTCAAAGTCAGTAATATTATGACCATCAGGAATGAACAAATGGTGATAATGATTGAAGTATTATGGGTTGTGACACCTGTTTCATTGGTAGGTGTACCCTTGTGCGTATGAATCAAAACTCTCTGCAGAGCTCTTGAAAGGCTAGCTTTACATTTTACCATTTTACATAGAGATGTATGCAAGCTTTTTCTGTATAGCAGCCACATCTTATTCATTTTGTATGAAAATGTTTCCAGATCTTGCACAACCTTCAGTTTACATAATTTAAAATGCACATTTCAAATGAATATAGAGACAAGAACTGCCACACTTCTTAAACACATTTGCATTTCCACTGGATGCACTGTCTGGCAGCCTTGAACTTGAATATATTTGTGTGTGTTTCCTGAATTTCTATTTATTTTACTCAAACCATCGACCAGTTTACAGAACAATGTTGTGAGTTGTGTTTTTTGGGATGGACTTGTCATTTTCAGTTTCTTTTTAACTGCACTTAAATTGTATGTCTGCATTTCATATAAAACTTTACATCTGTTTGTCGTCCCCACTCGATGATTCAGTATTTTGTGCATTGGTTATATTTTTCCCATCCAAGCACAGACAGTAACCACAGAAACACACGAGAGAGGAAGTGGCACCTCCCCAACAGTCTGATCATTATGCCGCCGTGCACATTAGTGTTGTTTGGTTGAGCAGTGATCGTGTTGGAGCGCTGCTGGGGGACAAACGGCCCAAGATCCCGGGTATACGCTTCACACTGTCACATCCAGGGCAATAACAAGACAACATGGACCCAATGCAGCAAACCATAACCTCTGGAGGAGTCAGAGATTATATTGTACATTGCTTTGTGGGTTGTTACGTTCAGGCTACAGCCACAGGGTATAACCTTATTATAAACTAATATCAATCACTGGTACATGTTCTCAAGTGCAAAATAATTAGAGTGGGTTCCTGACACATAGTTGTTTGTGAGTATAAAAGTGTGTGAAAGTATATAACCTTATGTTCACTTCTTATTGGAACACTTAATTGAGGGCAAAAGTCTAAATTTTCTGATATAGGTACAGCTTGGTCAGACTTTTCCTGGCCTGGAACGTCAAAAATCTGTTACCATGGAGATCCGCCATGTTTCTTGCAAAAGGTCCATATAGATACTTAAGCCAAAATTACATTAAAAAAGGACATGAAAGCAAGCTAGAGCAACTCCATAAACTACTTGATTGCCACTGGTAAATAGTAATACACTAGTGAGTCTAGTTTCATCATTTTGAATGGCCACTAAATTTAATAATTAGCATCTAACACAGGGGTCCCCAAACTTTTTCCTCCATTGAGCTACCTTTACTAAACGTCAATGCCAGAGAGCTACTCATTTTAGCGGCCGCAAGAAATTGAGTAAATATTATTGCCTCCCCAAGCCTTAGATGTGGTACAGTTAGATACCTATTAAACATAAACCATTGTTCATTTATTAGTCATGAACATGATACATTTACAATGGTAATTAATCATATTTCTGTTATTCAGTACAATGCATATAATTCAGAAATCTTTTGGCGAGTTACTTGGAAGGGGCTGGAGAGCTACTGGTAGCTCCCAAACTACAGGTTGGAGACCCCTGATCTAACATCTCCATTCGATTGACCTTAGACTAACTGAAAATTCTGATCATGTGAGACAACACAATTCAGAGCTCAATGCATTCATACATTCGCAACACTATATCTAAATTGGGCCTAAACCTGGAAATAAGCCAGGACTCCAGAGAACAAGACCAAACCAATCCCCTGTGGGACTGGGATCAGCTGAATATGCTAAATTATAGACAGTAGGAGTAAATGGACATATAGACTTCCTGGATGAGTTGATCAAATTGGAAATATTGCAGTAATCTGAATAGCCGTTTGTCTGCACATAGTGTGCCCCACCTGATGCCCCCAACCCAAATCACAATCACCCATTAAACACGAATCATAAGTATAACCATCTCATGACTTTCTGAGTTGCATTTATTCATGTTCAGCGCATTTTCTTAACAACTTTAAATAATGCTTTATTTCCAGCCACTTGAGCATGAAATTGACCATGATTACGAATAAGCCATAACAGCACATGCATGTACCAGTTAATCCACATATATACATGAGTAAATTATCAGAAAACACCATGTAAAATTGTCATGTAAAAAAGTTCTATTGCTGTCAATTTCAAGGTCATTGCCTATAAAGAACCACTTACTTACCACACCTCATTTTCTTCTTAGAGTCCTAGTAAGAAGGTCTTCACAGCGGGCACTTTCTCAGACCAGCATGAAGGCTGTCATTTCATTATTTCAAGTTTGCATCATGCTGTGAAAGATCAAAACTACGGGCGATGTTCTTATGTGGTCACCAAATCCATTTTACATTAGGCCTATAGTTTTTATTCCATGTCCTTTGAGTCTGTGTAAAGTCAGGACCCCTTTCAAATCCCAGTCCATACACAAAGCAGACTTAATATGCAAAATGGACCTTTCAGAGCTTTTATCCATGTTATAGTTGTTTCCCCTCATTTACCCTCTCAAAGTTGTTTTTGGAGTAATTTGAACATGTTTGAGCAATCTTTGCTTATTTTCAAGACACCATATTGCTGATTAACCCCCTTTATTACCGCCACTGGCATACGTTCACTGTATTTACTTCATTCTCCAATTTTATTTTCTTAATCAATGATACACATAGGATTCAGGATCACATACTCATTTTGGTACAAATAAAAAAAAAAACATGGCTCACTAGTGTGATGTGCAGCTATCCATCACAGGTGCCGACAACTTCACGGCTCTTTGTTGTGATGACGTTTATGGCAACGTCTGCTCCCATTGGGCTCAAGGTGTCTGAAGTAACAAAGCTGTTTATTTAGTACAGTTCAAGTTTTGTAGCTGTTATCTTCTAGCCTATTGACCTTATTGCACCCCACCTTTTCTGTAAACGCAACTAAACCTCGCTTTCTGTGTGGTGGTACTTCCGTTTTGGCCCTGAAATATTTTAGAAAGTTGGTTGATTTGTGTCAAATGTTCAATGTTTATGTGCAGTAACAAGTCAACAATGCACCAATTCCCTGGAAAGCTTTAAAGTGGCTTTTATAGTCCATATAGAACTTATTTACTGTCAAGATCGGTATCCCCATGTAACATACACTGCCTGGCCAAAAAAAAACAAAGTCACCATAACAAAACAAAAAAAAAAAAAACAAAAAAAAAGGCCACACACTCAAATATTTGGTTGGAGCGCCTTTATCTTTGATTACACATGCATTCGCTGTGGCATTGTTTCGATAAGCTTCTGCAGTGTCACAAGATTTATTTCCATCTTGCATTGATGATGGTCGAGTCTGACCGCTGCACAAACCCTTCTCTAGCACATCCCAAAGATTCTCAATGGGGTTAAGGTCTGGACTCTGTGGTGGCCAATCCATGTGTGAAAATGATGTCTTATGCTCCCTGAACCACTCTTTCACAATTTCAGCCCTATGAATCCTGGAATTGTCATCTTGGAATTTGCCCATGCCATCAGGGAAGAAAAAATCCATTGATGGAATAATCTGGTCATTCAGTATATTCAGGTAGTCAGCTGACCTCATTCTTTGAGCACAGACTGTTGCTGAACCTAGACCTGACCAACTGGAGGAGGGCCGTCCCTATTTGCTTTGTTAAATCCAGGTAGTGACTTTTTTTTTTTTGGCCAGGCAATGTAATACAACCCAAACGATTATGGCGGTGGCAACTTCTGGAATAAGATAAATAGGGTTGGCATTATACTAAACAGTGTTTTTGCTTTTAACCATGTTATAATGTTGTATACTCATCAATAATGTCTATGGATCTGGATCATTTTCTAACATTTCAGTAATCTTATATCCCCTCCATTGGGCTGGCAGAGCAGGCTGATGAGCAGGCTGATGAGCAGGCAGGCAGGCAGGCAGGCAGGCAGGATCTGAGCATAGGGAAAAACACTTTCAAAAAATATCAGAAGAGCCAAGTGACAAACTACTAACAAGTAGTGTTGATCAAACAAACTGGCGAGGAGTGGCTCTGGGGCTGCTCTTCTTATACTGGAGGTAGATTGTAGATGGAAGCCAGGTGTGCAGTTAGTAACTATGCCCGGACAGGAGGAGACAGATGACAGAGGATGAGGGGGAGACAACTGGTAGAGCAGGACTGGACCAGAGCACACTGTGACATTAGTATTCTGAATATGTATCTTTGGAATGTGTATTTAGTTACTTTTCAACACTTTTCAATACCAAGGCAATGAAGTCTAAGGTGGTTTTAAAAAAATTAAATAATGCACAATCATAGTAGACTTTTATGTTTTCAGTTCAGTATTGTGTGTGCACAGTAAAAGCTCTTCTAATCTCCAGTGGCAGAGACATACCTCAGGAAAAAAACACTCCACAGCACACACATGGGCCTGGTCTTCAGTCTGTTTGCAAGCAACACTGGAGGATATGTTATGCAACAGATTTGCCCTCAAAATATGAGGGCAAATCCATATATCAGTACAAAACATATATCAGTAAATTAACAATTAGTGTCTTGCTTATGCCTTGCCAGATATGATTCATTAATTAATCACCATAGGAACATGTTTTGCAAGGTGGCAGTAGGTCACTGAGGGCCCGCTGAATTGAACTAGTTTAATGAATCCACAGATATAGTAAAAACCAAAAGTAAAATCTGTCAACTGGACAAAAAGTTGTAGGAGTGAAGACATCTTGCTGCTCATCCAAGTCACTTGTTCAGTTCTGGTCAAATTGCTGGTGGACACTGCCTTATAGCTATCTGAAGGGAGGAGCTAACTATACTCAAACTCAAACAGCTTTTGTTTACAGTTTAAGTATGTAGGTTAGATCTATTGAGCTACTGATGGTGTTTTTGGCCTCTCAAAATTCCACAGAGAAGGACTACCTCTCAGATTCTATCACATACAATGTGGCCAAACATCTGAAGGCCATTCTGGCTGCTCTGGTGGCAACACGGAGCACAATAGTGAGAACACAGCAGAATTTGTGAGCAAAATCAAGCATCTCCCTTTTGATCCAGATGAGACCATGGTTTCATTCGATGTGACCACTCTTTTCACTTGTATCCCCACAGCAGTAGTGGTGGAGGCAGCAAAGAGGAGGCTACTGCAGGATACTAAACTAAAAGACGGAAGTAAACTGTCATCTGACCAAATCTGAAAACTGCTGGAAATTTGTTTAAATACCACATATTTCCAGTTTAGAGGAAATTTCTATAGGCAAATCCACTGCTGTGCCATGGGCTCACCTGTCTCTCCTATTATGACTAAATGATATGGAACAATTTGAACAGGAGGCATTGGCCTCATTTCCAGGTACTCCACCCACACATTGGTATCAATACGTGGATGACAACTGGACTAAAAGCAGAATTCAAGATCTGGAACACTTTACTGCACATATTAATGCTGTGGATCCAAACATCAAGTTCACACAGGAAAAGCCAAGAAGAACAAACTGGCCTTCTTAAGCAGTAACAATAAGAGAGGACCGGTGTCTCCAGGTAGAAGTCTTCAGGAAGCCCACACACTGACCAGTAACTGCTGTTTGATTCACACCATCCACTGCAGCACAAACTCAGAGTTATCTGTACACTACAACACAGACCTCAAGTGGTGCCCACAAACACAGAAGGAAAAACACGTGGAGAAAGCCCTCTTGGCTTGTGGATATCCAAAATGGGCCTTCAATAGATCTAAGAGAACTAAGAGAACTATTCCTTATACAGCGAGTGTGTCTGAAAAAATTCAGAGAATTTTCAGACCTACAGTCTATTTCAAACCTACAAACACTTGAAGACCAAAACTGGTTCACCCAAAGGACAAAACCCCAAGCCATAAACAAAGTAATGTGGTCTACTCCATTCAGTGTAGTGAAGAGTGCAGTGAGTGTTACATTGGAGAAACTAAACAGCCACTCCATAACATCATGTACCAACACTGGCGCGAGAGCTTCTGTGGACACCGTACATCTCCATCTCAAGGTTACCTATAGGTGTGAAAAACACCTATGGGTAGCTCAATAGACCTAACCTATATACCCTTCTACAATTACTCATACAACTTTTTGTCCAGATTTTACTTGTGGCTTTTACTATGGATCAAACCTGGATGACTGAGAGATTACACTGAATCCAGAGATAGGTATTTTTAGTGGTACAAGTATACAACGCCGTTTATGTGTGCATCCATTTGTTGTACAGTGAGGTGAATTGGGACAGCCGCCATGCCTCTGGGAGCACTTGTTTGCTGTTTTATTCAGGCACAGATCTTGCAGTGGCATGAACCCTTGCTCATTGCCTGTGGGAGCAACCAAGCAACCAAGTCCAAATGTTTGCACTTTGAACAGCTTATGAACGAAACACATAAACATGTATCATTTCTTCCTTTTAACATATAAAAGCAATCCATCGGGCTACTACCAGCTGCTGTGCAAGGCTTCCAGCATTACAAATCGCAAAACAAAATAATGAAACTAATTTGATTTGCAGAGTTCAAAGAGGAAGCAATTTAACAACTCCACGGTGAAGTTTTGAAGACAGTGGGGTCTAAGTAAACACAGCCATAATTGCTCTTGCTTGAGTGTTTTGCTTCGGCCATTTTTAATGAAAGGCACATTGACTTTATCAGCAAATTGAAAATAGCCTGGGAGAAGGCAGACAGGTGTGTACGGCTTCCACAATATCCGTGTATAAGATTAATGTTGGTGGATGATAAATAAGCTGATTAAAAGTCCTTTGATTCAAATAAAAATATTCATAAGGGAAATAAAAAGAAGTTGTAAGGGGCAGACTAGCTTGCAGGCACAGAATAACTTTTGACTACCTTAAACTTTTGAAGGAACTTGAAGACGTGGAGACATGAAAAAACAAACAAAAACGAGTCAAATAGGCCCATTGTAAGTTGAAAGGGTTTTTGTGTGTGTATGTGTGCGTTTTTGGGTTTTTTTGTTGTTTTTTTTGTTGTTGTTTTTTTTTTTAAACAAATTGGAATAACGTGAAAGCCTAGCCTATCTAGTTTCCGATACAAATTGCCACTGTACTGTATTAATAATGATATTTATTGCTATAGCACTAGTCCATAGGCCTAGTATACATTTAGTAGATTGAATTTTAGTCATTTAGATTATTTATCACAGGTATGGCCAACTTATCTAACCCTTGATATAGTGTTTATCCCTGCATTTGTCCTATTTAAATTAATAAAAATAAAATAAAAATACCAGCAGACCATCCTTTTTGCGGGCGCACATTTGCTCAGCCTTCGTGAATGCCTTTGTTTCTTCTATCGCCCTCTGCCGGCGGTCAATGGCGTTGCAGTCCCAGCTGCTTTGGTCCATCCTCTTTTCCTCCTGCTAGCTCGCCTTTCATGTCACTACGGTGCTACTTGTCTGCGCACACGCACACCCATCTCTTCCTTATGACGCTACAAGGCTGGACATCGAGGGCTTCCATCATAATATTTAACACTCCCGCTCGGGATGAGCACTTGGCCGGAAGACAAAGCAGGGGACGGAGGACGGATGACAAGCGCCAGCCGTGCACCTGCCAGCACTACTCATATTGAACTTTAACGAGCAACACCGACAGCAGCCACGCAACGGGACGGCGTCAAAGCCCACAGCCTCGGACCAGCTGCTCTTACAGGGAATATGTAGCTCAGAAGTGTCCGCCTAAAGAAGTAGTCTGCATTTGATTCAATGTTAAGTGCGTCTGACTCACACTATCTAACAACAATATGAATGGAGGGCGCCACTTGAGCCACTGTCTCGTAATGATTTCATCCAGCTGTGAGAGGAGAGTGATCTTGGACTGAAAAAGCTGTACATGGATGGAGTTTTAGCACAGGAGCGTGCGTAATGCGAGGAGTAAAGAAAATATCTCCAAACCCCCGCGGCTACCCTGTATAATTACACTTTTGTTGGACCTCTATGCCGGTGCTGTGAGATGCTCAAGATGATCCTATTCCGAAAATTCAGAGTATTACTACTAATGGTGTTTTTGGTGGCGTGCACAATGCACATTATGATAGACTTATTACCAAAACTGGAGAAGCGTGCGACTGGAGCGGAGGGCAGCACCAGTGACGGCGGCTGCCAATGCTCTCATCACCCGGGAGGAGAATCACAGAGCTGGGGAAAGAATCGCGCCAGGTCGCCCGCTGAAGCCGGCTGGCCTAATAAACACGCGCTAAGGATCCTCCAGGACTTCAGCAACGAACCTGGCTCCAACCTCACGTCCCATTCACTGGAGAAGCTCGCATCAGCCGGGGACAGAGTGGCTGCGTTGGGGAGAATGAGAGCTCCAGGAGGGCGAGCAGCAGAGCAACACAAGCCGCTCATAGGGGACGCGAGCGGGGGGATGACTGTGACAGCGCACGGTGGATCCAGACTGTTCGCGCTCTTCAAGCACCCCCTGTACAGGTCTGAGCTCCCCACGCTCACGGACGATGACACTTTGTTTAACGTCAACACGGACATTAGATTTTACCCCAAAACCACGGGGAGCCAGGGATGGTAAGTAGGACGACGCACGCACAATAGAGGGACAAGTGGGACAGTTACACTCAGATTAAAGCCTTTTCATTCATGCAATCTCTTGGCTTATAGTTAGCCTATTTCTGACCGGCTTTAACACAATAATATGGGTTATACACTCATATGCTTATTCATTCTCCACAGTGTGATAGTTGCATTTGTCACTCCCTGATTATCATTTATCTTTCATATGCCACTAAGCCCCTTATGACTTGCCCTCATTTAGACTATGCATTGATTGGGATAAAGGAAGTGTTTTTTTGTAATGATTATTTTGAGAATATTGATACTTGTGGCTCCATAATATTGATGGAATGGCCACTGGTGATGAATATATTGGCATATGATCCACTTGAAGCCTACTCTGAAATAACCATATATTTTACCTGTCCAGTTGAATCTGATGTGGAATGATAGTCAATGTTATGTCTTTTTTCGATATTCATGTGTATTTGCCATAACACTAATGCCAAATGTAAAGACAAAGTAAATATTTTGATTCTTGTTTTGATTATAGGCAGAATGAAGAGGGAAATGGTGAGGAGGAAGAGTTCTCTCCTACAGCGGAGGGGACAGCTGAGTCCTATCCAAACTGGCTGCGCTTCCACATTGGGATCAACCGTTACGAGCTGTACCCCAGACACAGCATGGTGCTGGAGGCTCTGCTCAAAGACCTGGTCAGTCAGAGGATCACCAGTGTGGGTGAGTCACCAGCAAAATGAACATCAGTGTGCATGTGTCCAGGGATAACTCACAGCAGCACTTTAGACACAAAGCAATAAAGGCAATATTATTTATGGCACTTTTTACAAGTCATCCTCAACACTGATACAAGATTTACACTGAATGGTGCATGTTTGATGCTAAATCCTGTTTGAATTTTGGATTAATCTCTCAAAATAGAATGGATTAATGCTACAATCTGTAAATTTATTAGATTTTTTTAACCAGTAGATGGCAGATGTGAAACCTGCACCCCTCTCCCCTGGCCGTTGTTCAGGCTCACCCAAGGGTGATTCTAGGCTTCCAAGTTTAGGGATGCTTAGCACCAGGGGGGTAACAACAGGGCAATGCATGCTCCAAAATACCATACCATGTGCTCCAACATGCTGCACTCTTTCTTATCCATCTCTTTCCGCTTCTTTATATCAATCTATCTCTTTAGATAAGTGGTTCCCAAATTAGCATAGATGTTTGAGTCAAATCCTTCTTGTAGTCTATGGCCTATTGTTTTGTTCCCCTCAGTCCTTCTAATACTACTACTTATTAAACCATATCCCAAACTAAAAATAAACTCTCCTTTTTTCTTTGTCTCTCTCTTTCTCTGTCACTCTTCTATAGTTGTTTTTTCCTATGGTTGAACTGTGGCTTGAATAAATATGTGTGAATGAATTGGTGTTATTGTTGTCTGCCAGGTGTTTTTATTATGTGAGTGTCATTCTCACTTTTCCCTTAATCACTAGGTTTTGATGTTTATGCTGTCAGAGTCAGAGTAGAGAGGTAGTAGATTGAATATCTCATTAAGATATTAGTGTCACATCATTTAATTTTTCTTATACTTGACAATAGCCCTAATTACTTATATATTTCCTATGTGGCCTGTATTTCCCAATATATTATATTGTGTTTTCTGTGAAAGGCATAGGCCTACATGAATAATAGTTGTTGATGGTAGAACATTTGACAGCGTGACTTACATCGCCTGTAGATCTAGCTCTGAATCACATTTTTCTCCTTGGTCTAATCCAGACTGTAGTCTGTCAGCAGTCACATTTCTGTACCAAAAGCCCAATGTAATCATGTAAACTATTTAAAAATGATGTATTATGTCGATAGGAGTAAATCCAAAAGCTGTTTACAAAAGCGTGTTCTTGCTTTGCCTGTTCATGTGCACAACATGATTCTGACCCATTATACAGAGGCGGGTCTTAGAGCTGAGATATGCAGTACTATTTGCTGACAGTGCGCACTGGTGCCTGCTTCACAGATGGGGGAGACATGTGTCTGCAGAGAGAGACTAATCAACTAAAGGTTGTTTATACCGCTGCAAAGCATAGGAGACAGTGTGACATTCTCTCACCTGTGGTTTCTGGTGTTCTTCTGTCAAACCAAAGCCGGCACACTATCAGACAATAGTAATGTAGATATCATCTAGTGGTGTTATAAGAGAATACAGCAGGGCCAGGTTGGCCAATATAATTACAAATGGTAGCTTTAAATACAACTTCTAAACTGTAATTATTTTCGTCCAAAGATCAGTGAGCCCTTATGGAGTGTGTTCACGTTTTTGAAACTTAAAGCTATTAAGATGCTATTACCTTTTCAAAAGTTACAAACAAGTTCAAACATTTCAATTGCATTTTAATCACTATCAATCACTCATAATCACGTCACATTTATGTGTCTTGTCTCCTTTATATCACCTCAGCTCTGGGCCCAGACAAGCCTATAAAATATGTCTGTCTGCAAAAACGAAATCACATCTGAACTTTATGAGTGTTTGTGCTTTGGTGCCCCCTAATTGGTGCGCACATAGCACTTATCTGTCTCACTAGAATTACCAAACACACATGGAGTCATTCCTTGTTCAGCATTTTCTTCATGGTGTAGTGCTCCATACCTGTCTCTCCTCTTCCTCCTCTCTTTTGGGTCAGCAGTGGCTGTTTTGGTTCAGTCTTCGGATGGACCCATACATCATAGGCATGGGAGCGTGAGGGGGCTCAGGTGAGGCGGATTTATCATCACAGCAGGAAAGGGTGACACAAGCAGCGCCAGGAAGAGAAGAAGACAAGGCAATTTGTTTGTTAGGAAAGATGTACAGTTATAGTGGATGTATGGAGACTGGCAGAGTGGTTATCATTGCACATGATAGTGTTATGTATATGAATTATAATAACATTTTTAATAGATGTAAAAAAGGCTTCCTAATGAAAGAATAGTTTATTAAGAATGTGTCTTGGCTCAGGCTTAGTAACTACTAACTTACTTAAAGTATAAAGTGGTACAGAGTTAGGCATAAATGATTGTTTTTGGTGACCCATGACCACTCTGTGCAATAGACATGGCGGACAATGTGTCAAAAAAAATGTTTTGCAAATATGTATAATTTGAACATCGAGTTAATCATCAATAAAAAAAAAAAAAAAAAAATCTACTTAAAACTAAAAAGAAGAGAAATTTGGGAATCATTTTTCAAACAGGGGTGCTAAGTGGTATATATATATATATATATATATATATATATATATATATATATATATATATATATATATATATATATATATATTTTATATATTTTATTATATTTTTTCATATATATATATATTTATATTTTTTTTTTTTTTTTTAATTTTTAATTTTTCTTTTTTTTCACTTATGTAATTTTGCAGTCGTATTGTGCAATAGTTAAACATTTCAAATTGTAAAAATACCACCTAATAATTGCTAGGAGAATGATGAAAAAATGTTGCCCACCTCTAAATAGATGCTATGAGTAATTTGCAATGACAAATTTTAGTCCTGGCAACAGTAACAATCACTAAAATTCTTAGAAAAAACAAACAGTCGTCTATCAATCATGTATGGCAGATGGCCTGTCACATAAGCCAAGTCATTTTCGCAAGTTAGATCACTGCACACATCTAAACACACAATCAAGAAGGATTACTTTAGCATTAGCCTTTTATATGACCAGTACTAAGGCAAGCACTAAAGACAGCCCCTTGTGGATTGTGGCTTATAAGGTTCAAGGTCATGTTGTTGAATCGTCTCTCAATCCACAAAGGTTTGGCTGTCCTGCTATATCAAGTTTAAAATATTTCTCCGGGCCATATTCTCTGACAAATCTGCCACATGCCACTGCAGCTATAATGCTCCTAGTGTATCTGTTCCCTCCTGGAGATGAGAAGCGCGCACTCACTCATTTGGGGTCATTCGGGTCGGACTATGTGCAACAGTGTATGTGAAATCCCGGCAAGCTTTTGAAAATGAGTCACGGTAAATTGCATGTGCTGCCAGGGGTGAGTAAGACGAAGCCAAGTCGTCTTAAGAGTGGAGAAAATTAATGAAAGCATGACGCCCTATGTACCAGCAGGAAGTACGCTGTGACTGAGCATAACAGGCAGCATAGCAGGGGTTCAAACTCATCAGTACATGCACTTTAGTCATGTCATCTGATTATGGCTGCATATAGACATTTATTACCATGAAAAAATATCTAGGCTGTGTATTTTCTCTCCATTAAATACTTCTCAAGTCTATCATCATACAAATACAAATTAGATGTAATAATGACATCAAATATAAGGATTTTGAAATTCACAATGTGATCCCTCATTCACTGGAATGTGTAATATTTTGGATGGTGCAATGAGTGCAATGTGTAGAATGTGCAATATGTGGGATGTGCAATGAGTGGAACTATGGGAATGGTACGGTTTTTATTTTGACCCTTCTGTGACCCCAGCCCTTGGGACAAAGGGTGGAAATTAGCCTTTAGCTATAATGCTTTGTCCCAAAAATAAATTTTATTTTTTTTTTTTTTTTAATTACCCAGGAGTGGTCCAAGGTATCAAAGGTTTCTAAAGTAGTCATTTGGGCAATGTTTTTCTAATAAGATCTTTTGGGTGCCATCTGAAAGCCATTGTCAAAACGATGATGACATTTCTAGAAGTTGGTGGGTTGCAACTCTCCCACTAAACTCTGTGAAGGGGCATGGAGTGAAACATTTTCTCTTCCAAAAATGCATAATTTAACTCCACCTCTGTCTGTTCTGTTATAACTTTATCTTAGACTTGGAGTTAGTAGGTTAAGACTGTATAACAATAACAATTTAACTTTGAACAATTTAGATTCAACAATGCACCTGCTAACAGATCAAAAATAAACTGGGACAAAAACCTAAACTAAACATGGACCGGACCAGAATTAACCCAGGACTAAACCAGGATCAAACCAGAACTAAACATGGACCGGACCAGAACTAACCTAGGATTAAACCAGGATCAAACCAGAACTAAATATGAACATGGACCTGACCAGATCTAACCCAGGACTAAACCAGGACTAAACCAGGATCAAACCAGAACTAAACATGGACCTGACCAGATCTAACCCAGGACTAAACCAGGATCAAACCAGAACTGAACATGGACCTGACCAGATCTAACCCAGGACTAAACCAGGATCAAACCAGAACTAAACATGAATCTAACCAAAATCTAACCCAGGACTAAACCAGGATAAACAAGTGTGACTTCTTTCATGGTTATCAAAAGTATTCATAAACAATTCAATTAACCGTATAAAACACTGAAAATAGTGTTTGACTTGATTTTTTTTTTTTTTTTTTATCTTGCAGCCATGAAATCAGGAGGTACACAGCTGAAGTTGATTATGACTTTCCAGAACTACGGACAAGCACTGTTCAAACCAATGAAGTAAGTGTGTTTTCTGGATACTGGTATTTACGCTTCTTAACTTCATATATCACATCAACACATAGTATAATTTGCCTCACATTTTTCCATTGTATGATCCTATCCTTGTGGGGAATCAACTCTTTGCTTTTTAATTATCGTCTTCAGGCATTTGTGTTAATTAAAATGAGCACTGAGCCACTGTGACAATGTCTAAAGGGAGACAAACTCTACTGTGTGCCAGTATTATAGACTACATAAAACATCGATCCATCTGTGCCCTTCACATTTGAATATAACTTACTTAAAGCTACCATCTGTATGTTTATTTGATTTTTTTTTACCAGTAGATGGCAGTTGTGAAACCTGTTCCCCCCTCCCTCCACTTGGCTTTTGTTCAATCTCACCTGTGCCTTTGGTCTTCTTCTGTCAGGCCAGAGTTGGCACACTGTCAGACAGCAACTACCTCAGATACCATCTAGTGGTAATATGTGAGAATATAACGGGGACGGCTCAGCCAATATAATTACAGATGGAAGCTTTAAACTCCTTTAAGGTCCCTTCATCCATTAAACATAATACATTGTTTACAAGTGTCCCTCAGAGATTATCCCCCAATCTCTGCCAATCAGATCATGCCCTGTCAGTTTTAAAACATGCCCACCCTTCAAAGTGCACATTAGCTGCCAACAGGGACTATTAACATCACATATGACATGCACTGAATATCTGAGTAATGATAAATATACTAGAGGTGACAGGCATGTAGCTTCAAGCCAACATGGTATTACTGCAATAACATCAGCATCTATGTGGAAAGCTATATGGAGAATGTACCAGAGCTGGGCTTTTGGCAGCAGCAACAAGAAGCCAATGTCACATAGAATGTCAGGAATTATATGGATAAATGACAATAATATAAATGCAAATGTCCATATAAATGTACGTATGATTTACAATAGTACATTGCCATAACTATTTCATAAGGATTACAAACCTGTGGTGATCAACAGAAGCTGGGCTAAAACTCCAATTCTTACTCATTGAAATTATGAATCTATGTATATTTGTTTTATCTTTATTTATACAGGGAGGGGTGCAGGTGTGAGTATAAATGTTTGTTACTAGAATATTGAATTGCATTTGTGGCTCCAAAGTATCCAGTTTTGCATGTCCTTGAAATATATTCCATTTTTATATGAACCTATGCTTTGAATTGACATTGATGGAGAAAAAGGCTAACCACCCTGTGCCAGTGTGCACTTATTGTTAGTTATGATAGAGAAATTACTGAGGGAGATTTGATGCCAACCAGCAATTTCACAACAGTCTTTCAAAAATAGTCTATTTTTATTGACTTGCTTTATAATAAATTTTGAATGAAATGACTTCATGTTGATAAGTTGTTTTGACAGTAATTACATATGAAGCCTGAATTATGATTTGGTCTGCGCACATGTCTCTATTTAGGCTGTCATCTCCCTTTGAGCTTTTACACTCTGAAGAATCTCTCAAGAACAAAAAACAAAAACAAAAAAAACTTTCAAATGTAAAAATATCACCTCTTGTTCTGCTTTTTGTCGAGAACATCAGCCGGTTTCATAGTTTCTGTCAGAGAGCACTGATGTGTCCCATTTTTCCTCTTCATAAAAACTGGTGCATTCTGGGTACAGTAGTTCAAACCATTTCATCTGCTATTGTTTCGCATTAGCTGTCCCATTGATCACTGTCTAGTGGTGCTTAGTTGGAGCACGCTTTGAAGCTGCACATCTCCTTTGAGTTGATTCAAATGGTGAAGAAGTACGGATTGGAAGACTGCCGGCTGACATCCTGCCAGACATAAGCACTGTGCTGTGTAGTTTGACTCTGGAGAAGGATTTCATTTTTACCTGTCTAAAAAAGTCTACATTGTGCTGAGAAATATCACTCATTTTGTATGTCGTGGGTTAGTCTTTGCTCTTTGCCACAGTCCCATACTGTACATGTGGGGGATGTGGTCAGGAAGGAAAATTTGCTACAAGCAACAACAATTTGGATTTAAGCACAATCCATTTTCATTCACTATCAATATAAGAGGTTGTTAAAACCATCTGCATCTGAGTTTGCATTTCACTGTTTAACTTAAATGCATCTGTCACATACTCAGAAATTGACCAATGAGACAAAGCAGCATATTGACACAAGGATCAGATCTCGATTTGTTTTATTATCATTACTATGAGTGAATGCCTAAACTAATACCTTTTTATTATGTATTAAAAACTTAAAAAAAAAACTATGACAAACAGATGCTGAAAATTGTGACACATAAAAAGTTTGGAAGACAGTGCACAGAGGCAGCTTGCCATAACTTTGCTTCTCCAGCTGGAAGATGCTATGTCTCTATCCCCATGTTCCAAGCCCGCGCTGTCCCATGCCTGCCAAAGGAACTCTACATAAGCCATAATGTTCATGTCCTGCTAATTGTTTTTGTCAGATTGAGGGTTGGGATTGAGGGAGGAGCTGGAGGCCTCAGATATGCAAAGAAGAATGATTTCATGTAGCATGCCCACTGCACTGCTTTTGGATGGGGCTGATAGGCCAACACTGGAGGATGCTTTATGAATTGCAAAAATAGCCCTGGTGACTTTGATCATGTTTGTTTGTTGTTTTCATGCTGTGAGCTGCTATAAGAGCCGTAGTTCTGTAGTTTGAGTGCATGTATATAGTCCATGTTGAAGCTATAGGCTAACTCAGACAGTTCCTTTGTGCTGTAGACTTTATTGTGTTATAATTTGTGTTCCTTATTTTTACTTTATGGTGACAATGTATTACTCAGAAAATTTTTATCTCTTTACTCAAGTAAAGTTTTTGGTACCTTTAATATACCACAGTTTTACCAAATTGTAGCAACACCTAATTGAAAAGCATTAGACAAAACAACTATGAAAGTATAAAGTATACAGTATAAGCTACAACAGTGTTGTGTAATACTGTCAGGCCCTAATCAAGCCCTCTGTACGGTTAGCATCTATTTATCTATTGTAATATTGTGGTAGTGCTCTGAAGGGGGCATGACTTAGTGAGGAGAAACAAAAGTGAAACAAATTAAATATGTTACTTCGTTCTTTTTGGTGAATATAGTATTTTCAAACAATAAAAGGTAATCTAAATATGTTTTCTGTTAGCAGTTAATAGCCCATACAGGTGTAATCCCTCCTCTTAAAGTTTAATGCCAAGTAAAATAGGCAAGGCAAGGCAAGTTTATTTGTATTGCACAATTCGTACACAAGGTAATTCAAAGTGCTTTATAGAATAAGAAAGACTTTAAAACCACAATATAACAAATCAAAACATAAATAATAACACTACTGGGGCCCAGCCCCATCTGACCTCCGACCGTATGTCACCAGGGTGACACTCGGTGCTTTCCCCAAACCCAGTGCTGAACACCAGAAGTAAGGGATGCCGTCAGGCTGAAGAAGGAGTCCTATCGAGCCTTGTTGGCTTGCAGGACTCCTGAGGCAGCTGATAAGTACCAGCGGGCCAAGCATGCTGCGGCTTGTGATGTTGCAGTGGCAAAAGCTCGGCGTTGGGAGGAGTGCGGTGAGGTCATGAAGGAGGACTATCGGACGGCCTCAAAGAAATTCTGTCAAACCGTTTGACGCCTCAGGAGGGGGAAGTAGTGCTTCACCAACACCGTTTACAGTGTGGGCGGAGAGCTGTAGACCTCGATTGGGGATGTTGTCAGATGGTGGAAGGAATACTTTAAGGATCTCCTCAATCCTGCTGCTGCGTATTCCGAGGAGGAGGCTGAGATTGGGGATGGGGAGGCAGCCTCATCCATCACTCTGGCTGAAGTCACCAAGGTGGTTGGCAAGCTCCTTGGTGGCAAGGCTCCAGGGGTGGATGAGATCCGTCCCGAGTACCTTAAGTCTCTCTTGATGTTGTGGGGCTGTCTTGGCTGGCACGTCTCTGCAACATTGCGTGGCAGTTGGGGACAGTACCGCTGGACTGGCAGACCGAGGTGATGGTCCCTCTGTTTAAGAAGGAGGACCGGAGAATGTGTTCCAATTACAGGGGAATCACACTCCTCAGCCTTCCCGGTAAAATCTATTGCAGGGTACTGGAAAGGAGAATCCGACTGATAGTCGAACCTCAGATTCAGAAGGAGCAGTATGGTTTTTGTCCCGGTCGTGGAACACTGGACCAGCATTGGGTCCTCAAGGATTCATGGGAATTTGCCCAACCAGTTCACATGTGTTTTGTGGTTCTGGAGAAGGTATTTGATTGTGTCCCTTGTGGTGTCCTTTGGGGTCTGGGGCCCTTTGCTAAGGGTCGAAAGGCAAAGCTATCAATTTACTGGTCAGTCTACGTTCCTACCCTCACCTATGGTCATACAAGCGGCCAAAATGAGTTTCCTCTGCAGGGTGTCTGGGCGCTCCCTTAGAGATAGGGTGAGGAGCTCAGTCATACTGAAGGAGTTCAGAGTAGAGGAGCCAGCTGAGGTGACTCGGGCATCTGTTAAGGATGCCTCCTGGATGCATCCCTGGGGAGGTGTTCTGGGCATGTCCCACCAGAAGGAGCGGGGAAGACCCAGGACATGCTAGAGGGACAATGTCTCTCAGCTGGCCTGGGAACGCCTTGGGGTCCCACCAGAGGAGCTGGGTGTCCCTGCTTAGACTGCTGCCCCTGTGACCCGGCCCCGGATAAGGAAAGAAAATGGATGGAGGATTCCTTTCACTTGGAATATATATTTCTTTAGCATTTTCCTACTACAGAAGTGATTTGTCAACTCCCTCACCACTGTTGCCTTAGCTCGTCCGTCAACGGGTGCAGAGTGGATGTGGTATGTTACAGTTACAGACAGACAGATGTTCTCACAGCTGCAGTCTCACGTGCACACTGGGATCCTGGTACTGTGTGGGGGGTTACTGGGTTCACCCTTCCATCCCATGCCCTGTGCACTGTGTGAAATCCACCAGCACCACGGCACACAGCAGCTGGGTGGAGGCCCTCAAACTGTTGGTGTTACTATGGAGGTAATAACTGATATCTCACACTCAATATCACTTCAGTTTTTACACTGCATTATTTAACAGCGCTCTAATGGTTTTACAGTGAGGGCAAAGGCATCTTAGGATGGTGCATAGATGGACAATATGAATGTGTTGCTGGCTCTAGTGAGACGATCAGACACAAGTTGTTTCCTTTTTATGCTTATTTTTGACTGCAATAGGCTTCTTATCTCACATAGCATTTTATTATGAACATTAATATGGATTAATTATCAATGGTAAAGGGGACATATTATGTAAAATCCATTTTTTTGAGCTTTTAACCATGCCACGGTTCCGTCACAACGAGCTTACGTCAAGTTATTTCAATTGATTCCAGCATGTTTGAGTAATCCGTCATTGTCCTGCATTTGAGGCTAGAGTAAAAGGTGGATATTTGTCTTTTTTTTTTTTTTTTTAACTCCGCTTGTCACAGGGGATTGCATCTCAGCATCAGGCCTTCAGTGCACATGTCTGTGTCAGCTCAAATCTTAAATAACTTTTCTGACAGCTTCACTCTCTCAGATGCTATAACAAAAACACTGGATCATCTTATTTGAGACACCAAACACCCCCCTCCTCCCACTCAGCTGAAGAAACCACACCTCATCAAAATTGTGCATAACAGCGTTCATGTTCTAGTATTTGATCATTGAACCTTTTTGTTATTTGTTAGGGACTGACTTCACAAACTTGCCATATTAATCTCTTCGCTTGAAATTTGAAATTGAAATTTTTAACAACAATCCCGTATTTTATGTTTTAAAATACCAGTTTCTGAAGCTATTGTTATTAAATTATGTTACATTATTTTATTCACAATGACTCCGTGCCAGTTATTGTTTCATGTGGATAGGCCCAGTAATCACAGTGATATTCACCATCTGACAGTCACATGACAAATTTCAGCATAGTATTCTGACCTGTCCTCCAAAGTCTTTTTTTTTTTAATCTGTTGCATTTGTTACATTCTCCTTGGTCCTTCTCTACTGCAAAACTCCACCATAATTCACAACAATCACTCCATATCCAATTTGAACAAACAAGATTACATTTTAAACCATGTTAAATTATTGGGCTCACGTATTGACAAATCTTCCCAAATGAAAAACGTCTTATGTAACATGTTTTGCTTGGGTCTGGTAGAGGACTTGTTTTCCCTGTCTGTGGTGCATGTTGGCTGTGGTTCACGTCTGTATTTGTCGCTGCTTTGCTTCGGTTGTGCCATTGAGCCAGCCCTATGCTATCATTATAGTCTAAAATACTTGACAGGGGAATTCCTAAGCTCCCCACTAAGGAATGCAGTCAGAGCACTCAACTGGAAAGTCAAAAATTCATCTAGCTCCAGGAGGTGAATTTTTAGGAACGTCGGCAGGGCATTCCATATGACTGGAAGAGGGAAGGCAGGTGAAAACACATGACTTTGTACAGTTAATTAAGAGGCATACTCCAAGGAATTAATGTGTGTGAGAAAATGAAGTACTTGATTACAACAATGTTCTTTAATTTAAAGAGCAAAATTAAACCCCACAGTATTCAGTGATAGATAATTAAAGTCTAGGGCTGTGCAATTAATCACATTTTAATTGCAATTGAGATTCAGTCATTTCAGATTGTCAATGTTCAGCTTGGGGTTTGTTTTTTGTTTTTTTTTTTAAATGGAGAGGTGTACCACCAATCATCTGTCAGTAAAAGTATACGGTTTGGAGCAGAGTTCAGCTGTTGTAGACATTTTTCATTACTGTTTCTTATTTATGTTCAGGAAATTAATATTGAAATAATAAAATAATATTTGTTTTTCAAAAGACAAAATAAAATCAAAGAATCCTGATTGACCTAATCAGGATTCGTTTTGTTGTCATATTGCCTGACCCAGTAGTATTATAAGATAGTATAGTCTAAACTGTATTATTTGTGTTCTGTACACATGGGACAAAATTACCACCTCTTAAAATGGCAAGAAAAGCTTCAATATTTGATAAAAAGAGTTTTTTTTTGCCATAAAAGTAGAAAAATTAAGCCTAGTGTTTACTAAACCAGCAAACTGTAGTGTAGCTTTGCAGTGGGGGTTTAAAACAAGAATTTTTTAATTTTTTTTTTATTTTGCTATTTGCTCTTGTGAGGAATCAGCTTTTTACACATACACAATAGTACTTTTGTAACATTATTCCACCTACTTACAGTATAAATGACTTTGAGGACCACACAGATAGCATTATATAGTCTTCATTCACAGTCCTGTGTAAAGCCTGCTCAGTCATTAGAACAGACCCTTTCCCAGGTAGATCGCTCACCCAAATATCTACCCAGACAGCCAACAGTTCCGGGACAGAGTGGAAGAAAGAGTGCTTTGTAACCAGTGGAACTCGGGCCTTTTGTAATCACATGTAAAGGTTAATACATCCATTGTAGGTTATAGGTTATAGGACCCATGCTTGTTTAGGCCTGTTCCCACTCCCGAGCTAGGTGGCAATTACCCTGTACATGTCTACCCCCTTCCCCCTTCAGGTCCTGGGACAGCACAGAGGGAATAGAAGGTGGAGGTGAATACCACTATTGTACAGCAATTAAACCAAAGCAGGCTTCTCTATAGCTCATGTCATTGTCCAACCAGGAAGTGGGAGGAATCCCCAGGTCTGATATCAAGGGACTGCGAAGGTCGGAATATGATCCAGGGGTTTGCCTGGGGCACCCCCCTTGGCTCAATTTCCTCTCTAATGGCTTTGAGCGTTGAGACTCAGACAGCAAGATAATAGAGTCACAAAAAAGCCAATCTAAAACTAACCATGCAGTCAAGGCGATAGGGCAACATCACCTGGTCAGTGGGGCCTAGATCAAATGGATTACAGTGAGAGCAGCCATCCATCCACCAACAGCCGGACAGGCTAAATTTGTACATCTGCTTTATTGATGTTTAAATACAAGACAGAGGTACAAATAGGTACAAAATAAAGAGTTTAAAACTAAAGTACAAAAAAACAAATGTGCAGAGGAAGGATTTAGTCTCTTTATGGGTTTCAGCTTCCTGTTTTTAATTGTTAATTGCAGTAATGGTGCTATATTCTTATCACTCTGAAACACATGGATAATAAACTGTTGATACACATGTGCAAAAATTTCCAATCTTCACTATAACTAACTAACTTCAGTGAAAATTTAGGATTGTTTACCGTTTTTACCTAAAACTCTAGCTGATTATCAGTTGACGATTACAGATGACTATATCTTGAACTTGATAAAAATGTGATTAATTGCACAACTCTAACATTTACTTTATGCTTTAGGTTGATAGGGAAGGAAGTAGCTAGAGAACACGCTCACAGATAGGGGTGTGCTAAAATATCGATACACCGATATGTATCGATATTATTAAAACTTGATACGGTATCGATTCTTTGTTTCCTAGTATCGATATATTCCCCCCAGACGTTACTCTTTATGGGTGAAGAGAAGCGAGAAGCAAGAGAAACGAAAATGTCAGAAAAAATGTTTCAACCGCCTTCCTCCCTCTAGTTAGAAACATGCATTAATGAAAAAGCACTTCATTGTGTTTTTTAATCTTCAATAAATGGAAGATAAATGCACCATTTAATGTTTTTTGTTTTTTTTTTTTTTTTTTTTTTTTTTTTTTTTTTTGTGAAAATTGGGTTGACCATGTAAGTAAGGTTGAAGGCCTTTATTTTTTTCTGAATCGTATCGATTTGAAATATATCATATCGAATCGTGTCGTATCGAAATGGCACTGTATCGAGATACGTATCGTATTGTGGACTGTGTATCGAGGTACGTATCTCATCGGCAGCTTCTTGGTGATACCCAGCCCTAATGACAGACACAGAAATCAAACCTGGGACCTTCTTGTTGTGAGGCAGGGATGCTAACCCCTCAGCCACTGTGCCTTGTCGGTGTTCTTGAATTCACTGATATTTTAGTATGATGTTTACAGCTCTGGTTTTGTAGCCGCAACCACACATCATCATTAGTGGGTGATGCATGTAGACCGCTGTGTGGTGGCATTAAAGGTCATGTTAGAAAATGCTCCTGTCATAAGATGATGTATGGACAGAGGCTCAGAATGCGCCTTTTGCACTATAGGCCTCTCAGAAATCAAACTGCTTTTATTCCTTGTAGATCACTTTTTAACAGCATAAGATATTTGGCTTGGATCAGTTTAGATAGACAAAGCTGGACTAGAATGTAACATGTGCGAAGAACACATGACTAAAGCAGGACTGAATTAGACTAGTCTAGAAAATTAAAAACTAAACAAGGTCAGAATCAGGACGACCTCAAGCAAAATCAAGACTACAAAACTGAAAATCAGATCTGAAAAAAGTGAATCATGATTTTTTTTTTTTTTTCCCCTCGTATTGATCAATCTCAAATTTCGATTCAATTCGATCTGGTCTTATTAAAATGGTGTTCAGTTTTCATTTCATAAACAGAAACAATACAGAGTTTTAGTCATTGCCATTTAATACAGAAAGTGGTTTAATTGCGTGAACTTTGAACTCCAAACCACCTGCTTTCACTGACAGAGAGTTTGCTTTGGACCCCTCCCGTAAAAAAGACCCAAGTGTATCCCTGATTTTATTTTTTATGACAGAATTTAAATTTAAATTGGCTTAATCTACAGCCCTACCCATAAGACTCATTTTGTACTACCAGAAGCAGCCTGGGTACCACAATTTGAGAAGCCCTGGTGTACGCAGATGGCCGTATCCTCAGTGAACCAGCTTACAAAAACACAAACCTTGAGACTGTTTTTGCTGCGGTTCGACCACTTCCTCCTTCTCCGCCATCACCCCCTCACACCACAACGACATCTCCGAGCCACCACTTAGACCGCTGATAGATGGTTCTATTTGGAAAATGGCATCTAACCACTAACCGCTGAGCACAACAAGGCCGGTGACAGGTTTAAATGGAGAAACAACACACAAAGAACCTGGATTTGGACGTTAAATGGCTTTCTGGGAAAAACGCCTTTGGAATTTTACTTACTGAAGTTTTAAACACTATTTTTAGGAGACAAAGGAGGTAGTTTTTGGCATTGTGAAATGCCAAATTGAGCTGTTCACTGTGAAGCGTATTCGAGTGGACATGCTGAGAGCTCTGCCAAGTTTAGACTACTCTGGGTTGTGGTGACCTTAATGCACTTTTCACAGACACTAACAATGCCTTTGGAAATTTTCTAAAACAGAAAGCTAATTTAGACTTGTTGTTGTTATACATTTTGTTGCCACCGGAGGCACTGTTAATTGCAATATAGATGCAATAAATGTTACAAAATCGATGAAGCCACTGAAATTGCTCTTGATTTTGTCTTTTTTCATGGTCAATCTGTTTGTGAATCCCTTTTGTCTTCCAATTTGAAGTATATATCAAAAATAGCTCAGAGTAATTTTGAAGTGGTCCAAAGAAGAAGTGATGCATGTGGAGATCAAATGGTGTCCTGACATATAGACAAGCTGATATAGCTCACATATGCAATGTTAGAGATGTTCATTGTTTTGGAAATCACAGATGCACATTGAGATAAGTAGACATGGTAGATGGTTATTTCTATTTTCTATTTTCTCATTAATACCATGCAGTTCTGCAGTACCGTGCAGACTGATCAAACATCACCATGTATCCCTTTGATTTTAGTAAAGTAACTGTATTCCAAACACCACCAAATGAAAAAGTAACTGTACCAGAATAAAGTTTCTCAAAATGTATAAATATGCATTTTCGGTACAATGGTTAAGTTCCCAATGGTGGGTAAGGTGGGTAACATAAACCAAAAGTTCACACACTGCATTACAAAGTATTTATTTGGCAGTATTTCCTTGCAACTTCAGTTTGTTATTGTGGCATAACTTAAGACTTTTTAGTTTGTCCATGAGGAAATCAAGCTTATGTTTGTGTGTGTGGCATTTCCTTATCTCCAGGTTGAGCTAATGGGATTATTTAGGCTGCGGCACACGGAGATATTCAGCTCCAGACGGACGCATGATAAGGAGCGTCCAAAATGCATCCTCCCAATCCAATTAAGCGGTCCTGGGCAAAGATCAGGCTCTTATCTCAGTGTGCTGGCCCAGACTTCTGAGATCGTGTTGTAGATTTGGCCAAAAGTCGTGCATCTAGGATTTGGCATCATTTGTGCTGTTTAACAACCATTTAGTGATAATAAAATGCATAATTATTTTGGGGGGCATGTAATATGAAGATGTCTTTAAGATAACGTGGTATACATCCAATATTAATTGTATCAACGTGGTAAAACTTTCTATTTTTGTATTTTTTTATAAAAAAAAAAAAAAAAAAAGATTATTAATCAGCAAGTTAAACCAGCTGGACTTTTTCTGAAGCTGACATTTTGCTACCAACCAGGTAGCTTCATCAGGGCTTGTGTCAGTGACTGTGACTCCCACTCTGTGTAGCGTTGGGTGGTAACGTTTTAGTTATGTCACCAAAAACCTGACCTGGAGCATCCTTTGTATGACTCTGTCCCAGGTGTGAGAGAGCTGGAAGGGCAGTCCCCCATGTCTGTTTTGGGCCAGTCTTTCATACTTTCCTCCTTTACCTCTCTTTCAAACCACTGAGGCTCTTGATCCAACAGGATGTGGCTGTAACAGCATTTACAGTGGTGAAACTCTGTGAAGCTCTGCCATTTGAGCTGTGCCTCTATCAACACCACCCTAAAACATCCTCTGGCCTGGACTCTGCTGTGTACCTGCACATGGAGGAGACAGGCAACACTTTTAACAACAGCTACACCTTCCTGTTGAAGAGCCTCAAAAATCTTATGTATCCTATGGATACAAAATGTTGCTGTTTTAACCAGGCTGTAAAATAGCAGCTTTACTGTTTCAGCCCTAATTTTTAAACAATGCAGTCCACATACCTATTCTATCCCCATCGGACAACTTCTTTTCTGATAAAATCCATTAATATTCTAACTCCAAGACTTCAATTTCTTTTCAGTGCCCTAGATACCATACATTTCTCACACTTAGACTACTCCTAGTTTATTGTTTATTTTACTGCATACATTCTTACTACTGTGATGAAACAGATCTGTGGAAAGCTGTCCATGTTCACAGTCAAAACACAGAGATATTCTCCAAAATATCATTTTGTTAACTACATAGGACCATATTATCTTTTACATTGCTTATCTTTTACATTACATATCTTTTACATTTAGAAAAATGATTGTATCTTTCTTTTATTGTGTCCTTATGCATTTATTTCTTGTCTTTGTTGCCTATAAGTTGAGCTGAGCTGTGTGAAACAGGAAACCAATGCTCCCAAACATTTGACATTCTCACAGAATCTTTCACGCTGGATTGTGTGCGTGCAGTTGAGCTGTCAAGTCTCAAATACATTTCAATGACAGGTGTTTTTTTCACTCAGGAATTTTTTTGGATGAGTCATAATTCCAATTGTTATATTTGCAAAACCTGTGAATTGCATGACCAAAAACGAAATAGATTTGGTGGTACTTGGAAAGCCAAATTTGGTGGTTTAAGAGCCACTGCTGGACATGAGTTTTTGTGTTTACAGTTTACCATAAAAAGCTCTCTTTTTATAGGATTTCACATACAGTCATTTGTGTTTACTTTAAGCCTGTCACACGCCTTTTATATGAAAAAAAAAATGCAATAAAGACTTTGACAACTTAATCCACTTAGTGCACAAGCTGTGGGTCTTTAAAAGCTTATAGGTGACAACAAAATACCTTTGACTAACATAATATACGTATCAAACAACCTAAAGTCATGAGGAGGAGGGATTATTGTAGAGGAATTGTCTCATAAGGCTACAGATATTTTGTGCACCTGAACAAAATTAATATTATATTTTTGTATTTGCTCAGTTGTGCTGACAGAGAAGATGCATTTAATTTTTGTGGATAGGCCCAGATATTAACTATAAAGCAATCAAACTGAAAATGTCATCATCACACTTGGACCTGACCTCTCCATCTCATTTGGCTGTTAGAGTAATTAAAAACAATGCAATTTATTATGAAATGATATATAAATATCCTTATTTCAATTGAGGCTGTAACTGTGGCCATTAGGGCTGCACAATATATCGTAAACAAATGGAAATCATAATAATGATGTGCCACAGTGATCAAATCCAAGAATCCAACATTTTTAAGCATACATTGCACATCTAATCGCAATTGCAAGACTCGTCAGAAAAGTTGCTAGATTTTCTTCCAAAATTGTGCCATCTGTCCAAATTTAACTCTTGGACCCCATTTTCCCTTCTCTCAGACTAAGCATCTGAAACACACACACTGTCCACACTTGTGAGGTCTTTGTCCTCCGCCTCCAGGGGCAGTACTGAGCTCTGGCGGTCTCAGATAGTGTCCCAGCCCACGGACACATGGCCTCCTTAAATACTTAACAAAAGCACAAGCCATGAAGCAAAGCGCCAACTGAACTGTGGGTAAAAGGAGTGCGAGAGACTAATGGCAATAGTGTACAATCACGATGTTAGAGGTGAGAAGCATCTCCAAATTGCTTATATCACTATTGCTGTTTTGGTGATATGCAAAATTATCAAACATAAAGATGAAAATAAATTAAATAAAGTAAATGTTGGCTGACATTAAAAGAAACATGCATTGTTGTAGTAAAGGTACAGGATGATGATCTGAGTGCTTTTGTGGTTCATTTTACAGTGCTTTCAATATGGGGTCAGATCATATTATTGATTGATTGTCATTATTGAGTGTTTTATTCTGAAAACAGTTGATCTGTGTACATTGCTGTGGATATTGTTGTCACTGACCCATTATGGCCAAAGTTTGTATTTGTAATTCCTTGAAATATCCTCATAACCCAATGCTGCCATATATTAATTCCAAACTAGCTCACATATTATACACTTTAATATCTAGTAACTTCCAAACTCCTTTTACAAGTCAGCTATGTTAGATCTAACTACCTTCCCACCCACAGTTGATAGCTGGTTTCTCCCTCTTGGCACTAGCTCTGTGTTGGAAATAGCTGAGGCTGAAGACAACTTGTGTAACATCGATTTGAAATTCAATCTAGACACAGTTTCCTCCGGGCCATGGCTGAGTTTTAGATCCCTCTCCAATAGCGATGGTGGAAGACGTAAAAAAGGAGAGAAGCCTGGCAGCTCAAATACTCTGTTACTTTTAGTGCGTATACGCTTAACCCAATTTGCAAAAATCGAAAAAGAACTAATACAGTTCATAATAGTGGTCGTAAATGATTAAATGTGTTTTTATCAAGTCACACTTTTGCAGTTACTACTAATGTTTTGCCAAAAATATTTTCAAGAAACATGTAATAGAAAAAAAAAAATCAAATGACACTATTTTATATGCATTTTTGCTTATTAATAGGAGTTACGAGGCCTTTTAGTGTTACTTATGTAAATAATAGTTTGTTGTAATCTCTGTTTGATAGATCTGTTCAGTCTATGGTTATTTTATTTCTTCATCCTCTCCCTTCTCTCCCTCACATCTGTCTGTCACTTTGTCTGTGAAGTGCTGCTACCTCCAAGTGTCTACACTAACTCTACTAGACTAATGCTCAGACCCTTCCACAGGAGATCTATAATCAGGGGCAAATGTGATGAACATGCTCCATCTATATAAACAGACAAATGCATTCAAGCTGTGGTTAATGGGATGCATGGTACAGTGGTTCGAGTATTGGCTCAGACCCAAAGCATTTGCTGCATTGGTTTAGCTAATATATAAATGTATGTAATCATTTATGTTATTACTTGCTTTTGTTGGCCAAAATTGATCACAATGTTTGAACTTTTATTCAAACTAAGCTGTTCTATAGCTGCAGCTGAAAAATCTGTTGTTAATGTTTTGAGGAAAGAAAAACTATTTTCAGTCTCTGCACCAGCAGAGGCTGATATCAGGTACTGGCAAAGTATTGATTGGATCTGAAAAACCTGGTTTGGTTGATTTCTAATTTAAAGTTGGCATTACAGCTTACAAATATGGGATCAAATTTAGTACATGGCTTGTCTGTGTCACACCAGGTAACAGCAATGCACATTATATTTCAGTTCCAATAACTCAAATAGCAAAACAGCTCCAACTCATCAACAAACTAGTCGTGTTATTATAAGAAAAAAACACAATTTTTAGGTAAGTTGGGGAAAATCACCTTGTGTGCTCAGACCAAGACAGCTGCCAGCTTCTTTTTGTAATGTGATTACAATTTCACTGCACGACTTTGTTTCTTTTTCCCATTCTGCGTGTGTAGCTCTGTTCCCTGGGTCTCTGGGTAGATCTTTTTAATCAGAGTTGAAATCGTGGCTCTCCCCAGTCGAACCTTATCTCCTTTCGTCATTTCACAGCAGACAGCGACACAAAAGTAGCTCTGCTGTTTCTGCTCTCTCCCTGTCACCACTGTGTATCATCACTGTGACATAAACAAGGAGTCAGCGTGGTTTTAAACTTTTAGCCTCTTCACAAACCCTGCTGCAATCTAACATTAAAACTATAGGTTTATAGGTCTGTAAGAGAAGTTTATAGCACAACTGCATATTAGCACATAAGTTTTTCAGTCCCTGGAGATATTTTTTCATCTATTTAAAATTGGTTTACTGGGTTTATCTTATATAACTGTCATTGTGTCATTTGTATAAAGAAGTTTCAGTATTATTGTTTATCATAGTATATCACTATACCAATATTTCGTGCTTCAAAATTTGTTACCATGACAGGCCTACTTTTTCATATTTGTTTTGATACAGGCGGACCATGCATGTCCCTGATTGGCTTGTCCACCTGTCAATCACGGCCCATTGAATTCAGGGAGATTCACCTCTTACCAGACTCACAGCTTCATACTTCCAGGTCTAAACTTGGAAATGGTCTAGCAGTTGATAAGAGTGTATAAATAATGATTAAAAGCAACGTCACTACATCCCATCTTTAAGGTCACCTCAAACCCCCGTGCGAGCTTCTCTTCCACCAGCTCTTTGTGTAAACAGCTTTTTATTCGCTGCTGTGCACTTTGAAAATAAAAGCTCTATTAGTCCCCTCTCCTGGCTCTGCGATCACAATGGAGGTGAATTGATTTATGGGTAAATGCTGCTTTGGTGACATCAAAGAGAAGAAAGGGGACAGGTTATTTTGGCCGTCAATGGTTCATTTCTTTTCAAACAGGCAAAGAACAAGTGAGGACAGAATGTCGGACATCAGTGTTCAGCACAATTACATGGAGACAACGGATTTAAAAAGAGACACATAAAAGCATGCTTGGGTAATGTTGTGTATGAAAGAACATTTGTACTGGCCACTCTGGTCACTACCTGCTTCAGTCAAAATCGTGTTTACGTGTTTCTTTGCTGACCTCTTGTGGCTGAAGTTGGACTGTTTGGCTCTAACTTGCAATGGAACAAAGAAATCACATGCCTCTGCTCTGATTAGGGCCCAGTAAAGACACCTGCCGCCCCTCTATTCCTCACTCTCCTCTTTAGTCTCCTTGGCACTGCCCAATTTTTTTCTCATGTGTGTGTGCAATGCATTTACTAATAAAATGTTTCCTCTGTTTTTCAGGCAAACCCGTGAGCAACAGACACCCCCTGACTTTTTCTACTTCTCTGACTTTGAGAGACACAATGCAGAAATTGCAGCCTTCCATTTGGATAGGTATGCCCCTTTAAGAATGCATTTCCATCATTCTTTCAAACATATAGAGATGCCTAGAGACATCACACACTGGGATTTTTGTGTGCTGACTTTATTCAGTTAATATTACCTTTTAATTTTGTTCAACTTTATCAGATGCTTTTTGTGAGTCTGTTCACTGTAATTTTTATTTATGAAATGTTGTGGGTACCTGCCGTTGGTTTTGTCTGTCAGCAAAACATTCTTTAAGTAGTCATATTTCTACTGGCTATATTTTATACCCAGAAGCAAGCTCATTTCACTGGCAAAACTATTTAAATTGGTCTTCCGTTTCTTTTGCCATATCATAATACTTTGTCACTGCTAATGGCTTCAAAGTTTTCCCCTGCTCTTTGGTGCTGCGTTTGCGTCAGTTGCTCACAATACATGGCTCAGTGTATCCTCTGCAGCACACTCACACAGGTGGTCCTTTGTCGCCATGGGCCCTGCATGACGGTGCACTTTGCCGCTCCTGAATGCAGCTCTCTGAAGGCTAACGTTTCTCCCAGTCTCTCTCTGGTCCGGCTGCAGTCCGATGTACGTGCACACGGCTCCCAGGAGGCTTATCTTTGGCCCGCGTGGGGTCAGCAAACACATAGGGCGACGTGCTAAACAGGAGGTGAATAGGTGTAGTGTTCTGACATAAGAGCATGAGAAAAGAGGCAGACAAAACAGAGTGAACAGGAACGTGGGTAAGGTCGTGGCATTTGGGGAAAAGTGTATACAGCTGGTGTAGTTTTGTATAGGCAAGTACAGTGAAGAGATATGAATAATAATCTTTATGCTTGTTGTGCTGTCTGTGCAATCCCCCAAGTCTGATCCATAGTAAAAGCTAAAAGTTTAACCTGTCAACCAGAAAACATTTTGAGTGCCACGTCATTTCTTCAGTTCAGGAGAACTTAGTTGGGCAGTGAATGTCTTCATTCTTACAAGTTTTTGGCCTGTTGACAGATTTAGCTTTTAGCTTTTACTGTGCTTGTTGTGTTGTTTTAACTGGTGGAGTTAGTGTGCTAGTGCGTGAATGTGTTGTCCATGCCTTTATAACTCATCACAGTCTTCCCTTTTGTCTGTTTCAGAATTCTAGATTTCCGCAGAGTGCCCCCAGTGGCCGGCCGCCTCGTCAACATGACCAAAGAGATCAGAGATGTGACACGTGACAAGAAGCTGTGGAGGACGTTCTTTATCTCTCCAGGTGAGAGAGACAAGAGAGATAAACACAGAGAGACTTGGGGAGAGAAGGAGAGAGAGAGAGAGAGAGAGAGAGAGAGAGGAGAGAGGAGAGGACAGAGGAAGACGGAGAGAGAGATAAACAGAGAGAAGGAGAGAGAGAGAGAGAGAATGAGGAAGAGGGAGCGAGAGATAAACAGAGAGAGAAAGAGGGAGAGAGAGAGAGAGAGGAAGAGGGACAGAGATAAACAGAGAGAGAGAGAGAGGAAGCGGGAGAGAGCGAGAGAGAGGAAGAAAGAGAGAAAAACAGAGAGAAGAGAGAGAGAGAGAGAGGAAGCGAGAGAGAGAGAGGGAGAGAGAGAAGAAAGAGAGAGGAAAAAAGAGAGAAGAGAGAGAAACAGAGAGAGAGGAGAGAGGGGAGAGAGAGAGAGAGAGGAAGAAAGAGAGAGAAAAACAGAGAGAAGAGAGATAGTGAGAAGAGAAGAGAGAGAGAGGGGGAGGAAGAGGGAAAGAGATAGACAGAGAAAGGGAGAGAGATAGTGGAGGAAGAAGAGGGAAAGAGATAGACAGAGTAAGAGAGAGAGAAGGAGAGAAAGGAAGAGGGAGAGAGATAGACAGAGAAAGAGAGGGGGCAACTATAAACTCACTAACATTGTGGTGTTATGTTGTTGTTAAATGTTAAATCGACACTTCTCCTGGATTCTGCTGAAGCCAGCTTGTTAAAGTGATCTAGGTCGTGGAGAAAGTGGGCTATGCAAACTACCTATCTGCAGTTTCGCAAATGTGCAGTATTTGCCTGTTGCCACAAGATGGCAGTAAGGGCACACAACTGATCCAAGGATGTCACTCTCTTAATTACAAAAATTCACATTTACTTTTGAACAAAGTATTGTGTGTGTGTGTGTGTGTGTATATGTACGTGTGTGTATATATACGTATATATATATATATATATATATATATATATATATATATACATACACACACACACATATATATATATATATATATATATATACACACACACACACACACACACACACACACACACACACACACACACACACACACATACATACATATATATATATATATATATATATATATATATATATATATATATATATATATATATATATATATATATATATATATATATATATATATATATATATATAGTTAAATGATTATACTATTTTTATCATGCATTTGGAAGAAAATATTTTACCTCTTTCTTGTCATGTAATGCTTAAAATACAGCTTAGGAATTGGCTGGCAACAAACATGAGCGTATATAATTAATTAATTGTCAGACAAATATGGCATCTATATGGATCTTTTAACATTGCATTAAAAGATTGTGTGTAAAAAAAAAAAAAAAAATGAACAACTATTTATTAATTTCTTATTTCTTTTTAGCTAACAATGTGTGCTTCTATGGCGAATGCTCTTACTACTGCTCCACCGAACACGCCCTGTGTGGTAAACCAGACCAGATTGAGGGCTCACTGGCTGCTTTCCTGCCAGACTTGAACTTAGCCAAACGCAAGACGTGGAGAAACCCATGGAGACGCTCATATCACAAACGCAAGAAGGCCGAGTACGTATTTATTAATGTATTTTAGAAGAAGTAATTATGTACTAACCTTGCCTAATATTTTCCAAATGTGCAGATGGGAGGTGGACCCTGACTATTGTGATGAGGTGAAGCAGACCCCTCCGTATGATCGCGGTACACGACTCCTGGATGTTATGGACATGACCATCTTTGACTTTCTGATGGGTAAGAGAGGTGTCGTTATAATGTTAAAGTGTGTAGGGGATAATTTGATAGTGAATGTAAACTCAGCACCATTCTTACAGGTAATATGGACCGCCATCACTATGAAACCTTTGAGAAGTTTGGAAATGACACCTTCATCATTCACCTTGACAATGGGAGAGGGTTAGTCGGCCCAAGATTTGTTTTATGAGTTAAACTATGTTGTGTATTGAATAATAGGCTAAATTTATGTTGTTGTGTGCCTTTTTTTAAGGTTTGGAAAACATTCCCATGATGAGGTGTCTATTCTGGTGCCGCTCAGTCAATGCTGCAGGTAGGTTGTCAATATTACTATTCACTTTAGTGCTCAAAAACAGTGGTGGCTGGTAGTATATTTTTTATGCCTGTGTATTATATTGTACGCATAGGCCTATATAATTGCGTAATGTATGAATATATGCATATATGTATGTTATAGGCTGTAATACCTGGTCACTATTGGCTGATCTATATGTTGAATAAATAAAAATAATGAGTCACTGAAGCGTCTGCCCTATGCTTGTGCCATGTTTAGTTATCACAGTCAGAGCACAACGCACAGCCAAACGCAATGTTTACGCAGCAGCACAACCTGATCCACCGCTCACAACCAGCCCAAGCACAACAAACTTTTCATTTATTTTCATTTCTCTTTATTTATACAGGGAGAGCATAATGAGAAGACTCAGACTCTCCTTTTCGTTTCGTTTAAAATAACCAAACAAAAAACAAACAAACAAATAACTATGTAAGCTCATTTAAATCATTAAAAAAAAAGTGCAGGTATGAATGTAAATATTTGTCACCAGATTATTAAATTGCATTTGTGGCATTAATGTATCCAGTTTGGGATGCAAAAGCTTTTTTGCCATTTCAGTTCTATTGTGGCCAATTTTTAGACATATAACATCATGAGATCTTGTATTAAAAGTTCCCTTACCAAAGTTTAACAAATAAGTAAGACATTCAGGCTGTCTGTCATTGTAGTTCCTTATAAATACATTTTATACATGTGGTAAACCTACATGTTCATAGAGTGTACAGTGATGGGTTTTGAATTCATCTCCTGTTATAAAATGAAGGGTCGATTGAAAGTGTGTATCTAAAGGTTTCAGAGTAGAGGCTGAAGTCTGTGAGTGTATTAAATCTCCATATATCTCCATATTTTGAACTCACAAGGCTGATATTGTTACAGCAAGAGGAGGCTACAGTCACGACATGAACAAATGGCATCAGTGCAGCTCTAGAGAATGTGTGGCTCTGTCCTCAAATATGCCCAAAGCTAACTAAAACAAGTATCATACCTTGGTTCTCCAGCGGGCTGAAGCAGAGCACAAAATCTATCCATTGTCCTGTTGGTTCTGTCTCCAAACATTTATAATTTAGTCCAATACAAAGAGATGCAACTGGTCCAAGTCCTGGTCCAAATGGGTCCCTGAGGTCCAGAGGTTTACACAAAAGAAATAACTAGCCAGTAGTTGCTAACCAGTGTGAATTGAAATAAGAGTGCCTAGTGTGGTCCTTCGCAAAAAGTGTTCTGCTGAAGAGAAGCCATAGAAGTCTCCTGAACTGCCACCAGTAGAAAGTCAGGTAGGCAGGAAATAGCAAGCAGCAGGCTGAATCACGATAGGTCAGGTGTCTGATAGACATTTATGAAGCCCAATCACTTGATTTGAGTGTGCTCTTGCCTGCGTTCCAAGGAGAGACACCATGGCTATAATAATATAAAGTCATGGGCACAAGCACCGTATTTGATGTCAAAATTTCTCAAAACTTTAGACTCTCCTCCAGAACTCCATTCAGTGTGCACCAACCACTTATAACACAACAAAAAACATATCTAGATATCAGATACATGTTCATTTTACACAAAATATGAAACATATTAGCTTAAAACAAAATAGCGACTTTATTCATTTTTATGTAGGTCAAGTTTGGGAGTGTGCCCCCTATTGATGAGTTGCCACTGCTCAAACATCTTTACAGATTTAGATATATTTAGTTATGTTTATTAAACTTTTTCTAAATACATCAAACTGTTTTTATTTTGGACCCTACCATATGTATTATAAAGCTGTATCAAACATAGTCACCTAATACCTTAATGCTTTTTGCAGAGTTCGAAAGTCGACTTATCTCCGACTTCAGCTTCTGGCCAAAGAGGAGTACCGCCTGAGTGCCCTAATGGAGGAGTCTCTGTCACAGGACCGTTTGTCCCCTATCCTGATCCAGCCACACCTACAGGCCTTGGACCGTCGCCTCCGGCTGATCCTGCAGGTCCTAGCAGGCTGCATAGACAAAGAAGGGTATATCAATGTGGTGGAGGAGGACTTAGCTGAGGTCACAGCCACCCACAGGAGTCCAGGGTACAGGTAGTGAGCCACCTACCGCACAGAGATAATGGACCAGATTTGTGGTACTTTGATTTTTGGGAATGTGCCAAAAAATCCCTCTTCTTCTTAAATCAAGCTGAATTCAGTGAATTCTAAGACCTGCCTGGGTGGACCTTGCTTCTAAGTGTTTTTAGAAACGTTAGCCGAAGACTGCTCTGACCGAAGTTTTGTATTTGTTAGCTACAGATGTATTTTGTTTTATCAAATGTTGTTTATCACATAATGGAGCCACTGCTGTGTTCTGTCATGTTTTAAATAAAGCGTTTCAATGTTGAATATAAAAGACATATCCAAAAATGAGAGTGCATGGTCATGCTACTGGATGATAAGCTGTAGCAATGACTTTATCTAAAGGCGTCATTATCATAATATTGTATCAAAACACATGTAAGAAGTGCAGCTGACTGTATTCAGCAGGACCTTCACTTAGCCTTATGAACTTATTTTGTATGTTTACTTTGTATGTTTTTTCCACTTGGTTTTAGACGGCATATTTTTGGTGTCAAAATGTTTCACTTTCTAACACCCAAATCTAATGTCTCTTTAAGATCTAGCAATTCTCATGATTCATTACCAAAAGTACACTTAGCTTGTGCTTTTGTAGTATTTTACAGTTCATACAATGCAAAATACAAATACTTTATGTTAAGCTATTTATTAATAAGCTACTAAAATTAGTTCAGTAAAATCATGTTTCCATTTTTTTATTTAAATTTTACTTCAGGTACTATTTTTATATTAAGATACTGGACATAAAACAAAGGTTGATTTAAATGTATTGCTGAAATGGTGTCAGTGCAATTCTTACTTTATAGTTTTCTGTTATTTAATTTTATTTACCTTTTTATTTTATTTTATTTTTTACTTCTCTGCTCTCCTGTGTATTGGCTGACACAGTTCTAGTGCAATGAAAGATATATGCGACTTGAATGTTTCCTGGGTTAGCCTCACAGGATTCTAATCTACATCAAGAGAAAGCTAAGACTTCATCATTAAATTGAACAGTTTTTATTTTTTCCGTGTAAATATCTATAAATAATTTGAAGACCAAACTGCACCGAGTTTTCTTCTGTTTTGCTATACTGCATTGTTACTGTGAAAATATGTTTACTACATAAATAAAGTGTGCAATAAAAACAACATATGTGTGCTTCTGTAGCTTTACCTATGTCGTTCATGTAACGTTCGCTTTTTTCTAGCCTTGTATTGTCTGATGTTCTTACATTTATTTTTCTATCTGTGAACTAGGTCGCTGTCCATGGTCCTGAAAACACTTTTATTTCTCAACAGTGTCTGTATGTTTTTCTGTGAGGCCTAACTTCACACATGACAGCTTCATATATTGCTGTGGCTGTGCTGACTATTTTCTCACATTTAACCAGAGGGATGCTTTTTTTCTATAATTAAAATGATTTCTGCCCCAATTGTGGTGAAATTATAATATATATAAAATTATAACCATCTAGGTCCACTAGATGGCGCGCAAACCATGTCACGCGCTTGGGATTATATCAAACACGTTTTATAGAAAAATACAATTCACTTTTATTTTATTATGTCTTTTTAATTTATGTTTATTATTGCATTTTATTTATTTCCTTAAAGAGATTAAATTCAATCAGTTGACACACAGACTCCCGTTTTATTGGTTGTAAATAAAGACACGCCCATTTAGTTTTTCTCCCATTTTAGTCCCTTCTTAAACCACGAGGAAAAGTTATGGGTCGGTCGTGGACGTGGTAATGTAGGTATTTATCTACTGTTCTGAATAAATCAGTTATTATTAGACGGGTAAATCGTGGCATATTTTCAGTGATCAGGAATTATACAAAAATATTTTTATAAAAATACCTTTACTCAGCATTACTTGCGAACAAAACGTGTTGCACACTGTCTTATTTGATGTCTTAGATGTAATGATGTTAAAGACCAAAGTGTAAGCCTCTGTAGCCTGTAACGCATCATTACGCACCATGGTTAACGTCAGAGGCCTCTTTTTGTTGTTGCACTTCAAGCTGAGTAACACTAGGCGGTGCTCTAGATCTGAGCACAATACAAGCTGCAAAACGTGATGCTTTCATAACTGAATAAAAATGAATCCAACACAAACGAGTGGAACTCAGGACGTCACGAGGTGGATAAGTTTTAAATGTTAACTTTATGCATGTTCAATTCAGTTATGTCACATTATGATGTCATAAATATTCCCTATGTTGATGTTGTTTATCTTCTATAGCAGACCACCCCTCTCCTGCCCGGTAACAGTATCCAACACCACTGTCCTCCCGTTTCTATGGCAACAGTGAGCGGTCCCCCTCCTGGTCTGCCTCCCATTGATCTAAAGTGTGTGGTGTGTGTGTGAAGTCGACCCTGACCCCAACACCTCCACCCCGTCGAAGTATCAGATTTATACTTTTGATTTATTACTGAATTACTATTGAACATAACAACCATGCCTTTTAACTTGGTATTGGCTCATTCTCTCAAGCGTTTTAGACCAGTATAATTAGCCTCATATAACACATTGCTGCGTGCATAAACAAGATTTTGATTCGCTAACCTTTGGGCTATCTATACATGCAAGATTGAATTTGTACCCTCATGAGTTTAATACTTAGATGTAGCTAAGATGAGAAATAATTCTGAACGATACTTGAAAGCTGTTTGTAACCCATGTCCACCTCGCTTGATGTGAGAGCTGCAGGCAAACTCACGCTTCACTCAGATCCTCATTGATCAAACAAACCATCCCTGCAAGTATCGCTCCCTGCAACGATTAACCCATCCACAACAGGCGAAGCGCTCCAAATCAGGGCTTGCTATAGCAGCGGTAGAAGTCATACCAATTGTATGTTTTTAAGCAGATCATACCGTATCATGTTTGAAAATTTGAGATTTTAGCCTAGTATTGAAAATGATGAACCAATTCATGATATTTTAAGATAGGCAACTCCCATATACAAGACACTGGGGGCTTTCTTTAACTAACCATGTTAATTTGGACTCATGGCAGGGCAGGTTTGGTTGTAAAGCTGAGTTTTTACACAAAGTAATTAGTATTTTACAGAATAAGATAAATACAGATAAATATAAATATAACTTCACAATAGGGCACATAAGTCCTTTTTGGATCCAGCTGACTCCTGGATCCCTGATGCATACAAATCATCAGTATTGTGCTTTTATGCATTTTTTTCCATTGTTGATCAAAATTATAATCATACAAATTCTTTATTTTTTTCAAAGCAGAGAGGAACACTAAGTCTTAGGAGCAGGGAGGAACTCATAAATTATTTAATGACTAACTATTTTTCCACCTCAGCTAAATCTTGTACTATTTTTACTTTAGCTATAATTAGAAAACAGATCATAAGCATGTATTACTGAAAGCCCAGGTGAAGATGCGCGCTCTGTTTGATTTTTAACCTTTTTAAGTGCTGCTGTGAATGCCCTGGAGGCTGGCGGCAGAGACAGAACTCCCCCCGTTTGTCGTCAAGGTCAGACTGAGGCACATCCTTTAGTGTGCAAAACCTCACGGAGAGAAATTAAACCCCAAATCAATCGCCCTTGAACCAGCGTGTGCGCGTGCGTCTGCCGTGATTGCCAGCGGATTCGTTTTCAAAGTGTGAAGATGTCGTGCTCTGCTCTTTTCTTTGGTTTGTCCTTTTTGTGTGTGGTGCCGTGCCAAGAGCCATCGCGGGTCGTCAATGTAATTGCGCGAGGCACGTTTATGCGCGATGGGGAGGAGAGGATTTCGGCGCCGCTTGTACACTCAATGAATCACCCTCAGATGCACGCAGCCAGATCCAAAATGACCAATGTGCCCTATTGTGACAAGAAAGAGGAAGGTGGAAAGATGGTGATTATTGATGCTAGGATGCAAGATCCGCGGATGTGGCTCAAAGGGAGACGGTGGGAGGAGAAGCAGAGCCCTCCCCCTCTTTCCTCCTCCTCCCTCCTCCCCTCCCGCCTCTTACTCCTTATTTTCATTCATAGCACATCACTGACACACTTGCGGACATATCTCCTTGTACGACACACACAGCGGCAGGCTCAGACAGCTCACCCCTACAGACACAAGCTTGACTTATCCTTTACTCATTTTATGCTTTCCTTCTTGGAGTTATAATCCATTTCTGTTGTGGCTCTGATAAAATTAGAACTATTTGTTAACTATCTGGAACATAGCATGGATTAGTATGTAGATTTGAGGCAACTGCAGAAATCTTTAACATGTACTATTAGACTGCAGTGTCATTAGCTATAATATTAGGTTATGTTCAGATCACATTGACTGTAAACACAAAACCCCCAAAACATGCATGAGAGGCTGCACATCAGAAATAGCTGGTTCAGTTTTTGCCGTGGTGTGCACACACACACTCAGACACACGCACACACAATTCCCAGACACACATGCCCTTCCCCACCACCCACTCAGAGAGGAGGGAGGGGGAGCAAACCTGAGACGAGAGGAGCTTTGAAGCTGCTGTTTGCCCTCTCTCTTTCCCTCTCTCTCCAGAGACAGAGAAAAAGAAGGAGGGATGGAGAGAGAATAGGAGAGAGAGAAGAAGAGAGAGGGAGAGACGAAAGAGAGACAGCAAAAGAGGGAAAGAGGTAAGAGCAGGTGGTCCCACAACACACGCACTCCTCCCATCAGTACTTCACCAATCACTCTCTCCTCCACACACACACACACACACACACACACACACACACACACACACACACACACACACACACACACACACACACACACACACACACACACAGTCAGGTTTTTATGTGTCTTGGGGACATTACATTGACTTAAATTCATTTCTTGGAGACTGATCCTAACCTTAATCATAGCCACTACTTGCCTACACCTCAACCTTACCCCTAACCATAACTCTTTAACCCATAAGTTAACTTTAAATCATGTTGTTAATCTAATAATAAAGGGTTAATTTCATGAGGACCTGATTCTTGTTTCCATAAGGGAGGCGGGTCCCCATGAATTGATTGTATATAAAGATTTAAGTCCCCACAATGTGATAAATAACCACATACATACACACAGAGCAATGGCAATCACTCGAGTCCAGCACCACCCCCATCTGCTGCCTTTCTCACAGCCACCCCGGCAGACAGGCCGCTAGACTGCACAAGGACACTTCTGGGCCGGGAGTGAAATTATAATGTATAAAACCCAACACATAATTTTTGAATATATTTTGTAATGTTTAGTCTTAATCCTCAGAACACAGACCGTTCATGCAATAGCGAGAATGGTAGGTCAAGGTTAATCCCAGCTCCTTAAACTCACAATAATACACAATAATATTTATAAGTATAAGGTTTTTGGTGTTTGGTATTGGTATTTATGTTAAAATGTTTGTCTTGTTACATAATTCATTGAAATGTATTATAACTACACTCTTTTCAATTCTGTATTTAGTTTTTTTTGCTTTTTTCCATGTATTTGACAGATCCGTACACTAATATTGCCTGACAGTGCAGCAGAGGCGGTAGGAAGAAGCACCCCAGCATTTCTCCGCTCCCCTTTCCCCCCTCAGTGCCCACTTGGTGCCCCCTCTCCCAGCTAATTCCGTTATACATTCCCGGACTGGAAGGAAGAGGGGCTGTCATCTAATTGCTTTCTTATTCCCCTGAGTCCCTCCTTGCACCCCACCCCCACCCCCCTTCCTTTTTCCCTCCTTTCCCCCCTTTCCCCCATACGCAGCCCACCCCTCACCCGGCGTGCACTCAACATGGCAGAAGACAGGCTGAGGAGCGGAGGAGAGAGCTAGAGCAGCAGAGGCAGCAGCATTGGCCGAGGGAGGGAAGAGGAGAGAGAGAGAGCGCCGCCAGGCTGCTGCTGACAGGGAATACTGGTGCCATTTTCAGCATCGCAGGGTACAAGGGTTGAGCTTCTCCGCTAAGTCAGCTCCAGAGCCCGGAACGCACTCTCCAGCCAATCCACAGGGGGAGTCAGAGGGACTACAGCACTGAGGATCGCGCCTAACGCAGGTAATTTCACTTTCTTACTAGCTAGTAAGTAAGACATGTGGAGTAAGAGTGGTAGGGTAGGAAAGGGGGCGTGTGTCCAGACTGTATGCTTGCGTGCTCAAAACAGGACAGCATGGGATTTTCAACATTTTTTACATTCCCACGCGCTCAAAAGTCCAAATACGCAACACCTGTCACAACTACTGCATATCCATCTACGATAATAAACGTATGATATCTGCATGGGAAAGACATGTCAAATAGTTTTAAATAGAAAGATAGTTTGTTAACAAAATCTTTGTATTTACCTTATTTGATTTGTGCTTTAGGTGCTGTGCTGAGAATTTGAAATCATGTGTTTTACTGCGTAGTGCTATGAAGAGAAACTGTGTCGTAGCATGCTGTTTACTTTGTGATTGAATGACGGCAAGTAGGAATGACATTCAGATTAAAAAATCCTTCAAAATTATATAACATGTATGAATCAATCTGTCTCGGTTTATGTGTTGAGAACATTTGACATTTCTTAAGTGTTTCTAAATTGAGCATCGTCAGTCTATAAGTAGTGTTAGAGTGAATGTACAATGCTTCCAAGTGTAGTTTAGTTTAATGTGTTTAGTATGCACATATGTACTAGAGCAGTGTCATTTAAAGATCAACGAGACTGCAGTGTCACTGCTGACTGAAACGGATGCTACCAACATCCTCAATCACCCAGAGAGGGAGAGATAAGAGGGAGTGAGAGAGAGGGAGAGAGAGACTTGGAGGAGGAGACAGACTGTGAGGGGAGCCAGTGCAACAGAGTAGGAGGGGTACAACTGAATAGATAAGGGTGTAAGAGAAGTGTCAGGGAGAAAAAACAGGGGTGAGATACAGAACATGGTGTTTGTATGTGTAAAGATAGCACCAATGAAGGCACAGACTAATAAAGGGTGTACCATTGAGGGAGAGGGGAAGTGATAAGACAAGGGAGAGGGTATGAATGGAGGACCAGGCGCTGATCGTGTGTAGAGATGTAGCGACATGACAAACATCAACACGTAAACAGCTGAACTCCAGTCAACACCACACAAAATTTACAATATAAAAATATCTGACCAGAATAAATGGGGTTGCATGGATAGTCATTTTAGCTGACGGTGGAATTGTGTATCTTTGAATAAGGAAACATTTATGTTGCAAGGAACAGATAGGTCCAGTGGCAGTCGATTGGTCTGGCACAGCATGGCATGGTATAGCATGGGAAATGAGTTTGGAAAAAATAATAGCGTTACAAAAACGCACATAAGCCATATACTAGTCATATGTGTTAGGTTTCCAGTTCCTTCATTCAGGACAGTTTGTTTTTCTGTATGATGCAACACAATGAAAGAAGGCTGAGTGTTATGGTTGGCAGAGATGGGGGTGTGTGTAGGTGTGTTATGGTCAGCAAAGGACAACCCAGAGCCGTGAAATCAAAGGTGAAACTCCCCTCTGGTTCCCCTCTATTTTCACTCATCCTGAAAGTTGTAAAGTAAGAGAGGTCAGTAAACACTACTACATTTTTTTTTGTTTTTTTCTGGAGTAACATATGGTCTCCTATTGATAGGGTCTTTATTGGTTGTGTTTGTTCTAAGTGCGCATTTAACTGCCCCAAAGGATGTTTTTAGTGTGCAAGATGATTACTCAGACAGAAGAGGGGAAAGAGAGGGGCCGAAGATGTTTGGCCCTCATTAAGGAGAAGTGTCACAGGCACAAGCAGGGCTGTAGGGAGCCAACAGACCACAGCAGCATTGCACATGACAAACCCATAGCCACTAATGAAGACAGGTGTCTAACCTATGACTCAGAGTGGGAGGGTGATAATCATACCAACAAACTGCATGTACACTACAGGAAGCTGCAAGTATTACAGTAATCATTGCTCCTGTAACTGTATTTGATGTATTTGCACATATGTAACTTTATGTTACAACTCAACTATTCATTAGATAATTACAAATTGTCACATGGCTGTATCAGTCCAAAGCCTGTATAATTGGTGTATATGGCATCTGTTTTGCCCTTAAAAAAATGGGGCAAATAGTGCATCTGTGTGTACATCTGTGTGTACTTTTCACATCTGTGGTCTGCTAGCCTGGTACAGTTAGACACATCTCTGTATGAGTGAGTCTGGACGCTGTGGATATCAAGTAGATTTCTCCTACAGGTGGGGCAAACAGATGTTAGAGTATATTTTATCTGAAAGACAACAAAAATAGCTCAAGAAAGATGCTATTCCACTGGTCTAGTCTTTAGTACTTAAAGTTTATCTGATAATTTTAGATTGAATTGGGAGCAAAAGTTAAACAAATATATAGTAGCCATAGACTGTATATATAAATGCACAGAGCTCACCTGTTAGCCACCACGCTCCAAACAGGAAGTTATTGGGGGCTACGCTTCCGGCTCCATCAACTCTGGCTCCAATTCACTTTACATTAGAAAGCTGATGGCCTTTTCTCCGTAAATGCTGCTGTTAGGCTCATCATTTGGTCTTAAAGTGTTTGTATTGACCTGCTCTACATGATCTTGGTATTTTTATTTCACTATTGCGTCTGCAACTCGCGGTTGGAATTCCAAATATGGAGCCTGGCTCCAAATTATTCCCCTAACTCCTAGCCTTGCAGAGCTTCATTTGATTGGAGCCAAACATTATGGGTGATGTCACACTCACTTAGTCCACTTCTTTATACAGTCTATGATAGTAGCCATCGGTGTCATCTTGCTTATTTTGAACAAGGGGCTTAGACCAATTAGTCAGTGCGTGTTGACGTGTTGCTTCACCTGACATGCATAAACATTTATTTATGTATTTATTTTTGTGACCCAGTGGGCAGATTGGTGGCTAGACCAGGTTCTTCTGTGAAATATTGAGAGAGCTTGAGTGATAATGATTTGCATATTGATCTTGTTGTAGACAGACATCCCTGTCTTGTGTTAGCAGTAATAGGTGATGTAATATTTCTGTTATATGAAAGTGTTTATATGGAACGAAAGCCATGGTATTATATAACGCTGCAAACAGATGTGTAGATGAAAAATGACACTCTGTGGTGACAGGCACTTTCCTTTTTCAACATCTTTTCAGTGTCCATCTTTCATACCAGTCCCACACATGAACAACATAGTTAGAATAAGTCTTGTCTCACATCAGTCCACATGTTCATAAACATGTATAAATGCTATATCCTCTCTCCATATCCTTATTTTCATAATACTGCCTCTGTTCTCCCCTCTTCCATTGAACAGTCTTGGCGGGTACACGCTGTTCCAGTGAATGCTAAGGCAAGATTACTAACCTAGATCTTATTACACGCTGTATCTCATCGAATGTGCGCTTGCATTTGAGGCAGAGCTATCACAGGTGATATATTTTTGTTTTAGGGGCATCTAGCCAAGCCGGTGTAGTGTCAGAGCTATATGTTTTTCACCCCCTCTATGTAACAGCAGAAGACACGAACGAACCGAGGGGTTACTGCAGGGAAGAGTAGACAGAGGTTGTGATGAGAGAGAAAGGGGTGGAGAGAGAGTGATGCTCATCTGTATTCTGGTTGGTGCGCTCTGCTTGTTTGATCTGGAGGGAGTGCTTAGTGCTGGATGGTAGGATGCTGCAGAGTGGGGAGGCAAAAATAGGGTTCCTCCGAGTGCATGTGTGTGTGCGTGTGTGTGTGTGTGCATAATTAGGTGTGAGGTGTCGGGTGCAGCACTTTGCTCATTAAAAGGATCTGGCATTGGTTCAGCTCTATGCACTCCATCCTCTGTCCTTCATGTCTCTCTCTCACATTTTGTATTTGTCCTTCAGTTGCTTTCTGATCACTTTGTACCTCTTTTTACAGATGTCTTTCTGATGTTCTTTTATGATCATTATCATCATATCACTATCCAGTCTATACCAATTATCTGTTGAAGTTTTATATGATATTGTAAATTGCCAAATTTTTTGTAAAAGACATATTTTGCTTTTTTTTAGCAATTTAATATTAAGCTATAATGCAAGTAGACCAGTATTTTACATGGTTCATTGTAAACCTAATTGTTCATTTAAAACAAGTCCAGTGACTTCCTGTTCAAAACGGCAGAACTGAGAAGCCCCGCCATTTCTGAAATTTCACCGTAGCACGCAACTGATTTTCATTTATGCCCTTCTTTTTGCTGGAAAATGGCTACATGACATTTCTGAATCCCACATGCATGACTTGTAGTCTGATTTACTTTGAGTAATCGTAAGTAAATACAGAGCAGTGGGTTGGGAAACAGCAACAGTTTTTTTGGAACACTCAAGCCTCAAATACATCTCTGAGTAGGCCTGTCACGATAATTTGGAACGAAAACAAAATTTGGAAGTGTGATATATTGCTGGTATAAATATAGACAATAAACGATCATACTGAAACTCACTGAAATTTATACCACTGGCACGATAACCGTAATCAGGATTATCCCCAAAAACGATTTAAAATTGTTCAAATGTATGAGCTTCAACAAAATAAATAGTACTTAAATAATTAATTTAGTGGTTAGTTTGTGCAGTATATACAAAGTCATAGAAGTTATCAATTCACCCTCTACAGCTCAAATCTAATTGTATTGTAAAAAAAAATCAAACATTTCTCACTACTGCAAAGAGTTGTACCCACATTAAATACTGACACCCAAAAATTATTGTTCCGTCTATCATGTATTGAACGGTAAGTCGATATAGTAATTATCAGGCTGAACTCCGAGTAAGCTTATAGTGAGGGAACATCATTATAACATGGTTGAAAAGTCATACAAGTCGATCTTACTATATATTTTCCAGTTGTTTATATTTTTAATCACAAGCATTGCCAAATTAGGTGTAGGAAATGTAATAGTATTTGACTCTTTTAATTTGATTTACCACATTGTGTGCTAGTGAGCTGGTTTTAAATAGTCTCTGCCAATTTATCACCAGTCGCAGCAATGCATTTAAATACATTGTCCATTATATTGCAGGCTATTGTAGGCTGTAGTTTTTAGGTTAGAGGAAAGAATATGACGAATATAAGGCATATAAGGATTAACTGTATCTTAGCTTAGCTTCCCAGACAGTGAGACTATTTTAAATACATACTCTTCTTTAAAAAAAACCAAACAAAAACATGTCATTCTTAAAACATTTGATACACAGCCAGTTTTTTGTTTCACCTGAGGGCTAATGTTTTTGGGGGCATGTTTTTTGCAGCTTGTTAGCAATAGACCTGTTGGTGTTGTATTATCGGTACCTAGAAGTCACACATCTGCTTCAGAAGTGAATCAACACACAGGTAGGAGTTATCAGCCCACACAGAGATGACACAGTAGAGCAGGTGCTGGAGAAATGCATGATCAGGGTTTTCACTCAGCAGCTGCAATGAGTCCAACACGTCTCAATAAACCACCTTCACTCAAATCATTTTGTTTTTGAGTACAGGGAAAATGTATCCTAAAACTCTCTAATATAAGTGGTACTATAGACACTAGGCTGCAAGTGGATATTTTGTCCTCTGAGTTTTCAGTTATTTCCACCCATCTGAGAAGGTTGAGTGACTGCATCAAAGCCTCTTTGTAGCTTCATATATACAAGTTTATATGCTATATATAGTATTATAGTTATTGTTGATGTGACAGATTTGAGTGCAAATATATTACTTCATACCTTATAGAGCTTAGGGATCAAATGTCAAAAATCTGCCATGTTTGTGTACCAGTGTTCAAAACGTCATATTAGCTAAAACAATATAAAATGTAAACTAAATAGTCGTGGAACATCCCAATTGTTGGATCAACTAGTAAATACATTGAGTCAGTTTACTTAAATGAACATAATTGAAGCATTTAGCATCTTAAAAGCTCCACTGATTTAACATTAAGCTAACTGAAAATTGGTATGATGACTTTTTTACAGCATAGATTATATATTCAATTTTCTGCATATGGTTTTGTTTCTAAAAAACCTTCCAAATGATTCATATTAACAATGCAATTTGCTACAATGAACTAGGTCGTGTCAGTAGCAATTTAATAATGAGCACATTTAAAGATTTTTAACCAACCAAGCCGCCATTTGAGACAGCTGTTGGAGTTGCGTAATGGTGTAAGAAAAGAAAGACAGCGAGAACCTTGTCGAAAAGGATGCTGCTGATATAATAGGCAGACATCACACATGGACACAGCACTGACAATGAAAGACATCACATTCTCAAAGGATGACACTTGTTTTCTATCCTGACACTTTCCTAACTTAATGTTAATATTTTGGTGTTGCCATGACGGCGACACAGCTGGAGTCTTGGTGATGGGATGTGGGATTACAGCAAAATGGAAACACTAGTACATCAAGGCCATACCTAATCTTGCTAGGCAGAAGACATACTCAAAATATCTCCTACTTTATATGACTACTACCATTATTGTCCTGTTATCAATACTATTACAAATACTTTATTACTATCCTTTAATAAGCGCCTGTCACTTTCAGTCCCTAATGTCCCTGCTCTATACCTTACCCTGATTCTGTTGCTAGGTAGCGCCTCCTCCTCTGATCTTAAATCTATGTTTGTGGCAGGTCATGTGGACTGTCCTTCTTGTAAAATGTGCTTCCATACTAATCAATAGCACAGAACCAGCCTGGCCATCAATGAATTAAATGAATGGTATGACGTAAAACTGGACTCAGACAACTTTGCCAAAACCAGGGCGCAGTGGGCATGTTGCTGCCACATGGCCAAAGCCGGTGGAGTGTTGCCATGGTGAAGGAGGTGTGGCTTTAACAGCGTGTAGTGGTATGTGGATGGTAAACAGAGTCAAAGCAGGATTCAGTGCGACACGTAATAGCCTTCCAGCGTGTTTGTTTTCATACTCTTTCTCGTCTTCCATCGCTATTTTTGTTTTGGAGCTCAATATCTCTCTGTTTTTCTATCCCGCGTTCTTTCTGTTGATTTGTCTTATCTGTGTTTGCTTTCCTCCACTCTTCTCTCTGCTCAGAGAGGAAGAGGTTGCAGCATTGCAGAGATTTTTGTATCCATGAAAGGCCGAACACCTTGGATACGTTTGATATTTGACCCACTTTGTAAAAAAACCCCCAAAGTAACAAAAAAGAAAGAAAAAAAAGAAATAATTGGCCTTGAACAAGTCAAGCAAACCATCTTCAGAAATCAGCAAATATAAATCGAAGCATGGAGGTCAGAAACTTGATGTTGGTCTATGATCCAGAAGATAGCCACGTTTCAACCACCCAAGAGAGGAGCAGGCAGATGCGGCAGCCCTGATCCAGCTAATTGAGAATGCTGTCGTGCAAAGAAAGCATGAGGCAGGTGCTAATGGCCTCTCAATCTGATGTCTATTGACTGACCAAACTGTTACCATGGTATCAGAGATTATAACCTATAGACACACAAAAATATATGTGTCCTAGATGAGGTGAAGACTGATGCTTAAAATCATTTTAATTACTTTGATAGATGGAGACAAGGTTGAGAGAAGGTTGAGATTTTACATGCCTGCCCATAATCATGCTGTACATACTCCCTGCACAACCAAAATTACCATTTATCTAATCATAAAATACTTTCTGACTAAAACTCACGTGCACACTCAAATCGTGCTTAAGCAACTACTTACCTGCAGCCACGGCAACAGAGCAATGCATACTAAAAAGATTAGGAAGGAGGCAGCCGAAGCGAGGGAGACAGATGGATGAGACAAGCGAGGGGTTGAGGTGAAGGATGGATAGGAGAGGGGTGCAGGATGTGTACGGCCAGATCTGTAATGAGATCTGGGTGAGTCACACGCACTTACACTGGATATTTGTCTCGAAGCATTTGAATGTACTTGCCTGAGTCGAGTGGCGTTTATTAGTGTACGAGTAAATTTAAAGGCGCTGTACCTTTTTTTGTCTTTAAAATTAAGTTCTGTTTTTCCCATTTTTAACAGTCAAAAGTTATCCCACTCTTCTAAGCAGTCTAAGCATACCAGTTATTCCCCATGATGAACTCCTAAGTGCATATTACAGCTTTCATTGGCCAGAGGTGCTGTCACGGTAATGCAAACAATAACTAGCATGCTAACAGCACACCATCTGGTTCACGGACGATAAAACCCTTTATAATTATATGCAGAAAGCACACAGTGGTCTCATTTTGACCCTAAGAGCTGCTTTCGTAAGATATTGCCACTGGAGCAAAACACATTTTACTTAAAAAAGGGTTAGGGGTTAAGGTTAAGGTTAACAATCAAGTCAAAATAGCCAAAGTTGTTAGCCGGTAGCTTTTGTTTTGATCAGAATTTCGAACGTCATAACCAGTTTGCAGTTTACCACCCTAAAATGCATGCTAATAAGTTTACTTTGAAGAAATGCTGGAATATTTCAGAGAATAAGATTTTGAAAATGAAATTTTAAATAACTGTCTTCATTTATTTGCTTTTTAAATTATTTTATATTCAAATATCATCATCACATCATTCTTTATGATTCAGTTTCAGCTACAAAGACTTTCACCCAGCGCTTATCTCGTCCCCCAGCTCTTCACCGTTCAGCATATCTGTCTCTACGCTATCACTCATATCATTCTCTTCCCAGATTTCTTTTCTTTAATAAATGCTTCTCCATCATTTTACACTGTCAACATCCAGTGCCACACCTCCTCTCCTCTCTATTCCATCTATAGCATGTGTCTGTTGGGTCTAACACCAGTCTTTTTCACTTCTTCACTCTTATTGCACCTTATTTTCCCCTGTGTTCTATCTTTGGAGGTGACGCATGATGGCATTTTTCTTTTGCAGACACGCCCATATACCTGAAGTGTCTTGAACGTCATTGTGAATTTGTGAAGGTTAGCAGCCTAGGTGCTGAATTCTTGGTGTTAAAACCTGATTTAGGAATGGAAATGGTACAGGAAGAATGTGGAAGAGATGACTTTTGATTAGACTATGTATTCTTTGACACAATAATGTTCACTGCCTAGTACCAGACCGAGATCACAGTGTCGTGAGTTCAAGTCCTAACTGCAACAATTTGCTGAAAGTCTTCCTCCATTCCTCCTTTTATACTGTCTTATTAACAAAAAAGTCTATGAACTATATACTCAGAAAATAGGGCTGGGCAATTGATTCATTTTTGTCTAATTATCAATGATATGGTTTGGGGTATTTAAAGCTATAGTCTGTAACTTTTTTTTTTTATTCAAAAATAGAGCTTTTTTCATTCCATTGTGTTTATTGCACTGACAAACTGAAAATCATGTATCTTTACTCTGAGCAAGCTTGCTTCTCCACAAATCTGACTCTTATTTGTCCTGTAGGATGGCCCCCCAGCTTGTTTCTATGGAAACATTGTTGCTTTGGCTATGATCATCCAGCACAAAATGTAAATGGAGAATGTTCTGATGGTTTTAACTTTTAATTCCTATGAAATTATGCAAGTGACGTACCACCTCCGAAAAGTTACATACTATACATAAAACTGAGGGGTCTACAGCCGAGTCTCTGTCAGTAAAAGCATGTGGTTTGGAGTATATTCGAGACTTTGGATGGAGAAAAAGGGCTATTGTCTCTATTAAATGGTATTGCTAAAAAAGTATGTCTTGTTAATGTTCATAAAAGCAATACTGAAGCCCAGTTTTACTTTGAAAAGAAAAAAAATTTAATCAGAAAGACTGATCATGAGGAATAATAATTATTAATTTTATTTTTACCATATCACCGAGCCTTACTGCAGCATAGTGATTTTTTTCAATTTACAATCTCCATAATTTCGATTTCATAAGGAACATCTGGCATAGAAATAAAAATACTACTAAGAAACAGATCATTTTGGGGTGAAGTAAAGTAAAGTTTGTACATTTGCTGTCGAGTGAATGTAAAAGAGGATATTGTGTGCGTTGTGGTGATGACATGGCTCTCCTGTCTCTCATCTATTTTTACCCTTGGTATACCCCCACTGTCTGCTTCTCACTCTCTCCGTCCTTGTGAGTCTGCAGCCAGCTGTGTCTTGGGCCATTACTGCACCCCCCCATCGCCCATTTTCCCCCTCAGTGATTCCTCCAGCCTCGTCTCGCATATCTCCTCTCTTTCCTCTCCCATCCTCTCTCTCCTCCCTCTTCCTCTGTCTCTCTTTTTTTCTCTCTCCTCTTCCCTCATTCCCTCTCCTCTCCTTCTTGCTCTTCTCCCTCTCCTTCCTCTCTTCTCTCCCTTTCTCTCCATTCTCTCTCCTCTCTGTCTTGCTCTCTACTCTCCCTTCTTCCTGTCCTTCTCTCTTTTTTCTCTTCTCCCTCTCGTCCCTTTCTTTTCTCTTCCCATCTTCCTCCCCCCCCCCCCACCCACCACCCACCCCCTCACTCCTCCTCTCCTTGGCCGTCCCTGTGACCACTAGGGGCTGTCACCAATAATGCTGATAATGGTCCCATCCTCGATCAGTCTTTTCCATTACGCCAATGCGCCAAATTCGCTCTCCCCTCTTTATCACTGGTGAGATTAGCAAACGTTTCATCTCCATAGTGTCTTTGCATTCGCCCATAGCCACATTCAAACAGTGAAGTCAGCATCCTCCCCATTCTGTCTATGTAAACATCTTGTGCTATGGTAAAACCTAAAGGCGTCTGCCTTTATGAAAAGTTACTGCTCTGCATAACGTAGTAGTGCCATCCACTTTGTCCCCCTCTTACCTAACCCGCTCATCTTTGTAAAACCCAGATTGATGTATGACTTTGCCAGCTGCGCTCTGATGGGGTAAGACAGTGCGTAGCCTTCGTGACATGCAGCAGAAGAGAAGAGCGGAGTGCCTTTGAGAAACTGGGCCACGGGTACCGCGTCTCCTGTGAGCGCGGTCGGTCAGAGGAGCACATGTGATGCACAAGCGCTAAATACAGGACATCTCTTTTAGAACTGACCCATATATGTTATATAAGAATGTTAAGCATTTAGGTGCATGGACGTTAGTTGTTTACATTATATATTAGGAATGGGATGAGACATTTTTTCCACAAGACAAGACAACACACACGTTTGAGTTCTTTAGAATGAGACAGGATGAGATTTCAGCATGATTTATAATAAATTGTGCAGTTCAGTTGACAATTTTGGCATAATAATTTATGTATTTTATATTTTTGCTGTCATGGTTGAATGGCTTTTAGAACTATGGCTTCTCAAAACATATCTCCTCAGAGTTTACCCCTTTTTTTGTTTCCAGTCAAATGTAAATGCATGAGGAAAAAATCATTTTCATTTCCCATCATGTGGCAATTTTATCTTGTGAGATCTTATGGCACAAGTTCTTCTCCCATCTTTACTATATTTTTATATACATTTTATATTCCTATTCCTATCCTAATTGTTCATTATAGATTATCAGCATTGATCACTAGAAGACAAGAGTTGTTATTTCAGATTAGTTATTTTTTTACTACTCTTACTTTTACTATGTGCTTTATTTAAAAAATATGATTTACTGTAAACCAATATGAATTGCAGTTTGTCATGGTATTTGTTGGGTTGAAAGGATGCTAGATTCAAAAGTACAAAACTAAAGGGGTTTACTTTATAGGGTTACACTTTTAAACACGTTTATACAGTGGAATTCAAAGCATTATTCAAGTTATAGTGATTAGTTGTACTACACACAATGCCATTCTGCGTCGTTTTTTATAACCATGACGGCATCTGACAAACAGCCAATCCATTTGAGGTCCCTTTTTAACCTGAGGGACCATAAAGTTACGGTTCCATCTAAGACAGCACACACACACACACACACACACACACACACACACACACACACACATATATATATATATATATATATATATATATATATATATATATATATATATATATATATATATATATATATATATATATATATACACACATATATATATATATATATTGTATGTGTGTGTGTGTGTGTGTTGTCCTGTTGCATCATGCCCCCCACCTCCTCTTTTTGCCTCTTTTCTCTCCTCCTTCACCCATTACCGTCCCTTCTTCCTCCCAGCCACTCTTATTGATTAGACTGTTCAATTTCCAGCTGTAATTCAACTATGGTGTCACACTTGAATATGTAAATGAGGAGGCGCCCGAATATTTGTTGTCATGGTAACGCCTTCATCCCAGATACACAGTTTGAACTCACAGAGAAAGAAAGACTGAGAGAGAAAGAGAGAGAGGAAGAGAGATAGGGACTGCCATTAAGATCCCATAGGAGAGGCAAGGTGAAGTGTGTGTAGTGTGCATGTGACTTTTGACCCCAGTAGAAATGCAAAGCTGGTTTTATCTGAAATCATGGTCAATGTTCAGTAAGGATTTTTTTTCCTATTTATTGTTTCAAAATAAAAAAAAAAATGTGTATGCGCCATGTTGTTGCCAGCTCTGAAATATGGCCTCCATGGGCTAAAGAAAAAAAAAAACCCTCACCAGTACAGTTTAATCTCTTTGTTTTTTCTTTCATGTTTATGCAGGCTTCTAATCGTGCCGACAGCAGAAGAGCCTAGTGCCTCCATGCAAAACGCACATAAAACATAACGTATGCAAATGTGATATATTCTGCAAGCGTCCTCTGTCTCTGTCACACACATCCTGCTGCGACAGGCTACACACCAGTCTTACCAAACAGTGCTGTGTGTCGATAATGTCCCCCCTCCCTCTCTCTCTCTCTGACTCTCTCTCCTTCTCCCTTTACTTTTCCCTCTCTCTCTTTCTCTGTCTCTCTTTCGGTCTCTCGCTCTCTCTTCATCTCACCTCCCCTGTGCTTATGTCTCTACCGGTTAGTTGTTGCTTTGAGGACATTTTTAGGTCACGATAGTGTGCTGTGATTTTTGGTCAGGGTGTCTGTATGTTTTATATTAGAAATAGCCTCAGTGAAACAGATGGCTGACATAAAGGGTAACAATTCTGGTCACATATCAGTAGATAGGTGCAAATAATGTATAAGTGTTCATTCTTCATCAGCCAACATCAATAGACTGATTTGATAATGTGGCGGGGTAAAAGTCTTTTGCAGCTTTTCCCTTCACATCTGATTAACAATTTGTGCATGGATCGAGAAGAAACTGTTTCCTCCCGACATCCTAAAATTAAGGCTGGCCAATATCGTGATAAAAATCTTGTGATTGTGATCTCATTCCTGTGACAATATGCTTGTTTGGTATATAGCTGTATTGTATTTCAATGCTTCTCTGTTAAATGCCGCTCTACGCTCAAACACTTCCCCATCAGTTTCTCCTGTTGGTCAGTCTCAATCTGATTACTTCAATTTAACCAATCACAGTGTGGCTTAAGTCAACTGTTAAAGGTAATATATAAATAGACACTGCATGAATCGTGCTCTGGCTCCAAGGCCATTGTGACACAAATGTTTGGCATATCACCGGCCTTTACATAAAATCCTACAAATCTTTCCTATAGTATAGTTGTAGTTGAAGTGAACTGAAAGCTTGTATGTCCATGCTGATGTAGTCAGACGCTCCGGTGTGATTGCAGAGCAGACCTTTTTGGTAACTGCTGTGATGGGGTTGCTTTCACCTCAGACATGATGAGGCGTCTGAAGGCTTCCTCAGTTGTTCGTATCACATCCACCACACACCAAGGGGCACTAGCTATTTTTTACAGATCAGAGACACATACATGCTATCAGACCCCTGGGCGGCCCATGGCCCTCATCCCTCTTTGTTATGAAGTTAATTACGAATCCCTTTCACTGGCCATGCATTAGCCACTAGAGAACTATTCCGACATGTTTACTAGCTGTGAGAAAGGACATCTCATTTATTTCAATTTTATGACGTCAATGTCAGAGTTTATATGCATCCAACAGCCCTTTGGGGAATAGATTAACAAGGTTAAAATGCAGTTTTAGACCATTGTGCTCAATGTATTACACTATGTTTGAATATGTCAATGAGTGGCAAACTACAAGAAGAGATAAATATATAGTTAAGATAGATAAAAGTGGGAATCTGTATGTACATAGTGCTAATTGAAAACTCATTTATGAATAGAAACAGCAGCAACCAATCCACAATCTCTTTTTAAACCATGAGACAAATTAACTTTATCCCATGCTCTTTGCTGGAGCTTGTCCTCATAGAAATATACAAAACACATTATCTTTGAGGCTTCACAAAAGTCTGAAATGAGAACAAAAACTTTTTCAACTGACAAAGCATTAGCCGACGCTGTGGGAGGGCCTTTGGTGTTGCCCGTCTGCTGAAAAAATGCGCCAAAGCTTTGAGATCTTAAAAAGCCTGTCTATTTTCTCTTGTGGTGGTCCGAGCTTGTGTTTATGCATGTATCGGGTCAATCATGCCATCTTTCTACTTGGTCGTTTTTATTTTCTTATCCCCTTTGACTCATCTGAAGACTGCAGATTTAATCCAGAACAGCTGATATTTAATCCAGAACTGATAAATGTTTTGGAACTGATCTATATGTTTGGATGTCAGTTTTAAAATGCATTTTTAAAATGGTCGTTTGGTGTTGTTTGGCAATATTTTTATTCTGCAATATTATGCTTCCCTGTCTTATATATATTTTAATGAATACACCAGTTATATGAGCCAGAATATTTAAGTATATAAGCGTGTCCTTGGCTTATATCCTTTTTGTGCAAAAGCCCCTCCCCTTGCTCCTTGATGGTATTTATTGCAGCTTGCATGTCCCTCCTTTTGCACCCTCTTCTCCAGGGTGAGATGGAGGGGACGAGGCAGGCTGAAGTGGTGCAGATCATTGGCGGATAGGAGGCCGTGCTCTGTGGACTGGATAGACTGATGCATTGATAAAGGCTGCAGACTGCACAGTGCACTCACCGCATACTCAACCCCCCCCCCCCCCCCCCCCCCCCCCCCCCACTTCTCGCTCTCTCTCTTTTCTCTTTCTTCCCTTTACAATTCAGGACTAATGCTCCCGTAGCCTTCAAATGTCAGTTCACTACAGCGAGCATCAGATGGTTAGCCGAGTGCCTGACAGCTCATCCCGCTTTGGCACTCACACAAACGCGCAGGTTCAGAACAAAATGATGTAGAGGCTTTAGCAGTCTGAAGAGAAAGACGCAACAGGAACAGAGAGACGCTGATGGAGGGCTGCACCAAAAGGCACACTCCAATCTGCTTTTTGGCTGCGTTCATACTTGCACACACTTCAAAACTGGGACTAAACCCAGAGCTAAACATGGATATGACCAAGGCTAAACTAGGACTACAACAGGACCAAACGAAGTCTGAACTGGGCTCAACCCTAAACAAGTGAGAATGCAATCTTGAGAGATACTTGTGCTTCCTGACATTAAAGCCCCACCATTTCTTCATAGCTTTTAACCATGTTATAGTTGTTTCCCCTTCTCATTTACCCTCTCAAATATGTTCTTAGAGTGATTTTTCCAATGTTTGAACAATCTTTAATAGCTTATTTTCAAGATGCCATATTGCAGATCAACTACTGTTTTCCTGACCACCGGCATACGCCCACTGCTCTGTTCTCCAGTATCGATCAAACACATAGGATTCGGCAACGTCATGTAGTCATTTTACTACTTGCTAGTGTGATCTGCTGCTATCCATAGGAGGGGCCGAAAGCTACGCAGCTCTTTGTTGTAATGACGTTTATGGCGTCTGCTCCCACTGGGCACCGCAGCTTTCTTGCACGGAAGTCAGCAGACTTGTTGTTATTAAGGCATTTCAGATGGATATTGCAAATTATAACATAATGATCCACGGGTGCTATAGATAACTATATAGCAGACACACGCACAATAGCTTGTCTTTAAGACATTGTGTGTTTACATAGAACAGCAGCCCATCTGACATTGCCATTTTGTTTTCAGAACACAGGATTCAGTGGCCATGACCGTGCATTTATTCCTGGGTCAGATGACTCAGCAGGTATCAGACCTATCTGCAACCAGGGGAGGCGTCCTCTGCATCAAAAAGAGAGCAGTTTGGCGTAAAACACAAAATGCACAATAAAAAACTGTCAAGAATGTTAGGCTTTAACTAAACAGTTGAGGTGTTGTGAAATGCTGAAATGACCTTAGACTCGATTATATTACATAACATGTCTTTATTTATTGTTTATTTGATTGGGACAAATGCCACGTAGATTAACATGTGGTAATCTGATGCTGGTATCACAGTGTTTATAGCCTGGGCCAACTCCACCCTCCCAGAGACACCTGTCTCTGGGAGGGTTTTGACTGATCAGATTTCAGATTAAATGCAATGCTAAGTTGGTTAAGCAATAATAAAATAAATATATAATAAATACATATACAATATGTCAAGAAGAGCAAATACAATAATATACATACACACTCGTAATTTGGGCCAAACACCAGCCACAAGAGGTAACCAGCCTACTGACACCCAGCTTAAAGATTACATCCCGCGAAGTAGGCACTTTTATAGCTACTAAGACCAAAGGAAAAGTATGCAAACATGTTTTATATCGAAACACAGAAAAAGGCTGTGAACGGCATAAAACAGGAGCTTAGGGGCTTAGTTAGCCTGCATGAAATCCCCTTGCCTCTTGCATCCTGCAAAAAGGGGCCGGGATGACAGAGAGGGAGATTTAAAGGGGAATGTTCACAGTTTTGTTTTTATTTCTGTATTTTGTCTCTTTTGGCTCAGCATTGCTTTTGTTCATCTTGTGACATAATTTATCAAAACAGGAAGCATTTTTCTTTCATAGCTTTTGGTATGTTTGGTGAAGGAGCAGGTAGGAAGAACTGTGACATTGGCCTTGAAACCTGCTATTGTCTTGCCTCCAGGACAGCCAGCCAACCACGCGCTCCGTCACCCAGAGATACAGGGAGAGACGGTTGCTATGGTTACTAGCCGGGAGGTTGCGAAGCTTGTTTATCTGTTGGCCAGTGAAGCACGCCGATGTTTGTGTGTGCATGCATGTTTCATTTCAGTTTAGACTTTCCTTTGCTGTCTGTACACATATGATTACCTGTTAGGCATGAAGCAAATGGGCAAAACAATAGGACCAAAGCAAGAATAGGGGAGGATGTGAGATTAAAATGGCTGACAGACAAGGGCAGAGGAAATGAAAAAAGATTGAGGAAAAACTCAACAAAAAGAGGTTGGCGAACGTTTTGTGACATAAAGGAGAGAATGCGGCCAGAAAACAGAGAGGATATGAGCAAGAGAACAGAGGGATGAAAACGCAATAAAGGGAGCCATGAGGAAATGTCATGAGAGATCTTTTTATAGACAGAAGAAGCAAACAGTACCTGGTTAGAACAGAGGTGAAAAATGCAGAATAAAAAAGGGCAAATTTAGCAGTGGAAGATAAGAAGATGTGGGAGAAACATTGTGTGACGAAAGGAGGTTTGTGTGATGAGATGCAATGTGACGAGTGCAAGACGAGGCGTGATGCTGAGCTCACGGAGTGCAGCCCTGATCCCATAGAACAACACTGCAGGCACTGGGCTGTGTCAAATGTCAGGAAGATACAAGGCGGGCCAAGCAGTAACACACATGCCCATACCACTGACCTGTACTGAAAGATAAAATACTATTATAGGCCCTAGTGTAATATAAGTTTGATAAGCATTACGTGTATGAAGTAAGACATTTTTTTAAATAATCTTAACACTTGGTCTTCCCAACATCACCACAGTTTGCCTTGTCTTTGGATTTTCATTCCCAGGAATGTATATTTTTTCTGCCAGTTGGGACTAAACCTGGACTTGTAAAGGGCATAAAAAGGACTACAACAGGATCAAACCAAGTCTACATCATCTCTGAACTGGGTCTAAACCAGGGCCAAACCAGAACATGCATGAACTCATCCTAGTATATATTATAAGAATTGTGTGCAAGTTTCATTAGCACTGCTGTCTTTTATGTAAGAAAAACATACCCCCAGTAACCCTATTTTGCGTGGTGGTTGCTATGAGACCGTGGCTCCATATGATGCGGCTAGCTTATACAAGACTCCCATTACCAGAGACAGATCTCCAAGGCAGTTCGTTAGCTGCTCTGCGATGTGCTGTCAGGTTCGTTTGAGCAGAGACCACTGGTGTAGGTGTATTGTTCTGTATGCACGCGTCCTGATTTTTATTTTTTCCTACGCGAGGTGAGTACCAGAGTCACCCTCCTTAAAATAACAAGCTTGCCCTTTCCCACAGGACAGCAGACAGCTATCCTGCAAGCTGCCTGAACCTGGGTCGCCCTAGTTCACTGCTCGATCAATTTTTTTCTCTGCTTCATACCAAACTATTACTGTCTCGCTCTCCCTCCTTCTGGTCACCATGAATCACACGCAGTCAATGGTGGTTTAATAAGCAGCATTTCTCTCCAACTTACCCTTTTTCTCCTGCAGTGTGCCTCATGTTAAAGTGTAGAGATGCGTCTATACACAAAAACTAAAATGATCAAACTTGCTTTAGAGACACTAGTAGTTGTTCTAACAAGGCAGGCCGCCCGCACCTCCAGCTAAGCCTAATGAGCTCTCCCCTGGCTAACTGGGGCAGAAAAGGCAGCGGTCAGCAGCCCAAAGCCCATCTAACCAGCAGGCTCTAATTTTGATCAGCCTCTACACTTGAGCAGCTTGCACTCACTCGCCATGTACAAGACATTGCCAGAATAGAATAGGGCCCATCACTCAATTAATGGCCCTCTATTATGCCTAAATGAAAAGCCAAAAGTGGAACATGGAACAAAAAAAAAAATAGCAAAACTGACTAGATCTCAGTCAGAGTAGTCAACCTTTTGTGCCAGTCTAATGCCAAGAGAAATGGGAGGACAAACCTATCCTGTATATATTTCATTAATTGTGTACTGAGATGGATACTTTGTTACTGAAGGAAATTTGTTTTGTTTATTAAAATTATAAAACATTTCTGAAACAACAGCCAAGGCCAAGCCCAATTGTTCACTGATGAATAAAGGGCTTAAATTTGAACACATAATGAAAAATAATAAATGAGCCGCAAGTTGGTAAGTTGGTAAAGTAGCAGACGGAACATTTTGTAAATGTAACTAGTTAAAATACTTGTTTTGCACAGTGAGCATTCTTTAACTTTGGGTCATGTGTTTAATGAATATTCCCTTGTGTTGTGTCCAATTTTATCCCATGCGGGTTTAAAGAATAGGAAACAGCGACCTCTAGTGTGACTCAGGTGGATATATATTGAGACAGCTGACTTCCATAAAACGTCATAGAAGGTCAGGATATTCCAAGTCTTGGTTGTAGCTGGAGATGTCTGGTACCTTTGGCATTATGCATTTTCAAAGTATTTCTGCTATGAATGGTAAGTTGTAGATTCTGTTATTTGTGGTGGGATGACAGCAAACATGGATTGGCTGTTGGAGAAGAACAGGGTTGCTTGATGTAGTGTGTATGTATGTGTGCGTGTGTCTGGGGGAGGGCAGGCGCTGAGACAGTGGCACGCCGCTCCTCTTGGCATGGTCTCTATCAGTGGCTCTCAGGCGCGGGCTCAAGGCCCTTGGCGGCACAATTTCACACACACAGAAACGTTGGGGCCCGCTGCTGAATACAAATCAAACAACACAGAAAAACCGTCTGACAAATACTGCGCCCAAACTGACACAACACACAATCCATTTGTGCATCGGCGTGCGCGTGGCAGAGAGGAGACAGCCAAGAGTGTGCACCAAATGTCTAATTGTGCCCGCGCTGCCAGACCGGGATGAGGGATGGTGTCTCCTAGCCCCTGCTGCCTCTAATAGCCGCTGACTGGAGGTGACAAGCTCCCCCCTCTCTTCTCTACTCCGCTCTCCTCTCTTGTTTTCGTCCAATCAGCATTCAGCACCTTGCTCATTTCCTCCTCCCCGGTCTGCGCATCATCTCCCCTCGCTTTATTTCGGCGTCTCTTGTGCCCTTTTACCCCCGCCGCCTCCCCCTCACCCCGAATGCTGCTTTCATCTCCGCATCTTACCCCCTGCCACCTCTCATCAAATTCTCCTTTACTTCCTATTCAGACCCCCACTCCAATCACCGCGGTTCTCTGCAGCAGTCCCAATGGTGGTGCTTAGGTCCACCCCTGGATATTATTGCACCTACTCAAGTACAGAAAAAGGCAGAGGATAGGTAGTTGTAATTATTGTTATCAATACTGACACATTAACATTGAAAGCTTTGCTAACTCATCTACTCATCATAACATTGAAATGCACCTGCCCAGCCAATAAATCGTAGGAATGGTATAGTGTTAAGCGGGCTCTGATTGGCTGTGTGTGGGTGCACTAGGAGGTAAGTTATTATTCGTGGTGTGCTGCAGCGATTCAATCCTGGATGGAAAGATCAAACAAAGACCAGAGGACGCACATGCACATGTTAGGTTTTTATGCCTTGTGAGAACATTACATTCATTTCCTGGAGACTGACCCTAACATTAACCATACCCTTTACTTTTCACCTAAATTAACCAATATCTTAATGTTAAACCATGTTGCTGATCTAAAATTGCTGGATTTACCTCATGGAGACCTGTTAAAATGGTTTAAAGGTCCCCATGAAGTGAGTTTACAGATTTCAGTCCCCACAATGTTATAAATACTCGCCCACACACTCACACCCACAATCTCCTGCTGTCTTTTCATATCCCCTGCTCGTGTTGTGCAGTTGCATCACGTCTAGCCCCTGTCCGCAGAGACGAGATAGAGCGGCTCGCTGCTTTCTATCTGCACCAGGTTATTAGAGGCACGCAATTAGGCCCTACACAGGATAAATATGCCTGTTTGTGTGTGCGTGTATGTTTGTGTGTGCGTGTGTGTGTCTTTGTGAGGGTTGTCAGGAGGTCAGACTGCTGGCAGAACAAGACAGTATGGGATGTATAATGGTCTGGTTTGGTCATGATGTTGTCATGATATTTTTTTACATTTCATATTTTAACCATATTTCATTTCATTTTTCATTTTACCTGGTTTTGTCTGGAGTTTTCATGTTTTCAAAATTTCAACACTGCATATGGCTCCAGTGTGTCCATCGCGGGCTTCATGCAGTCTTCTGATGTCGTTATTTCTCTGCATTAGAGTACTGAGGTCTTGAAGGCATGAGGTTGTGTGGATGGATTCCTCATTGTCTTTGTACATATTTCATGTCAGTGTGGCGCGTGCCAGTGCAAACAGCTAAAGGGGGAGGGGTCGGCTTTGGTGCCGTCCTTCCTGGAGGGAGAGAGTTGGCCCCGCAGGGTGCATGAATGAGGCTGCTGAGCTTCACAGCCAATCAGTCGTACTATGCTCAGGCAGTCATCGTCTGCCATCACGGCAACAGCCTCAGAACTACGATAACAAGTAACACTGATGATGTTAGGGCTATAGTCCTTTAGTCCTTTAGTCGATTAATCAGTCGATGGAGTCTTAGTTGATCATAAAGATTTAGATGAAACAATAGCTAAAAGAAGAGCTTATTGAATGAGTTAGCTGGAGCTGGATTTTTTTTTTTTTATTTATTTGTAAAAGGGTAAAAACATTTTTTTTGTTGCACTTTTTCTTGCATAAATAGTTGTTTTTACATGAACTCTTATGCAGCTGTAATGTTATAAGTGAAGTTTGGGTCAGATACACAGAGATACGTTATACGGTCTCTATGATATGTAGAGTTTTTGTCACACCCCTTTCTAGCCGATCAGCAGGACATGTCTTTGGTCTACCTAGAATTTCTTTACAGCCCTAGATGATTTGCAGGCTGGCCAAGTGGATTTATACTTCTGTAACTTACATTTTATATTTAAGTTAGCACAATACAGCTATATGCTATATTCGTGGTTCACCTTTCGTGGTCTGGCTGTTTCGCAGATTTTTTGTGTGCAATTTTGCATGCTTTTTTTTACACATGGAGTATGAAAGCGCATTGTGTTCTGCTTTCTGATTAGCTAAGGGACTGTAGACCATTGTCCATAAATCTCCTCTGTGCCGTGTCTCCTGCATAGTACAGAATGCATTCAGCCAAATTTACATAAATGTTCAATCGTAGTGTGTCTCTGAAGTGCTGAAACCTTTCCTGACAGTGATGACATTCATGATGAGGGGCAGGATGATGCGGAGCCAGGCCAGTACAATTACTTTTCCCGCAGTACCAAGCCCATTTAATGCCAACAAGGGCTGGTTTGACAGTGTGTTTCTCTGCACGGAGAGGCTGCCTCTGTGAATACCGCTGGAGCAGAGGCACGTGAACAACACATTTAAGTGATCAAAGAAGGGGGATGTAAGCCTGAACAAGTTTTTAATATAGATGAACTTTGAGAGTGTTTAAACAAGAGAAATGTGAGAAAATGTTAATCTGAAAAACGCGCATAAAGTGTGTGGTGAGGGGTTTTACAGCCTTAAAACATATATAATAATTGTAAAAAATAAAGCTGACTACTTCGATTTGGCCTATTGTGGGTTATTTTTAGAACATAACCTCCGTGATAAACGAGGGATCTGCCTAAATAGAGAAAAAATGTGCATTGAGGTTATTATTTTTCATTTCTTTTCATCAGAGCCGTCTGCAATCTCTTCAGCTCACAAATCCTTTTCTCTTTACCTCATATGTATGCAAATAAGACATCCTGTACAAATGAGACAGGTAGAGAGAGAGATAAGCAAGAGGTGAGAGAAAGGGAGCATGGACCAAAACACCCCAAATTTTGTAAAAAGGGCAATTTGTAATCTCAAATCACTCATTGATGTTTCTTAAATCTGAAAATCTAGATGAATAAGTTGCTTTTGGCATTTCTTGTCAGTGGTTTAGGCAGCACAATGACATTTCAGATATTTTGCATAACCTCTTCTGTGGGCCAGCTGTTGGTACATGAAGTGTGCTAATGCCCTAAACCCCGCTGCTTTTGTTGCTAAGACGATATGGCTTGTTGTCCCTCCTCCATATGCATTTGTTTTCTCTTCACCAAAAAGGATCAACATCTTGGAAGAGATTTTTCCATCAGTCTCTCTCCTCCACCATCTGCCATTTGTGAGAAACTTTGAGCGTCTCTTGTTTTTTTTTTCCCTTGCAGCTCTGTTTTCTTGCACAAAGAAGCTCAGCATAATGTTAAATACAGGTGTCCTTTCTTATTCACGGTATATAGTATTAGTTTCTGTGGCCAATATGGGAATGGGTGGTGTGTAACATGGCAAAGACAAATTGAATGCAGGTTGGTTTCTATCACTTTTCCAGTGCTGAGTTTGGGGGGCAGCAGCCTAAGTATAGACTTCCTTCACCCCAGACACTTGAGTTATATATCTATATATATATCCTTTTGATATTGAAATGTGTAATTCAGTATATTGGTATATAAATGTGATCGTGTAAGCATGTTGCATGTTTTACTCAGGGTTTGGTGGTAACTGTAGCTTGTGTCACTTGTTTTTTGAGCAATATGCGAGCTGCGCTTACTGTGTTATGTGATAACGCCTGAATCGTTAGATCAGATAACAGCTTATGTCTCTGCTGTGGTCTTGTGTGGTAGCAAAACAAAGCACCCCCTGCACTGAATGAAGTTTTGGTTTTCTGACCTTAGCAAAGCAAAATAAAAGCATCAGATGTGCTCATATCATTAAACATGGTGCCATGATCAGGATTATAATTTACAGATTTTCAGACCTCAGTTAATTGTGTAGTTTTCCCAAATTACACATTGCATGTCTGAAGCAGTTTTCCCTTCTCACTTGTACCAAAGGCTTCTTTCTCTGCCTGTTCACTCCCTGTGCCCCTGTGGCTGCAGCAGGGATGAAGTCATGCTCTCACTCCTCTCTAGCTGTGCTCCCCCCAGCTCACCACCTCTCTCTCTTTCTCCCTCCCCCTCTCTCTTTTACACCTCTCCCTCTAGCTCTCTTGCTCTTTTTCTATCTCCTTCACAACATTACAACCATGTGGCAGTGCCAGTGCCCCTCCCTGCACACCTCTGTCTAGTTACACATGGTGGCCAGTGTGCTTTGTGGCAGCCGTCCATGACGGGCATCTCCTCGATTGTGCCGCCCCCCACTGTGACCCCATCACCAGTAGCAGTAAAACACACTATGAAGACTACCTTCTATGGTGACTATAGGTGTGTTGGCTGGAAGCAGTTTCTGTTTTGTTGAAGCTCATAACATCATAGAACAGATGACAGAATGTTGCTAAAGCTAGATCAGGTTTGTAGAAGAAGTTCCAGTTGCAAGGTCCAGGCTAAAAATAAGGGCGCTCCTATTTGAGGGCTGTTAAGATTCACCACAAAGCGTATGCCTGCTCCCTCATCCAGCATTAGCACTGCAGTATTTACTCAATAATTTCATTCAGGGATATGGAGCAGCAGTAACAGCAGTTAATCTGCAGAATGGGGCCACCGTGATGGCTAATTCAGTTTATGTCCTTCAGCAATCATCACTTGCGTGTGCTGCAAGATGACGATTTTCCTAGAACAATTGACTAACATCTGCAACACAGAAATATTTATACTTAAATAATGGACTTCAAAGAATAGCATTAGTACATATATGGCAGTAGCATGCGGTGACTTTTATGGGTAGGCAAGCAGACTTGTGGTGGACATGAATATTTGGTTGATAACAATTTAATAATGCCACTTTTTCTTGAAACTACATTACACATTAGTATATTTATTTGTACTGACATATTAAGTGCATATATACTGAGCCAAATTAGAGAAGCCTAGATCTACATAGTTTATTAATATTTGTATATATTGAACTATATTTGACACCCTGTACAAACTAGGCTAGTCAGTGGGCTATTTGTCTCTTCACAGATTTGTCCTACTTGTACACCTTATTTATGGAGCTGAGCCTCCAGTGCTAATGTTATCAATGTAATTATTATGACTCATCTAGAAACCATATGAGTGACATATGACAGCTCTACAAATGTGTAATGCACTTACTACACAAACTGTACATTCATGAAGAGATGCTAACAACAACAGTACACTGGTCAGACAGGTGCACTTAAAGGGCTCTGCACTAGAATTGCACACTGACACTCTCACAGATGCAAATCAAAGCCACATCTTGACTGAAAAAACTGTATTTTACTGAAGTGCAGTAGATCCGGAACAGCCACATGTTCCTCCACACATATGTAATAGTCCCGTCCCCCGTTGCTTTATAAACAGACGGACTTCTCTCCAGCCACTGTCACTCCACTGCTCCATCCGGACCCTCCATTCACTGAAACTAACTCATTGTTTGTTTAAATAACTGCCTGTATTACTAACTAACCTCTAATCACTAGAAATTTGAAGGTAAAAGTGAGTTAGTTTAGATACTCTTGTTGAAAGTTGGCAATGCTGTTGTTGTCTCCTGTCGCACATTACTAGTAATTTCCGATTGCTCCATGTGTTTATTCAGTGCTGTTTGAGCCTGCTCCGTCCTCAGTATGCACGTGCAAGCCTCTAAAACAACCTGCTGGCCTCTGCGGTTGTAAAAACGCATGGCGAGAATGTGGTGCGGCCTGTCCTTTGTAACAAAGCACAGTAACACAAATTAATGACCCACCAACAACTGCAGTTGATGCAGTCTGGTCTATGGCCACTAGGGTGTACTAACGGACTCCATGACTTCAACCATGTTTCAAACAAGCAGAAATGAGGGGAAAAAATGATTATTTGGGTATATTTCTATACTATTTAATTCTACTTTTGATTCACAATGATTTTAGGCAAGCACTGCTTGCCTTGATTGCCCCACACGCCACTTTAGGCTTCTTTACAGTCAACATTCATGTTTTTAGCATTTCATGTTCAGATCCCTACCATTCAGAAATATGACCAATTCCTAGACATTTGTCCTCTCTGCTGTAATGACAATAATGGGCCAGATTTATGCTGGGCTTTACAAGCTTGACAAGCTTCTCAAAGTGCTACAGAAGTCCATTATTCATTCTCTCTCCACTCTGATAATAAGCTCTAGTTGCTAGTTTGTGCCAATGGCCTCCTCGTAAACCACATTGGAGAACTTACTGTAGTGTTTTGCCCAAGGACACAATTGCGCCATAAACAAGAGCATGATTAGAACTATCAACCATCCAGTTACGTGATGACTGCTCTACACAACCCACATAAGTCACTATTTGTCTGAAGTACATTGTATTGTATAGTCTAATTTATTTACATTGGATTGACTGGCCAGAAGTAGCGTAGACATCTAAAAATGAAAATGCATTTGATCAGTAGGCTGCTCACAGGTGACAACATATGACCTTTAGCTGATGACACATGACCAGTGCAATTTGGCTTCACATTGTGCTATACAGATTGATTAGCCACATGCACACTCTTTTTATGAATGCAGTGAGGCAGGTTAGAAAATGGAGGTGATTATAATTGGTTTTCCGTGATTGACAATGGGACGCACACACAGACTGCTGCGTTGTGCTGTGATGCCCTCTGCTGCATGGCACAAAATGGCGGCGTGTGTCCTACCAGAGGTTGTGTGAGAGCCAGAGATGGGAATGAGGCCAGACAGCAGAGGACTTGGCATCTACTTGTGTTTGTGTGTGCGAGCGAGATAACATTCAGGTGTGAGGGAGAACACAGTAGCTCCACCCAGCGCCCCATTTGGATCAGAATATACCGGTAATTGCTCATATACACACACATAATAGCTGTGTATAGAATAGTGTCAGTATAGTTGAATAGTTGAAAGCACTGTGGTTTTGTTCAGTTTGCTTTGCCACTTTTCTTTAGTTTTTGCAAGGTTCCCTGCCTGCTACAGCTAACAATCTGCCATCTAGTGTGGAGGGACTTTCTTATTTATCTGTTTTGGTTCTTAGATTACATTTTTCCCTTACACTATTCTTTTATCCCATCTGGCATGCCAGCATGGAGTTATGGAGTAATAAACTTGCATATACTAACATTTGGGAGGGTCTGTCACCTGCTTTCATCTTGGCACTTGTTACTGCTTCACCTAGAATGTTTTAATATGGCATTAAACATATCTATATTGCAATTGGTGTTTTTTTTATGTCTAAACAATACTGACAAAACAAGTTTAATGTACCATATGTATGTGGAACATCCAGACCAAGCAGTAACATCACCATATCAACAAGCACGTGGCAGACCCTTCTCCAGAAAAGTTGCACAGCGCATCTTTAATACTATAAGAAAAGGAAGAGTGAAGCATGACCTTCCATCCTTCATTGCAGAGCTGAGTTGTGTGGCAGGTAATTTGGGCACTATTTCAGATTAAAGTTTAATTAGTGAGCCAGGAGTCATTTGGGTCTCAGTTGGAGGGAATAACTCGGTCCCTTGCTCCCTTGCTCACACTGGCGCTCAGGGGCTCATCACTGGGGAAAAAGGTCTAAGTGGAAATTTCAGGAGGCAATCCTTTTTTTTTTTCATCAAGCACGAACAAATGAGGGACCAGCCCTTCCTATCCACTCCTCTGCATCCCTCAACCCGCCTCAGTTTGACACTAGTGTTTTGGCGTTTTCTTGCCTCTCGCAGCTGGCACCTTTCCACAGTCATACTTTGATGGTTTCTAGCCTCACGCATTTCACCTTCATCACATTGCACCAAACAAAAACAAAAAAATGCAAGGAAGTCTAACACCTTGTCCCTGCCAATACTAACACATTGATTTAGTTCAATTTTATTAAGGTGTGGGTCTCTTATTGCAAGAAACTACCGCAGCCTGTTTTGTAAATCCTGGTCAGCAGTATGGTTCAATATTCAACATTTTGCCTTAGTTTTATGTCCATACTCTTTCTTTATAAGAGTTGCATTTTGTCTACCAAATTACTGTTCCAAAAACCTATATCCTTATCAAAATTTGTTCCATTTGACAGTTCAGACATGTGCACACTTACCTGTTTTTACTAATGGTGCAGTGTAATTTCACCAAATCAATGGGCTACATTTTTTCCTCCTTTTTTTTCTTCTTTTTTTGTAGTCGACTTGAACAGCCCCTCTCTCCACTGCCGGCCTGTCTGCGTCTGTGCCCTCCATCAAACAGTCTTACCTCTCATCCTACAGCTTTTCACATCTTCTTCAGACTCTCATTGATCTCCGAGGTTAAGGCAGAAAGATGCTCTGATTGGGTGTTACTAACTGCAGCTGATAATCAAACTCATATTCATGTCTAAAATTATTCATGGTGCTTGTAATTTTTAACCCATGGTATCTTAGAATTGAAACAACATCTGATTTGTTTTGCATTGGGGCCTGTTTTTTGCTATGTTAGCCTTTTCGTAAATGATGTCTCTTTTGCCTAATTTTGGTGTTCAACCAAAACCATATTACATATTATATACACACATGTAGCTAAACGACTAGTTCCAAATCGGAAGTGAGCATGTGCGTGCTTCCGGCTCTATCGATTGGCTCCAGTTCACGTTCTCCTGCTAGCAGTATTGACAGCGTTGCTAAACGCCCGCTACCTGCTAAACAAGCGGGGCAGGCGGGAAGGGGCATTACCTTCAACAGCCTTGCTCCAGATTGGCTCTTTGGTTGCTATGATACTCACGTTTGAAATTCCAAAAATGGAGCTCTGTGGTGACGTCACAATCCCTTAGTCCACTTCTTTATACAGTCATTGATTATACCATATATTATATGTCACACTTACATTTTGACCTTTCGTAACTTTTTCGGTGAGGGTCCATCAAATTGTGCCCGTGGAGATGTTATTTCTGTGCCTGGAATGTTACACAGTAAGGCATTAAAGTTATCTGTCTTGCATTTATTCAGAAGGTGTTTTACTGCTAAAAATACTCGAAACTTGCCCTGGTGACAGACCCTCCACCAGAAAATTTCCCTAGTGCATCTTTGAATCCTTATACAGTGACCATAGCTTTGCTCTCTTAGTCACTGTCTTGTCTTAAACTATGCATATTCTGTGCTTTCAAATTCCACTATTATTTTATGTCTTATGTCAAGTTCAGTGTGCCAGAACACAGACCACCTATGCTTGGTCTTGCCAAGGACAAGGTCAACCCCCTCCCACACAGATGCATCTACAGAGCAACAATATGTGTCCAACATAGAGGACAAAGAAGAAGGGCACACTGAAAAACCCGAGCATCAAGAAGACTGCTCTGACGCGGCATGATCAATTAGCCCAAGTGGAGTGGCACAAAGAGGGAGCAGGTGCATATCAGTGTGTGCTAGCCTGCCGCATGCGTGAGCCAATCTTGCACATGTGCGTATGTGTAAATGAGTGAGGGGACGCGCCGCAGACCACCAGCAGGGATGTCTCTGTAAAACCTGCCCAGACACCTCTCCCTGTTCTTCACTCCAGCGCTTCACCTTATTACCAGGAAATAGTCTAAACCAAAGTGGGTCAGCGCATACAATGAGCCATTTCACATGTGTGTTTTTTTCCTCTCCTTTGTCAAATACGGCGTCTTTGTTTTTCAACCACCCTTGCTTGCATCTGGTTTTGAAATAGGTTTGGTAGAATTGGATTTCACCCTGCAGTGTAAATGAGAACATACCAGGGATACTCGCTTGTGATTGAAGCAGTTAAGTTGTCTACTATTCCCCTTCTTCCTTCTGCGTCGTTTTCTTTTTGTGTGCGCTACAGACTGCCATGCTGGTTCTTTTGGTGGGTTCTGAGAGAATACCAAGTAGTTCTGCACACCACTTTACAGAACCCTCTTCACTGTGTACTTAAAAGAGAGAGAGATAAGGAGAAAACTGTGCGGCAAAGCTGAGGTTATCAATACTAAACTTGAGTCGCCCTTATCGCTGTCAAAATAGTTAGATCATCTATAATGTATTATTCACAAGACAAAAATACTACTGCAGTTTTGTAATGTTATTTTGAATATAGCAGATTCATAGAAAGATTTTTGAAGAATATACATAATTAAAATAATAACACAAGTCATTATAAATTGTATAAAAAATAAAAGTGTGGAAAATTTGAATAATTTGAATATAAGCTAAGAGAATTAACTGACCCTAAGTTTAAAATATCATACCCTTCAGCTAATCAAGTCTTGAATTACATGGTGATACATAGTGCGTATATCTCCTGTATCCTTCTTACACGTTTAACTACAGTTTCAAAATCCCCAACCGCACATATAGTCTCCCCACGCCCTCTTACTGACCTGCATTTGTTTCACTGTTGCTGTGTTGGTACTTAAAGGCCAGTCTAGAGTGTCATCTCCATTAGTGATGAAATAGACGGCCAAGACGGTAAATGCCGATGAGTCATCCGCCGCCCCAGAGACAGCACTGATGCCGCTCTCTCACATGGAAAGAAAAAGCTGGTTTAAACTGGATTTTCATATGCTTTTTGTTTTAGCCTTGAGGTCACAAATTGAATTGAATTTACATGCACAAAACCTCTTTTTACATCACGTATTATGCTTCTTTAATTTGATGTCATTTTATTTATTTAATTTGACTTTGGCAAAACATGACATAGATTGATTGAATGGGAGTGTTTAATGAGTGATGGAAAAGTTGATCGAGGAATAAAGCCTAGTTCAGTGAAATTTCTGTTGTCCTCGACAATGGCCAGCGAGTTCCATATCAAACAAGGCAGCACAAAATGACAAATCAGTACATAAATATGTATAATGCATTTAGCTGTATTTGTGGCATTACATTATCCATCTGCAGAGATCACTAATTTGGCCAAGACATACTCTACCTCTTTATGAATATTGAAGGTCTTTGGGGGTTATTTACTGTCTGTCCTTATGCAGCTCCCTCCTGTCTGGAAGCGTGAGTGCTGGGTCTCTACACACTATGTCTTCTCTGATAATCTATGTGACTGGCCACCGCTGACCCTGCATGACCTCCAGCTGTGTGTCATGACAACAGGACAGTGACAAATGTCAAGGCCGATATTGGCTTCCTCCATCTCGTCTGTCTCTCTTCTGGGTAAGAACCCACCCACACAGGGTGGAGGAGCAGACATGTCCGTCTGTCCACTGTTTTGTGGAGGCCATTGAAAAAGCACAAGAGCCAGGGATAGTAGTGTGTATAATTAGTACCACTGTGGAGCTGAAACACGTTAGCACTGGGTGTGTTCACTTGCTGTTTAGGAAGAAGGACTGCTCAATACATTACATCATTAGCAATGACATAGTTGTAGCACCAAAAACAATATGTATTGCAATTCAACAAGGCCACAATTGTCAGTGATTGAGATCGTCTGTCCTATTGGATGATGAAAACATTATTCTTTCCCAGCAAGTGTATTCCGTATTCAAGTATCAGAAGCATGGCAATTATCTACCTGGATTTTTTTGAAAATGTTGACATCGAGATCTGGAATTTTGCCATGTTATTTTAAGATGTGTTTTTAGGTCGAGTTGATGGTGTTTCCTTCCACTGAAGATGGTGGAGTCTGACTGGGTTTTGCGTATGCGCGATGGGGCCGTTCTTCTGCATGCATAATTAACCAGGACGACTGGGGAGGTAAACACAGAGAAACGCTCCAATCACGTCTGCATGTGTGTTTATTTGTGTCACAGAGAAGACAGGGCTGGGGGAGAGATTTGAAGCAAAAATACTACAGTGATGGGGAATCAAAGCACTCCTTTTCTGTGTGTGTGTGTGTGTGTGTGTGTGTGTGTGTATGTTTGGGTGTCGTGAGGGCAGATAAATCCCATCTCAAGCTCACTCTGAAGATGATGCGATGAAAGAGAGGGAGAGCGGATGAAAAACGAATAAAGGGCCAATGTAACCAGCCACATCTCGACGAATTAAGAAGCATGCAGTGGAACAATCAGATTCAGCCCCATTCTCTCACTCCTGTACACCACCATCTCACCATCTTTTTTTTTAAGTTTTTTTTTTTATTATTTATGCTGTATGAAGTTTAAAACAAAGCACTGTTTGGTTGACACAATTGTTCTTCAGTATCATTGTTGCCAAAACACTGTGAATTACATATTAATGAAGAAAAACGTTTAACAATTTTGTCTGTGTTGTCTACCTACCAAAATGTAAAATACAAAAATACTAAAATACTGAAACATCCAAGTATTTGTTGTTACCAACACAGGTTTTACATTTGTATTTGGGACTTACTTCACCACAGTATTTTATATTTCCCAAGAGCTATGGTTGTGAACCTCACTCAGTAAATCATCCATCCTCTTGTCATCCAGCCCCAGCCTCCTTTTTAAACATATATATATAATGTTTTCTTTCTTTCCATTCTGTTCTTACATGACCATTGAGAGAAAGTAGGAATTAGGGGAGAATTTATTTTTAAATCCGCAAACTGCACGCAGTATGTCTAGGTTATTCTTTCAAAATCTGTGTTTTTATCTTATAAACAGACAGAACATTGTGCGATCTCAGCATAGGTTATGTCTCCTTTCTGACCCTTACACTGAGGCAAAATGTGACAGGAGGACTTGCTGCATACACAAATGAGAAGGAGAAATGGTAATGCAGTTGTAATAAAAGTTTATCCAATGAAAAATGTTCAAATTCTGTCACAATACTAATACTGCAAAGGCCAATTTCAATGCTCTTGTCCATTCCATGGGCCAAACACTAATTGGAAGTAGTTCATTGACATTTTTAAAGGAGCATGAGGCCAAAGTACAATTTCTGCCATAGAAGAAGGTTGCCTCATGAATGGCACCAAGGTGTAGTTAGAGGAATGAGAATAGAGAGATATTACAAGGCATCAAAACACAGCTTTGCTAGTTCTCCATGAAAAGCATCTTATTTGGGTCAATGTGAACTAGTGTCCTTGCATGCACACACTGGGTAGAAAGGGGAGACAGGACTCTGGGGTTTCTCTTGGGAAATCTAGAGATGCATGTGTGCTAGAGACATATCCACAAAGTGCTCACATACATGCGTAAACAGGGTAATTCCACATAGACACAGCACTGTTTTAGGAGATGAATAATGCTGGTCTACATCTGGTGGGGTGCAGCTCTGTCCCTGGAGCGGCTGAATGAAGCCTCAGAGTCTGTGCTGTGGCTGACACAAACACACAGACTGTACTCCTTTTATAGAGCCAGTGTTCCCCACCTCTTCTATCTTGAAAACACACACATACACACGTAGGCCACAGATGCATAATACTGTACAGAAGAGCAGGTGCTATATAAGACTATTGCACTGTGCTGCAACAGCCATTTTTTAAATACATAGCAAATACCAATGCATTCCTTTCATAACCTTGATGACAATGATCAACTGGCAAATTAAAATTTGTATTATTTTGTCAAATTGTACCAGGTGAAATTACTGGATTATGATAATATCACTCAAATATTGCTGCCTTCATACATATTGAGGCTAGGTTGGTCTTGGTTTTAAACCGTGATATTAGTTATTCAGGTTTTGAATCAAGATGTTTACTACTGGAATGTTTTAACCATCACTCCTCTTTTTTCTCTTCTCTTGCCCCTTATCTGTCCTCCCAGATCCCTAACCCCCTTCCCCCTCTCCCACCTCCCCCTCCTGCTCAGGACGCAGACGGTGAGATGCAGTCCTTCAGAGAGCGCAGCACTGGTTACCACAGCAACCAGCCCTGCTACCAGCAGGAGCCCCATGAATTATCCCGCCTCGACACGTACCGTCAGCACCCGCAGCACCCACACACTGGCCCAGGACCACACCTAGGGCACAGCAGACCTGGATATGACACCCATCCTCTGACCAGTCCCTCCAACATGGCCCCAGCTGGAGGTGGGACCAAGGACTGTTATAGCCAGCAAGCTTTTGCTAGTTTCCCTGGAAACGGTGGAGGCAATGGCAATGGAAATGGGGTCTCTGCAAAAAAAACTTACAGAGGAGGAAGTAAAGCACCCACTCAGACCTCTGGAAATCATCTGCAGGGTCCAGCAGGCTACAGCCACATGGGCCCTGGGAGCTACTCAGCCCAGTACCTGAGTGAAGGGCACATACAGCAGAAGTGGGACGATCCATCACAGTTATCACAGTATGAACAGGACATAGTGGCACGCATGGAGGCGAGCACTCCCACCCCTGGCTCCTCCCAGTACATAGACCAGAATATGTTAGGCCAAACTCAGTGCCACCAGCCTGCGACCCCAGCCTACACTAGCCCACACCACCAGCCCCATGTCCCCAACCCTCCTCCCTCACCCCTCATGTACCCTCAAAGTCATCTGCACTTCCCCCAGCAGTCCCCATCTCCATACATGGACAAGTGCAGCACTATGCCTCACTGCTACAAAGGGTACAACATGCCCCCCAACACACAGTACAGCAGACAAATGGGGAGTCACAATAGCTTAAAGCCAGGCCAATACAGGCAGAGTCAGAGCAGTTATGGTTACCAGCAGCCTACCGCCAGAGGCTACGAGCCACACACTCCTTTACAGAACCTAAGCAACCCACAGGAGCCCCATCCCAAATACCAACACTACAATCAAACACAGCAGAATTATTGTCTGACAGATATGCCGGTCCGCTCCCCAGAGCAGTACTATCAAACCTGCAGCCCCGCGTCCAGCCATTCTCCTGCACGTTCTGTTGGACGCTCCCCCTCATATAGCTCCACTCCCTCACCACTTATGACCAATCCTGAGTCCTTCCAGTATGGTCAGCCATCTATGACACCCTCATCCTCTTCATCTTCTACTTCTGCCATGCAAGAGCAGGGTAGCTCTAGTGCCATGCTAATGCCCCCACGCTCTCACCCCTCTCCTAGTGTGGCCCACGCAGCTCCTCACAGCTACACTAGCACACCCCAGCTTCCCACCATGAAAGAGCGCTTTTCTGAAAAGTTGCTGTCCAATCCAAGCTTGTGGAGCCTAAATGCCCTCACCTCTCAAGTGGAGAACATTTCCAATAATGTTCAGCAGTTGTTGCTTTCTGAAGCGCTAGTCGGAAACAAGAAAAGCGGAAAACGGAGCAGTGGAGGAAGTAATAGCAGCGTTGGCAGTGGCACACCCTCTAAGAAAAGCGAGGAGTATAAGAGTCCACTGTATGCAGATGGCAGTGGAGTGGGAGGTTCTATGCAGGATCCTTACTCAACAACACAGCACCACACACTTCCAGTGGAGCTGCATGAGGCAGGCTATTCCAGCAGCAGTGACGAACAGCTAGAAAGAGGATACTACTACTGCAATCAAGGCCGGAGTCCAGCACAGGCCCAAAACAACACCAGCCTGTGCCTGGATACGACCTCTTCATGCTCAATAACTTCTCCTGATGACATGTCCATCAGGTCTGGGGACTCGGGCGTACATAATTTGACTCCTGACCCAGCTATCTGTACGCCAGCTCAAGGTGGTGATGGCATGAGTACTCCAGCTAAAAGCATAGGCGACGAAAGATCACCTACAAGTATTACAGTATCAAGTCCACTCAAACAAGACAGAGATTCTCCTCCAGATATTGAAACAATTGACGAGCCTCTAAAAGAAAACTTTGAAGAATCCACTTGGCCAGACAAATGTACAGACAAAAATGAGATTACAGAAAAAAATACAAATGTTGATGAAGATATGGTCCAATCTGCTGGGAGGCTGGAGCACTGGACAGCAGAAGGAAATGATTCGCAACTCTATAGTAAGGAAGAAGATAGAGAAAAAAGCTACTGCTACGACAGCCCTGAATATCAGGAGGACCAGAGGAAATATGAAATTACAAGAGAGGATTCACTGGAGCGGTCACCTTCTGGACTCTCCTTCTCCAACGACAAAGAGCCAGAGGTGAAATCAGAAACATTCAAATCTGACTCACGCACTCCGTCTGAAAGCTCTGTGAAAACATCACCTTATGTATCAAGAGGGGAGCTTGAACAGGATCAGTATTCTACAGAGAAAGAGGACAGCTCTGAAAACACCTCTCCACCCCCCAGAATGGAGGAAGAAGACATTACACAGAAGGAGGAGAGCAGAGGAACAGAGGTAGAACAACAAGAGGAGGGGGGGGAGGAGGAGGGTATTCAGAAAGAAGAGCCACAGACACTATCCCCACCACTGTCTGCTGAAGATAGCAAGGATGTGGAAGTGAAAGAAGGGATAGGAACTCTAGAGCATCCAGAAGAGTTTGCTCCAGTCCATTTGAACACAGCTGCCAATGTTTCCTCTAGAGAAACAGCTATTGGTGACACTGCTCCTCAACCTGAGTCTGCCATGCCAGTCTTTTCATCCCTCAATGACAAAGCTGCCCCTGCCCCAGCTCATGCCCGAGATCACATGGATCATAGTGACGCTAAAGTGCTGGAACCAGACTCACCACAGCTGCCGGGGAAGTCCATACTTCCCTCAGCCCCCTCATGGGCAGACACCCCACCCTCACCTAAGAAAGGGGATGAGGACATAGAGCCAGGCATCAGCTGTGCCAGTGCTGTGACCCCCTCCACTAAACCAGAGCCTCTGGCCCCTACAGCTCAGCCCAGGACCTATGGACGAAAGCACACACGAGGCAGGAGGAGAATGCATTCAGGGTCAGGACTTAGGCGACAGCTCAGTTTGGAAACAGAAGAAGAGAAGGGAGAGGAGTCAGTGCCGTCTTCTAAAAAGCCCTGCATGCCCATGAGTAAAACAGGACTGATTTCAGATCAAACAGAACTCATGCATCCCGAGTCTAATGACAGTCCTGCAGCTAAAATGATAACTGATGTATTTTCCTCAAGAATGTGCACACGCTCATTCAATGCTCCAGAGTTATCCCCCAAAGATAAACCTCCTCTGAAAAGAAAACCAGGCCCCAAGCCAGGTCCCAAGCCAGGCCCAAAGCCCAAACCAGGAGCAAAACCCAGTCCAAAATCACGGGTGCAACCATCCACCAAGCCTGCACCAAAATCGATCCAAAAAACAGCACTAGTTGAACCAGAAATTCCACCAAAAAGTGAGATCACAGCTAAACAAAAACAAGGACCCAAGCCACGCGTGAAATCAAGTCCCAAACCAAGCTCTAAACACGCCCCTAAACCAGAGCCTACACCTGAACAGGCTCTTCCACCCACAGATGCTCCTCCTGCAAAGTCCTCCGACAGCCCGTCTGCTAAGACCGTGGTGGGACGGCCTAAAGGAACAGGGTCAAAGGCCAAGAACACACAGGAAGTGGCTCAGCCTTCAGAGGGAATGCAGAGCAGGAGAAAAAGGGCTCTTCTGGAGGCAGCATCAGCAGAAAATCCAACTGTGAAACCAGTACATGCTGAAGAGAAAACAGAAGTAAAAGCACCGGAAAGAGCAACAAAAAATATGGTCTTGAGATCCAGAAAGCCCTCCCAGGAAAAAGCAACAAAAGAAAAAATAAATGAGGAAACTGTTGAAGTCAAGACTGTAGAACCAAGAGTGAATGATGTGAAAGTGGACACGATTTTAACAGAAGAAAATTTGACTCCTCTCCCTGATATAAAAATTACAGATGTGCAAGCTGAATTATCTGAACCACCTAAACCCATGGCCCCATCTCCAGACATCAGTACTGATAATACCACATCACTAAAGAGAAAGACCAACAGCCCACTTCCCTCGAATCTTCCTGTTAAGAAAAAACGGGGTCCTAAACCCAAACGACGTACACCATCACAAACTGCACAGGTAGAGGAAGCTGTTTCTACAGCAGAAGAAGTAACCACCAGGCCATCAAAAAGAAGACAACCCTCACAAAATAAGTCTTCTTCAAGTACCTCTCCAACTAACGAAACCGATAATACTGACATGCCTGCACACTGCCCTACCAAAACAAAAGTACTACCCCCTCGAAAAGGCAGGGGGCAAAAATATGAGGCCTTGGTTCAAAAAATGACATCTCCTGGCTCAAAGAAACAGCAAATCCTTCAGCCAGACAGTTTAACAGATGAGCTGGCATCTAAGCCACTCTCTCAGAATTCAATTAAGGGCACTGAAATGAACCCAAACGCTGCAGACATTATGGAAGAAATAAAAAACACAGATATCAAAGAAGATGAAGTTAAAAAACAAGAGATACCAGTCAAAGTGGAGGAGGACACTAAATCTCAAATAGATCAGGGGGTAAAAGAGGAGAAAAATAATGAGAGTGACAGAAATGACATTGCACAGACAGAAGAACCAAGCACACAACAGAATTTATCTGATCTAGAAGTTAGGGCAGAGGGGACACAAGAAACAGCATGTGTCCCTAGTAAACCTGTCAAAGCAAAGAAGAAGAGGTGGGCAATAGTAGAGAGCACAGAAGCAGCTTTGGAAACAGAAAGCCTTATAGTTACAACGCCAAGACTAGCAAAGCAGAGGGCTATTAAAAACAACCATGAGATGCACCTGAAACAAAGGAGGAAGAAAAGAAAGGAAGTGGCAGAGACAGTAAGTGAGGCTAATGCTGAGGGCAAGGTTGAAACAGAGCAGGAAGAGCAGGTTGAACAGAGGGCCACAGACTCTACAGCACATGTGCCTTTAAGCACAGTCACTGAACCTGTGCAGGTGAGCAGCTCAGAGCTGACGGAGAAACCCAAGAGAGGCAGAAAACCATCAGTGAGTCAGGGCAGCAGAAAGAGAGGGAAAACATCAACAGAGCACATGCCAGAGAAGCCAACAAAGCTCCACAGAAAACCAGGGCCAAAACCAGGGATGAAAGACGCTATGGAGGTTATTGAGGCTGTGGTTAGGGCAGCAAGCAGTGAGCAAGCTGAGAAAGAGGAGAGAGAAAAGGAGGAGAGGAGCAGAGGGAAAAAGACAGTAAGGAAAAAGAGGAGGAGCCATCTATTGTGGGTCCTGTAGTGACAGTATCAGAGACACAGAGTGAGACTATTTGTGTGAAAAAATTCAGACGCAGACCAGTCTCACAAAACTCAAAACTGTCTTTCTGTCCATATGTGCGACTTAGCAACTCCCGAGACTTTTCATCTTGGTGTGCTATAGTCAACAAGCCTGAGGACGCCGTTGTATTTCAGAGAAGACGAAAAAAGGGCATACTTAGAATGAAGAATCCTTTTACAGTGGCCAAGGGGGTGCCGCACTCTGCAGCTATGTTACAGGGACCTTTAGTAAATAAAGCACTGATGGACAGGTGTCTAAATTGTAGCCTTTGTGGAAAACCAGCAAACTATAGAGACCTAGGAGATTTATGTGGCCCTTTTTATGTTGAAGATGATGTTCCACGAAAGATTTTGACATCAAGTCCCACAGATTTAATCAGGGAAATCACAGATGAGGCCAGTTGCAGTAAAAGTAGCATAAATACAGAACTGGTGAGTTGCTCAAAGGATGAAGGAGAGAGTGACACAAAAGCAGAGAGCACTACGGACTCCCTGGCTCAAGAGGGCAGTAGTCAGCAGCGGCACCGTCGCTATCGGCGACCGGAGGGTTCTGACTGCATCCCCCGGAGAGGGGGTTTGCGGAGAGTCACGCTAAGAGAAAGGTTCAGGAGAATTCAGCAGCTCAAGGCCAAAGGGACCAGTGAGACAGATGAGAGCGAGAGCCTGCTCCAGAGACTTCAGCAGGAGGCAGAGACCAAGGAACACTGGGCCCATGAGAACTGTGCCATCTGGACCCGAGGCGTTGTTATGGTAGCAGGGAGACTGTACGGACTCAAAGAGGCGGCCAAGACCTCTGATGAAACGGTAAGACAAATCACTATTGTTAAGGCTTATGTATGATTATAGCTTATTGAAGTGAGAGCCCCTTCTGAATGTATGTTTTCTCGTTTTTTTTCCTCTGCACAATTGTTGTCTGTCTCCTCGTTGGTGTGGGTCCATATGTCCGAATCGTTCACTAACCCCAGAGTTGCTACAAGTGCCAGAATGTGGGTGCGTCCCTCAGCTGCTGCTGGAGAGGCTGTTCTAACAAATACCACTATGTCTGTGCCAAAGAGATAGGTAAGACACCATGGCAAAATAGAATGGGAGCAATCAAAAAAAGGAAAGGAAAGCCTAGGAAAGGCAGGAGAAATGAGATGGGAAATTGGGACTGGGAAATTGAAGGGAGGTTGTGTGGGCAGTTGGGTGCAGGAACAAATAGGGCAGGTAAAAAGGAAAAATAATGACAGAAGCAAGACGAAAGGGAATAGGCTTGCAATTAGGAAGTGTCACTGGTTTGTGCAAAATGTGAAACCCGAACAAGATGTTGATGATGAGTTTTAGCCAGTCTTACATAAGGTTGTTTTTTATAAACAAACATTATATCCTAAAATAGAACAGGGCAAATGGACAGGACTGAGTGTGTACTGAATGTGCATTACTAGTCCCCATCCCATAACCCTTCCATTTATCCATCTTGCTTCTATTGTTCCTCCCTTCTTCCAAGTGTTCAAAGTGTCCTCCTTCCTTATTATGGCACAAATTGACAGTACTGAACGTTTTGGGTCAATCTTGTTGCGTTGTTTGTGTGTATTGCTCTTCTATTACCTCATGCCAAGGAGATGTGGATTAGAAAGCCCGCCACGTCTGCCGAGCTAGCACCAAAACCATTTTAATCCTGCGGAGTGCACTGGTGGCTCTTTCTGCCTCACAACTCATCCACTCTGCTCCCTTTGGCTCGCTTGACACTTCCACTTCCTTTGTGCCTTGCTCTTGCTCATTTTTCATTTTAACCCTTTGTCATTTATCTGGGTGTGTGCGGAATGACTGTGTGACCATAACATCCGTTTTGTGTTTCATCTGTTACTAACACTTATATATATTTTTGTGTGTGCTTTTTATCTTCAGGCTGCACATTCCACGAGGATGACTTCTCCATCAAATGTCCAAAACATGAGGTAAGATGATACATATTTTTATCAAAGGGTGAAAAATGATAACTGATCATGTCAAGAGCTATAAAATATTTCTTCGTAATGAATAATTGTAGAGGTGGGAGATATAACGCATAATTGCTGTTGAGGTCATATGCAAAATTCAAACTATGAAAAATTATCTAGTGTAATCTCCCAAACAATGTTATAAAGTAATATATCAGCCCTTTTCAGTTCTTTTCATTGTACATTCATGTTTTGTGCTAAACTTGAACCTCAACCACAATATTTACAGGCTCATTTTAGGATATTCATTATTGTCAATTTGGCCCACCTCCGGTCAAGAGGCCACAGTTTCCTATAGGGGCTTCAGAGACAAAAACTAGATGCACTAGACACTGACCAAGGAAACATCCCCTGTCTATAGGCCCTCCGGTGGGGTAAGGAGTCGCAGGATCGTATATTGACAGATGATACAGAGCAGACACAAAACACCTCTGTCAGCGCTTGTAAAACAGATGAAAAATCTGAAAAGAACATTGGGGGGTTTGGTGTGGCCGTATCATGTGCCCTATCATCCATCCTTGTGACAAACCCCTCCAAGACTGGGACTGCAGGGGCTTCAGTTTCAGATCGATATGTACTCAGTGACCTTGGCAGGACTAAGCCGTATCAACCAGCAACAGCAGGGAGGACTCTCAGCCATGCAGCTTATATGTGCTACCCACGTGTTGACTGTAAGACCACCATAATTACAATGGGTCATTTAAACAACTATATATATACAACCTTCCTGACAAACAGATGCCATCTAGTGGGCTTTTGAGGTTACAACATGAAGAAAATCAAATGTGGGTGTTAAATATGGGAGAAGCTGACATTTAGCAGGGAGCAACCAAGCACAGGGGCAGTGATCTGCGTCTGTCACCTTGCTCTTTTAGTTTTTTCTCTGCTCAACGTGACACTGGTTCTTGATGAAAACACTCACCTGCCTGCTGCCTGTCCCTCCCTCACTCTTTGTTATTTAAAAAAAAAAAAACAACAAAAAAACATTCTTTTGTTTTTCTCCTTTGCTGCCACATTTGCTCCATTTTAACCTTTGTTCACCTGCTTTGCTACAAGCCACTGTACTCTTCTATTCCCTCATCCCTTATTCGTCTCTTCCTTTTATGTCGCCGTCTTACATGTGAGCATCAGGCAGGCACAAGCAGAGGTGTCATCAGCTGAGTGTTTATTTGGGGTTTATCACACCGTTCTCTACCCAGTCAAACCACACACACATTTATTGACAAGCTTAAGTTTATCAAATCCTCCATTAGGTGGGATACACTCCTGTCTACAGAGGTTTATGAACAGATTACACATATCTAAGATGCAGAGAAGAGTGAAGAGGAAAAGAGGGTGGAGAAAAAGATCAGTGAGGACTGTTACTTTAGAGTGGTAAGCATTGTAGACAGTAGCTCGTGCAAGGTTATGGTAACTGTGAGAAACAAATGCATGCAGGTGAAAGCAGCTGGAGCAGAGCATCTCACAGATACAACCAGAGGCACAAAATGGAGGGAATGGCTGCAGAGGTTTAGGGATAACACCACCACACCACAGCAATTAGTGATGGTGTCTCTCACACTGGAGCTGGTCCAGTGGCCAGCTGCATCATCTGTGAGTGCTGCAAACTACACATCTCATGCTAATACAGCATGAGCGCACAAAGTCACCATTGCCTGGACAGTAACATGAGGTAATGGCACCAACTATTCGTTATGATGAGATGTCATAGCCAGGTTCACCAATCAGCTGATGGCCTTGCAGCTCAGAGACTGTGCATGTCTTAACAGTGCAACATAAGTGAGTAATGTTTGCTTTATGCTCTTCTATTGCAGGACCTGTAATACCTTCATCAGAAACAACACCTCTCAACTAACTAGCACTACATGGACAGCGCTGTCCAAACAACCTCCCGGGTCTACAGCAGTGCTAACTTAAAGATGGAGGCGCTGGTCAGCAGAGCCAGGGCAGACAACATGAGGCTGCGCTTGGAGCACTGAGCCCTGGAGGGTGGCTCCACTAAGAAGAGCTGCCCCCAGCCTCAATGTGTTCCGCCAGCGAGTGCCTCCCGCTGCAGGATGTGACTGTTGAGTGGGAGAGCCTCGGGGCTGGTGTAAAGGGGCTGTTTGAAATGCACAGTGAGCAATGTGTGTGTGTGTCCTGCCTTGGGATGGCTCACTATCGGACTCAGACACCTGGCGGACAGTGATTGGACGGGAGCAGCCTCTGACCACCTTCATGGTGCCCAAACGTGTGCTTGTGTTGTGCATCCTCATTCTTCAGCCTCAGCACTCATCCTGTGTTTGTTCATTTGTGTCTGTGAGAGTGAGAATGTGCATCTCCACTTTTACATCCCATACATCGGCAGCCAAGCACTGGGTCTACTATTTTACCTTGTACAACAGAAAAACATAAGTATTTGCATATAAAACACATGAGATCAGTATTTTACCATGATGCTCTAATCATGGAGATGTATTTGTGTGCATCAAGGCCTTTGGTGTGTGTCATGCTTTGTGTTTTTAAGAATCTATAAAAATATAAAAATAAACTGTGTTACTCTCATCTACTGTGTTCACATTTCACCACTTGACAGTTGCAGACCTCAGGTTTGCTCTGAGACCTGTCCTCACATCATGCTACAGTATTTAAAGTACAAAAGTAAAAGTATTACTATGAAAAATACAGTATAATTTATTTTCACACATGTGAAAATTGATGTACGTACATTAAGATTCATTCAGATTCATAAAGCACCTGTCTGTATTTCAAATGTAGGCTTGTTACTCTGCCATGCTAAGTATGGTTACTACTACTGTTCATATCAAAATCAGAGTATAAAAGCGTAAAAGAAACTTTTTCTTGTAAGAGGCTCATTTAATGGTGTACAGAAGTATTTGATGCTGTTTAAATGTAAGATGTGATGTACTAATATAATTGTGTATAGTATTTCCTAGAGATGTTTATTTTCTATAAAATGGAATATGTTATTGCTTATAAAATGTTATTAAAAGAATCCATTAATGAACATGTTATACTTTTGGGGAATGTCACTTGTTTTGAGTTGACGCATGCATTTTTTTTTTTCAATTTTCATGTCTCTGGACTGAAACAGCATCACATTTGTTTGAAATGTTTTTGTAACGCCCATGTTAAATATACCAGCACCTTTCAATGCTGCTCAACTTCTCTTCTTTGTCCTTTCTTATTTTGTGCAGAGAAATTGAGTTTCAACTTATTTATGGCACTATTAGCAAATGTTGTAATTTGTGAAATGCAAAGAGCACAATTGTACATAATGTAACAAACCCGTTTCTTTACAAAATATTTTAATATTTACATAATAAGCAAGTATGAGACGAAAGATACCATTTATACAGTAAGTGTTTTGTCTCAGATTCCATATACAGTATCGGTCTCTTTACCAAGGTTATAGTGAACATCTTGGTTCAGGACTTGTTTATACTGTCCTCTAAAAACAAGTGTATTGAACTAAACAAAGGTAAGAGAAAGCACTACTCTTTGTGTAAGTACAACAAACATAAAGCTGAAATGAAATTACACGGCAGGCTCAATTTGGAGAAAAGGTTGGGGCTACTTGAAACCATCAATGCCACTATTTGATGAAGAAACTCTCACAGCATCACTGTGCAACACTGCAAAAGGGCAAGAGAATTTACCAAAAAGCACAACATTCAATGCCATGAATGCTCATGGGCATTGTAACATGGTAATGACATTAAAAGTAGCAAATAGTACTCAATTATAATATGCACTTATGGGAGAAGCATGTATCATCTTGCTTATGTCACAACACTGCAAATTGAATTAAAATATATAAATACATTTTAAAATATGTACACATCACACCACAAAAAAAAACAAAAAACATAAGACTTATTATTACAAGTCTTTGAAATGAGCCCCTTGAGGCTAGTGCAGATAGACTTTGGGCTTTAATGAGCAGAATTCAAATGATTCAAATGACTAAACTAAACAGTTTCTCATCCAATGTGTTTGTATGTAATACACTTTGGACAGTTCTTTCATAAGTATACAACCAATGAGATCAGAGGAACTGCTGAGAGGGGCTGAGGTGGACACAGCTGTTGTACTGTCGAGGAGATTGTCATTGTGTCTCTTTACAGAAAAGTCAGCACAAGAATGGGCATGTGTGGCGAAGTGCCTTATATGTTGGGCTGCAGACCAGAAGTCATAGAGAAATAAACCATTGATGTAGTTATAGCTGCGCATTTTGAAGCCAGAAGGTTTTTGTCCTTGTTCTTTGTTGGTGTTTGGACGTGTCTGTAAACACTCTGGTCCCTCTTCTTTCTAGCTGTTTGTGACAGTAGTACCACTCCCCAGTTTGATGATCATTTGCTGGCAGTCGTGGAGTGTCCTCTTGTCTCCCAGCTTCTCCAGGGTGCGGGCTGCGTCCGCTAGCATTCCGACCCTTTGGCCTGGGGCTGACAGGAACGAAGGAGGAAGGTATCGGCATGCCAACAAGACTGCCTCCGCCTGCTCCCGTTGGCCAGGCCGCGTCTCACACTCTTCTGTACATCAGAAAAAACAACACAAACAACTTGAGCAATTGACTAAAACACAACTGCCAACTTCCACACAGTGTACTACATCACAGACACTTACACTTGAGCCAATATTTATGGTTTCAGCTCATCCACTGTTTATTCTTTGTTATTCATTCATCGTTAGACCTCTGTTGTACTTTTCATTTTCATCTCTTATTATGAGTGAGACATCTCACTTATGCTATTCAAACAACCGGGGCTCAAAGGTAACTTGCGCTTCCTGTTTTAAACACAACTTTAAGGTTTGAAAAATAATAATTTATAAATATCCCACAGACTGATACAGCCTAAGTAGTGAGTGAATAGATAAATATGCCTGGAGGACATATGTGAATGCTGCACACCTGTCTTGGCTCCTGGCGTTGCTCTGCGTCGTAGTGAGCGATCTAGCAGCTGATGTGTGCGTGTGGGACTCGCCCCTGCCATCAGCCTGGCTGTGGCTTCATGGATGAATAACTGGAAAGAGACAAAAGAGATGAAATGATGGAGTTGCAAGAACAGAAAAGAGGACACTCAGACTTCAGAGAGACTTGGAAGCATTAGCAATAATGTTGCAGAGCACTGAGTGTGTTTATGTTGTGTGCCAAGGGCTATGGTTATTTCCAAAGGGAACTGGGGTTTGCCTATGCATCTGTATGCATCGAGTTTCCTTTAGATGTGCTCCTCTGTAGTACTTGAAGTCTAGCCGTTTTCATTTGGCACTATAACTATACACTATGTATAACTAACTTTGTGTATAGAATCAAGCATTTTTAAAATTGGTGCCTAGTGTTGCCAGACGTGTAATTGAACAGCACACATTTATTTCCAGTTTCCATTTTTCTACCTATTAAAAAATGCACATACCCTTCGCATGGCAGGTCTGAAACTGTGAGCTAACTTCCGTAGAGAGCTAAGGTCTTGTTGAAAGCCTTGGAGCTCAGGAGGTGAAGCCTGCTGCACGCCCCCTGCTGGACAGTTAGGACCTACATTTGCGGGTCCTACAGTAGTCACCCCTTGCTGCTGCAGCTGCCAAACATTGGTCCGCATCACCAATAGCAGATCACACAGCAATAGCTGGACAACCTAAGGAGGACATACAAACAGTAAAATCAATATTACAAAACTGTGTCCTGCGACCGTCTCAAAGGGAATCTTCACAAACTCGTGGGTGCTGCTGGTTTGTGGCTCAGCTCTGTGTTGCACTGCGGGTGCATTGCACTCCACTGAGACACAGATGCAATGCAACTACAATGCACCACAGCTCTGGCCGTGCACATGCACCCCACAAGGTACCCATCCAGCAGCATCACCATCTGCTGAATGCCAGAGGCAGGGACGGAGCCCGATCACGCTCTGCAGTGGCCCAGGAGGAAGCCAAAATCTGTCCATCCATATTCTGTGTTGTCAATTTTACACACACCTTCTAGCATTTGTCCTTTTGTTATAGAATAGCATTTCAAACCAGCAAAATAAAAATAATGACTTATTTAAACTGGTTGCAGTATTTGTGAGTGGTAAGGGTACCTTGTCTAGGCTGGAGCTGTGGTTGTGTGGTCCCAGGTTGAGGTTGTCTCTGAGCAGGGCGCTGGCCTTGTCACTGTAGCTTAAACTCAGCTGACAGTTTTCAGGTTTGGACAGCAGTGCACGCACAGCTTTGAAGGTGTTTAAACATGCTTTGGGTAGCAGACTTCTGCTCACAAAGATCAGAGGAAGAAACACTGATCAATATATATATCTCTACAGTTCTCTTATATTTTGCATTGTAATAATCAACTGACTCACTCTGCGTTCTGGAGACTGCGAGGCAGGTGTTCAACTGTTGGATACAGTCGCTCTGCAGCAGAGTCATCTCCGTGCAACCAGTTAATGATCACCACAGCAACTGAGGACCACCATTTTGAGTGAGGATCACATCCTGTTTGTTCGGGGATAAAGTCACAAAATGAAGAATAAAAAATAATAATCTATTTATAATCAATCATGCTTTTTGGCAATCGCATGCCATTATAAAGAAACCCTAATGAAAGCAGATTGCAGATCAGTTGCAGTTTGTTTCCCTGCACATCTTTATAGCACAAATATAACAATATAAATGTGGGACTAAAGGAAATATCCAACTGGGTGACACCCAACACAACTATTATTTTTATTAATTTACCTGTTACAGTTGCCATGTTGGATCCAATAGCAAAGGACTGTGTAGTGGCACCAGCAGCGTCTGATGCACTCATCAACAGCTGCAGGTATTCCAGAGCATCAGCATACTCCCTGAAAAAAGAAATACAGCATGTTCATAAATATTTATCACTGACCACCTAATACAAAGTTTTATTGACTTGTTCGTGTTAAGCTTAAGAAGGATATTATATGAAATACTAGATAGTGGCAAAGGGAGAAACACAGTTATGTTTCAAATTAGTTTACTGGATTCATACCCCTCTCCATGGCTTGGCCCTTTTTCTCCTCGAGGCTGAGCCACACAATAGAGGGACTTTTCAAGGAGATGCTCCCTAAAGGCCTGTGTCACCTGAGCTAAAGGATCCACTGTAAAGAAACACAAGATGGTGCTTGAGTTACAGCTAACAACAATATTAGACGTAAAAAGTGTCCGATCCACTGACCTGTATTACCAGCCTGGCTATAAATGCTTTCTTTAGGAGTGCTGCGAATGGCCCAGTCACCATCCACAAAGAAGCGGTGACCAAGTGGGTGACATAACCACTGCATAGCCGGGGGCACACTGCCACTGGACGAAAGACAAGTCTGACGAGCACTGCTCAGGAACACACGCTACAAGAAAAACACAAGTTTGGTCCCCCAGACATTTTATACTATATACTATACAGGTTGCATGTAAGAATAAATACAATGATTTGAAGAAGGCAGAAGTATTTACATTTCTGATAGGAGAAATACTTACAGAAGTAAAATGTAGTATTCTTGGCAAGCTAGCTTTGACTCGTAGAGCTGCAGATACGTAGACCTCAGCCAGTGTGGCCACAGGAAGGCATGAGCCAGCACATTCCGAAAGATTTACTGCACTCAATGCCATGTGTATAGCAGAAAGATGACTGCCATTTAGTTTACCTAAATAACAGGAAAAGACTTTGATTAAGAGATGTAACAATAACCATAATATGGCAAAATCTAGTCTCACAATAATGTCAATGGTAACAATATATCAAATAGCAATCTCCTTTGCCCAAAATAATTTGTTTGATTGCTGCACTGCTAAAAAAGAACTACATCATGTTTTGAATCTTCATTTCCAAAGTCTCATCTCCCCAAAGCAATATCACAAAACAATATTGCAATAAATGCTGTACAAAGAGGACAATATGTGATTAGGCTCAGTACATCCTTATATTCAGGTGGGATAGAAAGACAGATTTGATTTTCCCATTCCACTGACCCGTCATGTGAAGCTGGTGCAGGCGGTGGTAGACCAATGCAGCATCACGGCTGCTTTTGCAAGCATCCTCCTGCAGGGGGCGGTCAGAGCGCAGCCCTCCAGCTCTAGCAGCCAGCCAACGGCCTACCCAAAGGCGTTGAAGGCAAAAACGCAACAGTGACCACAAGGCAGCACAGGCCAAATCCAACTGAGAGGTGGGCAAAGGCCGACCAAGAGCTTTAAGACAGGTCCACAGGTTTTGACTGGCTTGAGCAAAATCGCCCTGAAGGAGTAGAAAAAAGCTGATTTAATACATAAGACATAGCACTGTCACTGTTAAACAGAAAATGTAGACATGGTTATTACATAAAATTATATTTTAATGGATTAAATAACATACTCTTGCTAGGTCCAGATCAGCCTGTTTGCGGTGTCTCCAGAATAAGACAGATGATCCAGAATGTGGTCTGGTTACAGGTTCTCCATAGACTAAGAGTCGGATCAGAACCCCTGACACCAAAATCCCATTCAGCAACCACACCAGCAGAGTGGGCAACATCCAGTCCATCCAGCCCAAAGAGTCCACTGTAGACATTAAATATTATTATGCAATATTGCATGGGTGTAAATTAGAAAAGGTTTCCCAAGTTATATTTTACACAGTGTGTTGGTAGAAGGCCAATCCCACTTCATTTACCTGCACTGTCTAAGCCCAGAATGCCCCTGCCCCCCGGGTGAGGGCCGCGGCTGGGGCTAGCGTTGGCAGATACACCACTGCAGAAGAGGGAAGCCAAAGGATTCATGGAGACAAAGAGGAAGGTGAATGCACACAAGGCCATACGGGAGCGGTCCAACATGCCACCAACGCCTCCACCTGCAGACTGACCCAGCTGACCCATGTTGGGCTAGAACAAAGATACATAGATGAAGAATGTCGAGTTCCCAAATTCTTTTCATTGAATTTTGTTCAATGTGAACATGTATGATTTTTGACATCTACATACCTTTGTGTCCTCACCCATTGGGCTGTCAGGCTCTGAGTCACTAGGACAGTGAGAGGAGGGGGAGCCAACATCAGAAGATGGAGGAGTGGGCAGCTCAGTTTTTACATCGGCCTGTCCATCAACCTCCATAGCAACAATGTCTTTGAGAGATTCTGAGTAAAAGCACAAAATGAGAAATATTTATAGCAATTCGTAAATGCTTTAGTAATTTTTTTATGAGATTTGTTAGTGGCAGGTACAGGGGTGTAAATTGTATGCCGTGAGAGGGTTGCGACCCCTCTAGTATTTAGACACTGCCAATACAAACCCCATTTTGGATACTATGAAGTACTCACTGTTTTTCTGGACAGACATTTTTAGAGCCATGTTTTCCTGCTTGAGCTTCTGATTAGCTTGCTGCAAGTATCTGATATAGTCGATAGCTTTTCTCAATACTGCAGACTTATTAAGCTAAAAGGGACAAAAAGTAATGTCATTATTAATGGACTCCAGATGTGTGTTTCAATAAACAAACAAACATTAAAAAGGTCTTACCTTGGCCTCAGTACCGGCAACCAAATCTTTGAGCTCAATAATTTTGTCATTGATAGATGACCGGTACCGTTTCTCTATGGCATTATGAGCAGAGCGTTTTTCTCCCTTGTGAGGCTGCCCATTTGGTTTGCCGCTGATGGCTATCCGGTTTATTGGCAGTTTCTCTGTATCCACCATAACAGGAACTGTAGTCAAAAAGGTGCCTCCACCCACAAAAGCCTTAGAGCAAAGCAAATGGCATTTTAACTAAAAAAACATATTAAAAATTATCTTAAGCATTAAGAAACAAGCTTACTTGAATAGGAGTAGTCTGGACTGAGGTTGTTGTGGCCAAAGATGTAGGTGATGCTACAGTAGTGACAATACAAGGGTCATGCTTCAGAGTAGTCAGAAGCAAGGATTCTGCTTTGATGAACTGAGGCTGCAGTAGCACCTGTGAAAAAGGCATGCTGTCAAAGACATCTCTTGGGTTTACAAATATTAAAAGCACATATTATTCCTTACAGGTACTGGCTGTACATGGGGCGTGATGGTTTGTACAGGTGGGCTTCCAGAGGTGGTCAAAATGGGAGATGTTGTGGTCATTCCTTGAATCTGAGGTTGAATTGCTATTGGGGGTGATGAAGGCAAAGTAGCAGCTGAAGGACTTGCATTCCCAGGACTAGATGCTGTAAAGTAAAATAAGCTGTTAAAATATTTTAAATGCCTTATTATGTCTAACTATGCAAAAAACACAACAATACAAATCTTTTCTTTTGTATGCAATATAACCATACAGTAGTTGCGTAACCTACAGTGCCAACGTCAGCAGGTCAGTAGGGCGATAGACAATTATCTCACTAGGGCTAATAAAGTCATAGTTTCAGTCAGTATGTCACCCTTATGTCTTATCTTGTACACAAAGTAACCAATTTAGACAGATAACTTGAAAGGCTTCAATATCCAATAAAATGTCATAAAGCAGTCCCTTCAGAAATATGCTGAAATGCACAGGATAAACGCAGTGGTTACCACAGACCTGCTTGAACAAAATATTTATGATAGACTTTCAGATATGTGTACAGAGATCAAATGTGTGGTATGGCCTGTGCTGTTCTGTCTACAGAACAGTCTGTCAATAGAAGCATATATTTACAGAAAGTGGTGGGTGAATAACCCAAAGGTGGAATTGTTGCTGACTAAAGATTCAAAATTTACTTGACAGGTGTGTTTAAAGGAAAGAGCCACACTCAAAGTTCCTCAAAAAGACCAGGCATAAGATCTGTTTTATGTTATATCACACTTATTTTACCTGTGTAGCTAACAGGGTGAGTTTGCTGAGACTGAACTTGTGTCTGAGGAGCAGTGGGGGTGAACATGGCTGGAGGGGAAGAGCTCAGAGCTCCGCTCTTCTGTGGTACACCTTGAGCAGGTGAAGCCACTTGCACAGGGAGAGGTGGGCTAAGGGCCAGAAGGGGCTGTTCTCCCTTGGATTGCCTGGCATTCTGGGGCTGTGGTGGAGAGGTCAGCTGCTGCTGTCTCGTGCCGGAGCTGCTGGGGACCTGAGCCAGAGGGGACTGCTGGAAGGTGGGAGGCTGGAAGGTCTTGTCTGGGGTGGAGGAGCTACGAGTGATGGGAGGCCCCAGAAGTGCATCCAAATGTGGACTACTGCTGAGGATGGAGGATTGAGAGGATGTCGGGACAGCTGAAGTGGTCAGTGGAGCAGTTGAGGTCATGGGTTGGTTAAGACCAGGGAGATCATGGGTCGATGGAGCTCCTGTGTATGGTTGGTTATCAAAGAGTCCATCAAACTCCATATCCTGGTTGTTGATAAGCTTTAGCATGTCTGTATAAGAAACAAAAAACAATATTAATAAAAACAATATTTGATAGTATATTTATGAATTTAGGAAACAATCATTTGCATGTTCTACATGTTTACAGTAAGTACAAGCCTTTCAACACGTGCTCTGGTCTCTTAGTCTGGGATTCTACCATGGAATCCATTCGAAAGAGCACACAAAGCTTGTACAAAAAAAATGTTTCTTTGTAAATGCAGGTTTAGGTTGTAATAATGGCACAATACAGAGTGGACTGTATGTGGGGAAAGTAAACACATGTTTAGTTTCTCTCTGCATGGATGTGTAGCACTGCGTTTGTGGATTAGGTCTTTGTATGAGGTGATCGCTCTCGACCAATCACAGCGCGCCTGGGAGACTTGCTCTGCTGCTTGGCCAAGACAGAAAAGAGAGGGAGAGAGTCTGAGGCTGCAATGTTGCCAGGTACGGAGTTTTTCCGCGAAATTGGGCGGCTTTTTAAGAGCTGCTGCGGGTGAAAAATATTGCGGGTTTGGCCGAATATTTTATTTTTGTATTTTCCACACAAAATTGATTGATTTTAGGATAATCCTATTGAAGGTTAATTTCAGTTACAATATTAAAACCATTCTCTTTGAGCGAGAGAAGGGAGGAGGGTAAGAGGCAGGTTTGTGTTATCACAGGAGCATTGCTTTTATAAATACAGTGGAAAATTCAGCCGTACAATCCGCAGGTTTTGGGCGATTTTTCAGAGGCTCTTGTGCGAGTCGGGCCGCTGAAGCCTGGCAACCCTGTGAGGCTGAGGACGAGGTTACCCTAGTGCAGCATCACCGAGGGTTACTTTCGGTCAAACAGGAAGAGTAAACACTACATATCCCCTCTGAAGATGAGCTGAAATAGGTTTGAATTACAAGTAGTAGGCTAAAGCTTGAAATGTCAGTAAACCTGCAATAACGTGGCAGTTCTGTGTGTAAACTCTATTTACATACTTGCATCACTGCAAACAGTGAAGTGCATACTTGCTCAACCGCAGCCTCAAAAGTCTGTTTTACAATTTGTATGTTTTAGAAAACTGTAAGAAAACTAAAGTAAACTAAAGCATCACCAAGAATGATTTTTGAAGAATAGTAAGTGTGTATCATTTAGGGGGAAGAGGTGAGTCCTGTAAAGATGAACCCAGTAAAGTGAATGAACTGTAATAACCTCAGTCACGAGAGGCGGGGCGCTAGCAAGATTTAGAGCTAGCATCACCTGCTAATGTACCCCTGTTATTCTGAAACTTTAAGCTCTAAAAACATACAATACTAGAGCAGGAGACAAATATCTGGCAAGTACTAGATTTCAAGTAAGGATGTCGATTCAACTAACAAGAAAAGCAAAAAAAAAAAAAAAAAAAAAAAAAAGCAAAAGCAAAAAAAAAAAAAAAAAAAAAAAAAAAAGGGAGCCAAATCTAAGGTTATATCCATTCAGCACGAGGTTGGCTAATTGGTTTGACAGGCTAATATATTTCACATTACTGCTAAAACAAGTCAGTGCTACTGATACTACTGAACTGATGATTCTAATAACATAATAGGACATTAATCATTATTAAGTTGTAATGTGTGCTGGACTTTTAGCTAGTACCACAGGGTAAATATGACAGGGATGGCTTGTGCCATGTAAACAGCAATTACAGTTTCTTACCATCGATATCGCTTAAAAGAGCCGTGTCGATGTCGCTGGGGTCATGAAGAGAATTGAGAGAAATCGTTGGATCCAAGTTATCCAGAGTTGGATCGTCAAAAGAAAGAGAGTTCATCTTTACTCTTCTGTCTGGCTTTTCTATGAAGACTGAACAGACACGAAATCAAGTGAACACGCAAACGTCTTACTGCCTTACATTAGTCATAAAGTTAAATCCCAAATCGGCGAAGAAGACCCATACATTTAATTCTTAAATCTATCAACTTGGTCCATACGTAGGTGCAAACTTGTCAAGCCAAGCTACGACCCAGGCTAAACACAGAGCTCATTCAGGACTAACATGCTCGCAGCGGCGGCCAAACAACCCGCCCAGGACACATGAGTGACAGCACCAGTATCCAATCACTGTGCACTCACCACTTATTTATTATCATTATTTATATTTTTTAAATAAACAGACGACTCATGGTCTATCAGTCAAATTTAACGCACACTGACACACACATACGAATTGTAAAAATAAATTTGGTACTTTGGCATTTGATTACTTGTCATTACTAATTGAATTCAATGGCGTCTGTTTGCAAACATTATTAGTTAAAAACACTATAAATATATTAGGGCTTCTTGTACATGTCACGTGTTCCAAAATACGTTTTTTAATGGTTAAGCTGTTTATTTAATTTTTGACAAACTACAGCATGCGCCTGGTTATTGTAGGCTTGCCTCAAAGAACCACTAGGAAGCAGGCAGGCGTGGTTACTGACAGTCAAGCTTGTTTGACTCGTGCTTCTGTAGAACCAGTAATATTGTCCAATCAGGAGCTCCAAAACCGAGTGGGGTGATCACACGTCACCCATAGGCCCTGCTGATTACATCATATGTTTCTCTCTCCCTCTCCAAGCTAAAAGCTCTTGCATGCCCATCACATCACTTTGAGGCAGCAGGAACAAAAATAAACATCCATCATGCAAATATTAAACATATTGTTGTTGCTACAGTTTTTTAGAGGGAAGATTATTTTATAATGAGTGCATAAAGAATATCAACATAGAAAGCCTATTTATAGCAAGTTCAAGTGAAGATATAGGTCAGTGATTAACACATTACTAGTTAAGTAATTTTCCTTATGGATCAATAAACTGCTATGTTGCCAGGCATAAAAAGAGTCGAAAGGCTTTGCAATAGGCTAGAAGTAAGTGAAATGGAAGGATTATTGCACTACAAAAATGACATATTTAACATCAGTTTTAAAATGAATCATGAAACTGTGACATTTGATGGCAGGTTGCATCATCTAGGACAGACATGGGCAAACTATGGCCCGGGGGCCACACACGGCCCTTAGGGTTTATTAATCCGGCCTGCCGAACATGACCAAATTATACTAAAATAGGTAATCGTCAACCTTGTTCAAAGTTTTTCTGCTGTGTTTATTTAACTGAAATTGAATAAAAGAATTATTAATTTCATTAATGCCTTTGGAAAACAATTTGTACAATGAGCCTTGCATATTCATGCTTTGCTACATGTTACAGGCCAAATCTCTAATGTAATATATACATATATATCCTGGCCTGGCCCCTTTGTCAAATTTTAGAACCAAATGTGGCCCATGTGAGGAATAGTTTGCCCACCCCTGATCTAGGAGATAGTTCATTTGGATAACACAAAATAACACATGATTTTAAGATGCTAGTGTTTTATTAGAGACACGTGTGTGCTGAGTCAGACAGAGCTCAGACTACCCGCTGTCAGCACATATTCTGTTTTGTCAATTAAAATTAAACATTCAGCAGCCTTAGTTAAATTGACACATAGAAAACAATGTTTGCATGGACCCTGAAACTTGATCAAGAAGCACTTGGGGAACCCTATCTTGTATCACTGTGATTATTTCTATAACTACCTTTAAATTATATATGCTAAATGTGAAACACCTACACTAAAATAAAATGCTAATTGGGAATGAGGTGAATGTACACAATATTACCTTAAATCATTTTCAATAACAAAGTGATTTGTCAAGACTGCTATAAATCACAGATGAAATCTAATTGCTGAACAGTAAATGGCTGGGCAAAAACACACTGAATTGTGCTTCCTTTCTGCATCTTTTATATTGTATGGTTTGTGCACAATCGTATATAAACATAAGTAATAAACAATACAACAATGATTAGGGTAAAATTGTTGTTTGTGTATCAAATGATATGTTGTAACCTTTGATAAACGCATTATGTGGGGCTGATACAAAAAGAATCTGCATAGAGTATGGACCAATACATGGATAGGCTTAAGTCCTTCTTAAATACAATCATCAACAGTAACAATAATGCAATAATTACAAAAAAATATGTGCAAAATTAAGCTAGTCAAAGTCTATTTTCCACACATGTTAACAAAATGGAAACTATTTATAAAATACTGTTGTGTTATCCCTTCAAGTGCAAAGATGTTTCTAACATGGTGAAGGAACCGGTCATTAATTGTCTCTAAAGCTTTAAGTTTCTTTGGAGAATACATTTTAAACACGATAAGAAGCATTTCAATAAGAAATGTTCAATGTCTCTTTGCCATAGACTTCGCTTTATCCCTTCAATAAAGGAATATTGAAATACACAGTATAACTTCCAAGTTAGCAAATTTAATTTGCCAAAGTTAGTCATATAAAACATCTTGCAATTTGATACAAACCCATAGGCTACCGTAAGCATAAACTTGTTAAGTTGAATATTTATAAAATATTAATATTTGCAAAGTTTGACCACTAACCAAAAAGCATATGAGCTGTATATGGTGAAACACCACAATCCATAACATATGCAATAATGTTTGCATACTTTCACTTCATGGCCATTTAACAGTTTTGGCTGTAACTCACTTTAATGCCAAACTATTAACAGAATGGTTTCTTTGGCAGTTAGTTTTAAATGCCATTATAGTTAAATAATACATCCATACACATAGTAAACAAGCTATGACAAGTGTAAATACTGCAGACATTGATATGACTTGATAGATTACTGCTTGTCATTAACTGAATGGGACCAGTGAAATTAAGAGCAAAAACCTTTGGACACCATAGGGAGATTAGGACTCTACAAGGCAAAGAGGGCATCTTCGGTGTGCTCAGCCTTCTTACGTGATCCACTGGGAGCAAGGTGAGCTCTTGTGGGAGATGGCATAGAATCTGCTGCCTTTGCTCTTTCTTCAAGGAACTTATCGAACTCTGAAAAATATTGGTCCCAGACATAAGAAGAAATGAGGAAATACTGTCAAGTATATGTTTTGGTACATATGTTTTATCTTAAGCTTAGGTTTATACCTTCACTGGTGACACCTTCTTCAGCCCGGTCACCTTTCTAAAAAACAAACATTTAAAGACAAAACAATAAAACACACATTTGTGTGTTTCACATTTTCAAAGGGTTAGAAAGATAAACATAACACAGAGCATGAAAGTTGTGTGAAGAACCTAACCAGTATGCTGGAATACTCATACATGTATTTGATATCACAATTATTTATGATAATTATCATTAAATTATTTAGTATGAACTAGGGTTGTCAAAAAGCAATTAATTAATTATACATTAAATTATAAACTTGTACATTAGTATATTAGTTGGATTTGAATGGTTGATCCCAACATAAATGATGAGTGACAAAAACGTAAAATATGTTTTTAATATAGCATGAGATAACGGGCACAAGCTTGGTAAAGAATAAACCAGAAAGGGTAGGTAAATGAAATAGGCCTCACCACATCAGCACAGAGCCACTCCTCTATGTCATCCATGACAGAGGACTGTGACACTGGGATCTATGAACCAAAATCATCAGGGCAGAAACAAGCCACAAGAAAAAGAAAATCACATCAATGAAAATAAAATAAGCATAAGAAAAATAAGGAAATCATAAAATATGTAAATTAAAATACTAACATGAGCATGCCACTTTGCCCATTTTACCTTTTGATAATGGTTCAGTTATTTACATAATTAGAAAATTACTCAACTGACTAAATGGAAAATACTATTTTCTTTTTATTTCTAAACTATAGGTTCCCTCATCTTTTAATCAGTCCCAGACAATAACTTATAGACAGAGTGAATACACCAAACATTCCTTCTGCTTCTTCTTACTTACAAGTCTACAAAGGGTAGACTCCATAATCAGGTTTCCAGCAGACTTATGTCAATACAGGCATCGTGTCTCATTAGTTACTTTCACATGTTTGGTGGTTTCAGCAAAAATAATATACTTGTATATGTATACATTATTTTTGACAATATCAATCCCATTTGACACTACTCCGATAGATGGAATGGTTAGCAGATGTGTTATTAGTTCAATATTGTTGTATGTTTTGTGAATGTATTGTGAATATCTGCTTCTTTAGCAAAGTGTGATAGTTATTTTATGTATTCTTTATTTAACCAGTTAACACTCTATTATATACGTTTTAGTGGTAGGGAAAAATCACCAGGAGGTTACTTATGTAGACAGGGAGAACATGCAAACTCTGCAGAGAGTCTTATGAAGCTGAAGCTAACCGCTGCAGCACTGTGTCTCATCAGCATAGGGCACTTTGGTGTTGACAGACCCGGTAACGTAACAGGGCTAACTGAGCCATTAGGTGTAATCATATGTTTATGTTTTGTAAAGAAATAATATTAAGACGTTTGAATGTATAATAGTTTAAATGCGATGTGTCCCATGTGTACTGTCCCAAGGAAAAAAAAACAATACATTGAAAATTGAAGCATAGGTTTAGTGAATGTAGTATATTATGTTGCACAATGATTAGCTATTGTAGTGTATAATATTTACTATTAAGCAATAAGTGATGGTATATAGGTGGTTATGGACATGAATCAGCAGTCCTGCATTAATTACAGGACAGATGACAAAAGTGCATAAGCTCTACCGGAGTGAGTGATGGGCGTGTTAATGGGCAGGAGTGAGCTCAATATGAGTGGTGTGTTATGCAGGACAGATGAATCTAAGGAGCTAAAAGCATGTGAGGTGGTGACCATGTGAGAGGGGCAGGAGGACACTCTGAGAATGGAGTCCTCACCATTCCTTGGGTAATAAGCCAGCTGTCTATGGGCAGCTCCTGATCTGCTGCTGGGTTATCAACACTCAGCTGAATCAACAACAGAATAACACCTTAAACCACAGCATAGCCCACAGTGCAGAGACAGAGAAGAAGTCAAAGATGCACGACATAATGAAAGAAAATAACGTGTGAAATAAGTGTATGGGAGATTAAATCAAGTAAAAGAGGGAGTAAAAGTACATAGATGTATGGTAATCATGCAGTATTGTAAGGGAGGCCAATGTTTATTGCTGATACTCACCCCTCCAGTATTTTGTTGTCTTACATCCAGTGCTGAAGCCAGGCTGCCCAGAGCTTGTGGGTCTTCATATGTTACACTAGGAAATAAAGGTGAAATGCATTAGAATTTAAAGTTCAGTAATGTTGTTATGATTTTATTAGTTTAATTTCTTTCTTAAGCTGGCTTCAACTGTTTTTGCGCTGCATCTGTTTTTCCTTCAAAGATCATATACAAGTGCATATTATTTATTGTATGATGATATTTGTATGATATAACAAAACTTACTTTTTGCGTTGCTCTGCCAGAGAACTACTCCTGGTCTGGGCAAACATATCAAAGTCATCTTGATTGTGACCTGAGAGAGATGACAATGTTGCACTAACAGTCCCTGCCCCAACCTCTGAAAGATAGTAAAGAGAAATACAACAGATAAGCACTATAAAGTAAAGTAAAATTACATGTAAAATAGGCAATTAATGCTAGTAAAGCAGACACACCCAAACCAGCGAGTGCAGACGAGAGTGTTGTGGAGCCATTATGGGCTGGTGAGGCAGATGCCCCAGCACTGGACTGGGGAGGAGGGCTGGAAGTGATCCTGGGAGTGACTACAGCAGGAGAACCTGGTCCCAGGTCTATAAGGTTGTCATCTGTGACCTCACTCAGCATCTTAAGAGCAAAAATGTAACAAAATGTAATACACTGAAGCTTGAAATGTATAGCATTGTAAAAGATGCAATGAAAAACAAAATTTTACAATTTAGTTCTTAAAAAAAAAAAAAAAAAAACATACTCCATTATTTTGCGAAGCTCTACCCAATCTGACCCTTTCATATCTGTAAAAAAGAAATCAACACCCAATTATTAAAATATGAATTTGTTTTTTTGTTTGTTTTGCTAAAACCATTTAAGTAAATATCAGATGTGCCAAATTTTGAGACAACATACAACCAATTAAAAATATGTCTATAGGTACCTCTCATAACGAAGGAAGATGTTGTTGAGGTCGTCATTGACATGTAGCAGCTCTTCAGTAACCTCCTCATTGGAAACTCTTGAAATCAGCTCAACCACTCTTTGCTGCATAGCCCTGCAAGTCCTATTTAGTTCCTAAAATATATATTGATATCAAAATGTTATTACTGTACCAGTAGTTTATCCAGAAAATATGCAATGCAATCAAACACATGATTCTGACTGGCTAATAGTTTTTTTTCCATGTTTGGGTTTGGTGATGATTCAGAAAGATACAACGACCTCTACTGGCTAAGCAATATCCCAGTTTTACAACAGTTAGAGTACTAACAGAATGAACATTTGAGCATACCCAGAGTGTGTCTACCTACTCAAAAGATGTATTATGTGGTAAAGGATTTTGAGGTAAATGATAGATTAACTAGTGGCGGAAATGTCAGGTATTAATCTTAGACAGGTGCATTTTCTCTGGTCACTTCAACATGTCCCAGTCAGACAATTGTACCACTTTGACTGTTTTTGTTTGTTGTGTGGAGTGAGAGGGTGGGGTGGAGAGTGTTTGCCTCTCAAGTGGAGGAGATCAAGTATCTCGGGGTCTTGTTCATAATGAGGGACGGATGGAGCGCGAGATTGACAGATTGACATTGGTGCAGCGACCGCAGTTGCTGTATCGGGCTGTCGTGGTAAAGAAAGAGTTGAGTCGAAAGGCAAAGCTCTCAGTTTACTGGTCAATGTACGTTCCTACCCTCGCCTATGGTCATAAGCTTTGGGTAATGACCGAAAGGACAAGATCGCAGATACAAGCGGCCGAAATGGGCATCCTCCACAGAGTGGCAGGGCGCTCCTTTAGAGATAGGGTGAGGAGCTCAGTCACAAGGGAAGAGTTTGGAGTAGAGCCACTGCTCCTTCACGTCAAGAGGAGCCAGCTGAGGTGGCTCAGGCATCTGTTCAGGATGCCTCCTGGATGCCTCCCTAGGAAGGTGTTCCGGACATAGCCCACCGGGAGGAGGCCCTGGGGAAGCCCATGGACACGCTGGAGGGACTATGTCTCTTGGCTGGCCTGGGAAAGCCTTCGGGTCCCACCAGAGGAGCTTGAGGATGTGTCTGGGGTGAGGGAAGTCTGAGAGTCCCTGCTTAGACTGCTGCTCTCGCAACCCGGCCCCGGATAAGCAGATGAAAATGGATGGATAGATGGATGGATGTTTGTTGTGCTGTTTGGTCTCTCACCTGAAGTAGTTCAAGATCTGAAGCATCTTCCTGTCCAGGGACGAGCTCTGTTAACATCTCTGACATGACTTTGACATTCCCCCTAACAATGTCCAACTCACTGCGTAGCCTGGCAATCTGAAAGCACACATTTAGTTCAAAATAAGAAGGCTACATCTTTATATCTTGACAGTAGCGACTTCTTACCTGTTCTGGTGTTGCAGTGATGGGTCCTTGTCCACTGGTCATGTTGTGCGTTTGGGAGGCACGTGCAATGGCTGGTGCAGGTTTGGGAGGGGTGGCGGCAGGAACAGCAGGGGCCAAATATTTAAGCATGCCAGGGTCCACTTCAGGAGTACCCTGTGGAAATAAAAATGCAAAAAGCAAAGTCTAACAAAATGCAAGATTCAGAAGATATTCCTGTCCAACTGTTTACCCTCTGTGGTGTGTGGATTGGAGATAGAGCATCAAGATCTGCCATGGGGAACTCCACACCTTTTCTCTTCAGTTCTTCATAAATGTGGACTACTCCAGTAAGATCGGGACTACTCCTAAAGGCATCTGCCCAAGCCTGACAAGTCACAAATATTAATCATGATTACTGAAACAACTAAATATTAAACTAAATTATACTAACTAGATATTAAACTAAATTATAAATACTGTCCAGTCCATGTAGACATAATTTAGTGTAGTCACTCCATAAAGTCAAGTGCACTCAAGGCCTCATATTTTGTTGTTAATTAAAACACCTAAACATTTCCAAGGACTAGGCCAACAGGGGCTATCCAAAATGGGATAAGGTGATTACCCGAAACCAACCTGGATGAGAGATAGCACTTTGTCTTGTACAATGGTCGGAGGATTTGACTTTGGTGACAGGATCCTGACCATAACACCATCTATGAAGTCTCTGTTTGCCACCTGAACATGGAACCTATGGCCACAGTTCTTCACACATGTCTCCAACACCTGTAGAGACAAAAATATATATATATATAACCAGTGAGCAATTAACAGGTCAGACACTATATCAGATTAGAGTCTTGAGTTCAGATATTATACTACATACACTATCAAATACATTAATTCGGACAGTGCAATTAATCAAATTTTAATCAGTCATTCTGATGGTCAATAATATGCTTGGGTCTTTTTAATTGAGAGGTCTAAAGCCAATGAGCTTTCAGTAAAAGCATGGAGTTTGACTATTTTTTATGCTGAATGTCACTGATTAAAAGTGTGTATTGTTTATTATTTATTCATTATTATTGAAGACAAAATATAACCAAGATCATTAAAAATGAAGAAAAAAAGATTAACCCAATGTAACCTAAGCCTGGTGATTAATTATTTGGCATATCAACCAGCCCTACATTAAACATAACTAAATTAAAAGGTGTTTTTTATTATAGATTGAAAGCAAACTCCCTACCGTCAGGGCCAGCATAACTTCTCTGTAGTTTTTGTTCCCACTCAGTCTCTTTTTCAGTGCCCGCATTGCATCTTTTGGCCTGGAGGAAAAGGAACAGATGTTATACACCAGAAATGACATTCATCTGAGAAGGGCATGGCATCTTGACTTTGTTTCTTTATCTAGTTGTTGTCTGAGCCTCTTATACCATTGGTTTTCCTTTTTTGACACATCAATGCTTCCAAACAAAGAGGGATTAGATCTCTGCGTGCAGTTTTCCTGACACTAATTATACTCAGCAATGGGTAGACTACATTTCAAATTGTTTAAATCCCCACATGTTTTTTGTTAACAGTGAAATGTACTGCATTTGTAATAAATGCTATCTCAGAGACTTGGCTATGTGATGATAAAGAACTGGATAATGAATTAGAAGATTATAATTTATTTAATCAAAATAGGAAAAACAAAAAGGGAGGGGGAGTTGCTTTATTTGTAAAAAGGGGTATAAAATGTAAGATAATGGAAGAAATGTCTTTTTCTGTTGATGAGTTGATGGAGTGTGTTACTGTTGAAATAATAAATGAATTAATACATAAAAGTATATCGATTAGCTGTATTTATAGGACTCCAAGATAATGTATTGATGAATTTAATGGGAAACTTACCAAGTTATATTCTAAACAAATTAGTAAGGGTCTTTTGGTATGTGGGGACTTTAATATCGATTTGTTGAAATCATGTGAACACATTAAGTGATTTTGTTGACAATATGTTTGGTTTAGGTATGTACCCTTTAATATCAAGACCTAGTAGAATAACTAAGGATAGCGTGACTTTAATCGATAACAATTTTTTTCAACCTAACAGATAGAAAAGTTACAAGTGGGTTATTTCTGACAGATATAAGTGATCATTTGTCGGTTTTTGTGGTGTTTGACATTACGTTAAAGAAAAATAAAATAGACTTATATAAGTTACAGAGAGCTAGACAGCCAGAGACTATTGCGGCGTTCAAAGCGGAGCTTGGTAATCATGATTGGAATGAGGTCTATGTTGAAGATACAAATGATTTCTATAATGCATTTCTTGATACATTTATGTCATTGTATGGCTATTATTGTCCAGTGTGGAGAGTCAAAGTTAAACATAGAAGTACACATAATCCATGGATGACAAGAGGTCTGGAAAAATCATGTAGAAAGAAAAATCAGCTGTATAAAAAAATGTATAAAAACCCAATCAAAGAAAATGAAGAAAAGTACAAACAGTATAGAAATAGACTAACCCCAATTATAAGAGAACAGAAGCAGCATTATTATAGCATACTACTGGGAAAGTTCAAAACGAATATCAAGGCAACTTGGACTAAAATTAAGGAGGTGATTGATCAGCCTAATTCCAAACACGCGTTAACATAAATAATGGAAAATTATGGAAAAATAACTGACAATGTACAAGAAATCGCTAATGAATTTAATACGCTACGTTTAATCGCTAATGTATTTAATACCTTTTTTGTTAACGTGGGCACAAACTTAGCAAATCAAATACAGACTCATGTTGCAGAAGGGAAACTTGGTATTGATATGAATCAAAGTTCTATGTTTCTTGGGCCTGTGTGTGAGAGTGACATATTAGAGGTGGTGAGAAAATGTAAGAGAGCAGGAGATCTACAGATTGTAATAATATTGATATGTCAGTGATCATGAATTGTATAGTTAAGCCATTAACTTAAATCTGCAATAGTTCTTTTGTAACAAGAATATTTCCTGAGAAAACGAAACTGGCTTAAGTGCTCCCAATCTATAAAGATGGTGATAAGCAACAAGTCACTAATTATAGGCCCATTTCATTATTAGATCAATTTTCAAAAATACTGGAAAAGTTGTTTGTTCAACAACAGGATAGTTTTTTAGAAAAATCTAAAATATTATGTGATCAGCAGTGTGATTTCGTAGAAATAGATCCACATCTCTAGCAGTTATGGATTTAATAGAAAATGTAACATCAGCAGTTGATAATAAACAAAATACAATTGGTATATTTATCGATCTACGTAAAGCATTTGACACTATTGACCATAATTTACTCTTACAGAAGTGTGAGTGTTATGGGATCAGAGGGGTGGTTAATAGTTGGTTAAAAAGCTACTTAAACAATAGGCTTTAATATTTAGAAATGAATGGAACAGTATCACTTCATAAAGCTTTATTATGTGGAATTCCCCAAGGATCTGTTCTGGGGCCAAAATTATTCATTCTTTATTTGAATGACATTTGTAAAGTTTCTAGAATACTGAAGCTGGTTATTTTTGCAGATGACACAAATTTATATTGTTCAGGATTTGATGTTGATCAGTTAATTTCACAAGTTGAAACAGAGTTGATACAATTTTAAAAATGCTTTGATTTAAATAAGTTATCATTGAATGAGAAGACGACAAAATTCATGATTTTTGGATCTAGCAAGGTAAATTCTAATGTAAAATTGTTTTGGAATGGAATCAAAATAGAACGGGTTTATGAGACAAAGTTCTTGGGAGTAATCATAGATCATCAGATATGTTGGAAACCGCATATACAGTACATCAGCAGTAAAATGTCAAAAACTGTTGGTATACTTGTGCTTCCGTATTTATCCTACTGTTCGGAAATTTGGTGAAATGCCTGTAAAACATACGTAGATCCTATAATTAAACTACAGAAATGGCAATAAGAATCATTAATAAAGCAGGATTTCGTGATCCGACAAATGAACCATTTATAAAATCAAATATATTAAAATTTACGGACATAGTTAAGTTAAACATTTTGACAATTCTGTTTTGTGTTGTGAATAAGGATATTCCCATAGGAATTCAGTCCTTCTTTAAATTAAGAAGTAGTTACTATAATTTAAGAGGTTTGCTTCGGTTTGAATCCAGTAAAATAAGAACTAATGTGAAGCAAAAATGTGTGTCTGTTTTGGGAATAAGACTTTGGAATGATCTCAATGATGAATTTAAGTTAATTATAACTCTTTCTAAATTAAACATTTTTTTTTTTAATTTAACGCATGAATTCATGCATGCATATACATTGCAGTAGGTCATATGAGCCAAGATATTTGTGTTTAAGATATTGATTTAAGTAAATAAATTGTGTTATGTTACTGTATTGTGGAGTTATGTGTTGGTCAGGATGGGCTTACATAAGCATGTGGCTTCAGCCCAATCCTTTTTGGTTGTAATTAATGAAGGAAATGTATTGTTTTGTCTTTTTCAAAAAAAGAAAAATGTAAACAACCAAAATAAAATGTATTAATTCATTCATTCATTCATCCATTAAACACAACTGAATAGTCATGCAAAATGTTCAGTCTTGCAGTGCTTTCCTCCACAATAACGGCTGTGTATAATGAACTACTGTTGCATACCAAAACAATGGGTGTGTGGTGTGGAGGGACAAGGAATGCAGAAGGTATGTAAATAAAAGCTTTTCAACAATATATTTTTTTATTCACAAGGCAAACAATTGCCACCCACCCCCACACTAAAAAAACATTTGAAGCACTCATCATTTTAGAACACTTAATTTATAGCAGCAAATGCTAAATTTGCTCTAGTCTAATCTTCACAACTTACCCCTCATCAGTCTCATTAATGATGTCACAGATTTCCATGTTTAGAGTCCAGTCCTCATTTTGGAGGCCACCATCAGTGGCTCTTTCTGCGGAATATATGTAAAGGCAATTATGAGTTATCAAATAGAGATATGGGAGGCCAGACCTTCAGTTCAGTTCACTGTTAGGACAGCAACATTGCTGTCCCATTTGGTAGTCTGGGAAAAAACATAGATATTCCTGGACTAACTGTTTCACATGTTTGGTACTATTAAGCTTCATCAGGAATATCCCATGTAATCAGCTCAACTGGATTGTCAGATCAAGGCCAATCACACTATAAGAGGCAAAAGGTCTAATCTTACTTGTGAACAAGTCAAATGATAATGGGGCTGCTGCATGCAAACAGTGCATTCATTGATTGTGTTCTCCAGCTCATCTCAAGAGAAATGACACTGGATCAATGACAGCTAGTCACACGATGAGCTGGCTGTGGGCCAGATGTACCATGCTGTGCCAACAGAGCCAATGTCACCAACTGAGCTTTTCTCCCAAGTTAATAACCCAACATCCCACTGTACACGTATAATACCAAAGAGACAAAAGAGTGACGAAACATCTTTCAATTAACCAATTTAAATGTATGTTGAGTGAATGACGATGGTTATTGTGATGGGTTGAGATCATAGGCTATAATTGATATGAAGAGCAAATCCCGTCTCTTCAAATCAATGCTTCTAATGTATAGGAATAGGATATTGCTATAAATTAAGTAAACCACGCATCAATTGGTAATTCAGCCTAGATTACAAATGAGGAAAAGGCAGAGGTGCCAACATAATTTAACTGCTGGGTTAAAAGTTGGTTAGCTCAACTTAACCAACAACGCAACTTATCATTATTAACCAACATGAATAAACTGCGCGATCTACGTTCTTGAAATATTGAATACACATCTTTGTAAACGTGAATCCAACTTAATTTTTGTTTTTATATCGCATGATTAGGGGCTCTTGGGCGAAGGAGAGGTTATAGCCTGCTATGTAGCACCATTAGCAAGTTAGCATTAGCTGTAAGATCATTCCAAGTTGATGACGTTTTCTGAGATGATGTCCGATACTTTTTCTTATCCGCGTCCCTGACTTTTATGCTTCTCTATAGTCCAGTTAAGGTGTATCTTGTGAAAATCAGTCATCTTTATCCTGCAAACTTACCGATACACTGGCCGACTGGAGTGCTGTATGGGTTGCCGAGTAAGAACTCCATTTTAACAACAAACAATCCGTCCGCTCTGAGGGATGACAGAGGCTCAACGCTCAGTCTGCCCACACAGACTGTCATGTCTTATCCCAGCTCATTTAGTGTGGGATAGGAACGTTTCGCGTGGATGCAAAATGTACTTAACAGGCCTATTTTAGATTTAGTGTCAAAATGAAAACGTGCAAGTGGTACTCACAATTTATTTTTATTTTTTTTCTGACAATAAATATTGACAGTATACCTTATAAATCTCGCATCCGCAACACATTAGCGTTTCAACTTTTTTTTTTTTTTTTTTTTTTTAATTAAAGTTCTTAAAAGCGGTGAGTGTAAAGTGACAGACTTTTGTGAACGTACCATGTTGCCTAGTAGCAAGGTGTAAACAAAATTGTGGACCACGGAGTTCATGGATCTATTAAAACCAGGGCCCTCTGTGTCGTAGAACAGCTAGCGTAATTCATTTAAGATAAAGAAGAAAAACGAAATTCTTAGTTAAACTCCACTAGCTAGGGTATAAAATTCACTATGTCCGGGAAAGGAGGAAAGGTTTACATCACAGAGGACGTTTTGCGTGGCGTTGTAGCCGAACAAAGTAAAAAAGGTCCAACAGGACGAAACCAAGAGGAGCAACTGGAGTTTTGTGAGGTTCAAAGACTTGACCTCGGATCTAGACGTAAGACAATTTTCATTTAATTTCAAACATTCAAGTGTAAGTGTTTATTTATGATAACTAAATGATGAAACGCTTATGAGTGCAGATATCTCACGGATTGAGCGTCTGTGGGAGTTTACATCTTTAACAACTCTTTACCTGAATAATAACAACATACAGAAGATGGAGGGCCTTAGTCGTTTAACAGCTTTAAAATGTTTAAGTAGGCTACTAGTTACATAACATCATTTTGCAATACAATTTAGCATATATTACACGTACAATGTAATACAAATCTATTTTATGCAGATCTGTCATTCAACAACATAGCGAAAATTGAGGGCCTGGAATCTCTCAAGAAACTAGAGGAGCTCAATTTGTCAGATAACAGAATTAGTGTTCTGGAAAACATGGATTCTCTTGAAAAACTTGTTTCTTTTAACATGGCCAATAACGTCCTGAAGAATCTAAGACAAGTAAATCATATTTTTGACTACACTTTATACTAGTATCCCCTCATCAGACTGTACTAATAAAACATTTTGTCACAACACAGGTGTTGTACCTCAGAAAATTAAAAAATGCATTCTCTCTTAACTTTTGTGGAAACCCCTTAAGCGAAGAGGAAGATTACAAAATGTTCATTATTGCTTTCTTTCCAAATGTAAAGTACCTTGACTATAGATACGTCAGCAGTGAAATTGTGAGTACTTTGATCATTTTATTCTATTACTATGTCATAGCTGAATTAAAACATTATATATCACTCCTAACATGTTAATGTATATATTTGCTCAGAAAAAACAAGCATCTGTCAAATTCGCTATTGAGCTTGAGAAACTCTCTCAGGAAGATATGGAGAGAGAGAAAAAAACAGAGGCATCGAAAGCACAACAAGCTGAGCTACATATTCATGCGGTACTTGCTTTGGTCCATATTGTCAGGGGCTTCAAAGTTCAAAGTAATATTTTTCAATATTTATATATTTCAGGATGCCTTTGTAGAATCATTGAATGGGTCTTTTCTATTTGAGCACATGTTCAAAGATGATCCATTGGAAAATAAGCTGCAAAGTGTACCAGAAATAGCAGCTCTGCAGGATCCATATCCTTTATTAATAATTAATTTGAGTTTTACTTATGCAGATATTAAGTCTGATTCCTTAACTTATTATTTACATTCAAGCAGAAGATGACGGAGCTGTGTGTGCAGCTGTTTGAAACAGGCTTAGTGGAGCATAGGCGAAGACAAGCAGAGGTGAATTCATTCTACACTAGTCACAGTCTGACCACAGCAGATATAATGAAGAAAGAAACTAAGTTATTGGGGGAATTTGAAAAGTACTTCAAAGAGGTAAACAATTTCGCATTTTCTAGTTAGACACTATTCACTGCTTGCTCTAATGCTATATATGTTTTGTGTACTTGTTTGAAGGTGAAAAAAGAATCAGCAGCAACATCACAGACTGATCACAAGGATGAGCTAAATAAACTGCAAAAACATTTTCTTACACTTGAGTTCAAACTAATCAGTCAGATAGAGGTAGGTGTATGTTAACCTTAAAATGTATCTGTACATACTCTGTATTAAAACTGTTGTTGTAGATGATGATCAAAAAGCTAGATGTGGTCTTAGGAGAAATGGTTGGCACCTTCAATGAAACTGCTCAAGAAATATATCCTTTTTTCAAAAAGATTTTCTGAATTAGAACTTGCATTTAATTGTATATATCGTTTTGTTTTCATTAACCTATGTATACATTTGTACAATGTCGAGAACTTGAGGATAAGTATCATGAAAAAGTGCAGGGGATTGTCGCTTCAACTATTGAGAATATGTCAAGGGATCAGGGTGTGGAAGATTTGTCTGATGATGTGAAAATGGTACATTTTTGGTACAATTTTCTTATTATATTTCTGATAAAATGAGGGTATTAACACAATTTATATTTTTTTCAAGGTGTTTTTAGATAAAGAAACAGTGATGGGAGCATTGAGTACAGCTCATGAAAACCACCTCCTCATCATCCGAGACAGAGAAAATCAGATGATCACCCGCTCCAATGCCTGGAAAAGCAGACTCATCAAAAAAGTATGTGTTTGACATAACAGATATAGTTAATCACAATTGCTCATAAGTATTCAATAATACTTTTTTTCTGAATACATCATTTTCAGCTCCAGGAAAAAGAAATCCAGCGAAATAGAATGGTCCTTTCCCATATTACCACATATGTGGACCACTATGAGGAAGAGTTGCACAAATTATTTAATAGATGAATATATTATTTCATTTCTATAACACATGGTCTACCAAGCGTGACAAAACTAATAAAGCAGACCCTGAGAAACAAAAATAAACGCTTTTATATCCATATAAATCAATAGATAAAATAAAAACGCGGGCACCCTAACATTCCATCCACATGTGTGCACAATACACAATAATAATCCATCAGACTACTCAGCACACAGCCTTATTTTAATAGATCAGTGCACACAGCACCCATGACAGCGCTACAGTTCAAATACATGTCCCATAATGCTTTTCGCAACATCGTCCAATGAGCTTCCAGCTCTGCTCGAGCTCCAGTTTTCAGCCAATGAAATCACGTGATCCACTCAGCTAAAATATCGGTCAAAGTTTTTTGTACGTGCGGCTGGCTCTGGTGTCAAAGTTCATGACGGTGGCTAACGAAGACAGTTTTGCGCAAATCATGCCTGTCCCAGTAGAAACTCACGGCTTTCCCGGCGCGGCCTGTCCGTCCTCGGCGTTTCTTCACCCTCCTGCGCCGATCAACACACATCAGCCCGGGGTGAGCAGCACTCTGCTCTACAGCGGATCAAGGTTTCAGGGTCACCAGAAGAGTAAAGGAAATGCCTATGACGTGGAGGTTGATTTGCAGGTATATTTGTTCATCACCTGTACGTTGATGTATGTTTAGTGTAGTGACATTTTGATTCGTTGTAATAAACCTGCAGTGGAGCCTGAAGCAGCCCTGATTGCTACATTAGCCTGGCGTACACAGTAGCCTACATTCTTGTTGACCCAGTTTACACATAACCAGATGGTTTGGTAAACTAAACAAAAACTTTAAAATCACTTTGTCTGACTGATCAAATATTCTAAACACATTGATTATCAATCCAAGATTAAGATTTTTGTTTCTGGCTAAAATAAGAAGCCTTTTATTTTTTCAAGTGTAAAATATGTTTGTTAAATGCAGCATGTGTCCATGGAGGACTCTTATGTGTGTGGATATCTGAAGATCAAAGGGCTGACAGAGGTAAGCATATGGTGTCAACTATATACTGGTGTCATTATGCAACAGGAGATCAGCCAAACAGGGCAGCCAGAAATATGCACAGAGATTTCTTCTAGCTTTTATGTTGACTGCATGTAATCATACATACATTTGAACCGTCTTGTACTTTTCAAGGAATATCCCACTCTCACAACATTTTTTGCTGGGGAAATAATCAGTCCAAAAAAGCCGTTTTTAACAAGAAAGTGGGATGCGGATGAAGATGTTGACAGAAAACACTGGGTTTGTCCTGTATTAGCAGTGGCATTGTTACTTTTGTTGCAAATATCAATCTTTATTTACTTTTCCCATTCAGGGCAAGTTTCAGCCTTTTTACAAGTATGCCAAAAGCTTTAATAGTGATGGCTTTAACTATGATGCGCTGGAAAAGAGTGATTATATTTTTATGCGGTGGAAGGTAAGGCAGTTATGTGTGTTATTCCACTTATCTGGTGCTTCGTTTTCTGAACTTTGGCCTCTCCTCTTTTGACCATTTGAAGGAGCAGTTTCTAGTTCCAGACCACACCATCAAGGACATCAGTGGTGCATCTTTTGCAGGTTTCTACTACATTTGCTTTCAGAAATCTACAGCCACTATTGAGGGGTATTATTACCATAGGAGTTCTGAATGGTAAATTTTTAAAAGGGAAAAAATAATTGCAATTTTGCTTGCATTATGTGTTGCTTGCATTACTTTTTATATTTTCAGGTACCAGTCTTTAAATTTAAACATCATTCAAGAACATAGTACGCCTATCTTTGAATTCCGGTGACACTATCTTGAGGTGCTTTGAGATGGGGACATTTGAAACTACCCTGTAGTCTCAGGAAATGTAAAACAGGAATTGACTGAGGGCCTTTATAAAGCCAGGTGTCAACCTGTTTTTTCTCCACTGTGAAAAGATGGCACAGCTGAATGTGAAAGGACACAAGAAGATGAATGGCTTGATTTTTATGTTTTCACATTGGTTTCAATTTTTTATGTTTTTATTTTCTGTTTCCATTTAAACACAAAAATATTGTCAAAGGACACATAATTTTAAAATTTCTTTTAAGGTGCCTTGAAGCATGACATGAAAGCGGCAGCCCCAAAAGCTGTGATAATTTCGAATTATGCTGTTCTTTTTATGTACAGACATGCTTTTTGCAACTATAATACATCTTAACTACATAATATGTACTACGGTTCTACAAGGTGGCAGGGCTTCCAAATCCTTGAAAAAGTAATTTTTATTGTTTTCTGTTTGTCTTTACAAAACAAAAAATTGGTATATTAAGTTAAACAATTTTGGAATTCAATAATTTTTTGAAGTCCAAATCTAGGTTCAACAATTAAATCAAAGGCTGACCAAAGATACTATCTATGTAAAGAGGCAATAAAAATGTAAATGCAAGTTCAGTCATTTTTTACTTGGTAGGAAGTAAACTTTTTGTCTGTTATGAAAGGTATTTAATAATACTAAAAAGGAAAAAAACTGTTTGGATCTATCCTGATGCCAGCATAGAAGGAGTAGGCAAATAACAGGTGAACACTTAACAGTTTCAAACTTTAATGCACAATGTTAAACATATAACCTTTTTACTAAAATGTACTGAATGTGCCATCACTGAAGAATACAATTAAGGGATTTTTAAATATGCAAAGTGGAGAACATGGTGGCATTCTTATGACAAATCTGTGATTTTCTGTTAAAAAAAAAAAATAATAATAATAATAATAAAAAATAATCGGATAAAGATTTCTCTAACAGAATATTGTATGTGGTTTTATTTCTTCTTGGGTGCACTCAATTGCAATATTACCACTAGATGTCACAAATGAGCCTTGTAAGTTGTAAAATTGTGTTTTCTGCGAGTTCTCAGGGGTTATGGAGAACAAAAAAGACTCACCATTGTTATGAATGTCAATACAAGTGTTGCGTTACAAAAATTCTTTCACGGAAAGAAAAGTTGCATTACTGGAACACATCCAGAGAAGTCCATTTCCCGCCGTTTAAAATAGAAGGTGCGGCACTGAGCGTCACACGTGGAAAAACTGAGGGCACGTTATAAATCCACCTGCAGACGCATCTGAAGGACTCTAGCTCAGGTTTTCTCAGCTCTTTGGGTTTGATGGATCCTCAGAGATACCCAACCCGCGTGCGTTTAATCGGCATGATGCACAAGGAAAACAAAAAGGTAGTAGGCCTAACTAGTGATATTGACGCAGTTATTTACATGTGATTATTTGTATTTCAGATGTATTTAGTGTCTGTGCTTTGGTCGGATCAGAATGAACTTGTGGTGTATAGAACATTTAGAGACTTTCAGAATCTACACGTGAGTAAGCCTCTTATTAGGTCCATAACTTCAAATTGTTTAGATTTACTTGGCTTTATCTTACCAGAAACAAATGAAGAAGGCGTTTCCAGCAAGCAAACTGAAAAAATCTGAAAGAGTTATTCCAAAATTTCCTAGTAAGTATCCGTACTGACCAACCTGTTGATGTTTGAAGTTATGTATAGCGCTGGACAGGTACAATTATAAATTCATTTCAGACAAAAGAGTGAAGCACAGAGACCAGAAGAAGACTCCAACCAAGTATCTTGTGCGACTCAAGTTTCTACAGAAATACTGCAATGAACTACTGAGCTGTGAGCCCAGAGTCTGTCAGTGCACAGACCTAGTCAATTTTTTTCATCCAAACGAGCAGGATCTCCAACCAGAGTTTTCTAATAACAGGTGGGTCATTTCCTAACTTTATAGAGGCACAACAACATTAACAATTAAGATAAACCTTCAGAAAAATCTAATGGCAAAATTGTGGCAAATGAAAAAATAATTTTCATTCTATAACTTTTTACTGTGACATTGTAGTTTCATAGTCATGCCTTCAGATGAAGATCTAAAAGCTGATTTAGGTGGCGGAAATGTGACAAAACCATTTGTGACAGAGACCTACTGCTGTATGGCTGCATATGAGACCAAGGACACCAAAAACAAACCATTTAAAGTAGCTGCAGAGGAGAAAGTAGATGTACTTATTAAAGACAAAGCAGGTGAGAAATACACAAAACTATTTTAAGTGCTTTTTCTGTAGTGCATGCTGTTATGTTTGTGAATTTATGTCGCTATAGGGTGGTGGCTTGTAGAAAATGATGAAAAGCGAATGGCTTGGTTTCCTGCTCCTTATCTAGAGAAACTTGAGGATGATGGTGAAGATGAAATAGTTGGGTCTACAGAACAAGGTAAAAGTCCTTCTGCTATGCATTAATTCATCATCACCAGGAGGAGATGTCCAGTTTAATTTAAAACAGAATAGTTTAATTGTATTTTAAATTTCAGGAATGCTCTACACAGCAATCAAGAGCTATAAAGCTACCAAAGATGATGAGATTACAGTAAGCATTGGTGCTGTTATAGAAGTCTTGCAGAAATCAGAAAACGGATGGTGGCTTGCAAGGTAATCAGAAAATAATAAAGAATGTTTAAATAATTTAAGAATTATGTCAATGGTTAATGGTTGTGTTTTCTTTCTCAGATATAAAGAGAAGGCAGGATACATCCCCTCAATTTACCTACGGCCCTACAACTACCCACATATTTGTTTGACACCTAATCTTCCAGAGCAACAATATCCACTTATTCTGGAAATTCCCTTTTTGGGGCAGCATCCTCAATTCAGCCGTTCTCAAGGAAACCTGCTGGAAATGCCATCATCCCAACCATCTTCATCATGCTTACTGCAGCCAGAAAGCAAAAAGAAGTCACGTTCTCTTAACATCCTACCAGTACACTTGCCTACCCCACTGGCTGTTGTTCCAACTTCCCATGTCACAAATGGCTCTGTGCATCGCCACCCTCCGCCAACCATTAACATAGAAATGGATGACGATGATGAGGGGAGAAGTGTTAACATTTACAGCCGGGGAAGCTTTGACAGTGAAAGTGATTTTAGCTTTAGTGATGACCTTAGTTGCTCGTCTGGAAGCTCTTCTCTAAACACAAGTTCCACAGAGGATGGGTTACGCTTTAGCCATACTCCTCCACCCCCCAGGAGCAATCACCTGAGTCCAACCACTGGTGCCAGGATGATGCCAAGTGTTTCAGACCCCAACATCTACAAGGGTCTCGCATCGCCAAAAGTGCCACCCAGGCCACAGCCACAGCAGATTCTGACCCGCTGTACGACCATCACCAGGAAGAACGCAGCCAAGGGGGAGCATCACACAAAGCGGAATAGTCAGTAGTTAGTTAGTAAGATGTGACTACCAGTAGATAGTATTGAAAAATCTACAAGGTATCATTTTGGAAAATATTTTACTTGTCAACATAAATGTACTTGTTTAGAATAATGCAGTAATTTAGTATGACTGATTATATAATATGAACTTTGAAATGTAAAGTAAAATGTAATTACATGTTGCTAATTGATAATAGAAACTAGTGTTTATCATCTGTCTGATAAATCAAGAAAATAAACATCTTAAATAAAAGGTTATGCATTTATTTAATAAACATTTGTGTTCTTTATAAAGTTTTGTATTAAACAAATGGTGATGCAGAACCAGTAAATCAGAGTCAGGCAATAGCCAGGAATTAGCTTTGCTTCTTGCCTGTCAGTCAAAAATGCATTTTGTCTCCTTTCGACTCCAAGGACAGTCTTTTAAAATTGTATGGAAAGATGTTACCCATCTTGCAGGTGATCAGGCAGGAACAGCCACAAAGGGCTGTAGCATATCCACATAAGATGAAAGTATTTGTGTTCAGTTTGTGTGGTCAGCTGGCCAACGTCTGATACTGTGGTTTTGGAAGAATGTTCATCTCTTTAAATGTTGTGTGATCACCTTCCACATGTTCCTCATCTTCTGAACTCTCCTCACTTTCACAATGATTCCCATTTGTCTGGGCTCCATTTTGTGTTGTCTTGATGGCGGAAGCTTTGTTTGAGACGCTGACCTCCTCAACCTCCTTATCCTCCTCGACATCTAAAGCACCTTCTTCTATCTCACTGTCACTGCAGTCCCCGTTGTCTTCATCACCACTGTTCGATGGCTTTTCTTTGTCAGTTGCGGAGAATTGTTGGGGTGATCCAAGAGGAAAGGTATCCATGTTTTCATCTTGGTCCAATCTGGAGCACATGTTAAAATTCAAACTTGGCTTTAAGTTTTATTGTATTTAGCCTCCATTAACATATCAAATAACTCTTAATTTAGTCGTAGTAGTAGTAGTAGTAGGTTTGGTGATTTGTGGAAATGCAGGGGCAGTTTGGTAGCAATGCAAACGGTAGCTTTTTCTGGTTTTCCATTAGACAAAGAAACAACACAGTCCTTGTTTGAATACCGAAGGCCTTAGTTTCATTAATAAGTTACCGTATAGTAAATTCAAGGGTATCGTCTAGAATGAATGACTAGTCTAAATAAGAAAAAGATTAAACTATACCTGGCTGGTGCTCCAACCACTCTCATTTTCTGCCACATGTAGTTTAAAAACATGGTCGACTGCATCAACTTTCCAATCCTCTGCATGTGTCTTTCTGTGAGAATGAATGAAAATACATTAATAAAAATGTGGATTTATTGGATTCATTTGCCCAGGATTTTCTCCCTTCTGACCAGTGTAAGGTATGAGGCCTTCAAGGTGTGCTCTGGTCCCCTGGTACTGCAGCAGCTCCTCAGGGGGCAGGTGAGTGAGTAGGACCTGCAGCACGGCCTGGGCCTGGAGGCAATTTCTGGCATTGGTGTTCCAAACCACACAGTATCGCAGCAGTGACTCTGAGCAGACAGAAGCATTCGATTAAGTTTGTCATCTGTGGCTCAGGAATGCAGAATTAGTTTGCTTATACCTTTTTGGTCTTGGCGAAGTTTCAGCACTGTCTTCTCCAACAACTCTTTACTTTCTTCTGCTTGCCAGATGGCTAAAATGAGAGAATACTTAGCTTTTAATATAACTGATTAAGGCTTTTCAATGGAATCAGCATTCACTTTGGGTAAAGCACAGAAATGCATTAAAAAAGCTGCAACTATTACACAAGGACTGTGTTTTAAAACTGCACATTGCATTATTGAGAAACAGTGCATAGCAGTTTTAAACTACATAGTTCGTGGTTGTCACTGAATGGAACAAGACTAACAATAGAAGCATTGATTTTGACAATTTCTCAACACTTTTAGCAGGATCAGAGCACAAAGACACTGACAGAACGATGAGCAGATAAGGTCAGACAATGGCACACATATATATATATAGTGCAGTTTTGCCTGATTGATGGGCATATATACATATACCACAACATAGTGGAAAGTCATACCTCTGATAACCATGAGCACAGTGTGAGGTTGGTCCAGAGAGATTGCAAGACCAAGAGCTTTCAGATACTTCTTTTCATGAAGGAGGTTAGACAACTCCTGCTGCCTGTACACACAATGAAAACACTTATTTAACCTTTATTTAAACAGATAAGTAATTCTTACTTATAATGACCTTATGAGGAAAGGGCTGAACAGTACTACTGTTGTACTGTTCTACTACTCAAAGTGAGTCTAAATATTAAATGTTTCATTTGGATAATTTGCTGCATTAGCTTTTAAAAACATAAATGATGCCTAGAAACAATATTTAAGAAAATAAAAGATTATTTGCATTCAACTTGCATGAAACATAAAAAGGTCTATAACTCATTCAGTTCCACCTATGGGAAACAATGAACCCCTTGGTCATCTGTCAAGCTAATATTTGTCAACAATAAAAATGTGGTCAAAAGAATTTGAACACAAGCCATAAACACAGAAGAGTATTGGCTGGCATCATCTTTATCAAAAACTGAGGGTCCTTTGCCTCCCCCTTTTTGTCATTTGACAGTGCCTGCAGTCCAATCTGTTTGGTGTTTTTGTGCAATGTATGTTCCTAAATCTTTAAAAGTCAATAAAATTAATTGAGTGGTAGAAAAATAATTGTGTAAGCGTAAAATGAAAGTGTAATCTATATATTCATAATAAGAAAAATAACTTGAAACTTACTTGAGTATTTGATTTTCCTGCTTAGCCTGTTCCTCTGCAAGCTCCACATTGGTAACATCCTAAATATGAACCCAGAACAATATATTGTGTGTTATAATTGACAGAACACCAATAATATGAAACAAAAGGTGTTTGACAGGGACTTTACCAGCCACACACTGATGTTGGAGTCTGCTGATCCAGTCACCATTTTATCATCCTTACGACTGTTGTGGAGACCCCAGACTTTGTCTTGATGGGCATCTAATGTCTTCACACACTCATTGGTTTTTATGGTCCACAGCTTTACCAACCCATCAGAGCCGCTGAGAAAAAACAAAACAAAAAAACAATAAAAAAAAAACAACAAGTGGGATTTAATACAGTGCCATCAACCGCCATGGGAAGTAAAAAAGGGGTGCAAATACTATAAAATATGATGCAGTTTTAGACATATTCAACCCAAATTACTGAAAATGCAATTAAAGCTTTTTGGTGGTGTTGAAAATAGTAAGAAGTGTTGAGTCTCTTAATTATTTAAATCTAATTTGACACTCTGTATTGTGATGACACTGGTGGTAAAAACATGACTAACAAAAACTTCACAACATTTTAACTTGATTTACCTGGTGAGCAACTGTGTTCCTCGACTTACAAAGATGACTTTCAACACAGATGCATCATGTCCTTCAAAAGTCTTGAAAACAAAAATCAATTCAAGACAGAGTATTTTATCATACATAATACATTTGGGTATAACATGGAACCTTAGTGCACCTTTAGACAGCTGAAGTCCTGCAGACCCCAGAGCTTGGTGGTCCCATCAGCGGAGGATGTAGCCAGCACCTGATCAACAGGAGAGAAACAAACTGCCCACACGCCACGCCGATGACCCCGAAACACTCCCATTAGAGCTAGGCCTCCATCACCCACCAGAGACCACAACTTAGCAGTGCGGTCCTGTGAGCCAGACGCAAGCAGCTTGTCATTAGGTGACACTGCCACACTGTTTACATCCTGAGTAAAAAAAGAAAAGTGTTGATTCATGAACATGTCAATTAGCAGATATTACAAAAAGAAAATCCAGGATTAACACTCCTTGAATTTACCTTATCATGAGCCTTCTCAGTAGTCCGTGCTGTGAGCTGGTGGATCTCTGTTTCAGTATTAGAAATGTTCTGAGGTAGATCCCACACCTTTACAGTACAATCCTGACTACCAGAAATTATGAATGATGCTTTCAATCTGCATAGACAAAATTGTGTTACTTTGTTATTGCATGTTTAATTTCAAATTGCCCTTTATTTACAGTTTATATTCTTACTTAGAGAATGAAATGGAGCCTACAGAATTAGTGTGACTCAAGCCATAAGCCACACAGCGCACCTGACCACTGTCACTATCCATCTGCCACACACGTACTGACCGGTCCTGAAAGCAAACAACTTCATTATGAATTTTGATAGATATGAGCAACTATTCCGAGATGCCAAACTGTTATTGAGCATGATGTTGAGTTAACACTGACCTTAGCACAACTTGCAAAGAGCAATCCTTTCCTGGAAACATCCAATGAGAGGACTGTATCTAATAAAACATAAAAACAGTGTGAGGTCAACAATATTATTCTAAATTACTCAAAGTTACATCTACATGTAATTGTTTTTTCCCTTTTTTATGGGTAATTCTATAATGAAGACAAGTCGATAATATATATATATATATATATTTTTTTTTAAATATAGGCCTATATTTCTACAAGACCTGGTGACTGACCTGTGTGCCCATAAAGGATCTGACAGCTGTTTGTTTGTAGCTCAAATACTTTGAGCTGGCAGCTGTTAGTTGCCACCACAATGTGACTGTCCACTTTCCCCAGAAACTTCACATCCAGCACCTCATCATTGTAACCCACAAACTGAAAAATATGAGTTATATCATTGTGCAAGTCGCAAAGGATTTTTCATCTCAATTCAAGGTCAGTAATCAACACCTGCTGTTGTGTGGTAAGAGCGGGCAGTTGGTAAAGCAGTATGTTATGCTCAGCAGTAACTGTAACAATTCTGGAAGAGGCAGGTAGGTGAAGGAGGTAAATCAGACTGCGGGGGTTATCTTCCTTTTCTTCATTATCATCAGAAGAGCTGAGAGTAGAGGGGAGAGCCTGGGTGAAGACACAACGGGCTGTGCTGGCTTCCCACACTCTTAAAACACCTATGAAGGAGAATGAAAAATAAAATAATGATAACTAAAATATACTGGTACTTTCCATTATGAAGGTAAGCATTTACCTTTGCTTCCGGCTGTTATAAAATGCACTCCCTCATTTTTTACACCAATTTCAGAAAAGTCATCTTTTTCAGGTAGGAGCACCACACCCTCCAGCGCCTGAAAAATAAATAAGACATTAAATCAAGACCAGCTAACACAAAGCACATAGCAATTACAAAGCCTACCTCATACACAGGAATAGTGCGTTTGACTTTTTGGGTTTTCAAGTCCCACACTGTACAGATATTATCCCTTCCTGAACTGCAATGAAAAATAAAATAAAATTACAAAACAGAAGACAATTTATCTATTGTAAGAAATTTTAAAAATAATTTAAAACACAATTTAAATAGTGGTATGTGTCCATTCCCAGTACCTGATCATAGTTTGTCCATCACTGCTGAAACTAAGACCTGTGACAGCACTGTAGTGACTCTGCAGCACACACACACACTGACTGGAGCGCAGGTCCCACACCTTGATGCCACAATCCAATGACGATGAAAAGAGCTGGAGTTTCTGGGCATCTGGATGAAACTGAACAAGGCTACAAGGAAAGAATAGAAATGTCTTTTGTCTTAAGTTTCTAAATCAGTATGAGAAAAACAGAAATTCAACATAGTGTATCTTGATGCACTCTTATATGTTTATAATATAATAATAACAATACACTGCAACAACTGCACTTACTGAACAACACCTGCTGACCCCTTGAGATTGTGGGTGCAGTATTGCTTTATCACGTCCCACAGTTTTATAGTTCCATCACAACCCCCTGCAAATAAAACACGCATTTTAATAGATGGTAAATGATTTAGACTGTTAATGACCAAAGCAGCACATGGTTATGATCATAAAATTACCTGTCGCTAGCAGAGTAGAGGTTGTGTCAAAGGTCATACTGGCAACTGGCACAGTGTGAATAGCCTTCCAGGAGCGAGTGCATTGCGCTTGTCTCCAGTCCCACTGCTTCAAGAGCAGAGCCCTGCTGGCTGTGACTAGCACCTGTTAAGACAGAGAATGAGGCATACAATGTCAATTATTAAAATATTTTTACAACTAAGTACAATAAGATGAGGGTAACTTTTTTCCAACCTCATCATCACAGCTGAGAGCAAAGGAAGTTATATCCTCTTGGTCATCCTAAATTAAAGACAGGCATTGGGAATGTTTGCAGTAACAGACATACTGTGCCGTTTGTGAAGATCATTTAATAACTCACGTGTTCAATTCTATGGATAATCTTTCCCGTGCAGATTTCTAACACATTGACATGTGAGCCACTAATGCAAAAAATGTACTGCTCATCTTTGCTGACCTGAAATAAAACACACAAGGGTTAGTACCAGTTTGCAAAATCATATATTTCAATATAGATTTAGACTGTTTACCTGAACCTTTCCACCTTTGTAAAAAGGCTCGATCTTACTTAAGACCGAATAGCTGTAAATGGAAAATAATTATTGGACTAGTATACAATATACAGCCGACAGCTCTTAACTCGTTAGCATCTGAGCTACTAATATGCAAAAATCAGGCTGCGAGAAAGAGGTTTCACACTTACTTTGTTTTGAATTGAAGATTGGCGTTTGCCATAGTTTAAAGAAGAACTACCAAATAAATATCCGTATTCAGAAAGATATTTATTTCTCTTTCATTCGCACGTTTGCTTCAGCCAACACATCCACATGTGAGGGCAGTCGCACACATTATACGTCACACGAGCGGACACAGTTGTAATTGGTTACTTTTTACTCATCAGAGTTCAACCGTAATCAACGTAAACAACATATTTTTATGTGGGGTTTAAAATATAGCCAATGCACTTTCTTTTATGTAGGGTGTGAAATTTAATATGTTATGCTTGTTTGTATTTATTAGATTATCTATATTGATTATATTTTGTAGGGAGGCTATGTAAATTTCGGTCATCGTGCGTTTTTGTTGGTCTTCACAATGGATCCTGTAGAAGCTCATCTGTTTGTATGCGTGTGAACTCGGTTCAGTGCTAGAACAACAGGGAAAGGACGCAGCCGATAATGAGCGCCTTTATCTTCCTACATTTATATCATTTACTGAATCCAGTTGTGCCAGATACCAGTCCCTCCTTCACGGTTTGTCAGGAAGGTTCATGTGTGTGAAGGCTAGATAACACGGGTGTGTATGGCGCATGTAAAGGCAGGGTTGATATGAAGTAAGACACACCAGGAATGGAAACACGGTGAAGAAAAAATACAATCATGGTAAGCAATTGCTTTTTATTTAAATTGTTTATTTTCTTTAATATAAATAATTGTAGCATTACTTGTTATTTGAGCCATATGTTTAAAGCATTATTGTGTGTGGTGCAATGTAGGCCCCTAGATCTATATAAACAATCAACTTGTCACATGGCAGGTATTCATGTTATTCATGCTAATAGATTAATAGACTTATGTTGTGTGTATAGCTATATGAATTCAAAGAACTGTATTTGGAATAATCTAAAATATTAAGAGTGCCAATGATTTTTTGTTTGTTTGTTTGTTTGTTTTTTTGTGGGGGGTTTTTTTTTGTTGTGTTTTTTTTTTTTTTTTTTTTTTCACTCATGTGATTGGTCATATGACTTTCCAGAACTCTTCTCTTTGTGTGAAGAACAGAACTGGGCACCATTCAAACCATGTGGAACATGCTTTTTTATTTTGGTCTAACTCTCTTCTCTTTTATTTCATTACATTTATTGACCTATCACAAAACTGTTTGTGTTATATTTGTTTAGGCAGACATAGAGACGTCAACACAGACTGGGGGCTATGATGTGGACATGTTTGTGGACACCCCAGACTATGATCTCATATGCACTATATGCCAAGGGGTTCTCCGGTGTCCAGTGAGAGCTGCATGTCATCACATTTTCTGCAAGAAATGCATTTTACAGTGGCTCAAAAGGTATTCACTAATTGTCTGCATATTTTATGTGTGGAACTAATAATTATAAATTCTGTAGGCAAGAGACCTGTCCATGCTGCAGAAAGCCCATAAACCCAAACTTAATCTTTGTCATGTTTAAACTAAGTAAATCAATTGGACGCATGAAGATTAAGGTAAGCTGAAATGTTTTAAAATATTATTATTAGTAGTAGTAGTAGTATTAATAATAATAATAATAATAATAATGATAACAACAACAGCAACACCAACAACAACAATAATAATAATAATAATAATAATAAATATAATAATTATTATTATTATTATTATTATTATTATTATTATTATTATTCATTATTCATTCAATCTTTATTATTTATCTAATCTAAACTTTGTCTGAACTTGTGCAGTGTAAGAATGAGATCCGTGGATGTGCTGAGACTTTTCTACTCTCTGAACAATACTGCCACAGTATGAGCTGTTTGTATGAGCTGATTCAATGCCCTTATCAGGGCTGCCGTGCACAGCTCCTCCGCAGGGACCTGGACACTCATGCTCACCATTGTGAACACTGGAGGCAGCCCTGCCACATGGGCTGTGGAACCATACTCTCCCACAGCACACAAGCACAACACAATTGTTACAAACAGCTGAGGCAGGAATATGAGGCCCGGCAGAGGAACTACAGAGCTATTGCCACTGCCCTCCAGAAGAAGATGAAGAGGATGCAGAGCACCATGGCCCACATGAAGAGGCAGATCAGCCTCATCTGTGAGGGTCTGGAGGTGATGGAAGACCAGCCGGAGTCAGAGGAGGACGACCCTGGAGAAAGGACCAGCAGCTCTGGAAACATCCACTGCTAAGCCATATTATGCTGCTTTATGTACTTTCTTTATATATACATATTTTGGAAAACGTGTTAAATATACAGAGTATGTGCACATGACTTTCCATTATTTAATTTTTAATAAAGAAGGTAAAAGCTCTTCTTGAGGTCTCAAAGTCAACTTTATCTATTTGGACGCGTCGCCTATAAGGGGCAGTGATGAGACGCATATGTGTTCTCGCAAAATCTCGCGATAGCAGTGACAACAAAACCCGGCGGAACTACGCGGCTTTCTTCTTCCTGTTAAATCGATCACGTAAGTCATATGTGTTATGCATCTCTCTGATTTTAATCCTAAAAAATCTTCTTCATCGGGTATCGCACCCATTTATTTTAGTGTTGCTGTTTAATATAAAGAAGTAGTAACCAATTTGTGAACGGTATTTACTACATAATCTTGACGTAAATGTGCGAAATTTACAGTGTATGGTTCAGTGTTCCCAGGATGATGCTAGATTATAAGAATATAGTCATAATCTTTATCTCAGCTTTTACTTAACCCACATTATTTCACACAAAGTTATTATATTTGCAGCAAATGGCGGACGACGCCGGTGGTAGAGGAGGTTTTCGTGGAGGTTTTGGCGCTGGCGGCCGTGGTCGGGGCCGTGGACGCGGCAGGGGCCGTGGTAGAGGCCGTGGTGCACGTGGAGGCAAATCCGAAGATAAGGAAGTAAGTTGATTGGCTTAATGAGAGTAAACATTCCTCAAGATCGTGGCGTTAAATTAATTGTCCCCTAGTGGGTTCCTGTGACCAAGCTGGGTCGCCTGGTCAAAGACATGAAAATCAAGTCTCTGGAGGAGATCTACCTGTATTCCCTTCCTATCAAGGTACGTCATGTGAAATGGCATTTCATAATGTGTCAGTTGGATTAAAAGGAATGCGATATGAGCTGTTCACCTCTTTTACTAGGAGTCTGAGATCATCGACTTTTTCTTGGGATCTGGTCTCAAGGATGAGGTTCTTAAAATCATGCCTGTTCAGAAACAGACCAGAGCTGGACAACGTACCAGGTTTAAGGTGAGAAATTATTGAATTGATAATGACAACAACCCAATCGAACAATGAGTTGACTGTTTTGTATTACAGGCCTTCGTTGCCATTGGAGATTACAATGGCCACGTTGGACTGGGAGTCAAGTGTTCCAAAGAGGTGGCCACTGCCATCCGTGGTGCCATCATTCTGGCCAAGTTGTCCATTGTCCCGGTCAGGAGAGGCTACTGGGGTAACAAGATCGGCAAACCCCATACTGTCCCCTGCAAGGTGACTGGGCGCTGTGGCTCTGTCCTGGTGCGTCTGATCCCTGCTCCTCGTGGTACTGGCATTGTGTCTGCTCCTGTGCCCAAGAAGCTGCTCATGATGGCCGGTATTGATGACTGCTACACATCTGCCAGAGGCTGCACGGCCACACTTGGCAACTTTGGTGAGGCTTCTTTTGAACTTTTGTTTTTTTTATTGATTTTTTATTATTTTTTCCTCCTCGCTCTGCTCAGCTTCACCTGCAGTGGTGTAGTTGTCGTTATCAGGAGAGAAAGTAATGAGTATTGAAATGCACGGCAGAAAGACTTGTTTAATAGTCTGCTCTGTTCCCCCTGTCAGTGCTCAACAAGCATTTCGATTGATTGTAAATTATTAAATGTAACCTCATTTTTTATTTTTTTTTCCCTGCCATTTCAGCCAAGGCCACCTTTGACGCAATCTCCAAGACTTACAGCTATCTGACCCCTGACCTCTGGAAGGAAACTGTCTTCACCAAGTCTCCATACCAGGTTGGTAAAGTTGTTGCTTGCTTGTTGAAATTATTAAGGTGATACTAACTCTTTGCTTAATACAGGAATTCACTGACCATCTGGCCAAGAATCACACCAGGGTGAATGTGCAGAGGGGACAGGCGGCTGTAACTGCAACCTCCTAAGACTTTTGTACAGCAGAATTGTTAAAGTAAAACATTTCTGAAACTTGACGACTTAAGTTTTTTTTTTTTTATTATGGCGTAAAATTGTATAAAGTAGGGATGAGACGAAGGCTGGTATTGAGGTACACTAGTTAAAAGGGTTTAATGGTACTGTATCAATACTGTAGTGACTTGGAAAAAGTCTGTTTCACTGGTACTTATAAAATAGTGCTTCTGTACCATTGTGGCATGATAGGCCTTAAGGCATGACCTTCCTGGTTTTACTATAGCCCAGATTAATCACTAAGCTACTTTTGCCCTGATTTCCCCCCTACCCCCAAACTATAATGTATGGTCTTTCGAGAAGCCGTATCACCAAGTCTATTTGAATTTTAGAATGAAACTCCACAGTAGAGTTGGGCACTATGCAATTGTATGAGCGCATTTACTGATTTGGTGTGTCCCAAGTTTGCATTCCAACCTCAACTTTAAAGTTTGCAGGTGCAATTACAAAACTAATTTTTGGCAGTCAAATGTAGTGTGCTAATATAAAGTACTATACAATATGTCAGCAATTCATGGTAGATTCTTTCTACTCTTGTCTTTCGGGAAGGTTTGGTTTTGCAGCAGTGCAGCTAAAGAGAAGGATGATGCAAATCTATTGAGGTCAAAACATTTTATTTTACAATTATTACATAGAATAACACTCAGATTCTTAAGCACTCTCAGCTTGAGCTTCCATCATTCTTTGTTTTTGTTTCATTAAACATTTTCGTGCACTGGCGTAAGCCCCAAGGTCCCCATCTACAAACGAAAAAATTTTGGCATTTCATTTAGCATTCATACTCTAGTTATTCTGCAAATGTTGAGGGCACACAATTGTAAGTTATCTGAAGCCATCTTTTATTACAATACTCACAGCGTGACTGGAAGTCTTTAGCTGCTTCATTAAACTGCTGGATTTCCTTGGCACAATTCTGCTCATAACTGGCTCCTTCTCTCTGGTAGCAGGCTCTCATTCTCTCCTGTACAATCTTTAGTATTTCCTGGTCCACTTTACTGTAAAAAAAAAACATAATGCCAATACATCAGATATTTATTACTTAAGTCTAATTTAAAACAATAAGATACGATGTTATTAAATGGCCTAAGGTGTGAATGACCTGCTACACTTACTAGTCTCTCCTCCACTGCATCTCTGCCTCGTAGTAGCACAGGTAATCACCCTCCTCGCACTCAGTCAGGTCGGGGACTCGCCTGAACTTCTGGTGGTAGTACACAGACTTGTTGTTGGACCTTATACTGTCTACGACACCTGCAAAAACAATTAACAAAAATGTCATACTCACAAGTCATAATGACATAAATACTGAGTCTACAATAAATTATACACATGGTTAAAAAGGTACAGTATGTAGGCTGCAATTTTAATGTTAACTTGCATATAGAGACATTCAAGTTTTTCTCACCATTTAGACAGGCCATGTTTCATGCGAAATCTCAGAACCTCCAGAATTCACTCACTGAGCTGCTGAGGCTGCACTAGTTCTGATTCATGATTGACTGTAGGTGCTTGAATTTAGGTAGTGACCATTCAGATCACAGAGAGCCCTTTTAGGTTAAAACCACCTGGGTGTCAGCATTGAAGCTGGCAACATAAATCCTGACACTCGTGTGAGACTCATTCTGCTTTTGATTAGACACCAAAACACCAAATTAAAACAAACAACTTGGCCATCATGTCAGATGTTTCTATTTTAGAGAATAAGTCAAAAATAGTAATGTTATCTGTAAGAGGAATATTTGATTTGAACACGTTCACCTGGGATCTGGGGACACAAACAGGTAATGTTTATGAAATTTAATATTAAAATCTCACTTAGTACCCCTTTAATATCTAGCATCTACTCAGGCATAGCAATGTATCCATAGACAGTTATGCATAGATATGGAGGCTGTGGTGTATAGCTTCAATTAGCTTCACTTAGCATTTTAGCATTACCTCTCAATGTCGTGACAGGCACATCCACGGAGTAATAGAAGAGCTTTGACAAGATTATAGCTGGGTTTGGAAGTGCAGTCTGTTTGTCAGGTGCAGGAGTCTGTCGGGGAGGCTCTGGGTATGCCTCTTTGTCAAAATCCGATGGCATTTTCACGTTTTGTACAGAGAAACACAAAAAAGTAATCCTACAGTACGACCTCAACAACTCTCCTCTAGAACCCACGCATGCGCAGAAAAACGACAATGATGGCGTTGTAGCGTTGTAGAGGTCAGCATTTTATTTACTAAATGAAAGTGTTTCTTTTGTTCACAGTTTTTTTTTTACATCAACACATCTAAATACAATGCATTAATTAAAGTTTTAATGAAAACAGAAGACGTTGGATTTTTTTTTTTTTTTTTTTTTTTTTTTTTTTTTTTTTTTGTATTGCTCAACGTGAATTTGTTCTTTTATAGAAATACACTAGATGGCGCCAGTGATGTATTTAATGCCCTATGACAAATACAAATATTTGGTAATGAACATTTTTGTCTCTCATGGTGTAATAATATCGACTATGCCTAAATAGGAAGCTAAACTCCGAATTTCCACTTTTAGGTGTCATATAACTGAAATCCTTTCACTCACAGTAAAGCATTTCAAACATTCTTATTATGGTAGGATGGAGGCTATGACCATTGCAGCTTGTTTGCATTAGACTGTATAATAGAGAACCAAAGTCATGTATTGTTTGTAATGTTGTAATATCTTTGAAATCCCTTAGTTATACATGGGATGTGCCTGTTCATTGAATGTTTTCTCTTCTTGGAAAGTCATTACACCTCTTCCAATCTTCTCTTGACTACTTGGCACAGATCACCTTATTTGAAAATGAATACGGCTCCTCAGCTGGGCCAAACACTAAATTAGAACCTTTACTCTGTGGGCCATCTCATGTATGATCATTAACACCAGCCCTTCTCTCTTTCTGTTTCTGCCTCCACAGTGCACATTCATGGTCAGTGCCTCTTTTTTGGGTTATTTTTGCTTTCATGTGTTGCTTTGTTTGTCACAGTGTTCACTCTCTGTGCCTCTCTGTGCCTGCAAGAAGCATGTTAAGCTGAACAGTCTAATGAAAATATTTCTAACAATGCCTCCTTAACCACTTACCGTTCCGACGGCCCGCCCGCGGGCCGTCGCCTTTTATTTACAACTTTACAGCAATGTACATTCACTTCTGCGTCACCCACACAAACAATCTACACATCAAATGAAAGCTACGGATCTCATCTTTCCGAATATGTAAACCATTTTCACCTAAAGTCACCACAGTGCTGTCAGGAAAGCCGTTTTTACAGAAAAGCCAAAAATGCCTATTTGGACTTCACTTACCTTTGAGGGCTCTGGTTCTGTCAAACATCAACATATTTCCACAATATCGGTCTCATTCTTTCCGTAGACGTCCAGAGAATATAATCCAGTCAAGAAATTATGTCCGCAAAATAACTTTGATCCTCCATGTCCAATCTGCTGCAGGAAAGTGAAATCTTCTCCGTCATTTTTTTGCATTTCTTTCGTCAATTTCAGGCATAACAAACTTCAGACAGCTCCAACTTTGTTTCTCAGTGATAGACAAACATGCTAGCTTCTGATTGACACCAAGTTTGGCCAATAAGGTGGGGGTTTGGGGTCACTGGAGCCCCAGACAGCGAATCAGTGCTACAGGTGACTGAAAGTGTACGCCCCACTCTCCCCCGTGTAGAATCAACCAGTCACATCTCACACGTTCAGTGACGTTTTCTCCTTACAGCCAATGAGCAGCTGAACACGAGGATGTATGACATGCCGTGGTTTTCTGTAAACAGACGGAGCAGGCCCAGTGCGTAACGAAAGAAAATGAATCACGGCTTTTCGTGCGTAAAGCGTGCGTAAAATGACGCACTGTGATTTTGCAACAGTTTTGCTTCTAAACACGACGAAACGGATTAAAACAAAAGCAGTACGCGACGGAGGACACTGTGGATGTTTGTACAAGTTATACCAGAGGCATCTCGGACCCGGAGCGGTCCGTGGCAGATTCCACGGTGGACTCAGAAGTGGAGGAGCATATTCTTTGATGGACTGGATGCTGTTCTGGGTCGGTAAGCCTAGTTTATTCTGCTATTTACATAATTGTAGATAAAATATATCGTGTGTAATCATTAGCATCACTTCTGTGCATAGTGGCATTGGAACCATGGGCTCAGGCACATTTGTGTTTATCTGTATGAATTAGACTTCATTTGTTTATGGATTGAAAGGTGTTTTATTCTGCAGTTTACAGTATTGTAAGTAAAATTATAATATGTATATGATATAATATTACTTCACCCTCTCTCAATTTTGTACTTTCTTGTTACTAATGTGTTTGTGTTTTTCTTTAGGCACATGGGGGACGTTATCAGATTCACTCATCGGCTGTTACCAGGTTTTGCACAAAACAAAGAAATGGTATTTTGGCAAAGACATTTTTTCACTATTTTTTGGACGAGCCATAATCATGTACAGTGAGCTTTTCACTGCTGTTTGCAGTGTGTGTTTGTTCATTGTTTGCAGTGTGTGGAGTTTGTAAATATATATTTATTTTGACCCCTACCACTTGTTTTGACTATATTTCATAAACAAATATGTATTTTATATTGTGTTTTGATATGCTATATAAATTTACATAAGTAATAGAGCAGCTCAGTGTGCAGATACAGATTCCTCTAAGTGTGAGCTTTCAGTAGAGCCCTCATTGATGTCTGTGGGTTGAAGCATTCAAAAGTTATTGCAGTTTTTCCAAACGTTCTCCAAATGTCTCCATTTGGAGAGGTTTGGATAAACTTGGATACATCAAAAGTCCCTCCATAAAACGCCTGGATTTAGTCATAAAAATAAAGTGTAAAAATCTCATTTTTTTATAGATTGACCTCAAATCTGAAATGTGAGAGGTCAACAACATTTTCAATTGAAATATGGTGTATTTTTGTCCCCAGCTACCTACTGCAGCTTTCTTCCCCTATTATTTTTTAAAAAAAAATTTAGGCGAGGATGAGAAAAAAAATCATTTTTTATGTGTATTCCAAAGTGTATAAATACTTACCAGACAAAACTTACAGTGATTCTGACACCTGAGGGTAAAAACTAGAGGATGTTACCTTTACAAAGACCCCAAACTTGTGTAAATAATACTTATGGTTCAATAACAGTAATCATTTTAATTTGGAGAGGTCAGAACGTAGGCAATTTCACCAAAAATACCCGGAATGGTAAGGGGTTAATGTTGTATTGTATATTAATTTTCTTGTGCACACTCGCAACCCTACCCTTTCTGTGGATATAATAGAAAAGTGAAAAGAGGAAAATCTTGTAGCTTCCATGTGTTCTTCTTTAATAATGTCTCATGGAAATGTCTTCTCCAGTCTCATCGTAAATTCTCAGCCCCTCGTCATGGACACATGGGTTTTCTGCCCCACAAGCGTAGCAAGAGGCACAGGGGCAGGGTGCGGTCCTGGCCTAAAGATGATCCAAGCAAGCCTGTCCACCTAACAGCTTTTCTGGGTTATAAAGCTGGCATGACCCATACTCTCAGGGAAATGCACCGCACTGGCCTCAGTATGTTCAAAATGCTTGTGTAGTCAAATTTGTAAAATAAGATTGGTTGACCCTATTATCACATCTAACCCATTATCTGTCCCTATCTGTGTAGAGCAATCAAAGCGTGAGGATGTAGAGGCAGTAACCATCATTGATACTCCTCCAGTCATCGTGGTGGGAGTAGTAGGATATGTGAGCACTGTGCGCGGCTTGCGTGCACTCAAGACCATCTTTGCAGAACATCTGAGTGATGAGTGCAAGCGCAGATTTTACAGAAATTGGTGTGTCCATCTGTAAAGATATAAATGTGCGTTTTATCTACTCTTATTATATTCTACTTGTGTTTTAGGTACAAGAGCAAGAAGAAGGCCTTCACAAAATACAGTAAGAAGTGGCAGGATGAGACAGGGAAGAAACAACTGGACAAAGATTTTGCAGCAATCAAGAGATACTGTTCAGTGATAAGAGTTTTAGTGCACTCCCAGGTAGCTTGTTACACATTACACTGTATGACAGAATACACATTGCCTGTGTTAACCTGACTGGCTTTGAATTGCCTTGATTAGTTTGGATAAAGATCCTTTTAAAGGGCAGATGTCTAGGACCTTTATCTAATTGATATAACACAGAGAGGAAAAAAAGTCTTCACATTCCCAGCACTGTCAGCTAAATGATGAGAAGCAGACTTTGAGGGGTGCAGTTTCAAATGGCAGTTTAAAAATAATCCTTCAGGCAGCAGTTCACTTGGTGCTCCTACATGCACTGCCCAGAGGAGTATGGATAGTAAACAAAAGCCAGTCCCAATACTAAGCTTCAAAATCACACAATACTCGGTACTAATATGTCTATTATTATGCCAGTACTTCTCATAAAGTAGTTCCCATGCATCTCAGGGATGAGTTATCAAATAAAAATGTGATTTACTCTTATAACTTTCTTTTTACAGATGCGCTTACTACCTATTAAGCAGAAAAAAGCCCACATTATGGAGGTGCAGCTTAATGGAGGCACCATCTCAGATAAAGTAGATTGGGCCAAAGAGCGACTAGAGCAGGCCATCCCAGTTTCTGCTGTCTTTACCCAGAATGAAATGATTGACATCATTGGTGTCACCAAGGGACATGGTTTTAAAGGTTATACAATAAAATGTAGTTAAACAAATCGTTCCTTTCAGTATTGTTTAAACTTCGATTATTGTGATCATATTCTTAGGAGTAACAAGCCGATGGCGCACAAAAAAGCTTCCCCGAAAAACTCACAAGGGTCTGAGGAAGGTGGCTTGCATTGGAGCTTGGCATCCCTCTCGGGTTGGATTCACCATTGCTCGTGCTGGCCAAAAAGGTTACCATCACCGCACTGAGCTCAACAAGAAAGTAAGATGTACTCGTCAAATAACTGTTATGTTATTTTATATTAACATGGGATATTACATTTTAAAATTAAGCTATACATTGGACAGTAGTTAACAGATGTCTTCACATGTCTGTGGTTCAGATTTTTCGCATTGGCAAAGGCGTCCACATGCAAGATGGAAAAGTCATAAGGAACAATGCCTCCACTAACTATGATACCAGCCAGAAAACTATCACCCCCATGGTATCTGACCTTTTCCATTGTATTCAACAACATTCACCACTTACTATATAATGTGTCCATCTTTAGGGGGGCTTCCCTCACTATGGTGAAGTGAATAATGATTTTGTCATGGTGAAAGGATGCGTGGTTGGAGCCAAGAAGCGTGTTCTGACATTGAGAAAGGTATCTCCAATAACCCTAATGCAAATGTCCATAACAATAGGCTCACCCCATGTTTTTTTTGGGTTTTTTTTTTTTTGTAGTCTTTGCTTGTGCACACATCTCGCAAGTCCAAAGAAGAGATTGAACTCAAGTTCATTGATACCACTTCCAAGTTTGGTCATGGTCGTTTCCAGACTGCACAGGAGAAGAGAGCTTTTATGGTAAGCATGAACTGCTCTGAACTGGCACCACCTTTTGTTACTATCTCTCATTAATTACAAACTTTGGTAATCGGCTGCAGGGGCCTTTGAAGAAAGATGCATTGAAGACTGTCAAAGAGCCTCAACAAGAAGCTTAAGAGCTTTTTTGATCTAAAACACAAAGTGACATGTCAATGCTGTCAAGTGATTTATGACATTGCTTCATTAAAAGAAAAAACATATTAGGCTGTTTCATTTATTTCTCCAACAACATGCAAAAATATAACAATTTGTTGATTGGGAAATAGAAACAGTACACAAACAGTGGTTTTAAGCATTGATTTGTCATGCAAAATTGTTCATTTTGGCCTAAAAACCTTTTTGTTAAAAAAAAACAACAAAAAAAACAGCTTCCACTGGTGTCATACACCACAGCCTTTTTTGCTGCTCTTCACAACAGGGGGCAGTGTAGGATCATCACTCAAATACAATGTTGTATCAAATGTTGTAAACTTTACCACATTTCTAGTCTTGGTGGGTGCTATTCAGACAAATATTCCTGAGATTCTATAGAGGATTGCTGAGATGAAGGGGCAGAAGAATGATGGAAGACTGGTGTGCTTTCCAGGCCAGAAGTCATCAGTGGCAGGTATAGATCATCCATATTGGGCATTACAAACACTTTCTGTTTTAACCAGCACAAAAACAGTATTTGAGATGTCAAAGTCAAGTCTTTATATATTATATGGAGAGTAAAAAAGTACCTGAAACTCGCACTGTAGTTTCTTTTCTATCCACTCGGTGACATGAATGAATGTGACCTCCCGCTCCCCAAGCATCGGTCTGACATGAAGATCTAACCGCGGGGGCACTCGGAAACTGTACCTTTAGGATCAAAACAAGAATGTATTGTTTTATAAATGCTGTTGAATAATTTAACTTGCATGGGTATGGTAGTGGTTCTTTAACTTTTGACACAAAGTATCACCAAATAAGATATCACTCTCTGTGAACCACCAGATCTAAACTGGATGAAAATTGGACTAGGGCTAAACCATGGCAATTGTTATCCTAAATGTTGGTCTAGCACAAGGAGTGAAAAAACTAAACTACAAAGTCCCACCAGAAGCCAGTGGTACATAATCCACAGCTAAGAAAACATGAATGTACATTATTTCATTTGAACAATTAGTAATACCATATTCTGTCAGTAGGGGGTGGAGGGATGTTGATAGCCAGAGTCCCTGACAACTCCTGAACTTCCACACTCAGCATCAGAGGCATGTTGGACACTTCTGCGATCTTCTTTTTGATGTACTCATTTTCAGTAGCCTTCTGGAAGTACTTGGACTTTGCGATCTTATCCACAAATCGGAGAATCTTCCTGCCCGTGCTGTTCCCACTATTAAGATTTAATGATAGAAAAGAAAAAATGGTTTTAAAATGAGAAAATATGTTGCAAATAATGGTCAGCAGAGGTCAATACATTGCTACCACTTTGCTGAATATATGCTTCCAACAATAGGACAGTTTTCTATCCAAATACAAATAACTCTGGTACTAGTGAGATTATTTCAATAGTGTGTAGGACAGATGACTTACCCATCAGCCACTACAACAGTGCCCTTCTCTCCTGGAGGCCCTACAGGCTCAAACACATCCTCTTCATCAGATGATCCAGCGCTGGAAGACTCTTCATCACTGTCAGCTAGTATGGACAGCCGGGGTTTAGACCTATAAAAATAATTAAATGTAACAACAATTATGTCTTTTAGAGAATAATATGTTTAAATGAAATGGGCATCTAAACTGTCACCCAAACTGAAGAGATTCTTGAAGACTTTCAGTTTGGACTTCATCATCTTTTCCTAACTTGCACAGGTTCATCTTAGTCTCTAGGGTCATGTGAAGACAGCCTGTGTACATGACCTCAACTTGTAGCCATAAACCTACAAAACAAAACACAAACACAAGGAAAGAAATGTGTAAGTGATACTTTTTAAATGGGGAGGTTGATCTGGACAGGTGACATCAGACAAACACAGGTTAGCTGGGGCTTGTCATTGTTGCTTAGGCTTAGGCTAATGCTAAGACGATTACTAATTGGACAATGGAAGGGTTTACGAGGCAAACTCCACAGTAAAATAAATTAGTCTGTGTCCCAGGTTAACTGCAGAATTTTGACTGATAGCAGCCTATTTACACACACACAATTATAATAAATTATAATATTTTTTTATGTAAGATTAACACATTAAATAAGTATAAGCATGTCAGTAATAAGAAATTATCTCCGAACTATTCCACCACTGTTGTTTCTTTTATATGTACCGTATATGTTTGGAAGAAAACCTATACCTCTGCGATCCAATGAAGGTTTGGATGTGCTGATGACTTGAGGGAGACAAGTACCCATGTCAAGATCAGCTAGTTTCAGTTCATTCATAAAGTAGGGCAACTGTGGGAAAAAATACAAGCCAGACAAGAATTTATGGTGAATTCATTTGAAATAAGCATATAACTATTAAGCATTTTTTTTTTTTCAACATGATTATGATTGCAAGGATACTATGGGAAAGAACAGGGTGAGTGTCAAAGACAGTAGCCCATTCACTTCAATATTATCAGCATGCCCCATCATGCACACAAGCCAACCAACCATCTGATTAACATTTTTAACCTAGCCATAAAAACATAAAAAATCATCGTATCCATTTAATGCCGGTACAATGTGTTTCTATATTTCTTGGACTCAAATAAGAAAAAAGATAAACAATTAGCAAATGATTATCTCTCATACCTTGATCTTGCTGAGTTTCTTCTGAATCTTGTGTGCAACCTGGTCAGTCCAGTATTTTTCTCTGAGAAAGTCCCAGAAAATTCGACCAACTAGTGAGTTCACCCAGTGGGGCTGTCCATCTGCAGAGCACCCAAGAGCCCCCAAATCTGCAACCGTCTCTGCTCCAGGCTCACCACATGTGCTTGTCTTTATTAGGAATCTACAATGAGAAAATGTAGAGTAAATTATGAGACCTTCTTGATCTGTTTGTGAGCCCCATTACCACTGCCATCAGGTAATAAAAACTCACTGTCATTACAGTCCAGCAATATTTCATCAAACTAACATCTTCAATTAATACCTCAGTACTGTTGTATATAATGGGGCCTTCCTTGTCCGTTGGACTGGGAATAGCTTCATAGCTCTCTGAGTTGATCAACTGAACCATGTAGGTGCTGTAATCCACCAAAGTCCTTGTTTTCATAGCTCCCGTCAAGTCCACCAGCTCCTCAAAACTATCTTGAACAGTTTCTCCAACACACACTGTGTCTGGTGCAAACAAATATGAAATATTATTTTTAAATAAAAGGACAAGTAAAAGACAAATGTTTTACCCCATGTATCCTTTCTCTTACTTGAGCCCCCCTCATCCCGGTCAGTGCTTGTGGCCTCAGGCTTGGATGCAGAAAGAAAATGCTGAAACCACTCCTCCTTGTCTCTGCCTGTGCGGCCGAACAAGTAAAGGGTCACTAGTTTCTCTGCGCCCTCTTTACCCTCCTCCAGTGTGTCACCTTCCTCAGAAGACAGAACGATGCAGATGGGGTACTTCTTGTTCCATATTCTTTTTCGTGCCAAACCAGAAGGCAACAGGGATACCTGTAAAGAACAGACACAGACATAAGGTAGACTAGTTTTCATAGCATTCAAACACCAGTACCATAAACAGCAGAGACAAGATGAGTTAAATGTTTTGCCTAAGAACGCAATATTTACTGAACACAGTGAGTAAACTCAGTAAGTTTAGGGTGCAGTAGTTTGTAACAAAAGGTAGTTCAGAACAAAAAAGCACTACTTAAGGCTATTGCCATATTAACATTATATAAAACTCTTGCGATAATATTAAAGGTGCACAGTGTATTGTTTATGATGGAGGTCTTGTCTCCATTGAGATGTTACTGCTTTGCCTGGATTGTTTCACACTATGGGATTTACCTTGCCTTATCTCCACAGTGACAAGCAAGTGCTGCTACCAGGCCAAGTTACAAATGTGTGGAGTGGTGACTCCGCTCACAATAAAAATGTATGCTTTTCCAAAGTATTTTGAGCAATAAACAACTGTAATTGAACAAATGCATGATAGACACTTTCCATGCCATATTGTGGAGCATTATAGGCAAAGCAGTAACATCTCCACAGAGACAAGCAGCTTTGACTTTTCGCAGCCAGCTTGTCTTTTTGTAACCTTTTATGAAAGGACATGCTAGATCAGGACCTTTGAAGGGGTCTATTCATGCTGACCTTGCAGTCTGTGAGCTGGTAGACTCGGGAGTGCACAAAGGCAGCGGGCTCTGGAGGGGTTTCGTTGAGTGATGCCCAGCGGCGGATGTTGGTATTGGGGAGAGAGAGCTGTAGGCGACTACCCTCCAGCGACACATACACAGAGTGTGTGGCAGAAGGGTGAAAAGTCTCAGCGTCATAAATGTACATCTCATTCATCCAGCCCTGCAAGAGAATGAACACTGAACACCGTAGCTATATTGGAGACACCATATGATTGATTTTACACTTGTAAATGTAAATGCTAAATCTTTGGTTTAATAGTCGACAAATTGCACGCATTGTGGCCTGTTTTTCACTTGACACAATGTGTTGACAAAATACCATACTCAAGCTAATTAAATCCACCACAAGTGATGCACGCTGTGACAGCAAAGCTCAGCAGGAGGGGAACATGAGACATGCACATCTATCTCATTTAGCACTATGGACTCTAAAATAGTCATTAGTATTATGTAGAATATGAGATATGGCTACATTCTAACTTGGAGAGGTTTTGTGCACAGTACACAAAAGGACATTTCCCTCTAGGCAAATAAGAGAGGCAGACACATTTCCGATTTGGCTGTGCAACAATAGCTGAGCAAAGTGAATTATAAACAACAAATCTTAGTAAAATGTATTACTTGATTCTTGTATGTAACCTTGTTTACCTCCAGAGTGCTTTCTTCTGATTGTTTTTTACACACTGGAGTAATATTCCGTCTTCTGTTTCTTCTGATGGTAGTTTGCCTTGGTGCAAACATATACACAACAATTAATCCCAAAAGGAATCCACATGCCACCCCCACAGACAGGCCTGTCACATACGGGGGCAGGGGGAGGATTAAGAAGCCGTAGGCCATAAATCCAACAGGTAGGAGCCAGTAGAGAGGCAACGAGGGACCAGGGAGCATGTTTTGATAATAGTTTCGACTTGTGTAATTTGTTTCACTAGTTCTGCTATGATCCTCCGAAACCTGCATGATAACTTTGGATGAACAAGTTTCATTTTGGTCCACTGCATTGTGATGTTCTGTTGTAATAGGTGATTTAGCAAATGACCTTTTATTAAATTTCCCAATATGTGTATCAAAAACACCTCGGTGCTCACTGTCTGCCCTTTTGCGACACTTCAGTTCTGGTACATAGGAAACTGTGGGGTCTCCTGTACTCATAGATCTCCCTTGTTTGGGGCTTTCATCACCAATAATCTTACTAAACATAGAGAGAGGATCATGCATAGCTTCAGAAAATTTACGCCGGGTGTCCTCAAACTCTGCAATCAAAGAACTCCCCTTAGATTCTATGGGGGACAAACTGCCCATTTCACAAAGTAATTCCACTTCTTCAGGTCTTGCTTCTGGGATTTTCTGCTGAATGAGTTGTTTACGTGGGTACAAATGAAGCTTTGAGTCGGACTTCGATAGATTCTCGTCATGCTCAACCCTACGTGAAATTTCTGTGCTCAGTGACTTAACCAGAGACAGCAGTGGCTTGCCTTTCACAGGGCTGTCTTCCTTTGGTTCAAGATCTGACGATGAAGATTTGACAAGGTTGGTGGTTGGAGGCTCATGGGCTGAACACATATCTGCAAGAGAGCCAGGAGAGGAAGGAGAGTGAGGCAAGCCAGGAGCCTGAGAAGTGCGGCCCTGGTTATGTGTGAGATCCATCCCCAGAGTGAAGTCCGAGCCTGTCTGTGGTTTGTCTTTAGAAAATGACACGATTGGCCCTTCTTCATAGCTGTCCAGGCTGAAGATAAGCTTGCTCTCCTCCATGATGTTTGTGTTATACAGTCAGTCCAGGAGAATAGGGGCATAAAAGAACGTCAACCACAAAATGACTGGAGCACAGCAGGTCCCCACGTCCACCTACAATAAAAAAATAAAAAATAAAATCCTTGTCATCATTGTCTAGGTGAGCTGTGAAATACTCCCATGATATTAAAATGTTTTTAAAATATATACTTCAATCATTGTCCAAGAATCACAACTTGTGTTTACAAAACACATATTTGTTATGTAGATAGATAAGTCAAAAATAATTAATGAAATAAGGATTGGGATTAAACTAAAAATCTTTCTGCAGGTGGGTACAGTTATAAAACTTATTAAGTAAGTAAGCATAGCCTACAAGTACAATTACTCACCATTCTGGAAATACATACTACAAGTGTTTCTTATCATACTGGATGTGTAACGAAGAGATCTAACCAAGCCAGCATATTTCTTTAAAGTTTGCTTGCATCCACTGTACAGTTGAATAGCCAATAATCACTTAATATAGTTATTTACTATCTGGTAAGTATATGCTCTTGATTATTTCACTCACCTGAAAGATGGATTTTGACGCAGTCCTCAGACAGATCAGAGTGCGCGCACTTCTCCCGGTGCTGCACTGCACTTATCCTGCAGTCATGTGTCCGGATGCTGCAGCGCATTGTGCTTCTTCTATCACCCCGTTCAGCGCTCATCCCCCGGTTCCCGCAAAGCTGTCATCCCCCAAAGTCTCTTGTTTTATCCCTAACCCTTCAAATCTAGACTTCTCACCTCGCTTTTATCGAAACATAATGATGGCTCGATATAGTAATGCCCTATGTCCAGCTTTTGCCCCGACGACGCGTCAGCCCTACATAGAATAATGTGATTATTCAAGTCGTGGCCGCAGAGTGGACCAAACTTTAATCCAGATTAAACTCAAATCCAACAGGAGACGGTGACTCCTCTTTGCACGGTGTCCAGCCGGTGTCAAAACACGAAGCTCGATGTGCTGTACGCATCCGCACACACAGCGCTCTGAGGGCTGTTTAATCGCACTATCTGCGCCACTATGCAAAACGGTTTAGTGTTATAACCTAATTATGAATGATTACTTACACTAATTATATAAAGGTTCCAAAACCATGAATTATTATAAATCACAGACTGCAAAGCTGAGATAGGTCAAAACACTTTTTTCATTATAAACAACTGCAGCAAATGACCTAAGACAAAATATTTGAAGCTGCCAGATATTTCTTATTTAAATTAAACTAAAAGAGGCTGCATCACAACTGCACAAAATCTTAAGACGAGACTTTGCAGGTGAATAGGAAAAAAATAAATAAATATATTTAGCTATATCAATTTGTAACTGCTGCTTTGTAGTTTTTCCTTATATAAAATGTTGTGTGAGTAAAATGGCCAAAATTCTACCTATTTGGGTCATAAATCTGAAAAAATGGATAGAGGTTAATTTTGCTTCGCTGTGTTGACATAGAAAACACAGGATATCTGTGTTTGAGGAAACTAAATACATTTTTAAAAAATTGAATAAATCATGCTTACAATTAGATATCAACAAATCCTTCTGTCTAATCTCTCAACATCTTGTTTAGTATAAGACTGTAAACTTTGTGGTAGGTGCTACCTTAAGTGGTGATCATCATGTCCTTATGGAAGACAAATGAAGTTTGAGAAAACATTCTTTGAAGTTAATGTCCCATAATAAATTTATGGGCGGCTTATAAGCTGAAAGACTGAAAAAAAAAAAAAATCTAAAAATGTATCATGACCTGACTTTTTGGTCTTTGCAAGTAAGTATACCATAAACATGGTATTAAAAAGTGCAGAGGAGAGACTTCTCTGGTGAACAAAAATGTTATCAGGACCATGATGCTGGAGACATACAATATTCCAGGGCAATTTAATAATTTAAGGCAGATGTTTGTTTTTTTTTTTTTTTGTTTGTTTGTTTTTTTCAAATAGCATATTTTACTGTAGTTTTTGTTAGATTGGAAAATTAAAAAAACTAAAACTAAAATGCATGAATACAAGTTGAACTTCAGACTTTAATGTGAGCAGTAGAGCTGCTGAAGACTGCAGAACATCTGTGGATCTGGTGAATGTTCTTGCCATTGACATGTAACGCAACATGAATGTGAACAGCTCACATTTATCACTCACAGTCTCATTTGTTTCCTTCCTAAAATCACTCTGACCTTCATCTTCTTCTGAACTTGGATGGAGGGTGTCAGCAGTTTCAGATCAGTCCAGGCAGTCTCAGAGGATGCTACCAAGAGACAGAAATTCATTATTATTATTTTGTTAAATTTTACTATTAGCCTATATTATTATAACAAGTGGTGGGCGGCATATAGAAAGAACTGATTTGGAGATATCGGCAGTACTGACTTAAAGTGTAATGTAGGCTGTCATTTGGGACATGACACAATCACTTGGCATGACTAACGGAAGTAGATAACATAAAAGTAAAAGTGAAAACACAGTACAGTACTAAACAAGTTCCTATTTACTTTTATTTTGTTTTACTTTATTTTGAAAAACTGTAAAAACCGGAAGTGTCCTGGAAATTTACTTTTCGTCATTCAGTTGCATAACTTTAGCTCTGAATAAACTTACCGTAACAGAATATGTCATTTTGTTCTTTTTTCGGAGGAGAGGTCTTCAAAGACCACTTCAAACCTGGTAAATGAATATTTCTCTATATCTATTCGCGGACTGGCTTTGTTACCAAACCAGTCCTCAACAAACAAAGTGCAGCAAGAAGCTAACCTTACCTAACTGTGTTAACTTTACCTAAATCTTTTATACCAGAGTTATGGAAAACGGCACATATTTTGCCTTTAAATAAAGGTGGAACAACTAAAAATGTAAATCATTTCTGACCAATATCTAGATGACCTTGTCTTGTATAAGTTTTAGAAAAGTTAGTTGCAAAACAAGTTACAGTTTATTTAAATACATGCTGCATGTTGAAGTCTTATCAGTCAGATTTCAGAAAAGGACTTAGTATGTCACTGCAACAAGTTTAAAATGACATTTTCTAAGCCCTTAATGATAAACAAGATTGTATCGCTGTTTGTTGATTTAACTATAGCTTTTGAGTCAGTGGATCATGGAGTCCTCCTGAAGCCTCTGAAGTATACTGGATTTGACAATGCTACATATAATTGGTTCGAAAATGATCTTTCAAACAGATCCAGGCAGTAGTAGCTGATGGGTTTAAATCAGATTTTATAACTTTAAGTAAAGGAGTGCCCTAAGGATACATTTTGGGCCCTAAATGGTACATCAGAGTCAACACATATACATATCTTGGATTATTATGGCTTTAGGAAAACTTAAATCTAAATTATCATTTTATTACAGACACAAATATTGTATCCCCATAAATTACAAAAAAGAAATAGTGCAAGCAACCTTTCAATACTGGATTATGGGGATATAAATGCAGACTTCAGCCTCTGCTTTGAAACTGCTGGATCCTCTCTTTCACTCTGCCCTTCGTTTGATTTCAGGTGATGGATTTGAAACCCATCACTGTGTTCCCTATGAAAAAAGTGGGTTGGCCATCACTGTCTGTTAGAGCACTTCAAACTCGTTTGGCCCATCACTACTTCGTACAGTTTTATATATGTATAACACAAAGCATGACACTTTTGTCATAACCTAGTTATAACTAACTATATCTGAAGGTGTGAAATGCCCATAACAAGTTAACAAAATATAAAAAACACCAGTAGTATTGTCAAGACTGGTGAGATAAGTTTTCATTAAATAAATGACTGATCAGACCAACCCACAAGCAAAATAAATGCTTTGTTTCTAAATAGAAAGTTTATGCCACCTGTTAATGGGTTGTCTGTGCCACTCAACGATAGTGCTTTGTTGTTTTTTTAGGTATTTATGTCTGCTCAAAGTGTGACCACCAGCTGTTTTCCAGTCGATCCAAGTATGAACACTCCTCTCCTTGGCCTGCATTCACAGAGACTATTCATGAGGATAGTGTGTTGAAGAACAAAGAAAGACCTGGGGCATACAAGGTAGTCAAACTCTAGTGATTTTATATCTTGTAATAAAATGTAGTCTAGGATAGCCACTCTGAAAACCTGTCAATAAGTATGAGTCTTTTAGAATATATGTATTTGGTTCTTTTATTCTCTAATTCCCTTCCGGCAGGTGCGATGTGGGAAATGTGGAAATGGCCTGGGTCACGAGTTTGTAAATGATGGGCCAAAAGGGGCCTCACGTTTCTGAATATTCAGCAGCTCACTGAAGTTTGTCCCCAAAGGTCAGAGCATATTAAGACAATAGAACTGTTGAATAATGCCATGCCTGTGTTGATGCCATGTATTCATTTGTATACTGCATATCAATTTTAGATAAAGTAGATGGACAATAAGGTGAGTTATGCCTGCTGCTGGATCTGTTGAAGTTACTCAGCTGCTGAAGATGGGGACATTGTATGACGTGGTCTGGTACAAGCCTTATCCGGGACACTAGAGCTCTGAAAACCTGTGACCCCCACCTGACAGCATGGAACACAAGACTCTCTATGCAAATTCAAATACAGATGTAATTCAATTGAGTAATAAGCACTCAATTCATGCTGTAATGTTTTCTATTTATACTATAACAATCACAAAATATGTTTGTTTTTTTTGTTTTTTTTATTTATTTAGATAACACATCTATAAGAGAAATCTTTGTAAGAGTGTATATTTTTGCAACAATTTAATACAATTTATTAAAGGTACATTACTTTTCTGGTGGAGGGTTCGTCACCTATCTCCATGGAGAGCAAGCAGGGGGTTGACTCCCCAACAGAAAATTTACATTTGTCTGAAATTATTCATTCAGTTCATCAAAGAAGAATATGTGCAAAACTAAAATAAATATTTTAATGTTAGTGCTTATGTGTCTTTGTTCCTAATTTAATATTTTGTCCATAAAGATGAAGTGACTCTCTCGCTCTCTTTATTGAATGCTGCCCTCACGTGGAAGTAATGAGTAAGACGTGACATTACACAAGGCTGCCGCGGTTGTGCCGCACAGTTTAGAGTGCAGCAGGTTATTTCTAGCTCAAGATGAGAAGGAAAAACATGGACGAAATGTCCTACTGCTCTTTTTCTGGAGGAGAAGAATATACAAACCATTTCCAACCTGGTGAGTATTCTGGTCTGGGAAAAAATAGGCTTTATATTTATTGTTTAAAGGTTGTTTATACTAAGATATATATATATTTATTTATTTTTTTTTTCCATTTGAGGCGTATACGTGTGTGCGGAGTGTAGCCACGAATTGTTCTCCAGCAGCTCAAAGTTTCAGCACTCCTCTCCCTGGCCAGCTTTCTCTCAGACCATTCACCCAGACAGTGTGTCCAAACACCCTGAGGCCTGGGGACCTTTAAAGGTGAACTATTTTTGATTTACTAACACTAAAATACAAAATAGTAAAGATGTTTAACTGCAAATTTGGACCATTTATCAATGGTTTATATTGGGGTATAATGGTATGGTATGCTTTTGTCTGGACAGGGACAGTGCACAACAATACATTGACCTAAAAACAAAAAACAGGAAAGATGTATGGTGCCAGGTTATGGCAAAATACTAATTTCCACCTGTAGTCCCTGGACAAGCTGATGTTAAGTAAGAGTAACAGTTTGGTATAGGTGGATAAAAGACATAAACATATGGTACATACATCTAATACAACACATCTCACCTTTCAAATACACCATATAATACAACTGTTGAAGTCGAAGTAATCAAAAATGAAATGGTAAAATAGAAACAAATATATGTATATAGCTCAAAGTATGGGCTTTATAACAGTGATAACATTGTAGTAAACAGTAAAATAATAATGATAAAATAATCAGGTGAGCTTGATTTTTAGGTTTGCTGTGGAAAGTGTGGCAATGGTTTGGGCCATGAGTTTTTATGTGATGGGCCAAAAGAAGGACTGTCACGTTTCTGAGTCTTCAGCAGTTCACTCAAGTTCATCCCCAAAGGCAAGCCAGTCATGTTTTTTGTTTGTTTGTTTGTTTGTTGTTAATGCTGTCCTTTACAATCACACGTCTATCCTGCTCCTATCCCAACAGAAAATGAAAAGTAGCTGAATCAGGAGAAATCTGTAGAATGAAGCCAGTCACCAGTTGTCGATTTTGTGGTCAATAAATGAAATGTTTTGGGACAAAGTCTTTCCAATGAGCTCCTAGACACTGATTAAAGTGGCCTCAAGGTGGAACAACACGTCTGAGCATCAGACAAGTGAACTGAAGGTACATTAAATCACCTGTCTAATTAAAAATGAGATTCTTCATTATGTTGTGTGTGTGGTTGGTCTTCACTTATTGCAATGGCATGTTTCTGTCAGTAGATGTCGCTGTATGCTCATATGAAATAGCCTTCTCTTGGCCTTACTTTACATTACTTACTATAGACAAGGAACTTTTGAATTACAATGGTACATGCATTAAAATTACTCACTGGAACCTTTTGTTGGATCAAAAACAATAGGCCTTTTGCACTTTGTCTATATCTCTGCCAAGTATATAATAATATTTTCACAGGACTCCTCTTCATTCCACCTCTGTCCACATAGTGTATAGCTGTGGTGGCTGTCTGTGTCTTGAGGAAAGACCTATGTGGAGGAATGCTAAACAAAGCCAGGACATAGGGGAGCGTTGAAGAGCTAAAAAGTGCAGCTCAAGCGTCTGGGGCAAGCAGGTGTTGAGCTTTCAAAGGCTAAAAGATTAAAGAAGTGGATGAAAGCTGCCGTGCCCACTAAATGATTACAACAGGATGGCCCTTGATGTTGATGGTGTATTCAGGCTATATCCACGATGGAATTAGTTTAATATAGTGTACAACAAGAAAAAAAATCTTTAAATAATTGTACTGACCACACAATTCCAATATCACTACAATAGAAATTGAACTTAATTTTAACCTGGCTTTGTCTTTCTTTACTTTAAAGGGTCTATATTACATAAAATGGATACTTTAAGCTTTAAGCTATGTTACAATCGTGTTACCTCCTCAAAAACATACCTTGAGTTGTGTTGTAATGTGGACAGAATGGTCACAGGAGATAGGGTTCTTTTTATGCAGGTTTAATGCATCTATAAAACAGTGGTAAAAGGCATAACTTGGTGGACAGCAATGCTTGGTCTCCCAGATATAACATATCCAAACCTTTAAAACAGTGGCAAAAAGCATAAACTAGTGGACAACAACACTCTTTACACATTCAAAGAAAATGAAAAATCAACATTGGCACAGAAATGATTATTACTTTAAATAGTGACACATTTGTTTATTAAACCTTATATTTTAGGCCAATTTTCAAAACCAACAATACCAAAACAAGTGCTAGTTTGATTTTTTTTTTTCAGGGAGACAGTGGAGCACAGAGGGACAGCAGCTCACAATGTTCTTTTCCACCTTGTGATGTCATGAAACAGTAGTTTTCAATTTAACAGCTACATTTGACCTTTTATTCAGTAGAGACATGACAATTCCAGAGAATTGTCCAAATAATTCTTGTGAAGGCATGTAGAGTTTAAAAACACAGCGGAGTACTTCCTGTATTGTGTTTTGAGTGTTTTCTGTTTGAGAGAAGAACTCAGCCTAAATATGCAGTGTTTGTGTGTTAAACATGAATGAAACAAAACACAATTCCAGGTTTGTTTTTGATGAGGAACCAACATTATAATATAGATCAGAAAAAAGGCCCTTTTAGTTTGTGTACAATGGATTAAATAGTTTTATTTTGTAGCGACAGACAGATGTGTGCAGTTTAAAGACACCAGGAGCACATTGGACCAGTTCCCATTATTGTTCCCATACCACCACACATTAGCTTTCATTTCCATGTTTGCACAGTTATATTAGTTAGCCTGTGTTTTGCATAGCCTGGCAAAGATGGCGTACAGATGCTGCCTTTTGGGGTAAAATCATCTAAGGAATTTTGTGTCAGAGGGGTAAATAGTTAAACAAACATAGAGAAAATATTATGATGATAATAATCCAGATGTAAGAAAGATAGAGAGGAAAAGGAAATGAGCCTGAATCCTTAAGTATAATTGGCTTGTGCTATCTGTGAGAACACTCTTCTCACTTGGCATCTGTGTAAAGCCAAGAGAAAACTAACAGGAAGGAGGAAGTGGTAATCCTCTGATCACATCACGGGACAGACATGGATCATGCTCTCTTCTCTTCTGCTGACCTCCAGGGCTCATCCGTAATTACATTAAACCACTTGGAAGACTTCCTCATTCACTCTGGCCAAGCCTAGAGGTTCAAATAAACATATGTCTGCTGCCCTGAGTCATGCACAGACATCTTGTTTTAATTGTAACCTGCTCTGCATTCTGCTCTTGTGTTATGGGCACTGCACCTGCTTCTGTTTTGAAACACAAAATAAAAGTGATTCATTCTGTGGCCACATGTATTATCCCCTCCAACATCTGTCATCCACTGCCTATGGCTTCACACACACACAAAATCTGTCATCGAGATCTAATATCAGTTGTAACCTGAAATTCCCACCAGAAAGTTGACATGCAAGGGAAATGACTTGCAAAGCACATTCAACATTTTGTGGTGATTTTATATTCCATCTTCGTAGCAACTGATATTTATTTATTTATTTTCTCCAACAGAGGTTTGGAGGGTTTGCAGCATAATCACAATCATTTGTTTTTCAGATTTTTTGTCAGGAATTTGCCAACCAAAGCAAAATTAATAATGGCTTATTAATTAAAATCTGCTAACTAACTAAGAAACTAACAAACTAGCTAAATAATCTGAAAACTATCCACATTTTAGATTACATCTCATTTACAGTCATGCATCTGAACTATGGGGTAGTATGTGATAATTCTATACATAATGGGAAGCTGTACTGAGCACATGTTTCAGTTATGTTTACAATGTGTAAGCCAAAGTCCTGTCTTAACATTGGACTATTGAGCGAAAGCATAAACAAGAAGTTTATACATCACAGTGGAATGTATGTTTCCCGCAGTTCAAAAGGAATGGAACTGGAAAGTAGCGACCCACCAGGGTGTGTGTATTGTAGTAATTCTGTCAGAACATGGAAAAGGCCAAATAGGATTTTCACCATGTTTTAAAAGAGACCCTATAATGAACCATAGAGTGATGTGATTTATAGAATGCATAAACAAATTATGAAATGCATGTCTTTAAAGCAACTCATATTTTAAACACAAAAATTAGGTATGACTGAAAAGGTTGCTCACTTGAATAAAGACAGTTTATGAGCACAAATAAAGATTTTAAAAAATTACATTAAAAACACACACACACACACACACACACACACACACACACACACACACACACACACACACACACACACACACACACACACACACACACACACACACACACACACACACACACACACACACACACACACACACACACAATTTCTGTTAAAAGTGTTGATAGCCTTAACAATATTTGATGTATTATTATCAGTGTTGGGAATACATATATCAACAATATGTCTTCAGAATACAACTTTTGAGTAACTGTGTTCTGGTATGGCCATGCTATCATTTGATGGTATTCAGAATACAGTTACATTCCTAAAACCAGAGGAATACATTGTGGTATTTGATCACACAATTCAGGCTTCAAACTGCACAGAGAAAAATAGAAAACGCTGCTTTTGTGGTGAGTACATGTGAGTTTTCTTTTTCAGTTAGTGACAGATAATACATAACAAACGGTGAAACAAACAAAGCTGTTTTTAATGCTATTCTGTGTTTTCACATCACAATTTAAATGCAACTCTGTGTAAAAGTATGTCAAGTATTCAGTCTACAGTACTCTCAAAATGCATTTGAATATTCTGTAACTAAAAACATTGTCAAAGTATTCTTCCCACCACTGATTATTATGAATGATTACCTTTGTTGTAGTATTTATTATCAATATCTTGTATAGTATAGTTGAAGTCAGATCAACTATAGCCACTACAGTCTTTGTGAAGAAAGCAAAAAAACTTCATATACACGTATCTTCCACAAAAATGTCAACATTTACAATATGTGCGGGATCACTGTAACTGAAACTCAAGCCTGATGCCAGCTGAATCCAGAAAGCATCCTTCCAAATCCCAGGCATGAGGGCTCCCAAGTGAAAATAAACAATACACAAGTTTCAAAGTGCTGGTTCATCTGCCATGGCTTCTTATTGTTGGCCTAATCACATGATCGCATTCCAGTTTGGGGCTCCACCTGCTTCAATAGCACCGTCTCTCTGAACGAGTAAAGTATGTTTTTCAATAGGACTCTGATGTGCTGGGGGATATAGTGCCCAGAGACAGCACAACCACTTGGACGGGGAGCTTCAAAGCTTGAGTGGGGACTGACATTGTTCACATCAGAGAGGAGAGATCAGATAACATGGTCAAAACTTACACCAATCAGGACATCAAGATTACCTACTTATTTGGGTCACATTGTTATAGCCTACATGATCACCCGCATGGCCTCCTAAAAGACTGTATTATGAAACATTTGAATATCATCATTCTAATACAGGGGCTCGTTTTATGGATCAGACACTAAAGTCCTGTCTTTGCTCACATCCCAAATGTGAGTCACAGTTGACCAATTCACTGTTCTTTCCTTGTGCAAACACAAAAGCTGTTCATAGTACTCAGCCAGTAATTGAATATTTTGCTTAGAACTTGGCCTCCCGTATTCCTTGCATACACTTCTAAGTTTGATGCCCAACCTGCACCAACCCGCTCTGCTAACTCCAGCTCAATGCGGTTTGTGGCTGCTCATCTTCACTCAAAGGATGCACATAGTTTGAGATAGAATAATCTTTAAAAAAAAAATCCCTTGGGTCTTTGCCATTCCATTATGCTATATTTTACATAGGCTTCATACAGAACCTAGGGACCCCCCATAAGCCTCAGATGGGTGGTCTTAAAAGTCCAAATTGCCCCTTTGGTTGCACTGATTGCTAACCCCAGTGCAGAAACAGGCCTCAGTAATTAGAAGTCAATCAGAAACCTGTAATCTACTTAATTTTACAAAGGTGTTCTAATTTTAGCCTTTTCCATTGCCACACATGTGACATGTACAGGCCTATGTGTTTATTTTTGTTAACTTTAATTATTGTACATAGTATTTCTTTGCAGTTTGTTTGCGTCATCATATGTGTTTTTATTTACAGTAGGGGAACTCCACCAAAGTTGGTAGATGTAGGCAGTGCTATGCCACTAAAGTAGGCTTGTGTGATATTCTTTAACTATTACTTTTAAGCTTCAACCTTATTTCAACTAAAACATCTGAGCAACAATAAAAACTTCAACAGTAACATGCTGCATTTTTTCACCTCATTCATCTTGGTCTTGTTCTATTTTCAACCTGGTGGGTCAAATATTTAGTATGCTCCTGTCCCCTTTGGCCTAAACAACAAGAGCCCCAGCTGATGGTTTGCTTCTTTGAATCACAGTTGATTTTACATTCTTGTGAAATTCAGACCGGCCCCACGGGGAAAAGTGTTTCATCTCACATTTCAATAACAAAAAGTGTAAAAATGAGCGGCAAAGGTTCTATATCATGCATTATTGTTGCTTTTTCAAAAAACTTTAGACACTTTAGAATGTCATGTTGATTACATGATAAAGAATATGCATGGAAAACATTCACTCCCAAAGAACCATGATTCAAAATTATTATTATTATTATTATTATTATTATTATTATTATTATTATTATTATATTATTATTATTATTATTATTATTATTATTATTATTATTATTATTATTATTATTATTATTATTATTATTATTATTATTATTATTATTATATTATTATTATTATTATTATTATTATTATTTGTGTTGTTGTTTGTGCTGTTTATGTTTGTTTAGTGAACCTATATGTTTGTATCAATGAATGCTTGAAGAATTCTAGTATTTTTATTTTTTATTTTTTTTGTCCTTATGACATTCCCATACACAAGGCAAAATGTGCTAACAACCATACCCATTTTGGTTGTAGCAATCCTGGTGCGACAACAGTAGCCAGTATTGTAGCAGTTGGGGAATGGCACAGATGAAAAGAAAGCTGTTTTTCACACACTGGGTGGAAATAGAGGGTGACAGCGACACATAAAGGCATGGCTGTGGTTTACATCTGACGTCAGGGCAATCGAAGTTGAAATCCAACCACGACGGGACGGCCACAAGTATTTTTCACAATATAACTGCCTGTAATTACAAGTTGTAACACTGAACGAGACAATGGGACTAAACCGATACACTGACCTGAAGGCGTCAAGGTTTTTCACTCAAAAATTTGCATCATATGGGCAACAGCCGATACTTAAAGATGCTATGTAATTTTTCATTGTGGGGAGTCTGTTGTGTGATATTGTGTGAATGTGTGTGGGCCAGACAGTGGACAGTGCGAATTGCTGACTGAATGTAATTGCCTTGTATGATTTATTTCTGTAAATTAGGGATTGCAGATGGAAACTAGCTATTTATCTATAATCTGGAGTGTTTTTATGCGCTTAATCTCTCTGTACATATTCCTTTCAAAAAAAGACTAAACCAAACTAAACTGTTACCTTCTGGTTCGTATGGAGAAGTTATTGCTTTTCTTGGAATATTCCACATATTCCATAAAGCACTGAGCTTATCTGTTTTGTATATATTCATGTTTAATTGCTTAAGAATAAACTGAAAAACATGCATTCTTACTATGAGCAAAGTTGCCTCTCCACAGATCTGATCTCCTGGAGGGGTCATCTGCTTGTTTTCATCGAGACAGAGACGTTTAATGCCATACTGTGGTACATCTAAGTAAAGCACTAAAATCTCCAAGCAACAGGCAGACTCTCCACCAGAAAAGTTACATAGTTCAACTTTAAATATTCTTGAGTAAATGTTCCTACTTGTTTTGTATTGTATGTTGGAGATCAGTTGTGAACTAGACTTTATAAAACAACTTAAGATGTTACCACTATTTTAAAGTATTATTTGTGTGCTGTAGATCCTTTAACTGACAAAGGGTTCTTAAGTCTGTCAAATTTGCAGCCACAAAGTAGTGAATCCACACAGTGACCTCCCAGGCATGAAACTCTACCCACAGCTAATCATCCTTGTCTCTTTTTTAACCTCTTGCTCCTTCACTTTCTGTCTTATTTCTCACTGTCTGCAGCAATCCATCCCACACTCAACCAACAGGCCCAGAACACGGGGGGGCCGAACATCAGAGCCCACTTGTCACCACACAGCCGTAGATTTAGCCAAGCAAGGCATTTTTGAGGCTTGTGATTCCCATTCATTTTCATTCCCTCCGGCCTAGATGCTCTGCTCCAATAATGCACCCAGAGAAGGTAAATAAAGGTAAAACACACATGTGACTCCTGTACAGGCTTGCTTCTGGAAAGGCATTTGAGGTTTTTACTGCACAGATGAAAGACACTTTGAAAAAGATTGTGTGCAGCTGGTCTACAGTGCTCAGATGGGGCTGTGTTTGTATTTGAAATATGTGAAACTTGTGTGTCTAAAGTTATGTAAGTGGACACATAGGTACTGCTCTGATCCATAGTCCAAATTTGAGAATAATACTTTATAACATGTAAGAGTAACTAGTTGGGTTTTTGTTGTCACCTGGAATAATGGTGTATAGTTTAGAATAATCGCAGTAAGCATAAACTTGGTGGGCAGAGCAACACTTCTTGTTCCGAATTTACCCACATAACACAAAAGAAAAAGAAAGGAAGCTGTAGCTTTTAATCAGTGGCTAAAGGTAAAAAATGAAAAATAGTTCTGTCCTTAAAGCTGCATTATGTTACTTTTCTGGTGGAGGGTCCACCACCTGCTCCATGGAGATGGTACTGCATTGCCTGGAATGTTCCACCCCATACCATTAAGTTTATCTATTGCTATGGAGACAATCAGGTGATGCCACCAGGCCAACACATACATGAGCAGATCTTTGGAGAGGCAGTCCCGCTTCCAGTGGAATGTCTTTATTAAGGTAAAACAAAACAAAAAACAACACTGAGAACAAACAGAAAAATGTGTAAATATTTCACAATATTTTACATTTGTTGACGCATCACCAACCTGTGTAATGAAAAAGTAATGTTAATTTTTTTTTGTGATCAAATTTTTATTCAAATATCAATCTGAAGTGACAAATGTATAGTTTACAATCAGATTACATTTTTCCCCCTTTTTCACTTCCCCAACCCCCACCCTCCACCCCGATGGGCATATAAACAAACAAACAAAAAAAAAAAAAAAATAACAAAAACAAAGAAGAATTAGTCAATAAAAGTAACAGAATAAATACAAAATAAACATATAGAAATAACACAATATAATAATGACAATAATAATAATAATAGTAAAAAGTAAAATCATAAATAAATAAAATAAAATAATCCCGTCCAGGTTTGGATTCCTTCCATACAGTAATAGCAAATTTCCTCCGTCAAAAGACATCAGCAGAAATTGCATTATACATATTAATTATGTACTAAATATAGAGAGAAGCATACACAAATTGTGTATCTTTCATAAATAAACAGTTTAACACAAGCATCCACATAGTGCAACCCCCCCCCCCCCAAAAAAAAAAAAAAAAATAATAATAATAATAATAAATAAATAAAATACAAATTTAAATAAAATAAAAAAACAAGAACCAAAGACAGAGCGTGATATAATCAGATTTCGATTTTTGCTAGTAAGTTGCACCAGCAAGAAATATTTTTGGCTTTTGCTCCGTGCATTCGAGCAGCAGAAAGCTCCAGCTAAAGTAATGTTAATTTGAAGTTAATAGTCAACTATTTCTATTCAGTTTCACTTTTTCAGAGTAGCCTATGACTTTGAATACATTTAACAATTTTTTGCTTATAAAATGTGTGATTATCTTTTAAGAGTTTGTATGATTAAATTGTAATATAAATAATAATAGTTATCGCCTACTTTTGACATCCTTAATAGTTTTAGGTATTTTACAATGGATACTTCTATTTGACCACATTTTAGAGCTATCTGGACTTTCTACTTCACATTTCTGAACTGTGAGATATATCATTTTAATACCTGTCCTTACTTTGTATTTTGAGTATTTCTGGTGCTTGTTTCTCAATTAAAACATGCCTGGAGTGGGAAAGGTTTTTATCAGGCCTAGTTTTTAATTTACCAGTTCCAACAAATTATCAAAGCAACATTTTGACCATTGCTTAAAAGTTATGATAACAGGAAATAAAGTAAAGCTGAGTGCTGTAGGGTTGTTCTTGTCAAAAAGTGGGGGCTACACCTGTGCTTAGGTCAGGTCGAGTGGGCTGGAGAGTGGGAGGAGAACAGGAAGAGCTGTGGAACTAAATCATACTGGAAGATAGGTTTTGCTTGCGACCAGCAATCCATCCATCATTCTTAAAGAATTACATGAAAAGTTGGAGAGATTTAGGTGCAGGGTGGGGCTTACAGGGCTCGCTTTGTTGCTGGCTTTTGTGCTCAGCTACCTGAGGGCCACTGCACATCTTACATGTTAACGAAAAGTCCTTTGTCTCTTCAAAAGCACTGCACTTCTGACGCTAAGATTAGAGCAATAATCTTCTTGTTCTTGGATGAGCTTTTGTACTAATAACCACAATGGCTTAATCTTAAAAAAATGTATAAATAAATAAAATAAAATACTGATGATGTTAATAATAATAATAATAATAATAATAATAATAATAATAATAATAATAATAATAATAATAATAATAATAATAATAATAATAATAATAAATAATTTCCAACAGAACTCACACAGATGCTTCCAAGCAGTAGAGAAAGAAAGTTTGTATGTAGTTAATTTGCATGAATAGAATTGGATTCAGATGCATCACAGCTAACTGTGTATCTCTATGGATAATGGTGGCTGAGGTATATTTGGCCGAGTCTCTTCCTTGAGGTGGAAATGACTAAATGAGAGCGGAACGTTGTGGAGTTGGCTATTTGTAATTTGCAGTAATGGCAGACACATGTACGCATCCGAACAGGCCTCTAGCAATGGAAATATTTAGCAATGCACCTGCACACAAAAGGATATGTATTCTGATTAAGGTGCATGAACAAATCCATCTTTTGACAATGCAATTTATGTTACACATGGGAACTGTCATTTCGCGATTAACAAACTAGACCGCACAGTAGTCTAGTCACAGTAGTAGGTAAACCTTTTGGTGTTATGGATTTCTTCCGGCATTCTTGTACATGTAAACTGCAGTTTGTTCTTGGTGCATCTTGCCTTAGGACTCATTGTGGCAGGAATATGCTGCAACTACTACAAACAATCGAACAGTAAAAGGTCTAGTTCACAGCTTGTATCCTTCTTATATTTGTTTACGTAATCTGACTGTTTATATTTGGGCCATACCTGTCAGCATGGCTCCAAACACAGCAATTAGTGTGAAGGGAAAAGCAAATAAAATGTCTAATGAAAACGCAGGCCAAATTAACATCTCAACCTCATTGTGACTCCAGACGCCCCAAAAGCTGCCAACACATGCCGCTTGAGCAGTGAAACATTTGATCCTTCAAATATTTGAAGATTTTGTTTGTTGACCTTTAGGAATTGAGTCGGAGCAACAGTGGCTCAGTGGTTAGAGCTTTAGGTCCTGCTTAGACCAAGTTCTGTCATTGTATCCTTAGGCAAGACATTTCACCCACATTGCCTAGTATGAAAGTGGTGTGTACGTGAATGATTAGTGGTGGTCAGAGGGGCTGATGGCGCAGATTGGCAGCCTTGCTGCCTCTCAGTCTGCCCCAGGGCAGCTGTGGCTACAAAAGTAGCTTGCCATCACCAAGTGTGGAAGTGAATGAATTATGACTATAGTGTAGCACTTTGAGAGGCTTTGACAAGCCTGTAAAGTGCACTACGAGTGTAAGACCTTATTTACCGTTACCGTTTTGCATTTTGAGAAACGGACTTGCCGTTAAACTACAAGATTGTTGGTAAGAGTCAAGATGTATCTAACTATGGTGGTCTGTGTGTGTCAGATTTTGTAGACATAGGAGGTCAAGGCACTGAATTCATCTGCTATCACCCTGTGACAAAATCTTGCCCCAAGATACCCCACCCGGCACTTTTTCTATATATCTCAACTTTTCTAACTGCTTTCTAACTCATTTTTTTAACTCTGTGGTAACTCAATACAGGCTTAGAAAGTGTGGATCCTTCCTGTGGAGTCTCTCCTAAATGCCATTGGCTTATTGTCAAAGGTAAGCCATGATGTTGGGGGCACTGGGTCAGCATTAGGTTGAAATAGGTTTTGGGTAGACATCCCCAGGGCTCCTATCTGTCACACAGCATCATCTATCATAAAAGTTCAAAGGGCCAAGATGATTTCACTGTGCCTTCTCAGTTTACATTTGTAAAACCTAGAGTCCACAAAAGAGAGCTCATAAGCTTTGGCTCAACATTGTGTTTGATTAATATGATATGCACAAATAAATATAGGCTATTTCACAATTTGAACAATTTGTTGAAGGTCTGGCCTTTTGGGTAAAATTTTTAGGAATGACCTGACCGTGAATGTAGTAAGTTTATCCTCCCATGAGACATGTTTGTCCTATAGCTAGACGCGGAAGGGTGGAGACTTTACGAAAGGGCGTAGGAGAGTGCAACGTTGTATGAGTGATTGGTGAGAAGCTCAGAGCGCACAGAACAGCTCACAGAAATTTCACAGATTATGAAGATCCACGGTGGCAACTGCGCTTCCGCTGTTCACACTGGCACACTTTTACGCAACAGGTTCTTGGCTGAGTAGTTTGGATTGCACTGTGATCACTGGAGGAGAAACAAGAAGCATGCTGTTTTGGCTCTTTGGCTCCGAGCAGGAAATCAACTCATGGGATGTAGCGGATGCAGAGGCAGGTTCAACTCTGGCAAGGTGCTGTCCAAAGCCTCCTTGTTCTTTACCATGCTCCTAATCTGCTCCTATTTCTTCTACTGCCTCAGCGGACTTTGTGACTCTGCCCCCAGGACTTTCTACCCGCAGGACAACTTCATTGACTATGATTTTGCAGATGAATTACCGTCCCGTGTCTTCCCTGACGCGCACAACGGCACCGGCGTTCAGCAGGTGGACGCAGTGGGACACTCGCAGCCAAGCAACAGCATCCAGGTGTCCAACACGTTTGGGGTTAAGCGGTTCCCACAGGCGATTATCATCGGCGTGAAGAAAGGTGGGACCCGGGCACTGCTGGAGTTTCTGCGCATTCACCCGGACGTGAGAGCCGTGGGCTCAGAGCCGCACTTCTTTGACAGATTTTACGACAAAGGACTCGCTTGGTACAGGTACGCAGTGTTTTATGGTCAATGACAAGAAAGCTTATTATCTAATTTACCTTATCTATACAACCATACCAACGGCTAAAAAACAACACAGCTTTGTATCACTTAAGATGCTTTTACGCAATGTCGTTCGCAAGTTGACTGTTCAGTTTTTACTGGTACTTTTCAGCCACTTGTGGGAACGAAGGACTTTATATTTTAGTGTCTAAAACTTATTTTTGCCATGATATCTCGGATTATTTTACTCAAAGCCTAAACCAATAAAATGATGAAATACAGGTAGAGGTCAGGGCACTAAGGTCTAATAAAGCTCCAGGCCTCGGTGTAAATACAGTCGTATATTCTGGGCTTAAGGGGGATCATTATTCGAATGACTTTTGCCCATTGAAAAAGCTATAGTTATTTTGCAATTATTGCAATCACTCGAAAACCACAATAAAAGTCATAAAAGGCAGACATTTGGGATAAAGGGTTTATTCATAATATTGCCATTGTGTATTTCATGAATGTTGCTATCATCTAAAGTTTATTATTAAATCTATAACACCTGGTGATGATTAATAGGCCAGTGTGTAAATCTATTTTTAAGCAGGCTGAAGCAGCCAAAAAGGTCAAGGGTCAGAGAACAGGTCTGTGCACATCCTCTCTTTTTGAATTATGTATTTGGATCATAAATATAATTTTGTTATGTTTTTGAAAAAAAATGCTCCATTATTTTGACAGTCAAAGATTACAAGACATGGTCAGGTTTGTTTTCATCTTCCATTACAATAGGCTGCATGTCATGCTGATCACATACAGTCAATAAAACCCCTTACATCTTAATGGATGGGATATTTTAGGTATCGTGAACATTAGAGGCTTAAGGTGGTGTGTGGAAAACCAGAAAATGTGTAAATGCAATTTGAGAGTGTCTAGTGAGCTAACTTTAATACTTAACCATGCTTGTTCAAAAATGCATTGAATGGCATGCATAATGCCTAAGAGATCACTGCAAGTGAGCTTGCAAATTATGGCTTACACTGCAGGGGTCATATTGTTATGCCTGATATAACCTATACCACTATACTGTGCCGTAAACTTGAGCAGCATGTGGCAGGTTAGTACTTTGGCAAACTAGGGCTTGACAGAGGACCCTGAAACTGTAATTTAATCAGCCTAAGCCCTTAGCTGTATCTTAAGTGCTAGCATACGGACACATGGAAGCACTCACTGTTAATTTTAGCATGCTAAATCACAAACGCACGCACGCACGCACGCACACACACACACACACACACACACACACACACACACACACACACACACACACACACACACACACACACACACACACACACACACACACACACACACACACACACACACACTTCTGAGCCTTATCTTCTCCACTTGTCTCCCCGTTACCACATGAGCTGCCCCTCATCCTCACCACATCCTCCCCTTTCTTCTTTAATGAACCCATGTTCCTCTTTTGTTCCCCTCCTCACAGCATGTCTGTTTCATAAATACCTACAGCAGACCTGATGTTTCCAGGCACATTTCCTAAGAATGGACATTATTTGGACTGTGATATTTTGTTTTTAAATTTGTCAGGAAATTACTGTGGCAATGCAACAGATGTTGAATGTAAGTGTTGGGTCGAGAAGTTTCAACTTCTTCTTCTCAAAAGTTTTGGTTACTCTTTCCACTGTGAGTAAGTCTACAAGCAGAGATGGAACCAAGTCCTTGTTTGGCAAGTCTCAAGTAAGTCTCAAGTCTTTAGCCTCAAGTCCGAATCAAGTTCCAAGTCAAAGACAGGCAAAGTCAAGCTTTCCATGGCACAATTGCCCCGATTGTCACAGCCTTGTCGCCATTATGTAGTTGTGGAAGAGCTTGTTTAATGTAACAATACAAGTGCTTAATAACACTTATTTCTTTGTGTAGTCTGCACTGAAATAGAGCGAAGGATCATGGTCACTCAGTTTGCACTGTTTTTAGCTGTTACTACAACAAAACAATGCATTTAAGCAAGGGCGCTTGTAATCCAATTCAATGTGACAGCCCTCAATATTATTGTAAGACATTTGTCAATACGATATCACAGTATTTTAGTTATTGTAACATCCCTAGTAACAAATAGAAAAGTGGGGAGGGGCATGTTCCAGTTTGTTCTTTTAAAATTAAGCACTGAAAGTATCATCCATATACATGAAAAAAAAAACAAAAAAAAAACAAAACAAAAAAAAACATTTTTTAGGACAATCATCAAGTCTTCTCAAGTCTTCCCAAGTCAATGGCCTTCAAGTCCAAGTCTAGTCGTAAGTCTCAGTCCATTTTATCAAGTCAAGTCTCAAATCCTCATCCTCACCCTTATGTTGTCAATATGAAAATTATTTAAAGATTTGTGCCTTTTGCACAGCTTCTTCAGATATGTGTGTCTCATTTTTGTGTAAATTCTTTCTTTTCTTTCTACTCTTACTTGAGTCATTTCTTGTACCACTACTTTGTACTTCTACTTGAGTAATATTATTCTGAAGTAACGTTATTCTTACTTGAGTACAGTTTTTGGTTACTCTACCCATCTCGGCAAATGAAACAGTAGACCTAGCTTTACAATGAACATTATCAATGGCAAGTGGTACCCTTTCTCTGCATGCTTTTGTTGTCTGAAATCTTATCTTGTTCACATATATGTGCCTAAAATCTTATTACGGGAATGGAAAAACCACAAATAGTGCACCAAAATGAACCCAGTGAAGATGTAATGATTGAGTGTTGTTTTATGGCTCTAAGTGCACTGACTAGACTGATGGGTTTCATGTGGGACTAAAGAGGAGACCGCAGAAGATTCCCAAACTTTGGCTTTCCATGGCACAATCGCCCTGATTGTCATGGCCTTGTCGCCATTATGTGGTTTTGGAAGAGCGTGCTTATGTTTTCTCTCTTCTGTTTGAAGTTGATGTTTAAATGCACACATTTCTGTTGGTTGTGTTTTAGTTTTGTACCTTTTGCTATTACAACAAAGTGGTGTGGGAAATCATTAGATTAATGGCTTTTTCCATTCTGTGATGGTTTTTAATTAAAGTCAGTATTTTACACTCTTGTCAATGTGCTGACCTAGAACTATGGCACCAAAGGCCATGCACCATTGGATTCCTATTAACATTTATTGTGGGTCCTTTCAGGGCATGTCAATGAACTTAAAAAGAGATAGATTTATGTTAATTTACTTAGAACAGAAAAAATTAAAATGTTCAGTGACAAAGTAGGTATCTGGGTGGATTTCCTCCAGGCACTCCGGTTTCCCCCATCAACCATAAGTTGATGCACCATAAGTAAAATCCTCCAGCTAAGGAAGTCCTGACCAAGATTAGCAACAAAATCACAGAGATGGTTAAGTGCTCACTGCGCCCGAGGAGATGCCCCAATGGCACGGAGAGATGAGTCAAATGCAGAGAACAAATTTCCCTATAGGGACAACAACGTGTATAAAGTGTATCTTAGTTGTACGTTTACACAGGGACAACTCATGTTAAAGGTACACTATGTAACTTTTCTGATGGAGGTTCCACCACCTGCTTGTTTCTATTAAGGTGTTAATGTTTATAGCAGAAAGCAGGTGAGACTACTGGGCCAAGATCTGTAAAGCTATTAAGGCCATTGTTTTATCATTTGGCACTTAAACCAATAGAATAGATGCAAAGTTATTATAATAATGCCTTACATTTGTAATGCGCTTTATCAAAGCCTCTCAAAGCGCTACAGTGAAGTCATTATTCATTCACTCCACACTTGGTGATGGTAAACTACTATTGTAGCCACAGCTGCCCTGGGGTAGACTGACGGAAGCGAGGCTGCCAGTTTGCGCCATCGGCCCCTCCGACCACCACCGATCATTCGCACACACACCACTTTCATACTAGGCAATGTGGGTGAAGTGTCTTGCCTAAGGACACAACGACAGAACTTGGTCCGAGCTGGACTCGATCCTCCGACCTTCAGGTTGGGAGACCAACGCTCTAACCACTGAGCCACTGTCGCCCACTGATATAAGAATATCATTTTAATTCAGCTCACCAGAATCTAACAGCTCACTATTAACACATATATATATATTAATATATTTGCTACGTAGAAACAGCCATTTGAAAAACCCGTCTATTTGTTTTCTTATCAAATTACTTTGGCCATTTTTGCATGTCTTCCTTCTTCACAGTCACATATTTCAAACGTTGCAGTATGTCTGTGACAGCTGAAATGTGGAAAAATTCTCCATATTGCAGGGCACTCATTTCCAGCAGGAGAGCAACACCTTGTTGTGCTGTTCAGTCTAAAGCCAGAGGCAAAAGGTTCTGATTGGTGTAACAGACCAGGAAGTGGTCTCCTTAAATGTCGACTTGCTGTGTGCCTTAATAGTGCTTTGGCTGGAGTTGGGCTCTGGTGGTGTTTATTGGCAAAGTCCCACACTCACACCCCATATGGTGGGAATTAAAATAATTCAAGGTGCATTGTGGTCCACATTGGGACCACAATGAGCTTTCAGCCATGCCACAATGGCTGAAAGTACAATGGAGGAGGTGCATGTGCTGTTTTTGCCAACATCAAATTGTACTATCCCCACAGACATGCTTCCATTGAATTAAAAATGTTATTTCAAAATATGACATTTTACATTGAATATGGACAGAACTTCATATTTAAATATCTAAATAAGGTTCAGTAAAATTATCTTTAATATAATAGCTGATGATATAATGTGCCTCAAAACATTTGTGCCGATATAAGTAAAGTGAGATGTAGGAGTACTACAGATAATAATTGTATTAATGCCACAACACCCTCATACACAGTTAACTTCCATTTGGGATCTGCTGCTCATTTCTTTCAAATGTGAAATCTTAAAGTTATTAGCAGGCATCAGTGACCTCACTTCCTATTGGGGGTCCTTGTTAAGTTGGACCTCATGCACCACACACAAATTACCCCATCAATGAAACAGGCTGCAGTCCTGCCCACACACATGTAGCACACACATGTTTGGATCTTAATCTTCTATTGCTTCCTAGTTACACAGTCTTTACTGAGAAGTGAGAAAACTCAAAATCTATACTAAATTTCATGTACTAGATTTCAACTAGTTACTGCTATGCACAACTCATTTTATGTGCATTCTGTCTGCTAATGATGTTTACTGATGTTGCTACTTACACTTCATCATTGCAAAAATAAAATTGTGTTAAAAAGACACAGTAACATAAGCTTAAATAAACCTCAAATATTTTAATGAGTGATTCAGCTGATAAACTGCCTATTAAATAAGGAAAATGAATCTGATGACACGCCACAAAGGGCATCCTGCTGTAACCTCAATAGAACAAAATGTAATGCTCTTTTAGATTTAACCTCCTGTTGCAAACTGCCCCCATTCCTTTACAATTTTCCATTATTATTAAGAGCAAAAATGACACACAAAATGTATTCTGTAGGTGGCAACATTAGTTCTGTCAGTCATTTGGTTTCCCAGGAGGGTCCACTTGCTCTCAATGGAGAACAGAGATTGGTTTTGGGAACAGAAGTATTGACAGGTTGACGTGTATAGTTTGGATTAAGTGTGACATTTAAATACCAAGGCTTTTGAAGTATATGTTTATTATTTTGTTAGCCAAGTTCAAGTGTGACCTCAGGGGACACTTGCTCTTAACAAGTTAATTGCTGTGATACATTGAGGCTACTACTGTTACCGCCATTTCTTTTTAGACAAGGGCCGTGAGACAGTATGGCGACTGAGTACGGCTCTATAGTAGACTCCCACCCACAATAATGATCCCTTTGTCATCAGCGCAGTGTATCGCTTTGACACCAGTGACCTTCTGTAGAACTTTTGTCAGTGCACTAAACTCACTAAACTCATGGTGAATGTAACAATAACAGACCTATAGCATTACCAATGATTATCTGTAGTTAGTGTTTGCCATAGCATTGCACTATTTGGATCACTTGGCTGATAAGCATTACACTATTTGGATCACTTGGCTGATATACTATTCAAGAGAAACTGTGATGTGTGTGTGTGTACTTGGGGAAAAAGATATAATAATTGGATCTGAATTAAAACCTGATTATTTGAAACTATTGGCTATTATTAAAGTTAACCTGTAGAGAAAGTATAGACTTAGCAATGGATTCATGTTTAAAATCCTCTTTGCACCAGGTTTTGAGTGGCAGAAGAACAGATTTTTTTTTTTACACTTTCTTAAAATAATAAATTAGACCAATAACTGCATCAGTGCCAGCATTAACTTCTTCACAGGCTCATTTGATACACATTCCAGCGTTGCCTATGGATCAGTTGTTTATATCTTTATGTTGCTGTTCTCATTATCTTTATCATTTCAAACCATTTCCATATTCACCTGAAAGTGCCTAAATATTACACAGCCATCTTGATTTGGCAGCAGACTAGCCTTAAATTGGACTCTTCAGGGGATGTATATTACTGCTCTTAAACGACCTATATTCTTGGGGGCAGGAAGTCTTGTGGTCTCATTGCCAAGATTTAGTATTTAATCTTTTGATGCCGGCAGCAGAGAACATATCAGCAGTGTAACTGGCGCTACCACTCTTCAGGGAGGAAAAGAGCTACATCCTTTAAACAGCAGGGAATTCCAGCCTAATGTGGCCTGTCAGCAAGGCTTGCCAATGTACGTGTGGCTAAATCCAAAACATCTCAATGGTACAAGAATAAAACACATAGAGGCAGGATATAAACTATAGTCAAGATCATGCTCCTACACATATATCACTTAAAAGTATTATTAATGTTTACTGTTTTGATATAAACATAACATAAAAATTATACTACAAATACTACTACTACATTCATGCTGTATTACTTACTACTAATTATTTTCTTATACTACTACTACCACCACAATTGTGATCAAATGTTTCAAACGAAACAAACCTGCATCACCCGAGTTGGATTCTCAGCTTGCCTCATAATGTTTAACCCTTCCTGTCAAACATCTGGTTTGACTTGCCAGTCAAAAAAAGCCCTGTAATGTTACACAGTATTGCATTAACCTTATTCACCATATATCTATCCAACTACTCTATCCAATACATTGAAAAACAAAAATCATTCTTACCAATGATTCATAGTGCGTGTGGGATCACCTCTTCACAGATCTGACCTGTAGGTTGACCTAGAGGCATCCTCACTTATCTCCATGAAAATTAATAACTTTAACGCCATAGTGTGGAAGCTTCCAGTCACCTTGAAAAAACAAAAACAAGTAAATCCATAGTTACTGTCCACTTCTGTCTACATGCAATAAACACATCCACAAACAATGACAGAAATGACATGTTATAAATCATGGTCGATCTGTTTACTCCTGACTTGACATCTCAGATTTATGAGTGAAAATAGCTGATATTGATTATCCCGTGATGAGGCAGACTGATGAGCGGGATAGGGACCAACATGGACACAGCTCATTAAGTATTCATGAGTATAGGAGCCAAGTTATGGTCATCTGCTCAAGTGACACTCAGGAAGGACATATCCAGGACCGTACATGGAGGAGATGACACCCCTCTACACCTATGCAGAGCAGTGAGTAATCAGTCATTAGAGACAGACATATTGATTAGACAGGCAGCCAAAGCAGGCCATTTGGAGCTCCTTTAATTTGCTATAAATCAATTAAAAGTCTTTATTATAGGGATCATTTAGTGTGATTAATTGAGAGGTCTTAGTTTTAAATAAATGGGAAACGCAAACGTCTTTGATTAGCACATGAATGATTTAAAGCGTCTTAATATTTGTGATACTTTCCTTTTTGTCCTAAGCATTGTCATTGCAATTCTGAACTCAGAACCAACAGGTAAATCAAATGTTTTAGAATACAAAGTTCATTACTTCAACTATGAGTGATATGACTGGATAATGCCAATTGCACATTCACTGGCCACAGGCAGTTCATTTCTTCCTTAGAGATTTGTATGCTTGCTGAGCCAAGTATAAAACTCCTTCCCCCAGTGTTTATAATTTGAAAACAAGATATTCTGAAAGCTAAAATACATTTTATGAGTTTGAATCTGGCCTATAATGATCTCTAATTTAAACCTCAGACCTAGTCCAGTCACTTAAAATCATACTAAACCGCTGCCTAATACTCTATAAAACTATTTTTATCAGCTTCTCCAGCTCTGCTTCGCTCTCACAGTATAACACTAAAACATTTGCCCTAATGCTGTCTTACTAAAATCCAGATTTCTCCGATATGTTCGAGTGTGCCAAATCAAGTGCATGTCAGTTCATTTCCATTTGTGCAAATAAATATTTGAGCCGTGACCTTGTACATAATACATACATAATATTACTGTTAACCCTTATGTTCCATAAATCTTCCACTTTTATGAAGAGGTTTTTTGTTCTTTGACAAATGGAAAATACACAGGCTCATATTGTGTTTATTTTAAGGAAACCACTTTAAAGCTTTTGTTTCCAGTAAGACACTGTAAACTGTGTTTGGCAAATTAACTACAGACATTACATTTAATTGACTGTGTCTATTATTCACTTGCCATGTACAAAATCCAGATAAACCACAAGTCTTTCTCACATAGTTTCAGCTCAAGAAAACTAAATGTAGCTGCCTCATAGTGGTTTGCAATGGCTGCCCCATAGCTAGAGCGTCGAAGGTTTGATCCCGGAGTATACAATTTTTCTGTTGCTTTCCTCCAGTAGTTATTTTCTACTTATTCTTGCCCGGTTGTGTGTAGCTAATACATCTTCTAATACTATAAACATAGTTATCAACTCAAAATATCAGTATCTAGTCATCCTTTCCAGGACTTCTGCATCTTGTGTTTAGGCTTGTGACGGGGTTGGGTAGTTGTAGAGGTCAGGATGGGGAGTACTTTGCTCTCATAGGAAAAGAGGCTTAGAAAAAATGTACAAAATTACTGTTAAAAGGTTCTTGAGGTTTTGCGGCTGTGATTTATGAAGCCTATTGTGAGTGCATTGTTGGGGCGGGGGGGTGGCAGCGCAACGTAAAGTACTCAGCAAGAAGACATAATGTTTTGCCCTGTATAAATAATAATAAAATAAAGTTATTTATTAATTGGTTATACAATGACTCCCTGACACTGTACAGGCAACATACCAAAAAGTACAATACTGATTTTGTCCAATATGAAACTTTATAACACCAGATACTGTCACTTTAAACCACTGTAATTAACCTGCCTATATTTGGCCTTATTTTAATGCATGCCTTTATTTTAATTTGATAATAGTTTCTATTATTATTCTTTGTTTAATGTTGCACCATAACACCGCAAGTTCCTAGTTTGTGAATTTTGTTCTCTGGCAATGGCAATAAAACTGATTCCGACTCAAAAAATGTGTCCTTATACCTCTGAACAGTAAGATCTCAGTTAATAGACACAAATATTCTGCTGTGTATTTACTTATTTCCTACTACATGTCTACTCTTTCTCATGTAGGAACTTAATGCCACGGACCCTGGATGGCCAGATCACCATGGAGAAGACCCCCAGCTACTTTGTCACTAAAGAAGCTCCAGCTCGCATCTGCTCCATGAACTGTCAGACCAAGCTAATTGTGGTGGTGCGGGACCCTGTCACCAGAGCCATATCAGACTACACCCAAACTTTGACTAAGAACCCAGGACTCCCCTCATTCCAGAGCCTGGTCTTTAAGAACTCCTCCATCTCAGAGATTGACACCACGTGGAGCGCCGTGCGAATCGGCCTGTATGCCAAACACATGGACAGCTGGTTTCAGCACTTTGACCGTGATCTCTTTCTCTTTGTGAGCGGAGAGAGGCTAGTGTCTGACCCGGCTGGGGAGATGGGGAGGGTGCAGGACTTTCTAGGTCTGAAAAGAGTCGTATCGGATAAACATTTTTATTTCAATGAGACCAAGGGTTTCCCATGTCTCAAGAAGCCTGAGGGGAGCTGTAGGCCCCGCTGTCTGGGCAAGTCAAAAGGGAGACCCCATCCCGAGATTCCTACTGAGGTGCTACAAAGGCTTAGAGACTTCTACAGACCATACAACCAGTTGTTTTATGAAATGAGCAAACAGAACTTTGGATGGGACTAATGGTGCTCAATACATTTACATTCAGGGTTCATTTATAAGTGGCCATTGTTCTCAGGGACTTAGAGAGCAAAATTTGATGTTTTGAAACCCAATGACACTGCACACATCAGCTGACAATCGACACTGTCTAATAAAGTCAGAACTTACAAGCTCAGATTGTTTCATACAGCTGTCTGGCCTCACTGCAGGACTATATCCTGACCATTTGTCCTCATACACTTGGAATAAATATACATTGAACAGGACAGTATGTATATTTTGATACCAAAATACCCATACATTTTAAGCTGTAGAATTATTTTGTATTTTTGTGTATTTATTACAAAGTGACAGTTGACATGACATTGATGAAAATGTTCAAACTGCAAACCGCTATTTTTGCTGTTAACAGTATTACTCAAACCACGCTATATTTTTGGACTGAAATGGCCTTGACTTTACACCATTGTTACCTCAAGTGTATGTAGTTAAACCGTACAGAACAGTTTGTATATAATGGAGCATTACTTATGACCTATGGTTATAATTTGGAGTCATTCATATTCAAATGAATGTTGCACAATATATTTTTGGTTATGTGTGTACAGTATATAGTATATTACAGTATAGTCCTGATAAGGACTACTACTTGTAAAACATAGTGTGGATAAAGGTCACTTACCAAAAACATAATTGTCTGAATATCATTTCAAATTATTTAATTCCTACTGGTTAGTTGTTTTAGTACTTTTGGGATTTTTTTTATAGTCAAAGCCAACATAACTTTAACCTTTGCTAAATCTCTTACTTTATTTTAAATATATTGCATGTTATTATTGCTAATTATTTTTGTGTTTTTATGCTCAGTCTGAGTTGGTTCTTAGACTCACAGTTTTTGCACAGGACCACTGCATGCACTGTCAGCATTCACCATAGCCTGTAATTACAGTTATTACAAAAAGATGTCAGTGAACTTAGAGAGCCTTATTTGAATACATTAGACATAGGAATGTTGTACAGTACCAGTAGCGTAAAACTCTTCAAGATCATCACAATACTTCCCCCTTTCCTATTTGGTATTGCTTTTAAGTTTTTAAGTCCTGGCTTAATACGTATGGCATGGACCACACTTAAAAGTAACAGCACTCGTCTCACTTCATCTGTGACTACTTTTATGGCTTGCTATTACCAGTTATTCTGATAGCTGCCATTAACAGACTAAAGACTCCAGTCTGCCATATGGTAAATGTGTTGGTTTGATGGTGTTAGGACAGCCTGGTCACTATGGGTCATTAAACCAGAAGAGCACCAAGTTTCATCTCAAGTTGCCACTTAACACACTACAGTGGTGTGAGAATAATAATTATGTGGATGGAAACAATACACAGACATAAGACAAGGGAAACGTAGAAGCCACTTCTGAAGTGTTAATAATGCAGTCTGTTAGATTATTATTGCACCACCTTGGGTTTAAAGCAGCAATTGTATAGCTATGTGGAGTTCATGCTATTGGCAGAATTGTATGCTTACTAATAGAAATGGGCAATATGTCAAAGTATCTAGATCTAGAATATAGTGAATGTTGTTTGGAAAATGTGCAATAATACAAATGGAAAAAACTTGTAATAATCTTTCAAAACTTGGTATAAAGTGATATTTCTGAACTTTGTGGGTAACGCAGTTCTTTTACATTTACATTTCTCATCAAATATATTTATAGATGCATTTTATCTAGTTTCTGTTGGATTGTCTATCCATCCATCTATTTTCTTTCACTTATCCGGAGCTGTGTCGCAAGGGCAGCAATCTAAGCAAGGACCATTAGACTTCCCTAACCCCAGACACGTCCTCTAACTTTTCTCTCTAACTGGATGTGGAGGAGCAGTGGCTCAACTCCGAGCTCCTACTATGTGACTGAGCTCCTCACCCTATCTCTAAGGGAGCGCCCAGCCACCCTGGGGAGGAAACTCATTTTGGCCCTTTATATCCGCGATCTTGTTGTTTTGGTCATTACCAAAGCTCATGGCCATAGGTGAGAGTAGGAACGTGAATGCCTTCTCGTTCACTGGGGTGAACTCCAACATGTGGTGGCCGAGCTGTGGGGCAATAAGCAAGCCCACCCCAGCTCGCCGCTGCTCCCCGCAGGCAAGGCCAGAGAAATGGAGAATCCAGCCCCTCTCAAGGAGTTGGGTTCAAGAGCCCGAGCTGTGTGTGGAGGTGAGGCCGACTATATCTAGTTGGTAACTCTCAACCTCCCGCAAAATCTCAGGCACCCCTCAGTTGGATTGTTAAAAAATCTTAATCAGGACAATGTTCATATTCATTTTCATCAATATTACCCTCCCTGTCTTAATACTTCATAACATATTCCAAGTTATATGCATGATTTTAAAATAAAAAGGTAACATTTTGAACATTATCTATAATTACATCTTAGTCTGTAAATTTCCTCTTACTGCAAAGAGCAATTTGTTTACCTTTACTCTAAAAACAGTTTCCGAACATTTTAAGCCACAATTTCAGGCCATACCATCAACTCCTCATGGTGGATTTGTTTGCTTGAGTGAAAATGGGCTGGCGAGGATGGTATTACAGGGCCACTGGTAATTTGTGAGATTAGAGGTGATGAGAGTTTGGTGAGGTGGCTGTTATTTAGGGAGAAAACAAGCACATGGCAAAGTAATGGGAAACATTTGGAGGGAGGAGACCAGTGCTGTGCTGAAGGATAGGGACCAAGCAGATAAAGGAGTGAGGATTACAGTGTTAAAAATGGTTTGCCACAAGATGAAGATGGTTCCTACATTTTTCACCCAAACCACAGTCTCCGACAATAATTCACGGAAGTAATGCTCGGGGATTTTTCTCTCGCTCTTTTGCGGTTGGGGCCTCACAGTATACCGTTAAGTCCTGACTCCAACATTAATTGATGGGAAAGTAATTTGGGTACAAGGGATTTTTCAATTGCATGGAATAATTTGATACAATGTGAGTGGCAAACTTTCAGGAACATGGGATTTACTATAGGACTAATTGTGTTTCACAGCTCTTGGCCAGATTAGGCTACGATATCAGGACTCGAATGGAAAATATCAGTTTTACTTGAATTTGTGAGTCTTTTTTACTTCAAATGAATTGAGCGACATTAAATTAGCAAAACTGTTACACACTTTATTTTCCATGGAACATTAGTCATGTTGTCTTTAGACCTTCATCTTCAAATTAAACATTAACACACTGTAATCAGTGCACCTGGCCTTCATGCATGGTTACTTTTCATTTGCACAAGATAAAAATCTAGTTAAATCAATACCCAGCAGGACACCTTTCAGTCTGTATATGGTAGATTCACTAAATTGAACCTTTTGTGATTATAGGCCAAAAGGTAAATAGAACAGAGTACAAGTTACAGCAGTACTTCAGTCCTACTTCTTTTATTTATAAAAAATGCTGCATAAGAGTCTCCTCATAGTATTTTCTTATTCAGAGAAATGTGTCAAGTATGCATTTTCCAAAACAAACCAATTTGACCTAGTATCCTCAAAGAAGATGGATCATTCTACTCTTCTCTGTTTTGAGCCCATGGCTATAAACCAGTGTTGTCATGGTGCAACATGTCACATAAAACACTCTAAAGAAGGTGAAACATGTCTCATTTTCCTACTTGTTGTTCTTTCTTTTGTAGGAGGTCTTGTCTGGGACTCTTTGCTGGGATTAGTGAGGGTATAAAATGTACAGTGTTCATGAAAAGGATGCCTACTCTATCCAAGCTTGGCTTAGTTTCAGCGTTTTGATTTCGAATGACATCATAGCCTTCAAAGTGTCACCTTCCCAGTCCTGTGTGGTGACAACATATTACTTATTGTGGACATCACTATGCCAGTGCTGAGGTGAAGCTATGAAGCTACTGTAAAGGCAGGCTCAATGAGACAATAGGTATGATCGAAAAAATATGACATTCTCACTGGATGATTGGTGTGGGAGTCCACCTACCTCTTTTGATGACACATTTAATTGAACTGTCATACCTGTTTCAGTGATGGACACCATGAGCCCAGGGCGCCTTCAGAACCGTGGCATGAATGCTGTGTGAATCCCAGAAATAACCTGCCTTCAGGTGTGGAGAGAAGATGTACACACACTCAGGTTACACCAGACTGGCCCGGGACAGGCTGACAGAGGCTCTGATTGATCCTGAAAATAGAGAGGTCTCTGGGAGAACTAATATGGAACCAAGGGCTGATGCTCAACTGTCTCACAAGAATGTGGTTTGAGTTTGTGAAAGATTAATTTAATTAATTATTCTGAAAAAAGAAAAGTCATTCAAAATGCTCATGGACACCACTTAAGCTATGACTGTCAAAACCAGACTTGGAGAGATTTATCCATGCATTTGTCTCCAGTAGATTAGACTACTGTAACGGCCTGCTCACTGGCTTCTTCAAACGAGCGTTAAGACAGCCGCAGTGCATCCAGAATGCTGCTGCTTAGGTCCTGACAAGAACTAGGAAGTACGAGCACATAAGTCCTGCGCTCAGGCCTCTGCACTGGCTCCTGTGGCTCAGAGAAGAGATTTTCAAGCAGCTCTGCTTGTGTACAAGTCTCTCTATGGCCTAGCACCAAAGTACATCTCTGACATGTTAGTGCCATATGAACCATCTCACACTCTGAGAACTTCAGGAACAGGACTCCTGCTTGTGCCCAGATTCAGGACTAAACATGGGGAATCAGCATTTCAGTTTTATGTAGCTAAAACCTGGAACAGTATTCCTGAAGATGTGAGACAGGCATCTACTTTGACAATGTTTAAATCCAGGTTCAAAACAGTTCTGCTAGCTGTGAAAGGTTTTTATCCTGCACTCTTCTCTTTTAATGTTCATTCTATGAGGATTATTTGTGATTATTTATGTTTTGGTTTGTTTGTATAGTTATTTTAATGTCTTTCTTATTCTGTAAAGATCTTTGAATTACTTGGTGTACAAATTGTGCTATAAAAATAAACTTGCCTATGAGATGACAAAATAGTTTCCAACTCAATACTCAAATCGTACTTTTTAATTCGTTTATACAGTATTTTTCACATTGTCCAAAACGCCTTTAAACAAAAGTAAAGACGAAAAATGAAAGTAACATGATATTAGACTGAGGTAACATTAGGACAGTAGGGTAACAGGTCAGAGGGGACAGAAGACCTGGGAGACTGCTGCCACCTGTAGTCCACCAAGTAAAAGTACTATATTAAGATTTACAAATTTATATGGAGCCTCAGCTCAGCTCCGGCATATTCGTCAGAGATCTACACACTTTTATTAATCACGCTCATTAAAGTTCTTGTCTGTTTACTTTAAACGTCATGGTCAGAACATCCTCTATCCCGGCCTGCAGCTCGTCATGCTCCTGCACAGCGGAGACGCCTTTAGGGGTTCCAGTCAAGATGAGGTCCCCTTCTTCCAGGGTGATGAAGTCGCTGATGTAGCTGATGAGATACGGGATGGAGAAAATCATTTGTGACGTACAGCCACTCTGCCGCAGCTGGTCGTTCACCTTAAGCCATAGCTTGACCTTTGAAGGATCCGGGATGTTTTCTTTGGGAATGAACTCACTGACAGGGCAGGACGTGTTGAAAGCCTTGGCCATGGTCCAAGGTAAGCCTTTGGACTTGCATTCGTCCTGAATGTCTCTGGCTGTCATATCCAAACATAAAGCATATCCCGCCACGTGGTCCATAGCGTCAGACTGCAGAATACTCGTGCCCCCTTTGCCTATGACCACCCCAAGTTCCACTTCATGGTGCAGGTTGCTGGTGTACAGTGGGACTAGGATGGGGGACCCCTCTCTTACGTAGGCTGTCGGCGGCTTCAAAAAAAGCACGGGTACCGTAGGAATGGCATTTTTCAACTCCTTAGCGTGATCTGCATAGTTTCGTCCAACGCAAATTATTTTCCTACCCCATTCCCAAAACCGACTTATATTTCTTGCTGCCATTGTACTTCTCTGCCGCTTTATGCCACTCTAAAGCAGTTTGCTCCTGTTAAACCAAACTTTGACCCATACACTCCCACATCGTTAACTAAAATAACCTACGGTAGGCGTAAAAGGACAAAATACTGCTAAGCGTAAACGCAAAACACAAATTATATTCATTGTAATCAATCAGAAAACTGATAACAATGTGTATACGTGTTATGATAGAAATCCTTGTGCAGTAAATTGTTATTAAAATATTTTTCTCGTCTTCTGAAATCACACCCCTGATCTTGATTGGTGGAGTCTTGGAGGTCAAAGTTGAAAAGTGGGCGGAGGCGGAAGTACTGCATCAAAAACCGAACTTTTCTGGTTTTAATACGATAAGACTATTGGAGCTGTTATGTTACTGAAGACACTGGTAAGGAGTGCATGCACTCTGGTAGGAGCCGTGACAACCTTGAGATCTGGTATGTAGTCTACTGAATGCACATTTATCCTACATACATCCTACATATACAGAGCGCACTGTTTATGTTAGGACACATGGATGGCATGTTTACTTTTTGAAAAGCACATTGAGCAGACGCTGTCAAAAGAAGACTACTGGCTTAGCTGAGTCATTCTTTGTCAGCATTTTACACAGTTAGCTGGACAGGATTATGTAATTAGCGAAGCTTTTAACTGAATTGTAACTCTCTGTCAATGGTATTAATCTTAAATGTGTAATCCTTCAGACGTCCAGGTATGATCCATAATAAAAGAAAAATATAACATTTGTCAACTGGACAAAATGTTAATATGACAGATACATTTTTTTGTTTTCTTTTTCTATTCTTAAGTGCGCTATTTTGTTCCTTTTTGAAGCCCCATTTGAAGTCCAGGCCCAGCCAGCTGCTCTGCTTCACACTGCTATAAGAAAAAGTTATCTGGTGGAACAAGCAAATATGAAGGTTGAACTAATCCCAGCACTTTCCGACAACTACATGTACCTGCTTATAGACCCAGACTCAAGAGAGGCTGCCATTGTTGACCCTGTTGAGCCTATAAAGGTATGGTCTTGCTGTAGTTCTTTATTTATTCATCCTCTTTATTTTCATTCGGCTCAAATATATTTCCCATCCACACACTGCTTTTACAGGTTGTGGAAGCTGTCAGAAAACATGGCGTTAAGCTCACAACTGTTTTGACCACACATCACCATTGGTAGGGTTAATTCCTAATATAAACAGTGATTAATAGAATACAAATAACTTTATCTTAAAATTTCAACACAATTGTACCGTACCAATTAGATATTAGAGATGTAACTTCACATTAATATGACCTGTCAGATGTCATTTGCATTAGTTATACACACAGTATTTATAGATAATTTGAATTATTCAGACTTTATTGGTTGTAATTGTGTTGTTCTTGGTGTGTTGTTTACTGTGTAATTCTATAATACACTGTAAACTATAATAATAGAGCACCAAACTCTTTACAGGGACCATGCAGGAGGTAATGAGAAAATGGTAAAGTTGATGCCAGGTCTCAGGGTCTATGGAGCTGACGACAGGGTTGATGCAATTACGAAGAAAGTTCCAGACTCTCACAATTTTAAAGTAAAATATCCCAGTACTACACATTCTACAAATGCTCCTGCAGGAAGTTCTTTGTTGCATGTTTTGTTTCAGATTGGGACTCTTCGTATTAAATGTCTTCATACACCATGCCACACTACAGGTCATGTATGCTACTATGTGACCAAAGAAAACAGCAGCGACCCGCCTGTAGTTTTCACAGGTATGCCAGAGTAACAGAGTTTTCTAAACGAATGCAGATCCTAAAAGCATTTATTTTTATCCTTGTTTGTAGGTGACACTTTGTTTGTTGCTGGTTGTGGTAAATTTTTTGAGGGAACAGCAGAGCAAATGTACAGAGCTTTGATTGACATTCTTGGATCCCTCCCTCCAGAAACTGTAATTTAACTTTTTCTGTTCTTTTACATGAAATGGTCCATTTAACATTTCAAAATTAGTAACAGAAACACTGTTTTTGTTCCAGCGTGTTTACTGTGGTCATGAGTACACTGTCAACAATTTGAAATTTGCACGGCACGTGGAACCAGACAATGAAGTTATTCGGGAAAAACTTGCATGGGCAAAGGTATGTGTATGGTGTGATGCATGTAACCAGTCAAGCACTTTACATCAATTAACTTAATTATACAAACATATATTGTTTTGTGTTTCTGTAGGAGAAATGTGACAACGGTGAACCCACTGTCCCTTCCACTTTGGCTGATGAATTCACTTTTAATCCTTTCATGAGAGTCAAGTATGTACAAAATGCTAAAAGAAAATGTTTATTTGTATATTTTATTAAAAACATCTTTCTCTGCCTCAATCCTTGAAGAGAGAAGACTGTACAGGATCATGTTAAGCAAACAAGTCCAGTGGAAACCATGAGAAGCCTTCGTAAAGAAAAGGACTCTTTCCGCGTCCCTAAAGAGTGATAGTTGGACAGTTTGTTTTTCAACTACATGCACTGTCAACACCATCTGCTCTGCAAGTAGCTCTGTTAGTGTTGCATTTCTTTGTTATTCTTTAAGTATACAATCCATAAGTTTCTATTTCAGCTATACAGTTTAAAAATAGGTATACAAAGTGAATTTTATGTAAGTCTTTAGACTACCATCTTAAAACAATAGAGATGTTGTTAACAAATTATATATACAATGTAAAATATAATGTGTGGACACGTCTGATTCTGCTTTCTAACGCCTGCTTGCTTTAAACGGTCTTCATGTACATGTAAAAAGTTAATATTTGATTTTATCTTGTATATATTTTATTTTCCAAAAGTCTGGACATGTGCAACAGTAATGCATGTGACATAAACAATCACACAAGCCACAGAGAGTGAGGGAGTCATCATAAAAAAACGTATTTAAGTCCGAATATATTTTTGTATATAACTTTAAGTCTTTAAGCCATAGTAGCGTTTCCTGTAAACGTGACATTCAAAAAATAACTAAAAATAAAAAATAAAAAAAATGGTGTGGTTTGATGTATCTGACTCGATTAAAAATGCCTGGGTGTGATGTTGTCACTCTAACTTCCTTCATCACATAATCACAAACCGAGCGAGAGTCGAAATGCAGGATTAACACTGCGCGCATGCACACAGGCGCACATCTTTCTGCATAAGGTTATTGTTGCTTGACTTGTGCATTTTATGATTACAGAAAAACGTGTCATTTTAGTTCCTGTTGTCGAACTTTTGGGTGGTTCAATTCTGTAACTGACTTACTGTTATTACGGCACACTGCAGAGCTGCTTTAGTGTAGTTTACAACACTGACTAACGAACATCTTCCCTAAGGGTCGTGTAGGATTGTGCGCATGCGTGAGATTGGTGCCATGAAGGTAAAGGTGATTTCCATCCTGGAGGACAACTACATGTATCTGGTCATAGAGGAGGAGAGTAAACTGGCTCTGGCAGTGGATCCAGCCGTCCCCCACAGGGTAAGGGCCACATTCACACTATAATTACAGTATGTATGTACCATAACATTAGTAGGCTCTGGTTGCATGAACCCATTCAACTACAAAGTATTAACAGTAATCAAAAGGATAAATAAATGTTACACATAGGAACCTGATAAATGAAACAATCAATTGCATCTTTCGTAGCTGCTGGAAATTGTGAAGAGGGAGGGCTTATCTCTGACAGCTGTTCTCACTACACATCATCACTGGTTAGTTTAGTTTATTTTATTATATTGTACCCCAGAAAAAAAACATTTAGTAGTGTTTTAAATGTTCTTGTTTGTAATACCCAGGGACCATGCCAGAGGAAATGAAGCTCTTGTCAAAGAGATTCCAGATCTGAAGGTATATGGAGGAGACGACCGCATTGGTGGTCTCACGGATAAAGTGTCCAACGCTCAGGAACTCAAGGTAACTATACTATTATGTTTGTGTGGTACAAGAGTAAAATCACTCTCATTTAATCAACTTTTGCAGTTCAACTCTATCAATGTCAGGTGCCTATTCACTCCCTGCCATACCTCTGGTCACATGTGCTACTTTGTCTGGGAGGATGAGTGCACCGATGCCCCAGCAGTGTTTACAGGTGTGTCTTTTGAGGTAGCACACTAATCTGTCACACTAGCCTTAATCTGTTGCAATAATTGTTTTTATCAAGTCTTTTTATGTCTTTTATTTAGGAGATACACTATTTATTGGTGGATGTGGACGTTTCTGTGAGGGTACAGCTGAGCAAATGTATCATAACCTCACACAAGTACTGGGCTCTCTTCCACAGAACACGGTAAGGTGACCTCAACCAGAGACTGACTCATGAGTAAACAACACAACAATGAAGGCACTGACTATTGATTATTTGTACAATGAGCTTCTTTTGTGTGTATTGTTTTGTAGAAAGTCTTTTGTGGACATGAATACACAATAAAGAATTTGAAGTTTGCCATGCTAGTGGAGCCCGAAAATGAGAAAGTCAAAGAAATGTTGAGCTGGGCCAGAGTATGTCTGGATCAAATTAGCCTATATGAAAACTCTTTATTTGTAATGTTAATGTTATTTTTTTTTTCTAACAGGCAAGAGATGATGATGACAAACCCACTGTGCCATCTACTCTAATGGATGAATTTGATTACAACCCTTTTCTCCGTCTTTCGTAAGTAGTGTCTGTTTTATCACACTTAAAAACTCTTAAATTAGTTAAATGAACTTATTAGTAAAATGTATGCTTTAAATCTTTTTGAACAGAGAGGAGGGAGTGCAAAAGTTCACCAGGAAGACAGATCCCATTGAGGTTTTGAGGGTTCTGCGCAAGGAGAAAGACAATTTTAAAAAGCCAAAAGAAAGGTTGCCTCCTCATGCAATGTTGGCTTTGGAGTGGGGACTTCTCAGGCCTTGACAAATAGTTTAATGACTCTAAATAGCAATATAATTTATGGTCGGATTTAGCGAGACACAAGCCTGTGGACATGTGCTGTCATTTTTCTAACCCCTCAAAGGGTTGTGTGCAACTATTGTTAACCCGTAAGTCACATTTATAAGATCCTAATCAAGATTTATTTATAGATTGTTTCCCCGGGTCTCTATAAAATTATCAAGATGATTCTTATAAGATTTCTACACATATTTTGATTTGTTATTTAGTGTAAATCATGTTTTTAGTATATACTCATTTTACCACACTTATTTGTTGTCTATTGTAGTTAATAGATTTCTTTTATGTACTGAACTGTTAATAAAGTTCTGTATCACCTTGCACTTCAAAATACCTTTATTCAAAAATATATTATTTTGTTGTTTAGTTTTGTTTTTTAAATCATAAATATGGCAACACAAAAGACAAATTTACACAGGATCCAACACTTGTTTGATCTTAGTCAAGATCTTACCTGGTCCCCTCCGAGAAACAAATGCATTTTGTTGGTTACATAGGCTTCTATAATTCCTTTCTATATTATAGGTGTAAGTGTAAAGTCAAGTTAGTTCACCACTTCATGGTGAGTCCATTGGTCATCTTCTCCACTGTGTGGTACTGTGTGTGCAGCAGCTCCCTGGCTCTTTCACTGCCGACACTCCGCAGCCATGTTTCATACAGCTCAGACACACGCATGTCATCCTCTGGGACTACAGGAAGGTCTGCTTTGTAAAGTTCATCAACTTTCTGGAGAAGCTCTTTTGGGTTTTGATCTGATGAAGGTTTCACTTGTCCACCACCATTGATGCATCCTAAAAATATATTTATTAATAGAACTTTGAAAAACAATTTCAGGCTGTACAGTATACAATTCTCACCTGAGGGACAAGCCATGACTTCAACAAAGTGATAGGGTGACTTTCCTCTTTTGAGTTTTTGTACAAGATTCTGAATATTACGAAAACCATAAGCTGCAGCAAATGACAACAGGACAACACCATTTCTTTCCAAAGTTATCTCCTGGAAGTCTTTATTTCTGTGCAGGGAATTTCTTTGTCAATTATAGATGATTATAATTATAATAAGTCTCTTTTGCTCAAACCTACCTGAGAGTCTTGTATGAGAGCTCCTTAATCTCTTCTCCAAACAACTGTTTGGCAGCATTAATAAAAACATGATGGAGGTAACCCCCAGAGCTACTACCTGCATGACTCAAGTACTCATTCTCACTCACATTACTGAACCTGGGTAAACATACATTGAAACATATTTCAATAATATTTTAATTAAATAAATGGCATTTAAAAGGACCCAAAACTTACAGAATGTCAAGTGGCATAGGTGTCACATCATTTAAACTTACATTTTCCTCTTCCAACATTTTCAGAACCTCACCTATAGGAAACAATATAATATTTACAATGCATATTTGACCAATTTTGCATTAAGATTAAAAGGGAGAGTAGTTGCCTGAAGTAATGACACAATCAACTTCTCGGGTCTCATCACTTGTTAGGTAGAAATCTGGCCTTGAGGCCTCAAGTTTCTTATCAAAGCATGGCATCACTGTCACATGGTATATCTGCTGAGGACTTAGCCCCTAACAGAAACAAATAGAATTCTTAAAATATGTAAGCACATAAATACATACTATTATATATAAAAACATCATAGGAAGCACCTGTTGTTCAGCAAAATAACATTTAACTAGCGATCCCATCATCTGCTGAGGCGACCGAGTAGAGCTAATATATGGAAGAATAAATTCCCCATGTGTCTTTTCAGCATAACAAATCCATCCTGGACAAAGCAAACGACACGTTATTTTAAAAATAAAAATAAAAGAAAATGTAGCAAATGAATCTAAATCATGCTATACCTGGACAGGCAGATGTCAGCATTGGTAGAGCTTTGCAATCCTGTTCCTTTCTCTGGAAGCGCTCCAGAAACTCTTTCTTGCTCTCCAGGAGACTGAAGGTCCGACTAAAGCTAGTGTCAAATACATGGTGTACTCCTGGGGCACATCCATTATTTAAATTAGTCTCATGGCTAAAAGTTTTTGTGAAATAAAATGAAAGTAGACATTATTACCTAAGTTTTTCAGGAATGTAGTCAGTCTTCTGCCTGTCTCACTGCTGCTGAGGCCATAGTGTGCAGCAAGTGATGCTCTCGACTGTGGTGACACAGACACCACAACCACTTTCTGCTCTTTTTCATTGATCTGTTTAACGAACAAGACATCTATGCATAGTTGCACTGACTTAAACAAAAACATTACTCCATACTGACTGCACACATATGAAATTCAGAATACATACCTTGTTGTTGCGAAGCACCTTAAAAAGCTCCTCATGGCTTTGCTGTGTAATAAGGACACTCTCAGCTGAAGTGATACAACCACTGCAGGCCAGACAATCATTGAGCGTGATCTTGGCTCTTTCTAGCTTCTGTTTCCCACCATCCTACAGTAAATAATCAGAAACACATCAACAGAGAACATAGACTCAAAAATTAATAACAAAACAAATTGTTATTAAATTATACAATATCTTCTTCTAGACATCTACTCACATACCTGATTGATCTGGATATAACTACCATCATCTTCTATTTGAATTTTGGCCACAGATTTTCCTTGTTTCTTTTCTACTTTCACAGGTTTGACACATTCCTGTACAACATAAAACAACACCATAACAAAAGCAGTTATTATGGTGTTCATCCAGTAAGAATAACTGGGATTCAATACTTCTCATCATAAGAACAGCATACATGGTTGCCCAAATTACAAAATTTATTCTTCTAGTAAATGTTTGTTTGGTTATTACAGGGTGAGTAAGTAGTAAGTAGCCTTGAAGGTTTAGTAAAGTAGCTTGCTTGTATCATTTTAGAGAACAATTGAGTTTAGCTCACACTGCAGTTTTCTAGCTTAGTCACAATGACAAGTAAAAAACAAACAGCACCACCAGCACGTCACATCTTGAGATTAGGTGAAACAGTCTGTTGTTTAAATTTAACACTACAGTAAGCGGGTCAGACATGTGCAACAGTGCGCATACATTACAAAATTAGCTATACAGTAAATACACAATGAGTGCCTGAGATGGTGTGATGAAATCATCCAGGTCTGTCAGCTGTAAAACACCGCTGAAGTGCGACGCCATTGCTCTTCTTCTGCTCTTCTTCGGGATTTTCTGACCGGTCGCAGTTGTCTGGGACATGCCTTGACAGTAGCGGCGACTGCTGTTTGTCATGGCACATTACCACTACAACTATTCACACAAAACCTTGTACCAACAGTATCAGTATTTCTTTAAAATGTATTACAGTACATATATTGTTGTTATATTGTATGGATTTTTAATTAATACAAAATAAAAATAAATAAATAAATAAAAACAGAAACAGCAGTAGGGCCATTTGTCTTTGAGTTTACTATATATTTGATTATTAGGAAACTCTCATCATATATTATACTAAATTTGTTCTATGAAAACACGTGCATGAAGCCCGCAGATGAAGCGCAGGGTTGTTATGACTACGTAGTCGTAAATCCGCCATGTTCCTTCTCCTTTGCAGCGTTGCGACAGAGATCCGAACGACATGAGTGTAAAAAATGATAATACGGCAGAAACAGAGACGGAGGAAACGAAAAACGGCAATGAGACGATCACCATTCACACCAGTCTCGGAGATGAGGGTCAGTTGTTTCATGTAAAATGCCAAGTACAATGTATTTATTTCTCTTTGGCCTGCATTAACAGCCCTCTACATCACAAATGCGTCAGCTAAGCTAGCCGCCACTAGCAAAATACAGCTAATGTAGAATTTTTTAAAAGAAGTAGCTTTATGAGCAAGCTTCCTATCGGTCATAATCTAACCATTCGTGTTTTTTCCTTACCACCTTGATATGTTTTTTATGCAGATGAAGATGTACACAAATGTGGTCGCTGTCAAGCCGAGTTTTCCACTCTGGATGCTTTCATTCAGCACAAGTTGCACAAAACTTGCAAAAGGGATACCATCAACCAAGTAATGACAAAAATATTTAATGTTTAAAGATAGGACTATTATATAACTGGATGTATAACTTTAACATGAACTTCTTATAGGTGGCTGAATCTAATGGAAGCTTTCCAAACGTGAAAACACTTGAAAGTATGTCAAACATTAATGATGGTGTCATAAGGGCAGATGCAATTTTATTTTATTTTTTTTCCAAACAGATGATAACAACTTGGGTCGTGGTCAAAGGAGGAAAAGACCTTCACATAAAGCCACCAACCAGTCACATCGGACAGATAGATCCCCATCTGACAGTGGTGCTGAGACTGACAAAAATGATTACACTGTCAACACTGAAGGGCGTTATTTATGTGGTGTGTGTGAGAAGACATTCAAAACTGTGAGTTATAGACTATTCTACATAACTGAAAACATGTGCTTCGACTCATTTTGAACTTTGAACTTTTTAATCGACAGCTCAACATCTTGAGAACACACTTGAAAACACACACGGATGAGAAAAACTTTAAATGTGAATTATGCGATACCTCTTTTAGAACTAAAGGTTCGCTAATTCGACACAATCGGCGCCATACAGGTAAAAGAATAACCTGTTCAGTGTTCTAGTTTTTTTTGGGGGTTTTTTGCTTTTTTTTTAATGACCTTTTTTTTTTGTTTGTTTAGATGAACGACCTTATCGGTGTAACTTGTGTGGTCAGTCCTTTAGAGAATCCGGGGCTCTCACAAGACATTTGAAGTCTCTTACTCCTTGCACAGAAAAGATTCGCTTTGTTCAATATAAGGAAATACTTGTCAGCAAAGATGGAGCACGTAAAGGTAGGTTTTTGATTAAAAAAAATGTTTTATTAAGTTGTGTCTTAACAATGGTTTTGTCAGTGTATATTGACCAAAATTGTGCTATGAATGACCCAGGAGTGGACACTGACAGCGAATCAACAGCTGAACCTCAAGAAATGATTGTAGTGCAACAGCAGCCAAGTGAGGAGAATGAGAATGAGGATGTAGGGACGCAGACAGCTGTGGTCAATGTGGTTGAAATGGGATCCCAGGAAGTCCTTCATCAGGTTCACATTACTATGGCCGTTGATGAAGCGACTCAAGAACAACAGGTTAGTTTAAAAAATAGCATATCCATTTTAGATATTGTTGTCTTGTGTAATTCCTTTATTTCTGTCTTTAGGTTATGGTTGAACAGGCACAAGCAGAAGCATTAGCGGCAGCAGCAGCGGCAGGTGACAGCCTCATCTGTCAGGCAATCATAAACTCTGGCATTGCTCTGGAAGCTGAAGAAACTGTGGTAGAAGAAACTTCACACGAGCCGGAGGGAATAACTAAAGTAATTTCTGTCTGCCCTGAAACTGCAGAGAATATTACTGAGATCCATGTCAAAGATGAACTAATGGATGTGGATGTTGAAGTAAGAAAATATATATATTGAAATTATGTTTTTGTCTTTGTACACTATAAATACTTAAACCATCTTAAACAACTTAACTTAAACAATCACAGAACATTTAGCTTGATTATAATGGGCTGTTTTTTAATCTTTTGTGAACTTAATAAGCGCATTATATTGTCTTCATATCCAATTTGTATATATGTGTCATAGGAGACAGATGATGGAGAGGGGGATGGAGAAGTTAACAAATCTAAACTACACAAATGTCCCCACTGTGACCGTACTTTTAAGGGAATTAACTACCTCCGCTTTCATGTTAAGGGTCATTTGGGTAAGCAGATTATTCAAATTGTAGATTTAAAAAAAACTAAACTTTCCTCAACTTACCTTTTTTTTTTTTTTTCTTTGGCTTTTTCTGACAGGGTACAAGCCTTTCAAATGCACCATCTGCCAGAAAGATTTTTTGTCTGGTTACTTACTGAAAAAACACATGGAGGTCCATGTCAGTGAAAGACGGTACAAGTGTGGGGAGTGTGGGAAGCTCTACAAAACCATTGGACATGTTCGAGAGCACATGAGGGCCCATTCAGATGAAAGACCCTACCACTGCAACAAGTGTGACAGAGGTTATAAGACCAAGGTAATAATAATAATATAATAATAATTGTCCTGCCCTAAAGGGTTCATCTTAAGTCCTCAGTTTGTTTGAGCTGTGTAATAAAATGACAAATATATGTCTGTGATTTGTTCAGAATGCCTTACAAGTGCACCAGCGGACCCATGGGGATGAGAAACCATTTGTTTGTCAGTACTGCACAAGAAGTTTCAGAGAAAAAGGTTCTTTGGTGCGACACATACGACATCACACTGGAGAAAAGCCATACAAGTGTCCCAAATGCGGTCGTGGCTTCGCTGAACATGGGACTCTCAATCGCCACATGCGTGCTAAAGGTGTAGAGAAATTCAAAATGCGCATTTGTTTTTTGTGTTCTGTTAAGTTAACCACCTCATCTAATGTCCACCAGGGGGCTGCCAAAAAGAGGATTCCAGTGAGCAGCAGGCCACTGCGGCTCTTATGTCAGAAGACCCTCATGCAGTCCTGGTGGAGTTTTCCTCTGTTGTGGCAGACACACAGGAGTATATTATCAAGGTATAGTTAATGGTTTTTTACATACTGGTAAATGCATCATGCATTTGAGAAAGCATCGATCTATTTGATTTGACTGAATTGGAACTCTTGGTTAATACATATTTGAATACAGTAGCTCTTTTCTAAAACTTGTGCTTTACCTGTAGACTCAAACTGATGAAGTACAAGGAGAACAAATTGCTGTTATTCAAGATGACCAGAGTGAGGTCAGTGTAAAACAACTGATATTCATATTTGTCCCTGGATTATGCTTTCTAATTTTTTTTTCTAAACCTGCTACTGTTTAGGTGGGTAGCCATATCATGAAAGTAGTACAGGAGATTGTCAGCCAGTCACATGGAGCGGGCACAGGCAGTCCTCAGATCATTGTACGTAACGCGGGAGCCAATGAGGAGGGGCTGTCCATCTCTGACTGTGGAGACACTATTACCATTGCTACTCCTGAGAGCCTGACGGAGCAAGTAGCCATGACTCTAGCCTCTGCTATTAATGATGGAACGCTTCTAGGAACCACTGGCACCGTGGAGACACCAGAGGGGACAGTCACCGTGGTGACCACACAGCAGGATATTGAGGAGGGGGTTCAGATGGTGCAGCAGCAACAACAAGAAGAGTACGTGCTAACCCCAGAAGTCGAGATACAGACTTTTGTTGTTTGATAGTGGAAAATGTTTTGACCAGGACAACTGCTCGTATGAAGGCCAATGAAAAAGTCTTGAACTTTTTATTGCTGTAATATTTTCAACCATGTTATTGCAATCACAATCACTTTTACATATTGATAATTGTGCTGTAAAATAGACTCTTTCTAAATGTCCATCATATTTGTACATTCTCAAAATAACATTACTCATTTGATAGGCAGATGTTCTGTCTTTAATAGATTAAGAATCATAATTTTGTATTATGACATTAGTATTACAAATTTAAGATAATGAAATAAATACTATTTTGCCTTTTACATGTAATGATTACAAGTTTTGTTTTTTTATATATGACATGATTGGTCTTACTTAAACATTCAGCTGATCTTTTTTTATAGCCTGCACTTTTAGGGCACATGTCATGTTGCCTAAACCACCAGCTTTATGAGTTCCAGCTAATTTATCAAATAACTCACAATCTAGCTGTTTTACATCAATAAGTAATAGTCTGTTGTAGAGCCAACATGCAGCATTATTACTTGTGTAACTGTATTGTATGACTTTGACCTTGAACATATCACAATCTTCTCTGGTTCTCTGAAGCTGAGGTTAACAGAGCCGCTATAATCAGAGCAGTGTCCCTGGCTGGTACAGCCAGTTTCTGGGTCACTCCTCAACCCTCTGAGAGGGTCCCATCCGCCCAGGCAGCAGAAAGAGAGAGAGGGAACGGTATTTATAGAAAAATGGGGCTTTGCTGTACCTTTTCTTGCGAACAAACCGTTTCAGGACCAAGTAAGCGTGTCCCAGATTTGTGATCATCAAGGGCTGGGATTGAGGTGCAGAGTGGACTGCTTGGCCCAGGATGGAGAGCCAGCCTTACTGTGGCTCTTCCTTGTTCACAGGCCTTGTCTTCAACATATCTCAGTGATTTTGATCTGACTGGAACACAGAAATTTACAAATGTAACATCTAGGATGCAGTTTATTTGACTGGTGGGACGAAAGAGTCTGGGGACTGTGAAGCACAGCTGAGGCGCTGCAGAAGAGTGTTGCAGGGCACACTGCGGACCCCCACGCTGGGGGGAAGGAAGGCTGGCTGGAACGTGCCCTGCCGCAAGCCGGGCGAGGATGAGGCGTTTCCTGAGCAGAAAGGGCCGCTTCTCCCTGCGCCAGAGCGTTAAGTCTGGGACCCGTAGTGCCTCCAAAGATTTTTGTAAGTTTTTATTAAGTCCATAAACTTTTCATAAGTTTTAGGTAAGTAATATAGAGGTTTTTATGTGTTTACTTTGATGTCTTACTTGGTTGTGTCTATTGACTGGTGCCCTAAAATCTGTTACAGTTATATTGTAAGTTTCACATTGTGTTCTTGTTTTGAGTCGTCTTTTCAGAAAATAACTTGTATGATTTTTGGATTTTTCTCTGCGCATCACTTCCCATCTCGTTGTTGCTGCCTCAGAACATTAATTTAATTACTATATTAATAATGCATATTTGAAATTCCCATGTAGGCTATACATTAGGAGCTAGTAGTAAGTTCTTGAGGTGGGCATCTCCATCACAGAAATGAGGACGGTGATTAAGGGAAGGCCAGGAGGTGAAATCCTGAGCTAGTTTATGTTTTAGCTTTGACATATTTGTTTTGTTAAGTCTCTGATTATAAAACCTGATTCACAATCTTATTGAAATCCTGACACATTATTCTAATGCTACCTTTGCTAATATTAAGGGGCCCAATTTTAAATCAGTGCACATTGTGACCTCAATTGTGTGGCTTGCAACCTAGTTTTGGATGAGCAGTGTGCCCTAAATGCACAAATCTACTGTACTAACTTTTGCCTGTCTCAGTTCTGGGCCTCCCACCAACCAATCAGAACTGGCCTGAAGCATTTGGTTTTCGACTTGGTGGCACTGGCCCAAGTTACATCTTATCAGTGGTGGAAGGCAGCAGCGCCTACCTGGCGGGCCTACAGCCAGGGGACCAAGTTGTAGATATAGAGGGGCAGGATGTGACCAACCTGAGCACACCAGCACTCATCGCTTTGGCTCAAACCCTGAAAACAGTGCCTCCGAGTATTGGAGTGGTGTCAAGGATTAAACAGGTATGTCAAGAAATGAAGTGGCACATTATTTGTATGCAACACTTCTTTTTTTTTCTTTTTTTTTTTTAAATTCTTGTGGATGTTTTTTCAACTTGTGAATTTAGAACAGAATATATCTTGATCTATCTTAATCAATGCTTTGTTATTCTTAGATTGACATCAGTCCTGGCCCTGATGGTCGTTTTGGGTTCACTATTGTGGGAGATAGCCCCCTCATGGTAGAGGAGTGTGCCCCCACTGGACCAGCCGGTCTCTGTGGTCTCAAAGTTGGAGACTATGTGTTGGAGGTCAACGGCATCCCAGTGAAACACCATGAAACTGCAGCAGCCATGATCAAAGCTGCCCAGGGCCGGCCTCTGCGTCTGGGAGTGCTCAGTATGGCCCGCCGACCCAAGCGCCTTAGCAGCAGCATGAGAGTGGTGTCCCAGAGTGGAGACAGTGTGAGGGACAGCCGAGCGCATAAAGCCATGGAGTTTAATAAGAAGGTGTGAACAAACAAACAAATTCATTGAACACCACTGCGTACTTCTGCTCCATGATGTTAATGTCAAATGTTCTTAATTTGAGTGGCCCACATTTAAAGCATTCCAGCGGCTGGGAAAGACACTTGAAAAAAGACATTGACCATATGCATTGTTTTTAGGTGGAGGAGGTGTTGGGAGAGGAGGCAGATGTGAAGGAGCACCTGTTTGAGGTGCTGAAGCAGTACGCCGCTGACAGAGATGTGGAGAGTTTGGCTGAAGCTCTGCCGGATATCCTCATCACAGAGGAGCACCAACAGCTCATCGACAGTGTCAGGTAAACAGACATTTCCTCAACACAAGATGAAGACGTCATTGCACTACTAGTGTCATTAGTGTAAGCAAAATCATGCACAAGGAAGTAGTTGCTTCTGCTGAAAAATAAAATATGGATATAATCATCAACAAATTTAACTTTAATCAAGTAACTGTTTCTGGGATTATATTCTACAACCAAGAGAACTGGTTTTATGACTCAGACAGCGTTTTTGATGAAAAAATGGCTGTAAATATACTCCGTCAGGATGTCCTTTGGTGGGATCACTTTAGCTTCATCTGGATCAAATGTTGTAAAAAGCTCAGATTCACAGGGCTTTCATAGTCTAAACAACTAATCGATTAATCAAAATCGCTAGACTAATTGAGTAACCAAGTAATCATTAGTTGCAGTCCTACTGATAATGTTTTGGCAGTTTTTAAAAGAACTGGTTGGAGTTATCTGTGCGCTCTAAATCTGATTATTACCAGATTTTTTGAGTTATAAGTTTATTAAAATGACATGTAAACAGCAAAATCATCTTTCTGTTTACAGTCCCACAGATTTTGTGGTCATTTAAATCTTAAAGGTCCAGACATCACATAATAATCTGATTTGGGTGTGAATGTGAACATAGTCACCGATTTGAAAAGAATTGCAATTCCATTCAAATGGATAAACTAAAAAAGTTGATATGATGCAAAATGTTTTGATGATTGTACCTCTAGGAAATGTGCCTATATTTTACAAACCTTTTCCCAGGTTGAATTCATTCAAAATCGTTGACATGTCACATGTCAAAAGATACAAGAAACCATGAAATATTTAATTTCCTCTTGCTCAGCCTAAAACCCGAAAAAAAAGTGCTTCACTGCAGATTTGTCTGCCCCATCTCACTCTGACATTCTCTCTGTTGCTTTTTCTCCGTCTTCCATGCACACTTTGATTTTCCTCTTTGGACCACATGATTAGATTCTCTTTATTCCCTGCTCCCCATAAAATGCAAGTATTGCAGTCTGATTAGTATTAGTAGAAGACATGCACATGCACAGCAGCACACAGGCACATAGATTCACTGTTATGCATGGAAACATGATGATCTCCTGCCTCAGGTAAGTACCGACTTTTGCATACAGCTGCAGTCATGCAACTTTACACTCAAGTTCTGTATTATTGATATTAGACATAAAGTAATACTTTGCACACACACATTTCTATACCTTCTATACCATTGTCATATCTCACTTTCTCACACAGCTGTTTCGCCTGTGCTTGTTCAGAATGTGCTTTGTAATGATTGTTTTCCCCAGCACCTTTCATTAATTATACATGCACTGTTTATTCAGAGGACTGAGGTCTGTTTAAGCTCCACCTTAAGTTTCTTCTATTTTACGATCTTTTATATGCAAAATTATGTCCTCCTTTCCCGACTGCCTGTATTTCACTTATGCATTAGATTCAAAGCAGCTCTTGATCTTTTATTCTTGGTGGTGATTCTTAGAAGTTGTGACTGGTAGCTGCAATAATTTTGATTTGATAGATAGTTATATGTGGTAGTGGAAACTTATATCTGTCCAATTTGACAATCTAATTCAAACAATAGAAACACTAGATGAGTTCTGTTGCTGTTAAAACCGAAAAATAAGAAAATAAGATCAGCTGGACCATTTGAGTCTATCTCTGTCCCACAGATTGTTCTCGCCCTCCCACCGGATGTGTTCTATTTATACGTAGCCTACTTCTTTTGATAAATTCCCTTTTAGGTTCTAAATTGACTGGCTATCCTAAACTATGCTGCTTAGAGTGACAACATTTGATAGTGGTTATTATAGTATAGTTTCAATGAAATGCCAATAAAGACATAAACCTTATTCTGCATTAACAATAATTACATAAAATACAACTACAAATTAATTTAAACGTGTTCATTTATCTGCCATTGGATTCTGACCATTGTCTCCTACAAATAATATCCCTTTTGAAAGTATACTTTCAGTTTTATTTATTTTTTTTTTCAGTTATTTTGTTTTAGAAATAACTGCACTGTAACAATTGTGTCCTTTACAGTAATAATTACCTATCTGCCTATACATCTTTGCGATTTTTAACATAAGAGATTCTGATTTAGTTTCTTTAGCAATTTTCAGATTTTTTTCTGTGCTTAAACTGCATTCTTTCAGTGTTCCTGTGTATTTAAAGTTCTCCTTGCAGTACCTGTATCCAGTCACGTGTGTGCATGCGTGTGTGCGTACGTGTGCTGGTGCTACTTATTGTTCTTCCTCTCAGTCATTGTGTGACCTGCCTAAGGAATCCCGCTGAGGCTCTGCTCTCTCCCTCCTCATCTACTTCCTGATCATCATCTTTTCTCCTCTTCTGAGAAAAGCTCACTTTCACAATGCTCTCAATAATGATGGATGTCTCATCAGCGCCCAGACTCACCCTGTAACATGTGCACAGAAGGAGCACCTTTACTGAACTCTCAAAGGAGCAGTGTCTGGAGAGATGGGGAGCAGCTCCAGAAGTCCTGAAGTCGTGGAATAGCTGATGATGCCTGAGGATGTTTTGGAAGAGTGCTGCAGGGATGCGAAACGTCCACCCTCCCTCTCACTCCATCTGGCTGCCTTCTGAGTCTGCAGCAAGCATTTTTGAACTCCTGGAATTATATCTCAGACTTACCACAAATCTTGGGCATTCGCTAAAGCTTGGAAGGCCATGGGAAGGGACAGAAATCTTGCCAGACGCTTTCGGTATAGTTCTTTGTGTTTTGATCTCACCTTTTCCTTGCATTGTCTCTTTATACATGTCTGAATAATTGCTAAGATATTGTCTTAGATACTGTAAGTCTTACTGACATACACTTACTGGTATTTTATGTTGTAACTGAGCACTATACTTCCAATTAGTGTAATAGTTTTTGCTTTGTTTTGCCACAGTCCTGTCAAAAATAGTCTGAAAATAGTGATCACACAAGTCATTCATCGTTCTTTTCAAGCCGCCCTTGTTCCACTCCTCCTCTGTTTCTAATAATAGATTCCTTTGGCCTCCTTCTAATTGAGGGCATCTCGAAGCCTACATCCAACTTTAGTGAAAGAGAAAGTTTTGCTAATTCTTTTGACAATGAGAATGTGAATTTACCTGGAACAAAACGAAGCAGATTATGATGAAGTCACTAGTGGCAGAAGAAACATGTCCTGAAGACTTTATAAATGACTCCATTCTGTTTGGTTTTGTCTGAGCTTAGTGATGGCTGTTCTGGGAAGTTCTGTGGCCTACATAGAGTGAATGCACTCAACTCCCAACATTTATATGACCCTGGCCCACAAGAAATCTGATTTCTCCATCTTCTTTCTCCATTGCACTGTGACATATTTTGCTATTTGATGGAATCTGTGTTGTTCTCAAAACAGCACTCAGTATTTGAGGCAGCATTACCTGTGACTGCTAATGCCACAGAGGATGAGAAAACAATGCTCCAGCTCTCCCTCTTTTCTTATGTATGAAGATAAGCAAGCGCTACTTTTACCTGCCTCTGCTCTCCCCTGGGACAACATGAGCTGTAGCTACTATTTTCAACCCAATTAAGAGAATGCTGCTGGAAGAATATGTGTTTTTCTGTTTTGTTTTTTTTTGTTTTGTTTTTTTTTTTGTTTTTTTAACCTAGATGATAATATTGGAAAAAATAATGTTCCAGACTGTTTTGTTACTGTTTAGATTTTTTTTTTTTGGTTCTGAATCTATTCTATCATTCTAAACATGTTTGTCAGGATCTTTATCCCTAAGAAGCACAGAGAGCGTTTTGATGAGGTTGTCTCCCAAAACCTGATGAGCCGAATCAAGGGCCGCAGCTTCAGTGACCCCAGCCGCAGCCACCTTCGCCGCAGCCGAAGCGAGGACCACCCAGAGCGCCTCCTAGTGTCAACCCGGGCCAGTTCAGTGCCCCGGACCCACGCAGAGGAAGGTACAGCCCCTCCCACCAGAGGCGTGAGGAAGACTACCTCTCTCATTGCTGGACACTCCAGCTCCTCAACAAATTGCAGGTCTGTGTCCAGTGAGTTAAGGATATGTAAAAACAGGTCATATAAGTATCTTATTTTGTATCATGTTAACGCATTTTGAGCTCTGAGTGAGATTATAATATCAACATTATTGTTTTGCTTTCTGCAGGACTGTCAGAGTGTGCAAAGGTAACATGAGTTTTGGCTTCACTCTTCGAGGACATGCTCCAGTCTGGATTGACTCTGTCATTTCTGGTGAGTTGTTGTGGGGTGAATGACTTTGATGTCAATTTTGTAATGCTTAAACAGGGGTATTGTTTTATACAGGAAGTCCAGCTGATAAGGCAGGTCTAAAACCTGGAGATCGTATCCTGTTTCTGAATGGACTGGATATGCGGTACATATATATATTTTTTACCCTCATATGATCCATGAAGTTCTGTTTATGAAAATATGTACTGATGGGGTTGCTACCTTTCTGTAGGACATCCTCCCATGAGAAAGTGGTTTCCATGCTTCAGGGAAGTGGTGCTATGCCTACTCTGGTTGTGGAAGAGGGTCCGGCTAACTTTGCTCTGTCAGAGCCAGACTTGGCTGGTGGCAGCGGTCCCACAGAGCGCTCCCGCTCTCCTGCGCTTAGCTCACTGCAGTGGGTTGCAGAGATCCTCCCTCCCAGTATCCGTGTTCAGGGACGCACTTTTGGACAGCAGCTGGAGCACCTTCTGACCATCCAGGAACGCTACACCATCTGCAAAGCTCTGGAGAACTTCTTCCAGCACAGGTAAGACTTTTATTACTCGCTTATAATTTTCTGGCAGATGATGTGTAACACTGACGGTATTTACCGTCAGTGTTACACATCATCTGCCATTTAACAGCCATTTAACAGACAATTTGCTTGTCTGTTTCTAATTTGCTTGTCTGTTTCTGTTTCACTGTTGATTTTCTAATTCTGTTGGTTAATCAACTCTCATGTTCAGCCCTAAGAGGCGACTGCTGTCGTGATTTTGGGCTCTACAAAAATAAATTGAATTGAATTGAATTGAATATTTATTCAACAGGAATGTCGATACTCTGATTGTGGACGTCTTTCCAGTGTTAGACACCCCGGCCAAGCAGGTTATCTGGCAGTTTGTCTATCAGTTGTTGACTTATGAAGAGCAGGAGCACTGCCAGAACAAGATCTCACGCTTCCTGGGATATAAAGCCCCAGGTGCATACATGATAAACATTATAAAGCATTTTAAATGAGAAATACATCTGACATGTTGCACCTTACCTTATATTTCTGTACCTCCAGTCCCCCCTCCTCCCCCTCCCCCTCCTCCTGACCCTGAGTCTGAGCCAGCCCCTGAGCCCCAGCGACGCAGCAGCTCCATGAGAGTGACAGGAAACACATACAAGAGCAGTGTGAGAGGACGCAGCTCTGACGACCTGGTCATTGGCACTCACCTGGGAATGGGTAAGTAATTTTGTGTTATTTTGTATATATATAATATTGATAGCCACTAATAATAAATTTTTACCTGTTTTCTTATTCTTATTTAAAGCTCATGAATATTGTTTTTCTTCTTTATGTCTGCAGTATCTTCCAGGGATGATATGTTTGGTCCCACGCAGCAGAAACTGAAAGAGCCAGAGTTGTTTTTAAGCGTTTCTAACGACTATATCACTCTAGGCATGCGTGCTGAGCCAGTGCCTGAGACGGGCATGAGGCTGGCTCCAGGAGAAAGACAGTCAGGTGATGGCACTTCTCTTCCTGAGACCCCCAACAACCTCACAAATGTATGTGAAAAGTCGGTGTAAAAATAATTTTTATATTAATTTTGAAAACAGTAAGATTACAAAGTCTGCTCTACTTACCTGTTTCTTTGCAAGTTGTCAGCTGTGTATGCTGAACTAGAGAACATGTATTCATCCAAGAGATCCAAGTCTTTGAAAAGCCGCCCTCCTCCAGCACCAGACAGTGTACTTGAACTGGACCATCAGTCCTGTACAGCATCTCCTATCAGTCATGCTAACACAGGTAGACTTAGAACATACTACAACCCTGCGTATCAGAACTTTTTTTTTCTTTATGTATTCATGAATACTTTGACAAGTTAAAAAATCTATTTCTTTTTAAAATCTAGCTATAATCATAACTTTATTTGTTCAGGAAGCGCCCCACCACCCTCCTCCTGGCCTGAGCCTCTGGCCAGTTCCCCTCCATCTCATTTCTATCCTGGGGGAATAACCAGTCAGACCAGTGCTGAGTCCAACCCTTACATCAGTCTGGACAGCCCCCTGCCATCACCTCCAGAACCCAATGACTTCCCATCCAGCCCCCCTCCCCAACGACACAACAAGAGGCGCTACACATTCTCCAAGCCCCCCCGCTCGGAGGACACTGACCGCTTCCTGGACGCTCTGAGTGAACAACTGGGACAGAAGGTGGCCATTGTTGATGACTTCCTGCACCCTGACAATGACTATGAAGAGGTACAGAAATTTAAACCTTTGTTACAAAATAGACAAATAGGTTTTCAGACATGTAAGTTTTTGCATTGCATTTTTCTGTGGTTAAATATTTTTTTACTACTTCTGTTAAAATCAAAAACTTGACTGGCATGTCTGTTATTGTCCATTTTAAATGCTTTGCTCTGGGATTACCAAGCTAATAAAATGTAATTGGTGTTAATGCCAGGATGTTGTGCAGATGGGATTTCCGGATGAGGAGGAGGATGAAGATGTCAATGAAGAAGTGGGAGGTGACGAGGAGGAAAATGGAGGCTTTGTGGCTCCAGAGATGAGCAGCCCGAGTGATGTTCAGAGCAGCAGTGGTGAAGAGCACATGTCCTCTCTCACCTACTCATCCTCCTCTGACCAGATCCCTCCTCCTCCCATGAGCCCCCCTCCCCCTCCTCCTGTGCAGTTCAATGACCTACCTCCACCTCCACCTCCTCCGCCCGCACAGTCCCAACGCCAACCACCACCACCACCACCACCTCAACAGCAGCAGCCACAGGTGAGCTTCACCCCAGAGCAGTCTCCGAGGGCTTACGTCCCGATACGTCGCAAATCGGGTCCGCCCCCTCCTCCGCCGCCTCGCAGCAACCCCCCGCCAAAACGACACTCTCTTCACAAAGTCCTCCCAACAAGAGAAGAGATGCAGGGCCGTGCCACCATCCAGGAGCTAAAAGCCTACCAAGAACGGCAAGCATATGGGGAGCAGCAAGCGTTCAAGAAAAGACAGGAGGAGCAAAAGGCGTATAAAGAAAGACAGGCATACGAAGAACAGAAGGCTTTTGAGGAGCAACAACTTCTTCAAGAGCAGCAGGCCTATCAGGAGAAACGTTTCAAGGAGAGGCAAGCCTACGAGCAGCAGAAGGAGTATGAGGAGCAGAAAGCATATGAAGAGCAACAACTGTATCAAGAGAGACAAGCGTATGAGCGGAGGCAGCAAAGGGCGTATGAGAAAGCCTATAAGGAGCAGAGAGCTTACGAAGAGCAGCAGGTGTATGAAGAGCAACAGATGCATCAGATCTACCAGAGCCACCACTCTATGCCTGCCCAGCCCACACAGAAAGTCCCCTCCCCTCTACCCCTCCAACAGCTGCACCAGTCTCTACCCCCTCTGCCCACTCCACCTGACTCCATGATGCATCGCTCCAACCATCAGCTCTACATGATGCGACAACAGCAGCAGCAGCAGAGTTACCTCATGCACAGAAGACAGTCCCGCTCCGCACCACCCCCAAACCCGCCTGCCCCTCAGCCCATGGGACATCATCAAACGGGGCAAGGGCAGTACCAGGAGGGCATCTATCAGAGCCACCAAGGTGGCCTAAGGGCACCACCGCTCCACTCCTCCACAGAGATGCTCCACCAGATGCACCCGGCCCAGGCACACCACTCCTCCATAGAGATGCTTCACCAGATGCAGCAGCTATCTCAAAGCCACCACTCGCCCGCTGAGGTCAGTCGAAGAAAACATCCAATTGAACATGAGGAAAAGTGGGTTCTACGTAACATATGCACCCCTACAAAGGATTATTGTTAGTTTAGAAAGTACTGTAAGTAAAATTTCTATTACACTTGCATAAATAAAAAATACAAAATACTTCACAGAGGGAAGAATAAAGACATAAATTAAATATAAATACTACATTGAATACATTTAAAGCCTTCATTAGAGTTCAGATGAGCTGTTATGGGAGGAATGGGCAGGGTGTTTCATAATACGGGGACTACAACCTGAAAGGGCTGGTCCCTGATTTTGAAACTAGTCTTTTGATACCTCAAACACATTTGCACTAAAACCATCATAGATGGTATTTGTGAATATCGTTATCATTTGGTGTGTCTGTAGGTCTTCCAGCAGATGCAGCACACTCACTATCCCTCACAAAATGAGATTCTTCACCAAATGCACAAAGCCAAGGTCCACTACTCATCCGCTGAACTGCTGCACCAGCCCCACCACTCTTCCACAGAACTACTGCACCAGGTCCCAGTCAAGCACCATGGGCCAACCCATCACGGCTCCTCTGAGCTGCTCCACCAATCAGACCCACACATGCCCTCCGCCCACATAAGCCGGGATAGCCACTCACATCAGAGCCGACGTAGTATAAAAGGGCATCACCAGAGTCAAGCTCCACCTCCACAAGTACAGCAGCAGCATCCCCAGCCCACAAAACCGTCCCCTCAGAGACCTCACTCTATCCAGCAAACACATCACCAGATCCAGAACATCCGTCACATGACCCCACAGCCTCTGCCCCAGGATTACCCGCACCAAATCCACGTCATCCACCCACCTCAGCAACAACCGCACAGACCCCAGCCAATGCTTTCCACATTTCAACCCCTCCAACCGACCCCGCCCCCTCTGTCCCTGTCCACCTTTCAGCCCCTGACTAATCAGATAGCCCGGCCACAGTCCCAGCCCTCTCATCACCTGCTCCACTCCCAGCCCCCACCTCCACCCCCTCCTCCGGCCCACCATCACAAGCAGCAACAGCAGCAGCTCCACAGTGACACTCAGCAGCCCCAGTCTCTGCCCCAGTCTCTGTCCCACTCACTGTCCGATCCAGAGCACCTTGAACCACCTGCCCCACCCCCACTCCCCCCTCCCTGCTCCCCCCCACCACTTCCCCGGCCCAGTCTGTCCCGGATGGATTCTCATCATCTGAGCGTCAAAAGGCTACGCTGGGAGCAGGTGGAGAACTCCGAGGGAACCATCTGGGGACAGGTGACCCCACAACAAAATTCTCCACTCTCCCAAAATATATTCTAATAGTTTTGTTTCTTCACATTCAAAGTTGGGGGCAAGTTCAGACTATGACAAACTGCACGACATGGTAAAGTATCTGGATTTAGAGCTTCACTTTGGACAACAGAAGAACCCAGGTGAATATGCTTTACTGAAACAAAAATGCAAAACATATTTGTAAGGTTTGGCAAAATGTGTGTATTTAAATTCCTCTGTGCTGTAATCATAAAACAGTGACTTTTTCTCTATTTAGCACCAGGACCAGAGGCAACACCTCAGCCAGAAACCACAAAAAAGAAAAACGTGATTGAAATTTTATCCCAGAAAAAAGCGTACAATGTCTGTAAGTAAGGCAAAAGGTCCACACATGAATGACACATGTATTACAGTCATAAAAAAAGACCCATTTTAAACATTTCAGCAATTCTGATTGCGCATCTGAAGCTGTCCCCTGGAGAGCTGCGGCAGGTGCTGCTGAGGATGACCTCTGACCGTCTGGAGACATCCCACCTCAAGCAGCTGCTTCTGTATGCACCTGACGCAGACGAAGTGCACAAGTATGAGGAGTACAGGCAGGAGCCCAGCAAACTCAGCGAGCCCGACCAGTTTGTCCTACAGGTAAACCTATGGTCCAGATGCACATTAAAATCACTGTCTGTCTGATGTGTTTATATGCACTTCCTCAGATGTTATCAGTGCCAGAGTACAAAACACGTCTGCAATGTCTCCTCTTCAAGAACACCTTGCAGGAGAAGACCGAAGAGCTGAGAGGAGCATATGATTGTATTTATAAGGCTTCTATGGAGCTGAAGACCAGCAAGAAACTTGCTAAAATACTAGAGGTACACTGGCTATTCAGATGAATTCTGAATAGCCAGAAATAAAAAAATAAAGTAACAAAAGGAAATAGTGTGTTTTGACATTAAAGTTGCCTCGTATGTTGTATTTTTCTAGTTTGTGTTAGCTATGGGAAATTACCTAAATAACAGCCAACCTAAACCCAACAAGACGACCGGCTTCAAGATAAATTTTCTTACTGAGGTACAACACACACACAATTCAAAAATTTAAATTTAAAATAATCAAACTGATTCATCACAGGATATGACTCACTTCTTACAGCTGAGTACCACCAAAACAGTTGATGGGAAATCTACATTTCTGCACATACTTGTCAAGTCATTATGTCAGCACTTTCCTGAAGTGTTGGATTTTTCCAAAGATCTTACTATGGTTCCACTTGCAGCAAAAGGTGCCTGTCAGAAAATTACATCAATGTTGAAAATCACATTTACAAACTTGGTTTGGCAATACCTTTGTATTTTTAGTAAACCAAAGGAGTCTTACATCAGACCAGAACGACCTCCATTCAACTATCCAGGACATCCGCACAGCCTGTCAGAAGATGCCTGCTACTGCTGAGGACCGTTTTGCAGTGGTCATGAGCGTATCCTTTTCACATCTCATGTTATCAAGTATAACACTTAGTGAAACTTAAATTAAACACCTTGACTCGTTTGTAGAACTTTCTTGAGAACAGTCATCCAGCTCTACAGTCACTTGAGTCTTTACAACAGAGATCTATGGAGGAGTTTGTCAAAACTGCCTCTTACTTTGGAGAGGATGGCAAAACTACCAGCACTGAGGCTTTCTTTGGCATCTTTGCTGAATTCATATCCAAGTTTGAGGCAAGTGAAGCCATTAGAGATTTTTTGCCTAATTAAAGTCATGATGGTTACATGCTACTCTTTCTACACCACAGAAAGCTCTAAGTGATCAGCAGGCAGCAGTAGAAAACCCCAAAAGTCCCAGGAGCCCACACATGACATCGCCACTGGGCTGGTAACGCAGCATTGTGCTGAAATACAAATAACTTATAAGCAAAAAATTATAGCAACACAAAATGTTAAAAATATTTGAATCTGAATTGTTAGCTGTCACCATTTGTTCAGTCATATAGATCATATGTTAGTTAAATATGAAAATGCAATACTGTTTTTGTGCTAACTTCTAGCTCTTAACTAAGCCCAAATGTTGATTCATGAGTTTCTCTGTATGAGCAATACATACATTATAAAGGATATTATTATTGATCTTCATGTACCAAGAATCAGTTTAATTTTAGTTCAAATCAAGATAAGTAATGTAATGTAAATATTGTTATATTTTTGTAAGCTTTGAGGACAGACAGAAGTTTGTTATTTATTTATCATACTGATGGAAATGTTTGAGAGTATATAAAGTAAATGTATACACTGAAAGGGTATACAGATACAATGTTGTATTACTGAAGATTAAACATATTTAATATTAAATTAATTATGTGTTACTTTAGAGTTAAATCTAGAAAAAATAAATTAAATTAAATTAATAATAAAATAATAAATTCTAATGTTGTTATTGAAGTATTACAGTGGACATTGTGCAATATAGACTTTTGACTCATTGTAAAATATCCAGTATCTACATACTTGCTTATACTTGTCAACTCTGACAAATAAACAAATGTTTAAATACTCATATTATTGTTTATTATTTTTTTAAATGAAGGATTCCATTTGATTATTCAAACTCAGCTACTTAAGTATACTGTACCTTTCAGTCAGTGTCAATGTCTGAATCTGCTGAAAAGGTAAGGGTGTATTAGTCCTACTCTGTTATCTACATTAGATGTTTTGCTTTTGGAAACCCATTGACAGTGCACAGCAATAAGCCTGTACTGTTAATGAACTCATTCACAACATGTTTTAGCTTCATTATTAGCAGCGTGTGCATGTGTAAGCCACCTTTCTCCTGTGTCATAAAACATTTACACTTTAACGTGTAGTGGAAGAGGTGTGTGTGGAGTTTGACCTGCACGGAACGAAGAAGTGTCACAACAAAAAGGGGTATTCTGGGATCTTACAGATGTTATTCATGACAAAACACTAAGCACGCCAAGACTAACTGTAAAGAAGTCCAGCTGAAGGTAAGATTATAATCATTTTAGCATTGTGGACTTTGATTATCATTGTGAATCTTTCTAACAACCTAACATAATCCTTTGTGTCTAACCTGCATGGAAAAATTAGAACTATAAAATGCAAGTTTTACCACCGTTATAATTTGCTTCCTCATGGACTACATTATCATTTATTATTTCACATTTACAGATAACTTTTCATTTCTACATGAAGCAAGTCAACATGGCCCCCTCTCCATCGCCTCCTCCTCTGAAGACATCACTTGTTACTTTGGATATTGTGGTCCTAGTTGTCTACTTTTTGCTTGTGTTGGCTGTTGGATTCTGGGTAAGAAGCACTCCTGTATTTTGTGGATTTTTTTAAAGGTGTACAATGAGCTTTTGAGGTAGAGGGTATGCCACCTACTGGTCTCATGGCGATGTTACTGCTTTTTCTGAAATAGTCCACAGTATGGCATTAAACTTATCTAGCTTTTATGCGGTTACAGGTGTTTTTATTGCTTAAAATTCCTTGAATGTTTTTCTTTTTCTTTTTATTGAACGCAGGCCCGCTTCTCCACAGATTTGGCCTGTAACTTGGCCTGTCATACTGTGGAAAATTCCAGGCATGGCATTTCTATAGAGACAAACAAATGACAGACCCTCCACCAGAAAAGTTGCATAGTACACCTTTAAGCATTCCACAAACCATATTAAATCATTCATAATAATTGTATTATGCATATTGCCTTCCTCAACCTTTATTTTCAATTAGTTTATCATTTAATTCTTTTAAATCTCCCTTAGTCTATGTGGAGAACAAAACGCAGCACAGTGGATGGATACTTTTTGGCTGGAAAAAGCATGACCTGGTGGCCGGTGAGTCATTGAAAATGAATATACAATTCTAACCTCATTTAAATATTGGGGCCATGTCATCGAAAATAACCATCTAACTTTTGGCTAATTTTAGGTGGGCGCTTCTCTCTTTGCCAGTAACATTGGCAGTGGTCACTTCATTGGTCTGGCAGGGTCAGGAGCTGCTGCAGGGATTGGAGCCATTGCATATGAATGGAATGTAAGTAAATGAATATGCTTCCATTTCAACTGTGTAAATGTAATGAAAGGTATTATTTTGAAATTAACAGGGCATGTTCATGGTTTTGTTGCTGGGATGGGTCTTCCTGCCTATTTATCTTGCTTCTGGGGTGAGGACTCAAAACATACAGATCTCACTTATTAAATATTTTAACTTAAACTATATGCTCTATATGCTATTTTGCTACACTATTCTTTTTTTTTTTAAGGTTACCACAATGCCTGAGTATTTACAAAAACGCTTTGGTGGCAGAAGAACGCAGTTACTGATAGCTGTCTTATACTTATTTATTTACATCTTCACAAAGATCTCAGTATGTAGCCTTTATTCTTTTATGTATTTGGTTTGTACATTTTCTATATTAAATTTTGGTTGTGATTTGACAGGTGGATATGTATGCTGGTGCTTTGTTCATTCAGCTTGCATTGCAGTGGAATATTTACCTTGCTGTTGTGCTGCTCCTGTCAATAACAGCTGTATACACAGTAGCAGGTTATTTATTATTCATACATTTGAATATGTCTTATGTATCAGGCAATAGTTAATGTTACATTTTTTTGTGGTAGGTGGTTTGGCTGCAGTTATCTACACAGATGCAGCTCAGACTATGATCATGTTAGCGGGGGCATTGACACTCATGGGCTTCAGTAAGGCACATCCATAGTAAAAATATTATATTAATCCATTTGAATCTTGAATAGGTCGAACATGTGTGTTTTCTTTCAGGTTTTGCAGAAGTTGGAGGCTGGAACTCTCTAATGGAGGGATATGCTGATGCCATTCCCTCTGTACGTGTGCCCAACACAACCTGTGGCATCCCCCGAGATGATGCTTTTCATTTGTTCAGAGACCCAGTGACCTCTGACCTCCCCTGGCCTGGGGTGCTCATTGGCATGTCTATCCCCTCCATGTGGTACTGGTGCTCTGATCAGGTAGTCTGACACTGAATGCTTAACAGAATTCAAACAATCTGACACTTTGTTAAGCTGCACCTGGCATGTTTGCTGTTTCTGCAGGTGATTGTGCAGCGCTCACTCGCAGCTAAGACTTTGACCCATGCCAAAGGAGGCTCTCTTTTGGCTGTTTACCTCAAAATCATACCTTTCTTTGCTGTGATGTTGCCAGGAATGATCAGCAGAATCTTATATACAGGTACAGTCATACCATATTTACAACAGATGAGAACACACTGCCTGCACACATGCCAATAGTTTCAAAAGGGATATGAATACTTAAATGAAACTTCAGAGGAGATCATTCTGACTCAGTGTTTTTCAAACTGCTAGAGCTGCCTCTGGTGGTACACAGGGCCCTCTGTATTTGTTTTGTTTACTGGCAAATTTATGTTTTTTAGGTTTATTATTTAGAACTACCTATATCAAAAGGTGTAGCCTAATTTCAGTCTATGTGTCATTTGGTCTGATAAAGTCCAGGTTTGGATCTGGTGGTACTCAGAAAGCCAAATAATATCTTACTTCTTTTTGTGAGAAACAGTACAAGAACTAATCTAACTTTACTGTCACCTAGATGATGTGGCTTGTGCAGACCCTGATTTGTGTAAAAAGATTTGTGGAAACCCAGTGGGCTGTACAGACACTGCTTATGCCAGGCTGGTCATGGAGCTGCTGCCTGCAGGTGACACAAACTATTCTGTTTCTTAAAACAAAAATGAGTACAAATCTGTTCCAAATGTTTTTGGTTTTTTTGTTTTGTTTTTTCTGTCCTAGGTCTGCGTGGTCTGATGATGGCTGTTATGATAGCTGCTCTCATGTCCTCCCTCACATCCATCTTCAACAGTGCCAGCACCATTTTCACCATGGATCTATGGAAGACTTTTAGGTCTAGGGCATCAGAGTGGGAGCTCATGATTGTTGGCAGGCAAGTGTACAATAATACAACAACTATAATTAAAGGGGCACTACATATTTTTCTGCTTTAGGGTTTGCCTCGTATTTGTCTTCTTGGAGGTGTTCATACATTGTCTAGAATGATTCACTATATGGCATTATACTTATTGATCTTGACGGAAACTAGCAGTTGGCACAACTAAGCCATGTTATAGGTCAGGTCTGTGAAGAAACAACCCCTCTCACAGTAAGAGTGTTTGCATTTATTTACATGCACATTTAAAAACAGCTATAGTTGACCAAAGTGCTTTACAGGTTTAGTATCACATATTTGTCTGAGCAGCAAAAACACCTGCAATATAATAAATAGATAGATAGATGAGTTTAATGCCATACTAGAGAACATTCCACACATAGCAATAACAACTCCATGATGACCAGAAGTGGTGGACACACCATCTACTGCTTATTCACAAAGCTAATCATCAATTAACACTGTGATATCCTAATAAACTATGAAATTTTCTGACGCAAACTTTGAATTTCCTACATTTATAGATCTGTACAAGACTGTTTTGCCATTGGACCTTGTGATTGATTGCTAGCCATTATTAAGCATGACATCTAACAGTGTTTTGTGTATGTTTTCCCTAGAGTCTTTGTGCTGGTTCTTGTGGGGGTATCTGTGTTGTGGATACCTGTGGTCCAGGCCAGTCAGGGGGGGCAACTATTTATCTACATTCAGTCTATCAGCACCTACCTGCAGCCTCCCGTTTCCATAGTATTCATCATGGGCTGTTTTTGTAAGAGGACCAATGAAAAGGTGAGGTCTAATGTTATGAGTCTGAAATCTTACGTGCACTATGTAACATTTGGTGTGACAGATGCCATCAGCTTGTTTTCATGCTGATGTTATTGGAATTGTGTGCTTGTCTCCAGAGATAGAAAAGTTAAAGGTCATACCAAAGCAATAACATCTCCGTGGATACGTGCAGGTGGCAGACCCTGAACCAAAAAAGTAGCATAGTCCAACTTAAAGCTGATTTATGTCCACTGTGCAGGGTGCCTTTTGGGGGCTGGCTCTGGGTCTGCTGATTGGCTGTATACGCATGTTGTTGGATTTCATCTATCCCCAACCACAGTGTTATCAATCGGACGACAGGCCTGGAGTGTTGAAATATGTGCATTATCTGTACTTCTCCATGTTGCTGTCTGCCATCACTCTGATTGTGGTGGTGGCAGTCAGTCTGCTGACAGAGGAGCCAAGACCGGAACAGGTGAGCAACACTCCAGCAACCCAGCTTACTTTGTGTCATTTATTAACCAAGTGCTCTCTGCTCATTAACTTGTAGATTATCATTTTCATTTTTTGTAAGGTTATGCGGGCACTATTTTTTTGTAATTTTGTATAGTTCCCAAATAATGTTGAACATGTATTTTGATGAGGCAAAAACTAGTTCACATTCTGGATTCATGATTTACCATTGCAAAAAAAATCTTCTCAGAAAAAATAGACCCTTACAATTATTAGAGTAGGGGTGTTTTAATACTGATATTAATCTATTGTGTTTTAGATATCTCGCCTAACCTGGTTTACAAGGTTGGACCCTGTGGAGACTAAAGAGCAGGTGTTCACTGTGGATCACAGCAGTAACAGGGCAGAGGTGACGACCAATCAAACACAAGTAAAAGAGCCAGGCAGCAACGGAGTATCATTTGAACGCAGGGGTAAGTGTGCAATAAATTAGTTTAAACACTAGCTCCTGATTTATATTCTTTTTCCCCCTGTAGCTTCCACTGGATCTTCGGTTAGCGTGCATCAATCAAAGCTTGTGTCTGCCCTCTACTGGTTATGTGGGATGGAGAGACAACAGGAGGAGGACAGTAGCCTTCCTCCTCCTGTACAACCGGCTGTTTGTTCACTGGAGGAAAAGCCACATCTCAAAATGGTCGTTAATGTCAACCTCATCATTTGTTTAACTGTAACGGTTTTTATTATTGGCTACTGGGCATGAGTAATGAAGTATGAACAGTAACTGTATGCACATGTAACTTATGTAGATCAAATGTATATGACAAATGTTTTTGTTTTGTTTTTTTTGCTTTGTTTGGGGGTTTTTTTCTTACAAAATCAAACTGAATCATATAGTTAAAAATATTTAGACTTTAATCATTGTATATGCATTTTTGGATGGACATACTGTATGCGAGAAAACAAGAATTCTGCATAAAATAAACACAAAGATACAAAAAAATACCCCAACAGAGTTAGGATTGTCTGGTACTTTTGTACAAAAATATTTTGGCTTTGGTTCATCATTGCATTCAACTTAAAGGGAAGTATTTATTATGCAATGCATAGAATTAAGGAAGCACATAAACAAAAATATGCCCATTTAAATCAAATCAAATACAATCTTGGTTTTGTTTTTGCCTTTTAAAAATAATAAAACCCTAGTAATAAATATTGGCAAAGTAGAAGAGCCTATCACTTGAACAAGACTGTATTATGAATTGCACTTATCCAAGACATTTTGTTAAACATAAAGCTTAAACTTTTATTTAGTTTTAGTGGTGCACCTCTTTGGTCATTGCTAAATTTGAGTGCATCTCATAACTTTGTTTGCTTTTTTGTTTTTGTGGATTTTTTTATTTTTTTTTTACCAAAAGTTGCAAATCAAAACTTTATAACTTTCATTAGATGTGATGTAATGAAAACTATCTGCCTAATTAATTTATGATCTTAAGACAAACAGTATTTTCTGACACTTTAAGCAATAAGAGTTTGTAGAGTATAGTAAAGGTTCACTGCATTTATAGGGCATAAGAGCAGAGAGCATGCAGCAAAAGTTCAAAGGCTGCAGGTCTCCTGATTTAAATAGAAACATTTCAATGGTAAAAGTTAAAGCAGGACTCTATTTCACAGCATAGTACTCTCTGTGATTGACAGGTCTGAGAGAGGGGTGGAGTCAGGCTCCTGACCAGCAGCAGAGCTCTCCTCTGGTTGATCCACAGTCACCTCTGGGATGAAGGCTCGGCCAATCCCTTTTAGAGTTGGTCCTGTGTCTATATAAGAAAACGTAAAATCTAGTCAGTGCAGTAGATAATTATATTGGTCATAATCATAAACGTAGGACAAGCAACACTGAAGGAATCTTTCAAACCAACTGGGAAACACACAATATGTATAGTCTCGGGAAAATACGTTGTGTGTTCATATTTTACAACTAACTCTTTGTTTGAAGCATACAAACACACAACAAAGGTCACATCTAAAAAACATGGGTAGTAGTTTAAAGCACCAGAATAATGCTGAGGGCCTTTGATAGGAAATAAAGGAGAAGCATGTCAGTCTTGTTAATATAGGGTTATACACGAGACACACAGTGGCATACATAGTGAATGTATGCATTTGCATTAGCATTAGCATGTAGTATACAAGTCCAAAAGACTTCTAAAAGCGCACGCCCACACAGAAACACACATGCAGTTGAACCAAAGCAGAGCTAATGCATCAGCCATTGGAATCCTTACCATTACCTGCCTTGCAAAGCTGCTCTTAGAGGCAGGCCAGCTGTTCACACATCTGGAATATTTACACATTTACCATCATGCTTTGAATCACCACAGTTATGAGTAAGAGTGTAAGCATTATAACAGTTACACCAAAGGCCAATAAGCTAACAAGCTTTTACAAGAAGCCAAAATCATTTGATACCTATATCAGCAGATGGAAAGAGCATAATTTTGGCCATTCCAACACCAGACAAAATGTAACATAAAAATTAATATTAACACTGTTTTTGACACTTTACTTGCTAACACATTACTACAAGTAGTTATAAGGCTGTCCTGGATCTGTCACTTACATTAACCATAACACCCAGTTTAATATAACAATATGCATTTTTATATTATTGTATTTTGTTTGTTTGTTTTATATTTACCTGTGATGATTTTGGAAGCGGAGTTAAAAATTCCGTTACTATCATTTATCCCAGGCTGTGGTGGTGGGGGCATGTTGGGCCGTGGCCGTGGCTTTGGGGCAGGCCTAGTAGGACGAGGCAGGGATCCAAACTGGTGCTGAGGGGATGGTGCATCGTGAGGGGGAGTATTTGGAGGGGTGGGTGTCCTTGGGGGTGAGGGCTCTGATTCAGCCGGGGCCTGGAGGGACAAAGGGGGCTGTGGAGGTGGGTGACTGGGAGCAGTGATCAGAGCCTCTTTACTGGAGTGGCGTCTGGGGGTGACTGGGGGCTGATGTGGAGCGCCAGGTGTCTGGATACTAGATTGAGAAGCAAAGGGGCTCGCCTGTTTCGGAGGCGCTGGAGCCTGCTTCTTGGTACCTGTGAATAATTAAAAATGGCTTTCTAATGTCCCCAATATTCAGCCTATCTTGCTTAAAGCTTGTACAGTGACTATGCAAATTATGAGTTCTATCTTTTTATACAGTACATACAAAAAGCAGAAATGACACAGAAGTGTGATTCGAAAGCTTGAAAAAAACTTTAAAACAGGATGTCTGCACTGCTGTGAGATGTCTACTTTGACTGTTGTATCCCTTATACCAAAACAGCAGTGACAACAATTTTTTCTAATTTCCTGGCTAATTGGTTTAACAAGGCAGTAATTTAGTTTAGTTTAGTTTTTTACTAAATAGGACCCTTAAAAACAGTGGATAGAATGTTAGAACTGTGTGGTACTATATACTATTATAAGAAATCTAAATGGACCTCACCTCTTCGCATCATGTGTGGGCTGGGACCCCGTGTCCCGCTTTGAGATTGAGGTGTACCTATGGTCAGATGGATCGACCCATTTCTCTGCGAAGGTGGTGTAGAAATTTGCTCTCGGGCAGGGCTGTGAAAATAAATGCATCTTCAGGTTAACAGATATCACGCAGTGTATATAAAATACAAATTGTACAGTGCATGCCCAAATCAAACAATGAGATAAACATCAAAATGTCAGACAGGAAAACAAGCACATTGACAGAAAGGTGGGATATGATTTTTACATTGGCTATTTGACACATGAAAATGTAACTAAGAATAGGCATAATACATTTGATGTTGCACTAGACATCATTACAGTGGACAGTGGGATTGCATTATTTGTCTTTGAGAAGGTGAACAGCTTAGGACAATCACACAGACAATAGAAAGTGAGGGCAAAGTTCCAGGTGGCTGATTGGCTGCAGGCAGGCGACACAATGTTGCTGATCTTACCTGTTGTCCTCTGAGCTGACCTGGGCTTTAACCTGAGGCTGCTCTGTCACTGCAGGGAGCCCACCACCAACTGAAACAGCAGCGTTAGCAGCAGCGCCCACCCTCAGCTCAGACTCTGCAGGTGGACTCACAGCCTGGGGCTCGGCCTGTGTAGTACTACACACCTCCAGAGGGGGCAGTGGGGGTTGAAAGGTAGGTGAGGTTAGCTGTGGGTGCTTTTTATGTACAGTGCCGGATCTACGAGGAGCAGGCTCTGGGTGTTTGTTACCGGTGCTGGTGAGGAGTAAAGGGCAGAGTGTTCAGGACAAACTACACAACCAAACACCATCAGCAGACAGAACTATGGTTCTATGAACTCCAGATGACCGCCAGAATTCACAGAAGACAGAACATTGAATGTTTTATCCCAGATACAATGAAACCAGAACAAGAGAGAGAAGCCCAAAAAAGTTTTGCATAGAAAAAATTGAGCTGGGACAAAGCAGAGGCTGTGGACATATGCGGAGGAAGCCCATAGAAAACAGAACAAGCTCCTACAGTTGACCTGAGCTTTAATAAAAAAACACATATAACAGAGAAACAGAAAAGAACAATTCTACTTATCTGGAAGAAAAATAATTATAGAACCAAAATGAAAACACATTAACCAATGAGCAGTGCTCAAACTATGTTTTAACATTTACACAAATTGTTCCCTTTTTACTTTTTTACTGATATCAAATGGTTTACTGAACAGCATTTTTGAACTCAGGACAGGGCAGGTCTCCACTTGGGGTCTCAGACACACTTATGGATTCATCGGCCACTACATAAAGCGCTGACACATTTCCCTTTGACTCCTGTCTGCTCAGAGTCTTGGGGCGGGATGGGAGGGTGAGGGGCAGGCTGAGGCTCAGGTTGGCCCGGGACAGGTACCTGTCTTTACGGGGGGTGTGAGCATCCCCCTCATTCCCTTGGCTGCCAGGACGCTTCCTCTCCAGGTTGGGTTCAGGGTCTGGGGTCGGTGGATGAGTTGGCAGGGCAAACATGCCTGATACATTGAATTCCACCTCTGAAAGTAACATTAAGAATATATTTCATAATATTTCACTTTTATTTATACTGTTACATTTAGAGTCCCAAAAAAAGCCTACCATCAGGGAAGAACCAGTCTGCGTGCTGGATAATGGGCTCAATGATTGCGACCACAGCTACAGAAGTTGCAGCTGCCATCTCTGCTAATGATCTGAAAATAGAAATACAGGTGAGAGTTATAATAGACAGTATAACATATAGCATACCATTGCTCAAACTGCTCACCCTTCGGTCTTTGGCCAGAGCAGGTTGGGCCCCAGGACTATTGCAATGTTACTTGGAGTCATCTTATTTGTTTCACTGTCTTGAGCAAGTCTAGCCAGAAATTTAACTAGATACCTGCAACACACAAAAAAAATCAACAATCAAATCAACACCCTTACCATCCAACTTTACAATCATTGTTATAATAATCTTTTCTTTAACATATAACATTTACTATCTGACTGTCACAGCTGAAAGTCATTTCCTCCTGCCATAGCATAGCAAATGAAAATGTAAAAATTTGTCTTACTTAAAATTGGTCTTGTGTGCCTTAGGTAACTGGTCACATGTCACCCACAAGGCCTGGAGTCTCTTGTCAGAGTCTGACACACTGAAACACAATTAAATTACCTGTTACATAAGGATGTACACTGCCTAAGGTGTGTCTCCTTATAGACACTTTTACTTTATAGGTGAATGCGTGTCTTACTTTGAGGCCTGGATCCACTCATCATACAAGCCAAATGTCATTAGAGGTTCAGGAAGCTCCCTGAGGTATGACTTGAGGGCTCCTACAAACACACACACACACAGATAGACTACAAGCAAACATCTGGAGAGGCTGGTTCCCACATGAAGGCAGTTTCAGAAAAGGTTGTACCGGCTACAGCGTGGGGATCTGAGTAAAAATCCTCCAGTTGTGAAGTGGAACAGTCCAAAGCTGCTTTCAGTTTTTTCAGTTTAGAGGCACCAGCAGCTATTCGGAAAAGACCCTGAAGGGAGACAAAGGGTGCATGTTTTAGACAGGAACAGACTAGTTTCAGACTGAAAACTGAGAAGTACTGAGATCTAGATAGAGGAAGTTAGACAAACAGTAACTGACAAATGTGAAAGAAATTGAGAAAGCAGAAACTATTTGATTTGAAGTCAAATGTTTTTATTTATTCAAATGTCAATTATACTACCACTAAGGGACAATAAGTAGTGGGCAGACTAATAAATGACCACAGTTAAAATGGCATGGGATTAAGTGACCACACTGCAACGCATTTGCACCAACATGCTTATATAGTCATCACCCCCAGGTCTTGCTTTAAACTATGATTGAGAATGCTTAAGATAAACAATATTTCTTCTATTAAGCTAACATCTAAAAATACTGACACATTTACCTTTGATTCTAAATGTCAGGGGGGCAACTTAACATCTTGCATACCTCTTCTTTCATTCCAGTTTCCAAAAGCATCATGACACAGGCCTCTAATGGCAGGGCAATCTCCCGGTTACTCCTCTTCAAATGCTCCTCCAAAGCTGTACCAAATGCGGGCTTCTCCATCCAGGAGTCTAGACAATAAAAATTCATGTTAGTTTTATTTTTATGTTTTCTGTATTACAACATTTTCAGGCAAAACCACCACAAATCTATGACACTGTTCAAATAAAGGGACTGTGCTACCTTGTTGCATTTGTATCGTCGGTATAGCCATCTCCAACACTGCTAGGGATTGTCTGTGGAAGTCAGCCTGGGCCTGCAACAGCTGTAAAATATACATTTTTATTATTATGATTATTATTATTAGTATCATTATCATTATTATTATTTTTTTTCTCAGTGTGGTACTAAAATATTCAGAATTAATATAATGTATACCTACCAAAACATAATAGCGTGCATATTCTCCCTCCTTGGAAGCAAAGTTGTACATGTCTGCAGAAAGCTGGTCCTATAGGTAACGTAAAGAAATATATAGCATTAACAATCACAATCATTTTTTTAAGATGAAATATTACCAAACTGGCAACATTAATGCTACAACACAGGGTTGTATATTACTAACCTTGCATATTTCTACTTTGTTAAGAGCTTCATCCATTTCATCTTTGAGGGAGTCCACCTTAGCTGCCATGGTTGGATTGTTAGACTTGACTGCTTGGTACCATCTGCAAAGGGTAAAAGGATGCAGTTAATAACCAAATTTAATATTAAAAAGTATTATATTAAAAAGTACTCTGTTACCTTGTTTTGGCTGAGTCATAGTCCAAAACCAGTTTAGCGAGTTGCTTCCTTTGCTTTAATATATTCGGAATATCCACCTATGAGAAGAATAGTGACTTCATCAGTGAGAATGAACATGCTTTTATGACCAACGTGACTGTGGGAAACCTGCTTACTAGAGAAAACACAGGCATTATAATATAATAATAAAAAATAATATAAAGGTACTGTATATAAGGTAAAGTCTACCTCTGCCAGCTGATTGAGGGGCTCCAGGATGTCCCGCTCCAGAAGAACCTCATGCTGCATTAGTTCAGTGGCTAATTTGGCCTCGGCGTCCCCACAGGCATCCATCATTTTTCTGTTTATCCGCAAAAGCATTAAAACAAAATACACTAGTTACAACCTTATATTTTTAAATAGTATTTTAATGAAGCATTTTTAAAAATTCTCACCCAATCATACTTTCGTCTCCCAGCTGACTGCCTCCTTCCTGCATGGCTTGGGATAGCGCGGTCAAGGGCAGCTTTTTCTGCAAAGTACAAAAAGCTTTAATCAGACCTGCTCTTTATTTTTGCATCCAAGACTATGTAGTATGCTATTTTGTATCTGAATTGGAAATATTTGGTCAAACATATACTTACATTCATACAGTTATACTTAAATGTGGTAAATTGCCACTTACTCCTAGACACATTAATCAAACTGGCTGCTCCTACAATTTTCACAATTTGTAGTGCTATGTTGCAGTTTTGAATTTTACTTCACAATTTTCAAAGAGCTACTGATATCTCTTAAAGCACAAAGTTTCCAGATTGTTGCCAAAGCGGTGCCTTGCGCAAAGGAAATATCTGACATCGGGCCAAAGCTGAATATTTTTCTCCTGAGTGTCAGTGTTACATAAGCGGAGAAGATGCTATGTGCTCATTCCACTCAATAGCAAAGCCTTGCGAACACTGACACTGCAGTCACACTCAATCACTTTACATTCCTGTCAGAGCTGCATCTCTCCACATGAAACTGTGTGGTATGTTGTTTACAATGCTGTAACAAGACATTTACGACAGTGCAAAGTCCTGAGGCCCAGGGCAGAGTAATAGGAGACAGAGGACGTACATGTCTCTTCTCTGTGTCTGTGCCCAGCTGTCCCTGTAGGCAGGACACCAGTTTCTTGTGAGCATTGTGAGACACCAGTCGCACCAACTCCATTCTCTTCTCGATCTGCAAATATCAAACATATTTTATCACATTACTATGGTTTGTTAATAGATTTTTTTAATATAACTATAAATGTCTAACAAATATATGGCCAAATGTGTTTTACAAAAACATGTTACATATTTAAAGGTGCGCTATGTAATCTTTCTGGTTTGGGGTCACCACCTACTTCTCTCTGAGGAGATGTTATTGCTCTGCCTGGAATTTTAATGTATCCAGCTTGCACTTTTTCATTGTGCAAAAATATTAAATAAATACATGCATTCTTACGCTGTGCGGGGTCACCTCTCCACAGATATGACCTGTAACTTGTCCTAGTGCTGTCACCTGCTTTTGTCATTGATGATTTTTAAGTTTAATACCATATTGTGGAACATATAGGCTAAACATTAACAACCCAATGAAGGTGATCAGGTGGTGGACCCCCCAGAAGAGTTACATAATAGTAAACCTTTAATACTCTGAAAAGTAATTCTGTATCTTATTGATGCATTTACTTTTTCAATGTATTTGTGTCATTGTTGTGACTTCATGACTTTTGTTGACTGTATTAATTTTACTTGCACAGGAAATGAACCTGGTCCAAATCTAGAAATGGTCATAGTCTGCTTCCTCTTCCTGTTTCAGTGTATACAGCCTTTGACAGTAATCCCCATGTAACTGTCCGTCTGGTCGTCTTCTCCCTAGTAAAGAGTTGGGAACCATATGCATTAGGCATATGCTTCCTAAATCTTTACTCGTGCTGAACAAAAAAATCACATTGCAATTCGAATTGGTTGCAATAAGATCATATCAAAGGCACCTATTATTTAATATTAATAAACTTTAAACAAAACGTCACTTATTCATAGAGTCTTCTTGCCCTATGAATAAGTCACATTCAGTTAAATATTTCTTCCAATTTTGTCCTACTCTACACTTTTTTCCATTGGGTCAGACCACAACTAGAATTCAGCTTCCTGGCCTGCATGCCATAGATTGATCCCAGGCTGTGATTAATGCTTGGAAGTGCAGCTCTTTTTAGGAGACATTCTGATTGCATCCAGACATCTTACATTTAGTGCCAAAATGGCTAATAAAAGAGGCCAGACTGGAGCTGTGTGGGCGGGACAAAGGAGCTGGGATACACTGGGAAATCCCATTGTGTCGGCTAGTGTAAAATGTGCTCTCAAACTGAACTGAGGCCACTGACAACCATTTAAATTGGATGATAAATTAATTATATTGGGAATAGTGTGTGCCTGCCTTGCAAAATACATTGTTCTCTTGCAATGCTGAAAAAGCAATGGAAAAAACATCATTCTTAGATACAAGTCTGAGAAGCACATTTTTAAAATTGTAAGTTTAATGGACATATGTTCAAATACTGATCGACCGCACTGCAACTTAAAGCAACAAAGTCACATGGTGGGTGGGGTAGGGGGTTATACTATACAACACAGACATAAATTCCAGTAATGTGCCATAGAAAATAATGGCAACAAAAAGTTACAATTCTAGTCTGACAGATTTCCCTGCTCTATCAACACTGCAGACATGTCCAAGCAGGATCCAAGTCTTCTTGCCTAATGCAAAGAATCACAAACAAATGGGGAAAGGGCTTAAACAATCACCATGGAAATCACTGATAATCTTTCAAGTAAAAAAAAGAGTGGGGAAAATACAGCACAATGTCTCTGGTAAAAGTAAGAAAAAGGGGGTATAGCCTACTCAAGATGACCACTGAGAGATATCTTCAATGTTGGTCATTTGACACTGGCATTCCTTACAAAGACTGAAGGAATGTCCGATGCAATCTCCTGCCAGTGATACAAGCACCAAGGAATGGCAAAGGAGAAAAATATGCACATAAAGGGCTGGTTACTTTCTTAACTCATCTTAACTGAGGACAAAATGGTAAACTAAGTGATGTAGTGACTGAAGCGTGTTTTTGATAACTGAAAATATAACCAGGATCGACCAGGATGAAGACCCAAGACAGTCTACAATATGGTTTTGAAATTCTTGCAGTTATAGTATCTGTTCTTTTTTAGCAAATAACTTTTTTTTGGCCATAGCGTAAAACCGAAAGCCATGTATATGTGTCTATATATATATATATATATATATATATATATATATATATATATATATATATATATATATATATATATATATATATATATATAATATGCATTATATACATACATATACAATTATATATATATATATATATATATATATATATATATATATATATATATACACACACACATATATACATACATACATATACACACATTATGTGTGTGTGTGTGTGTGTGTATATATATATATATATATATATATATATATACATATGTACACACACACACACACACATATATATATATATTAATGACTCTGCTTGCTTAGCACACCCACTACCAAGCCACACAGGGTTCATAGTTCACCGCTGCATGTCATAAAACCACTAATTAAAGCTTGTTCAAGGATTTTTCATTCACAGACATAACCCTTTTACTTCTTCTCCAACTCTGCTTTTATGCAAACAAGGACAACACTTAAAAGTAGAAAAATAAGAAACCTATAACGTCTTCAGTGCCAACCCCATCTGATGATGCAATAGTGAGGGACTTTGAAGAAGAATGTTAATAGTTCAAGGCTCCAGATGGACTTGGCCTCTGCACAGAACTGTGGCTTAATAGCTTTAACAGAGTTTCATGGGAAACTGTAAGTCTCCTGGATTATGTTTTATTACAATCTCCCCAAAAACACAGTTAAAAGCACACTGATGCACAGCATTACACACTTCATTGGTCATACATCTATGACTAAAACTGTAGAGGAACATTATTGGTGTTATAGGCTCACTTCAAGTAACTCCCTGCACCTTCTCCCTGCTTTCCTTCTAAATGCAAAAATAACTAAACATTTTTCCTACTCAACTTGTGTGACTATACAGTAAACTAACAGCTAAGAGTCAAATCTCCTTTTTTGCCAATTGAGAGATTTTCAAGTTTTCCTGTTTTGCTGTCTAAGATGTTACAAACCTGCAATGTAAAACATACATTATTACATTATTTCTTATACATTTCTTCAGTAGAAAGCATCTGAAATTGATCTAAATGTAAAACTTTGGCCTAAAGCCAGATTTGTCACCTTAATAAGAGCTCACCTGTAGTAGATCATCACTGAGCACCTCAGTTTTCTCAGCCCTGTGAACAAAAACAACACACATAAATCAGAAAACTAAAGGCAACATTAACATCATCATTCTTAAGCAGTGAGTTTAGAAGATATACATGTTTTGTTTTGTATTTTTTTGTTTGTTTTTTTATGAATAGACGGTGTATTTGGGATGCACTTTTGTTCATTTAGCCCTAGCTGCACTGTTGCCCATTAGCCACTGGGCAGTGTGTGATAGTACATAAGTGGCTAATGTGTGTGCAAGCTAATGTCAAGTACTACTATTGCTACTGGGGTTCATGTCTGGTGCATTTTAACTGCTAATATGTTAAGGAAGAACATCTATTGACAGGTTTAATAATTAAATCACTTGTATAAAGCATTACAGAAGATATACGATTTTTTTCAGCTGATTGAGTCGGTGCCTGTGGCTGTTTTCCATGGCAGAGCTGTCAGATTCCTCCGCCCTGTCCCAACATGACTTCCTGTTGTGTCATCTGCACCTTGTTTGTTATGGCAACAGTGAAGGTGTGTGAAACAGGGCGGGAACCATCCAGTCAAGTGTTCCCCAAAGCATAACATACATTTGGTCATTGTTTCTGACATACTGGACAGTGGCTTGGTGCTAAGCATGCAATTTTCAACCAATTTGCTTCATGCGATGGACTACAAATATGACCTGCAGTATTGTGTGGATGTTTATTATACAGTCAAAGAATAGACGCTGGTTTGAGTTTCTTCTGGGCAGCAGAAATGACATCAGTTAGCCTACTTGCACAGCAAACATCTCTGTAACACGCATATGAAATCCCAGCTGCAGTCTCTGGAGGCTCTTCCTCCCATCATCACACAGAGCCATACATTTGAATCTCACAGGGATCAATTACAGGACTCATTACCTAATGCTTTTGTAGGACTCAGATGTAAATGTTACACCCTCAGTGTATGCTAATGAACAAGGCCTTAGGGTCTTCAGACAAAAACTGTTGGACAAATGTTCATTTTAAAACAAAATCATATTCAAATGATGATGACAGCTCAGGAGTTAAAAAGTTTAACATGAATAAATCAAGGCATTTGAAATCATGCCATTGCGACAGAAATGTCCCCATATAAAGCAAAGCACTTTATGCAGGGTAAAGACACAGAAAATAGGGCAGTGGATACTCATAATGTAAAGTATCTGTGATGTAATGTCGAATTGATCATTACTATGACAAACTGATGCAGGGACTGCTTTACTCACAGCCTTTTTACATCTCACCGTAACTGACCAAAGGGCCATCAGAGATTTATGTCAAACCAGTCACACAAGACTGTCCTGTGTTGCCACCTATGGATTTTAGACCTGATCAATGTCATGCTGACACTTTATTTATCCATTTAACATGCATAGAGTTTGTTTAAGTTAAAGGCCAATAAAACATGACAGTGTTTTGTTTACATTAACTACAATCAAGCTTTTGTACTAAAAGACTGACCATATGGATAAAACTGAGCGTTATTCAATACTATTGTTCTATAGACTTAGGAAAATGTAATTTGCAAGTGTATATGTGTTGGCATTCTCTACTCTCTGGTCAAGATAATTACTGTGCTCATATTACAGAGACTCTGAAGGAAAAGACTATGTGTACTATTTTAGTTTCTTGTCAATATTAAATTAGCATTGATTTGACTAAAAGCACAAGTCGTCTTGCTGCAGACGCTCTGGGTTCCAAGAATAGATCTCATGCTGAGCACAGGCTAAAGCATAGGCCTACAACGTAGTTGTGTAGTAACATGTATTAACATAGTAGAAATCTGCAAATAACTGGCTTCTTTAGGTTGAACCAGTTTGGCCCATGGTGTTTTCGGCTGTTTCTGTGTCCCTCATCAACAGTTATGGAAATGCTTACTCCACAAAAACTGTCTCTTCCTGAGTGAGACAGCTACAATGCAGACAGAAGTCAATCAAAGTTGAAGACTGTTTGACTTTAAGCCATAATCACTTGTAGTATTCTTCCTGGTTATGAAAAACTCAATTAGTTTTTATAGCATCATAATAAAAGTATGCAAGGGGTTGGGTTTTGTTGCAACATTCATGGACATTATGTTGTGGGAAGGAGGACCACAGCTCTGCAGATGAAAGGAAAGAAAGATTACATGATTCTCTGGCATTGGGTGTGTTTGCAGGCCTGATGCATGCTTTATTATACTTGCTCTGACTTTGTGAGATATATATATGTACACACACACACACACACACACACATTACCCTAAACATATTTAGCTCACGCTGCATTGTTCTATCAGTGGTAGGTATACTTATTTAGGTGTCTGCAGGTCTGTAGTCATGTGATTTCATAAAAGCCTATTTCTTTAGCATTAGTAAGGCCCTTCAGATATGTTATCAGTTGATCTTTAGTTATGGTTTTAAGTAAACTGAGACTAAACGGCTGTCCAGATTTGATCCGATTCGTCTGTTTGGACCAAATGTTATGGATCTTTGCTGTAGTTCTATATTTAGGTCGCAACAGTTCTTTAGATGCCGGATACATTTTACATAATTCCTATTTTCAGTCAGGACAAAGAAGTTGCTTTGTACAATCGTAAGACTGAATAAACACGGGCCTATTACAGCTCATTAAAAAGTAACAAACACACAGTGTGTGACTGTTTCTATAACTTTAACAAACGTGGAACAGCCTGATAAATCCACTGACAATCATGGCCATGGTAAAACCCACCTTCCCACTGTCTGGTTGGCGAGTTGCTTCATGCGATTGAACTGTTTCTTCATGGTTGTTTCTCTTCAGGCTCCTTTAAACGTAAAAAAAAAAAAAAAATTGGCGACACACCGTTTTTCATCCACAGAAGAAAAAGTAAAGTTACGTCGCAGCCATTGTGGCTGGAGCTCCGATCACTCTATTCAGTACGCACTAATCCCCGTGATATCCGCGTCAGTCTCTACACAAAACAACAACCAACAGTCACTCAAAAGTGTCCCAGTGCAGCCCATGGAGCCCCATATCTATCCGCTTGACACGTCTCAAGAAGTGGTCTGGGTTCAAGCAGTGCGCGAGAAAGAAGGAAGTGCGTTCACTTCCCCAGTGCACCGCGCGCTGCAGGGCCCTGCGATGACATGTGATACCTCACAGCTCAGCGGGAGGAAAGGAAAAGTGACTCAGCCTTTGCTCTGGCATTGTTGTCATGGTAAAGAATGCTATTGATTTACTTTGTACAAGCTAATAAAACATCACGTAGTAATGGATTGTGTGAGAGGCTGATCACAGGCCTACAAAGCGCACTCACAGTTTCTATTGTGTTTAACTAATCAGGCTGTTATTAACACAAGGGCAACCGCATACTTTTTATTTAAGAGTGTTTACATTGCCAATTTTACATATTTTAACTAATTACAGTATACATCCAGTTTGCCCACGTTAACCTTTAATGTGATATCCTGCGTTTGAATAGATTTCAAGCCCGCGCACAATAGACCGCTCATTAGTTTAGTGAAATGCACACAGGCTAAACAGAACTCTGCTGCCATCTGTTGGTCAGTGCGTAGTATAGCAGTTTAGTATGATTTTTTTAAAAGACGTAAAATCGTGCGGCACTGGCCTAAAATCAGTTGCACAGTGTTGTTTTGTGGCCTGTATCTTGTTAAGCAGTTGTTTTATTGCCTGTGCCGGTGATGACAACTGTTGAACACTGTTGATGTCAGAGCTCATATAGGCTACCCACATCTGCTGTTCTTTGCATTATAACCTACAGGCCTAAATGACTGGGTAATAGGTGTCTGGGATATCCAGCATGATATCTCTTTGTATCTTATCTTTGTAAAGTATGGAGAAGTACTCTGGATCCCAGGCAAGGGAAATACACCAGCACGGTTCATGGCACCCCAATTTCAATGCTACAGCTTTACTCCACCATAATTATTATGTATTGTTTTTTTCTTGTGTTCATTACAAAAAATATAAAACTTAGATATATAAGTGAAAAACACATGTTTCTTGAAATACTGAAGCATCAATCTCATAGGTCTGGACACCTGTGGACACCGACCAACTTCAGAAATCAAATTCTCAATTTCAAAGCGTAAAGGCATTAGTTAGTTTTAAAACACTTTTATCCCTGCACCATCTGTAGCTCGACCTTGGTGAATAGTGGTTGAGGCTTTCTGGGCATCACGCTGTTCCCATATTGTACCCCGGGGCCTCCCCTCAGCAGTGGCCCACATGGGAACGAGGGCCAGGGCTGGGATAACCCAATTACCCCCCAGCCTGGACGGACTCCTGCCGCTGCCCTGTCCAGCCACACTGCTTCAGCCCTCCTGGGCATGTCCCATAGAGAGCCACAGGATTCCCACACATGACAACTGTGTGTTGTCAAAGGCCTGGTGAGGGGTGAGGTGAGCTGGCATATTGGACATGGTGGGCCCCTGGGACAATGCTGAAGGAGAACACTTCAAAATGGGCTTTAAGTAGGGAGTTTGGGACAACAGGGTAATTATTTTTGCACACAATTTGTAGTATTATACAACTGGGCATAATTTTTTATTCAGTTTTGAAGTTATATTTTTAACTGAAGAATGCAGCATTTCAATTGCGCAGAATATAGTTTTGTGCAAAAGAGATATAAGTATAATATCATCCTGTTTTATTTTAAAGCTGCGAGGAGATAACATTAGTGTCCTTTACACGTTATTATTTAAACATTTTCTGTCTTTACCAACTGAAAACATCTGTAAACATAAATAAAAATTAGAAGCAATTATTTTAGCAGTTCTTCAGGTTTTTATCTTTAAAACTACTTGTCAGCAGATCGGTATAAGCATGTGTTGACCAAAGACGTTTTTCCAACAAACGTATTATTATCTGATATTATTATTTTGTAGCACAATGGGAAGAGCTTGTGTGCAGGTCCACCAAGTCCTGAGATTTTCTTTTTGGAAGATAATATATACCATATGTTTGATACTTCTAGTTCTTAAAGTGACTGACTTGGTTTCAGTCAGCCTTTTTCTCACTTTTTATTTTATTAATGCAAGACACTATTTCAACATTTTTAGCAACATTTTTGTATTTTGTATTTTGTAATTGTCAATGAAAGAGTGTAATTGTCAATGAAAGAGTGTTTGTGAAGCTTTCTTTCATTATCTAATTTACAAATAGTTGCAATATATGTAACAACTTGAACTCATTGTGCAATTATGAAACCAAACACCCAAATGTGCTCTGGGCTCCTGACCTGATGGTTTGGTGACAGCATCTGTAGCACTGGTCATTATGTTTGCTGTGCCTTGTCACTGCAGAGCCCCCCAGTCATTTACACTTTCATTAGTCCCATTTAGTCCTCATAAAACGTTCAACACAGCGATTTGTGCCCCCTGCCTGGTCACAGAGAATGTGGAATGAAGCCAGCAAAAAACACTGTTGCTTTAAAAGTCAATTAATTGTTTAGCTCTTGTGGGCGGAGCTGAGGGGAGGGTCTCCACAGGATTTGGGGCCCCAAGTCTGTCTTTTTTTATTTATTTCTGTCATGATGGAGAGGAATAGGGGCAATCTACTCATTCATTGAATTTTGTGTTATAGAACTGCCCTATCCTAAATTCTATCTTAAAAATCTGAAATTAGGGTAAGAAGGAGATGCGAGCTACAGAGAAACAGTTCATATCTCAATCTTCAGATCAGTGGGGAAAAGCCAAAAGTTTACACTCAAAGACACATGATTATTTAAAAGTTTATTTGCAATTATTTTACAACCCTGAGTCCAAGCAGTGTGGAATTCATCCTCATGTGTCAGACAATAAAATGATCATTACATATAACAATGAATAAAGCTATAGGCAGTTTTGGTGAGTGGATGTGGAGGGGGGGGGGCACTAAAAGAGCAGACTCCACCTCCTCTAAATGTCCCACAGAAGCACTGGAACAAAGACATAAGACCCTCTTGGAGCTGTGGGATGCCTCAGCAGTGAGCCTCTCCAAATGAGTGCTCCAGCAGAGAGTGAAATACCCCGTCCTGGTTGATGATGCTGTGTGCCACCTCCAGGGCACAGCTACTTGCTATGACAACATTTTAGTGGCCTCTGAGTGCTGTACAGAGGTGAGGAGGCCTGTGGATTGGGCATGCATGGGACAAGTTGAGCTGCTCCTCAGTCCAAAGGGAAATTGCAGGGGTTGCTCCGTGCCGCCCTGGCGCTGTGGTACACTGACAGGAAGTCTTTGAATCGAGGGGCACACCCTAGCCAGGCGTTCCCAAAGTGCTCTGACCCTGTAAATAAAAACTCCCCCTCTCCTGGTTTGATGTGGCACTGCAGGAGTGTGGAGATGTGTCCGGACCAGGAAGGACTGGACATGGAGTGCAAATGGGAGGAGGGCTGTTGTTCAAACATGCTGCTATGCTGCCTATAGACTCTGGTCAGAGACACATGTATCAAAGAGGTCTGTCTGTTTGGGTTATGAGAGACGTTCTGGATGGAGCCTCGGACAACTGCAAAGATAAACATTTGTGCAATTAGATTCTGGTCAATAATAATTATTTATAATGAAGAGTGTTTTTATATAAATGCCAGTGTTTTCATGAAAAATTGTATACATTTTAACTGCAAACTTTTGTAATTGTCTACTTGTCTACCTACTTGTATTAGTTAAACTTAGTATTTATTGCATAATACTAAGCATTATTTAATGTAGTTGGGTTCCAGTACTCACCAAAGTCACTGACGCAGATGGCCATGAGCAGCTCAGTGTTATTGCAAGGGCGACACGATTCTGCAAGAAAATAAAACCCAGAGAATTTTAATATGTGTTTTACAATATAAAATTATTGTATCAAGCTAACTTGACTACAGACCTATAATGCTCTACCATCCCTCTCATTAGTATATCAAAGTTTTTTATTTGCAAGAACCATGGTCATGCCAAAGAATGCTACTAACACATTTTTTTTTCTTCTTAGGATCAAAACCTCGTCATGCCTTTGCTCCTATATGCCCCCCCTTTGAATGACCTCATACTAACACAGAACTTCAGGAGTCAAACACTGCTCACTTGGAGGTTAGACAGACAGCTGTGCTTAATATAGGTCCAGAATGACATCAGTGTCTTGAGATGCTCACAGACAATCAAGAGGCATTTAAGGAATCTGACAAGTATTTGCACTCTCCATTCAGCCTCACTGGCCCAGTGCCCTCTGCTGCCCTGTGATTTTGGTCTGCTGTCAGTGCTTTGTCTCTGGAGGCCAGAGCGCTAGACAAACAGAGATGAACATGCACTTTAAACACAGATATATTGGAACCACCTTTCCTGTTAATTGTATTTGCTTTTCTCTTAATTCCAGATGCACATAGCCTAGAACGATTTTCTGTAGGCCTGTTATTGTGCTCAGTTTTATTCAGGTCAAAAATTGTTCACTGTATTGTCTACTAAATTGTTGAAAGTAGCTTTGCTGCCTGCTTTTATTAATCATGAAAATCTTGAACTGCAGTCAGTCTTAAAAAGCCTTATACAAATATAACAAAAAAGTGTTTACTCACCTATATCTTTTCATTGAAAACATCTTGAAAAACAATACGTTTATTGTTTACAAGGTTTGAAGCCGACTAATTGATTTAAAACAATAGTCATATTCTTTCAAAGGTGTGTATTTAAAAGGGTTTTAATTAATTAGCTAAAAATCGTTTTATTTATTTGATCATGATTCATAGGCTATGTGTATTTTAATTACGTGTTTAAGACTTGGAGCAATATTCTCCTAATTCCCCAATGCCCATTATAAAAATTCACCTCGTCCCTGCTCTGTTTGGCCAGGACTGGCCCCGGTCCTTGGGTACGTCAGCTCGTACTTGAACCCCACGGTACGTCGCCTCCACGGCGCAGCACCCTGGACACTGGTCTCGAGGTAGATGACTGGCACTGGCCCGTGGTCTCCATCCGCCCGAAAACACGTCATCTTCTCCGTGGCAAGCAACGTAAGCCGCCCAGAGCGTTCAATAAACACTTTGACCCCGCGTAAGGACGGGGAAGGTTCGATGCAGACAGTTGGGCGTGGAGTGGAGGACAGAGTGGGTTCCAGGACGACCCTGAGAGCCTGACCAGGGGAGAACCACCTTATCCAGCCCGCAGCGCAGCGTAGACGCACCTGCAGTACCAGCCCGGGCCCCTTCTCGTCCGTGAGGCTACATCAACCATAACGACAGCACACTGACAGTACGTGGACAGTGGGGAGAGCTACAGTTATTCATCCATTTTATTATCATGCTTGCTTACCTCCCAGTCCAGTTGCATAAATCAGCTCTGCAGCTGGTTAAAAATGTTGCCAAATATATCCGAATGATCACATTGTACAACATCTCATCCTTAAAAACTACAGCCATCCAAAATGAAATGGTGACTCATTGGACCAAACTCAGGGATCATTCGCTGTGAGCCCTCAGCAGTAACGTGAGAGTGGGGCAGGCCTATATAGTGTCATCACTTATATACGACCCTCCCCCCTTCTCTCTCTCTGTCTCTCTCTCTCTTTGTCTCTCTAGTGTGTCCCTCTCTTTCTCTCTCTCTCTCTCTCGTCTCTATCTCTCTTTGTCTCTCTCTCTTTCTCTCTCCTCTCTCTTGTCTCTCTCTTTTTGTTTCTTTTTCTTGTCTCTCTTTCTTTCGCTCTCTCTCCTCTCTTTCTCTTCTCTCTCTCTCTTTTCTCTCTCCTCATTCTTTCTCTCTGGTCTCTCTCTCTTGTCTCTCTCGTCTCTATCTCTCTGTGTCTCTGTCTCTCTCTTGTCTTTATCTCGCTCTCTCTCTTTCTCTTTCTCCCTCTCTCTGTCTGTCTATCTCTTCCTCTCTCTCTCGCTCTCTCTTGTCTTTCTTTCTCTCTCTGTCTCTTTTCTCTCTCACTAAAATATTTCTTGCTTGAAACTTTCAGGCAGTGTTTTAAACGATGCTACAGTGTGCAAGATATTCATTGTTGAATTACTTTCAGCTCCTCAAAAGACGTAGCTCAGTTCATTGGCTGTAAGTGCTGTGCTCGATATCGCTGAATATTCGTGTTTTTTTTAAAGGATATTGTTTTGTTTTTTTGCCGAGGTCTAACGCGACCATAACACTAAATAAGTGGTTCTTGGGCTCCCTCCAGCGACAGAAAACATATCGTCGGGAGTGCCACGCAGTGTTGGACATGCACCTAAACAAAGTTCAACCATACCTCATCAGCTCTTCTTAACTTTAGATGAAAACCACCAGTACGTCATACGTAATAGCGTCAAGGCTGACATGGACACTACTGGCAGCAGGTCAAAGTCTGGGGCTGATGTAGATTCAGGCCTGTAGAGCGTGACCACTGTGCGCAAAACAGGTCTTTCTTTCAGCTAGACAGTTTTGAGCCTCGTGGTAAATTCTCAAAAGTCTAACAAACGTGTGAAGTTCTAGAGACCGTGACTCTGTGAAGCATAACGCGCTCCGCATTCAAGACGTCTGAAGAAAGGTTAAATAATTATCTTACATCTCATTAGGCCTCAGTTTAGGTTGTATGAATGAAATTATGTAACATGATTTTTTATTTAGGCGCCAATTGTGACATCTAATCATTGAGGAAAATCCCTGTCAAATGTGAAAAGGTTTATAAAATAAAAACAGTAGGGCTATTGGTCAGACGGTCTGGTGCTGAGGCTCATACCGCGGCTTTAGTGTTATTGAAAAATAAACGTATCGTGCGCGCTGTCTCAAACAGCTCTACCACTGGAGACGCAGCGCAGACGCACGTACCTGCTGACTTCACTTCACTTCTGTTTGTTAACTTGGTGTGATTTCAGTAAGGCCAGTCCTAGTGAGTTTTTGGTTACTAGCGCCTCTGACACCTGAGCTCTAATCTTAAAATATTTTAACAATTAAGTCCAGAAGCGATGCTCTGTGGAAAGTTGACTGTAAGATTTAAAATAAATAATGTAAGCTTGTGAGAAAATACGTGTGTTCTCAGATGTGACCTTTGGGCCAGAGGGTGCCGGGGCCTCCGCAGCTCTGAACCGCGCGTGGCCCGTCAGAAAACATCATGTGCACGAGCGCTCTAAACTCACGATCTGGCGTGAATAAAACGCCAATCTTAGATTAACCTATACTGTAAAGAGGCCTTGTGGGCTGAAGTGAGACATTCAACACATTTTTTTTGTGTTTGCTTACCAAAGCAATAGGCCTATTTAGGCTATACAAAATATGGATAAAGATCTTTTATCCGAACGTACTTATGAGCAAAGTTTCTTGCTTTACTATTTCATATGGTCTACAATGATTTCACCACAATAGGCCTATACTCTTCAGATTCTTACAAAACTACGATTGACTAGTACAGATCCCTTGGAAAATGCTATACCATAAGTCATCCACATCAACTGACCAAATATAGCATTCATTAACACTGAAAAATTTATTTTAGCAGCGTATTAAATGTGTACACAATAGCAAGCAGCGTCTACTGCTGTGTTAGATGTGTTAATATTTCACCGGCACGCTCATCTTTTGTCTTTGAAGAATCCCTTTGCCGTGCTGCTTTCGCGGATGGTGACTGTGAGAAAGTTCATAGTGACGTCGGTCACGGTCACAGCGTCCAGGCGGTTTAGAGGCGGCATCCAGGAGGAGCAGCAGTCTGGAAGGGGCGCATAATCGTTTGGGTCTGAGAGCGCAGGGATGATGGCGGGTCGGTGTTTAAGCGGATGTAGAGACATTCTGTTGACAAAGTGAGTTCTGGTGTCCCCTGTGCGGCCCAGCGTGCACGTGTAGGGCGCACTGGACTTTGGGGTGATGGTTGTTTCCTCTTCAAATCTTTTAGTCAGCATGTTGAGAGTGTGGTCTGACGTCTCTGTGGAATAATGTAAGGACCTTGTTGCAGGACACTCCTCCAGTGACCTGCGTTTGACCTCTTGGTACACTAAAGGCATTTTGGGTTTGCGTCCTCGCTTTTTCGGTATGACCTCTTCATTAGTCATGGCTAGTCTGTGCTTTCTGTCCGACTCTGTAAATCCAACAGGGACACTCTCCCCTCTGTTGACTGCGCTGGGTGGGTAGATAGTGGGCACTACTGCGCGCAAACCTTCACGCGCCCTGGGTGTAATGATGCACTCTGACGTGGCATAAGAGACCTGTCCAACTGGCCTTGATGCGTCTCTTCGGAACTCATATGGCTTGTCTCTAGCTTTGGCCTGTGCCTGTGGACAAAATAATTATACTATTTGTGAGAATCAGATTCAGGTTTAGAAAACCAGACGCGCGCTTGTTGCAGGTAAACAGCGGTCTACAGAGGTCAAACCTGCAATTCAACACATTTGTTTATGAGGATGTGCGCGCAGTCGGCCTAGCTCAAAATACATTATTAACGTGAGATATAAACTGATTATATAGATGGCCAACAAATCTGACCTCATGTTAGTTGGACTGTAACTCTAAACGAGTAAAGAAAGTTTACAGAAAAGCATACCTTTAGGAGAAATGTTTCTGGCTTGGGGCCCCTCTTTTTAGGACCAAACCGCTCCCTCTCTCTTTCTCTGCAAGAAATGGGCTACAATTAAGACTTTTGTCAATGTTATAAAATGATTAATAGTTTTAAAATATATATATATATAGTTTGCATAATTAGTCGAGATCTGTCAGAGTTATAACATTGCGTCACTTGTTCAAACCCGAGTTTTGTAGAAGAAAAGCGGCATATAGAGCCAGCTCTGTATTTGAAGCGTACTGTTCCTGTTACATAACCCCAAGCAGAGCGGTGTATTCGGGCCTGTCAGGTCCTCACCTCTCCTCAAAAGCGGCGAAGAGACGCTGGTCCAGGATGTTCTCCTCCGGCTCCCATGTGCTGTATCTGCGTCACAACACACCACCACACGTTGAGTCGCGAGGTTACAAACTTGATCCACAAACACACATAGCCACCCTGTACTCGGATCTACGCTGCGCAGCGATTGCGTATATAATAGCGGATCGTGACGCAGAGGCTAAAGCGTGGGGAAACATGCATCTGAGCAGCTTGTGGGCATTTCTAGATCGATCCTGATGTGTACAGATTGCAAATAAACTATGCGAAGCATAACAGCGCACAAAAGCTGTCAGCTAGGCGCTGCAGTAGTGAGAGCGTCCAGAAAGGAGCGCTGTCCTTCGCCGCTTTATACTCACTTCTGAGACCAGCCCTTCCATTTCACCAGATATTCCCAGCGACCCTGCAAAATAAAGACAGCAAAGGTTAGGAGGATTGGCTGTCGACAACACAAGAACACAGTAGACGAGTAGACAGGGAAGGGACGCAGAAATGCACGGATTACCCGTCTGATTCGCCTTTTAAGGATGGACTCTGCCGCAAACACGCTTTCCCCCACAGCAGACAGCTCCATAGCTCCCCGCGCTCACAATCCGTCGTTTGGTGTTTTATAAAGCGTCCCCGTGTTGCTCTGAGCTTGTTTAATTCGCCACATCCCATAATACGCACAGAAACGTCATGACGTTTGAGTGCGTTGCCAGGCACAGAGAGCAGGACGCTGCTACGTGCCTCGGGTTTGTGAGCGCGAGGAGGAGGCGGAGTCCCGCTGCTCGGGCGCGTGCGCTGGAATGTGTGCGTGCAGCAGAGGCACGCGGGCCCCGTGGCTGCACGGGGCCTCGGACATTAAAGGCATTTAACATTTACTGTAAGAACATATTCATATGTGCTTGAGAATGAAATGGCAACGCGCCAATAGCCTCTCCAACAATCAAAAAATAAATGACAAAAAAACAAAACAACAACAACAACAAAGTAACCCCCCCCTCAAAAAAAAAAAAAAAAAGAATCGCATTCTTGTAGGGAGAAATCACAGGCTAATGGAGAAAACATAGAATTAACCATTTATGTGTGAAAATCAATCTATAAAAGGCTGTTAAATTTAAGCCTATAAGTAGACCAAGGCCTGTTTTAATAAAGTAAGGAGGTTCTTGAACCATGTCATGGTTTATATTTCAAAATTTTGTCAGAACGAGGAGTGTAAATGTTTTATAGCCTTTTGTTAAACAGGAAAATGACAGGTCTAGCCCCTTTGAAGACAGGACTCTCCTCAAAGTGACATTCTAAATCTCAGCCATACATTTATAGGCTATATTTTTTCGCACCAAACGGGCAGTCTGATTTTGCGCATCAATCCTTTAGAGCTTTTAAGAGAGATTGTTCCGCAAATTCAGACGATCCCGCAGCTGTCAGAGGTGTTTGTTTCACATTTAGCTGCAGGATTTAAAAAACAGTTTCACCGATTTACATTGCGCTAAAACACAAAAAAACATTTGAGTTTGTAAACGTGCCCTATTTCTTTCTTTTTCAACTTAATTCTGACAATAGATTAAAAAAACAACACTTTGGGTGAACATTTGATGAGAAGAAAAAATTTGATTTGTTAATGGCGCAATCTGTAGAATAGGAATTAATATTACTACTATTATTATTATTATTATTATTATTATTATTATTATTATTATTATTATTATTATTATTATTATTATCATATTTATTACAACACATATTTATTTTATTTATTTATTTACATGTGTCCTCTCAAATGTAGAGGTAATGGAGTACAAAAAGGCAGACAAAATGACCCGTTCATAAAGAAGCGGGCGCCTTTTCTCTGGATTTCTCCGATGATTCTTTTCTAAATAAGGTTTTGTTGCTCGTTGGTTGCAATTAAGCATATATAGGCCTACTTTTTTGTCTTCAAACTATTTGTATTCAGCTTTATATTGACTGAAACAACTGCTTTAGAAAGACAGAGGGATTTTGAGTAAATACATGTGCGCATTATTTGCAAATAATTACATTTGAGAATTAAGCAACGTCGTTTTTTGTTTTATTTTTTATTTATTTTTTTTTAAATAACTTTTAGAAATTCAGGGACGGTGTGAAGATGTCTTTCTTTTGCTCTTTAACTTCGTCAGTGAAATAATTGTATATGACTAACCCGCCGCCCCTTTCCGCAGGGACGGTTCGTCTTCATAATCAAGAGTCTAATCAGCGATGAGCTCCGTGTCTAAATATCAGTGACATTTGTTGGTTTGGATAAGTGAGTTCTGCAGCGGCAGTAGCCTCAGAGCCAGGTGCTTCTGTGGGTGCCTCGCAGAGAGTTTTATCCTCACCTTCCGTTCATTTAGATCGGATATGAAAATACTTTTCTAGCTTCTGGCACAAGTCTAACCGTGCAGTGGACAAACCACATGTAGGTTATGTTAAAGCCACTAGAAATATATGAACCACCATTTTGATAGCGCGCGCGGACCGACATTTCACGACGTTGTGGTGGCTCTGCACCATATTTGGACGTAGCTGCGAGAAGTGTGAAAAGCTCAAACAGAAAGCGCACGGCAGCAGCAATGGCGACGTGAAGAAACAGAGACGCCACTGTGCCTCGCGTGAGACACTACTGGTAGGCCTACCGCTCTGTTTGTGCGCAACTACTGCCCCACTTTGCTGCGTCACTCCGACAAACCACAAGCCCCGCTCACACAGAGGCTGTGGCTGCGATCTGCCATGTTTCTACACTAACGTTTGCATAGGTAGGAGAAATAATCCCCATGCAGAACAATTCCCTGTGCAACACTGGCAACATTTCAGCTATAAATAAAACATTATCAATCAAATAAGTATTTATTAATCAAAGGACGTGGCCTCTCTCAGGTCACATTCCATTATTGGGCTCCTAAATCAGTCAGCTGATCTCGGTGCTGACACAAGCTCATAGCAACTCACACCGCGCGTCCTGCAGCAGCAATGATAAAGAGGGAATGTGAAACATCACACTGCCTCTATAAATATGCCCCTATGCCTGGAGCCCTGGGCCACTCTCTCGCCCCTAAGGCCAAGACACTCTACAAGTCTATACTCTGAGGTGCCTTGACGCACAGGGATTACAGCTAAAGGCCCTTAAGTGGAAGAGTAACATGTAGCCCACGCACTATACAATTTAAACGGCGCAGATGAGTGGCCTATGACCTGTGAGTGCGCACCTGTAAAGTGCGCACCTGTAAAGTGCGCCTGTGAATCTATGCCTTCTGTGGGTAAGAGTTTAGGCTTCTTAGAGTAATAAAATGTGTTTTGTTCTACCAACACAAAAGTGCTCAAAATATAAATTCCAAAAAGTAAGTCAGATAAGTGTGAAATGTAACCTTTGTTGCGTGTAGACTACAGTAGGCTTTTATGATTCCTAAAACGAGGCCTTTACATTTAGCACGAAGCCATATCAGAACTACCATTAGGCAAAACTGACACTGATGTAAAAGTAACATTAAAGGCCTATAGAAATCAGTTTGCTGTGTCATTGTGACGCAGAGCCACAGGAGTGAAGGATGCTGGGTTGTAACAGTATCGTAATGTGGTACAATATGCCTATTCCACGCAGGAATGGTGGAAGCTGACACTAAACCTGATAAAGAAGTGCTAATAAAAACAAACAAAACAACAACCTCTTATGTAATGGTGCTGTTATTCTCTTCATTTCTATTCCAGTGTGCATGGTGTGCATCTTGAGAAACAGGAAAATGTTCAGTGAGTTTTTAATAAATAATCAAGTTTGCAACATGGATTTAATACAACACGCAAATAGATTTTTTTTTTCTATTTTATTGTAAGACAGCACCCAATAGGCCTAAGCTGTGCCAACACCAACTGTCTTTGAAAACATATTTCAGAACAATCATTTTGACATTGGACCAAGTGCAAAGTAACAAAAAAGCAAAAGATTAACAATGACATAGTACACAATCTAAATGTGCAGAAGCCGAGCAGCTTAGTGGATCCATTTCAGCTTCTGATGCAGAGAACATTGAGTTTGTTTAGAACAAATTAACCCTCAATAAAATATGTTTTCATAGCAATTTTGCATTCATACTGGCTTTGCATTAACTGTGCGTAGAAGGCAATTCAAATTCAAATGTGGGTTTACATCCAACATTTTCCCTCCAACTAAAACTGACATTTGAACTATAAGCAGCAAAATGGAAACAACAGTAAAATAAATGTGTTCCACAGCTTAAACTAAAAAACAGTACAAGTTCATTTGTAGGAACCCTGGTAGCTTGTTCTAAACATAAAGCATTCACATATTCTTCAGAGCGTATATTTAACTTCAAAATGAGATGATTAAAGCGCTAATCGCTGTAACATTTTAGGCATTCCTACAGAACTACTACTTTTCAAAGTAACTCCAGCAGTTGTAAGGTCCCTAACAAGGTCATAAATCACAGCCTCATTAAGGGGAGAATCAATAGCTTTTCTTAACAAGATTGAGTTTGAAAAATGACACCAGTTTCTGAATAAGAACTGACTTGAGAATGTACATGCCTCAATTTTCCTTTAAACATCAATGAAGGTTGAGCAGGCAAGCAGAAATGTTCATGTTTTGCTAACAAAAAATTAGCAAAACAAATGTATTTGTACGGATGACAACTAAACATCAATATGAAGGAGGACAACCAATTCAACTCACACTAGTGGTTTCATGACTTTAGAAATGATTAATGCAGCTAAGTGCTTTCAGTTTGATGTCTGGTCAACATACTCAACCATTTTCTTTCAAATAGGACCAAAACAGGTTAATATTATTTATACAAAATAGTTATGAAACTTCATATCTCTGGTAAGGGTTATACATTTCATACAAGACTCCTACCAAGATAATATGTCACTAACAAGCTGATATTAAAAAGTGGAATGCATCCATATGAATGCATTCACTCTAATTCTTGAGGGCACTTTCTTGGCTACATCACAGAATAGTTGCAGTATAAAATGTAAGAAACATATTGAATTTTGCATTATAAATTATGAATTTCAATATATCCAGAATTTGTATATTTTACATATTCACATAATATTAATTGTCTGTTAAGCAGTCACTGGTGACCTTAATGTTTTTGTCTTTTTTAAAAAGAAACATATTCCTTGAAGGTGACAGTGAGACTGTTTGTTGTAATGTCAGTAATTATAATATTCCCCATAAAAGGAGAGGGTGTTTTTGGTGCTTCTTGTGCCTTCTCCGAGTGTTTCAGTGCATCCACTAGAGAAGGGTCTCTGACTTCAGGCTGAGATGGCAGCTCTGGTTGTGGTTGTACTTCCAGTTCAGGTGTTTTTTTACTCTTTGGACAGCTTAGGTCCATGGGTTCATCTTGGCTGTCTGTGGTCTGATAAGTGTGTACACTGTTATGGGATCGGCTACAGTGAAGGTCCATAGGTGTGTCCTGAGGAGGACTGACCACAGCACTGGGCACGCTGAGGCTCCGGGACATCAGGAAAGCTTTAGAAACATTCCTCTGCTCCACTGGGTCAGACAGCTTACGTTTGCGGTCTATGGGAAAAGAGGGGATCCTTATCTGGTCCACAGCGGTTGGTATGGGGATGTTAGTATCAACTGTCCATGAGGCAGGAGGTGAGCTAGCGGTCAGCTGTAAGGGCAAGTCGTCCGGTAAGTCTGCTTGACCGCGAGCCACTTCTGTATTGTACTCCTCTGCTGTACTTGGAGATGGTTTGGAAAAGTGGCGATCCTTTGGGGAACACTTGATTGGGATTTCGGCTGCTGGGGGAGACTTTCCATTATCCGGGTGGAATGCCTCAGATACTTTGGTTCTGTGCAGTGGACTGTTTTCCAAGGCTTTAGTGCTTTCCATGCCTTTATCTTCTCCTGACGATTCCCCATGTTTAGTCTTTAATCCATTAACCTTACTGTCCATATATTTGCTCATGACAATAACAATACGTCCATTCTTGTTTTTATTCTTGATTATCTTCATTTTACTGCTGATAGTGCTGGGGAGGCTTATATCCTTAGGGTCTGATTTCACTACTTGAACAGTGTCAATCTCTTTAGCTGGTTTTCTCACCTCCACTGCCATCTCCTTCACTTTGCTCAAGCAGCCTGTGTCTTTATCTCTGACCCATTTCTGTTGCAGGGCCAGTGGTAAATTCCAGCCAGGATTGGATGGTTTACTGGGCACCTCCTGAACTTTGACCACCTCCTTAAGCCTGGAGGCCTGGGTGTCATACATGCTGGGGTCAGGCTCATAGTGGTGGTGCTTTTTGCTGTTTAACTGGTAAATAAACTTCTTCTTTCCAATGCTCTGGTCAGCAGGGAGCTCCTGGCTACTGGGCTGGTACTGGTGGTGCTTCTTACTGTTGAGCTGGTAGTGCTGCGGCTGAGACCGTTGCACTGGCACAGGATCCGACTTCGGACTTGTCTCGGGTTCGGGAGGGGACTCCTCCAGTGCTTCAGGGATAGTTGATCTCCGTGCAAACGATGGGACCTAGACATTAGAACAGATGTCAGCTTGTATTGTATGACTCACGTCAAGTGTAGATGGTAAGTTTGCTAATCCACCACATTGAATTATAAAACATTTTAGTATTTAATTTGTAACAGACTAATTAAAGACTGAAATGGAGTGTCAAAAATGCAGTCGCCCTCCCCCCATGCCTGCCTGACCCTGAGCCATCACAGAGGCAGTGCGGAAGAACGTTTGGCTGTGACCTGGGGTCAGAGCGGTGCCACCAGACGTGTCACGCTTTAGCCTTGAGCACTGGCCACGTGTGACTGAGGAGGAGTGGCATGCCGCTAAAGGATGGACACTGCATAGTAATCAGCTCCGAGCCTCTCCAAATATGTTATCACATTTGGCCCAGAGGAGAGGCCTGAAACAGTCTCAATATAGAACATCTTAAATTTTATTAAAATATTTTCAACTTGAACAAAAAGGGAAATGAAAGACAATGAGTCAGTGGTACTGAAAATAATTTACCATAGTTCAGTGGAAAAGCAGGACATCTGCTCAATTTTTTTTTAATTTAGAGCGAATAAGACATAATGTCTATAAAATGCAAAGCCTCATACTGCAAATTTGGTTTTCCTTTGAGCTTATGTGAGCTACACTCTAGTAACACAAATCTGCCCCATTCGTCACCACACTCCCAACAGCTCTGCAGAAAACCTGTGTTACTTCTCTTAGAAATGATTATCTTACCTGGAGGAGCATGTGCTTTGGCTTGGGCCCTCGTTTGCGGTATCCCATCAGCTGTTCTTGTCTCTCTCTGTGAAGTAAAAAAAACAGGATTATTTATTTTTTCATGGTTCACGTTCTGTGTTCACATCTGCTTTATGTACACAGCACTTGGAACTGCTATATTAACAAGTCTAATCAAGGATGACACAGGGAGTTACAGGTTTGACATGAATGAATCTATTCATTTCCTTCTTCCTTTTCAAGGTCAAATGCAGAATTTCGATTTGGACTGAGTAATGAATGCCTGAGTGCAGCCTACAGAAAGTATTATGATCCTTATTTGCATAGCTCTCCATGGTAATCGTCCTGTTCCATATTCTCATTATCCTGGGAAAAATTCAATTAAGCTTACAACGCGGAGGATCTGTGCTTCCTCCTGGAGCCAGGCCATCCTGCCTTTTACACTTGAACTCTAATTAGGGTCACGAGGTAGGGATGAAATGGGATAAACATGGCATTGTGGTATATTTCTGGTTTACTTTTAACTCTCAAACGTTTGCATTTACTGACTAATACCATTATAGTCACAAGTAGATAACATTATGCAGTTTATAGTAGACAAAACAATGTCTCCAACAATGACCAATTTTAACCTTGATTGGCTCAGCATGTAAAGGAAGGCCATCCACAGGCTTCCCCACCATGCTATTGTTTCCCTTTCATTACAAATGTCATTGCAACCAGAAAATCACCACAAGAAACACGTTAATGCTATAATGTGCGTGATTTCAAACAGCGTCGGACGTGGTGACCCCTATTCATAGAAGATTTGGCAATTACAGGCTCCCTCTCTCGCTCTCTCTCCCCTCTATGCACCCCTCCCCCATCCTCTGGGAGCCGCGAGGAATCCGCACACACACAGAGGCAGTCCTCCATGACCATCGCAACACACTTACATGGGGCTAGCAAAGAGAGCGAAGCAGACTGCAAGGGGAACCCGAGAATGAAATGCTACACTGGGACCGCGGCGTGTCAATTAGCCTTTTCACAAATGTAAATTCCTTTCAGCAGCCATCTTGTCTTAGCTGGGCTCCCACGGGTGCTCTGATGGCCCGCAGAGAGGGTATATCCCACATAGACCGCTAATGCCAAGTGAACAGGCCAAAATGACAGCCGCATTTGTATTCATTACTCATTCAACCTCCTGCTGACATTTCCGCATTTGTCATTATTCCAGTCCATTATCATGCATTACTAAGGGTTTGGTGGTATTGGAGGTCGACATGCTGTAATAACATGTAATAAATGAGGGATTTGTGCATGATGTGTGAAAAAGAAAGCATAGCTGCACTAATTTGTTCCTGAATGAGATAAATGATGCAGTAACATCGCGGTAACCTTAACAATCGTGTATGGCAGCAGCAAGTGTAGACCTCTTTGCATAGACTTATTCAGATAAGCTTTTTTACAATATACCAGATAAATTCAGTGTTCTAAAGCTAAGTAGGTCAACGGTAAAGTTCTCTTGCCTACATGAAAAGGCAATAATTTGTGCTTAGCCTATTTGTCATGCACTTCTTCTGCCCATATCCTATATTTACAGTAAGGTTTTAAAGAATCCAGGCTACCACACATCCCTGAGCCTTTTCCCCAAGGAGATAGTGCAGCAATGGGGAGAGAGGAGGGAGGGGGGAGTAGGGGGGATCAGAGCGATAGAGTTACTGGAGCGCCCCTCCTCCCATGCCCATATAAGGTCATTGTTGAAGTGGAGGTGGCGCGCGCTGCTGTTTGGGGCCTCCGCTCCCGAGCTGTCCAAAGTCCACCACTCGCTGTCACTCTCACCTGTGTTGAAACGCGACCAACAGCCGAGGGTCAAGGATGTTTTCTTCGGGTTCCCACGTGTTATATCTGCAAACACAAAGCCAAACAGTCAATCACATGCACCTGCAAACATAACAGAGTTTAGAGTCATTTTATACGACTAAACACGCACATTTACCCCATATTTAACAGTGCTTATGCCCCATTTGCCATGCACAGCCCATTCTGATGCATATGTGTGGTCTACGTCACGGTCCCGCCACATGCAACTCAAATGTCAAAACTCCCTTCACGCAAAAAACTGCTCTGGCAACATACAGTCGGCCATTTTCGTTGCACAGTCTCGTAAATTCGCTGGCAGAGCAGAAATAATTAAAACGGGATTACACTGCTGTGCCTACCCCCTTCGTTCGCATAAATTAGTGAAGGCATCCACGGATACAGTGGAAACACATACCAACCGCGCTCTTCCCAACAGCTCTACCAACAAACACAGCACAAGCGCCACACACACTCATACATCCCGCCCTGCACGATCCCCATTTGAGCAACTTTGTGTCTTTGTAACGAAAAAAAATGGTGCATGGTATTACATAGAGCATATTGCACTTGAACTTACTTAGGAGACCAGCCTCGCCACTTTACTAGGTACTCCGTCTTTCCCTGTGAGGATGGACATGGAAAAGGATTAGACTCCTTACGGTTCGTGCCATATGCGGTGCATTTTCAACGTGTGTGCTGGGATACCTTGCGAATGCGCTTCTTTTCTATGCCCTCCACCGCAAAGACGTGCTCTCCGGCGGCAGGCAGCTCCATTCTCACCTCAAATCCCGATCGCAAATACACGGGAAAGGCTCCTCCACGCAGGCTTGTACGCGCAACGATATAAATAATTGAAACGTGTCCCTCCGCAGGGTGCCAGTTGGTCAGGAATTCAGTTATGATCCAGATGAAAAATAGAATAGTATTCCCCTCCACCTTCCCTCCTTTTTGCACACGCCAGTTCACCAGTCCTGGCAGCAGCGAGCTCACAGATATCACGGTTGCACGGTGGAGGGTGAGCAGCTCGTTTCGTGCACTGCTCCAGCTCGGCGCGTGACGTCAGGGCGGGGAGGGAGGGGGTGGAGACCTTGCACTGAGCAGTACAGGGGATCATCCCATAGTTTTGGGATCTTAAATTTTGAAATCGGTCTTGCCGTTACTGTCCGTGCGCCACGTGGAAGGTTGAGCTTGGAAGCAGATCGAGCTCTCCCGTTGAAAACATTATAATGGGTATGGGGTTTCCTGGGTATTTTGTTGATTCAGCTCCTTATTAGTACTGCACTTTAACTGAGCCCATTAATTATAAAAAGAATACAGTTATGCAGGCCTAATTAAAATGTGGATATGTGTGAATTACCATTATAGACTAGCCCATAGCTTACACAGCCTAAACATGCATTGAAGGTTTCCCCAAAACTGTCCAACATTGGCTAGCTGTTGGACAAGACAAATTCTCAACATGCACATTTGAGGTGGATGTTGTGGTATAACTGAGCGTGCGTAATGATGCGTTTTTAAACCAACTTTTTTTTCTTAATTTCCTCGTTAGCCTAGACAAGCGCAGTTTTAACGGTATATAGGTCACACTCTGAAGCCTGCGCCATGTCCTCTAGCTTTAACTGTCATTCATTTGACAAGTAGCACAAATGTGGGTTGCCTTAAGATTACCTGTGGCAACTTTTACAACTCGCGGCAAAGAAGCGCGCCGCTATAAATCAGACAGATTTACATTACTGATGATTAACCTATGAGCCGTATGATGACACTTCAAATCCTACAGATCCCACAATACCACTGAGCATGTACTGCGCGCTCTAACTGTCACCGCCTGAAGTTGGCTGAATTATGTCGACTTGATTGGAAACATGAGAGGAAGCTTTTATTTAAAAAGTGAAGATGTGGCTTTAAACACCTTTGTAGAAAGAACATGAAGTATGTAATATATATGCACTGTTACAACTCAGACAAAACAAACATGTAGCATTTTCCGTTTTAAAAAGTAATTCAGCAGAATAAGGGTTAAAGCCGACACAAGAGCAGAGCGGCAGCGCTGGCCAATTAAACACAGGCACGATATATCTCTGCCTGCCATATAAGGTAAAGGACAGAAAGCGTCCGAATAACGCCAATTTGGTCCGTTCTTTCGCGTCTTTCAGGTGTACGATGTGTGCGTGAAGAGGTCGGGGCTCTAACGGGCGACCCCATGTTCGAGCAGAGTCACGGATCACGCGCTTTCCCCGTTTCCCCCGTGCCCTTCAGGCAGCGAAAACGCCCTGCTTCCCTAGCAACAGCGAAAGGAGAGAAAGAGACAGACATACAAACACAACCAGAATTTAAGTTTCATAAATATAACTGGTCATAACACTGAAGCTGTGTTTTGTTTCGGGAGAGCGCATTCATTTTCGCCTAAATGCGTGTTTAGAAATGTTCCCTGATACAACAGAGCGCATTTTTTGTCCTCAATCATTCTGTTTAGTAAACCAGATACCCAAAATACAAATTATCTATCATTTAGTCTACCTTTGACGGGAAAGTGGATTGTGTATAGAGACGCACACGATCATTTGGAAAATCTTTGTACTCATATATAATCCCCGTGTCTAATTAATGCGGTGTGGGGTATATAGCAGACAGTGTGATTTTAAATCCTCTAAAAATGATCAGTACCTCTATTTGATATAGCCGAGTGAATGTGCGTCATTAGTGCGCTTCAACGCTTGCCTTCATTGTTTCCACTGTTGTATAGAAAACAACCCCGCATTGTCTAATCATGAGCATTATGGAAACCCAGTCATTATCTTATAGGATAATCTTTCTTGCTACAACTTAGAACAGAGAATTTGTGGAGTAAATGAGATTTTATTCAACAAAAATTTTGTCATTTTAGGTTTTGCGCACAGGTAGAGCGGTGAGCTTTGCACTTGTTCACCTGCGTCTTCTTGACACATCCTAAAAGCTTGCGCTGTGAACCATAAGTGCTATAGCCTCTCCAACGCTTCCAAAATGCCATAGCTATGTTTGAGAAAAGAATAAAAGGTAGACTCACAGGCAAATTAAACAAATATTTATAGTAGTTTTATTAAATTGACTCGTGAGTTAGAGACTGTCTGGAATTCCCACCCAGTATGCCTGGGTCGTGTGTGGGCTTTTGCAAAAACATTTGACATTTATTTTGTCCTTGCAGCCAGCACCAAGGTCATCTGAGCTGTTATCGAGGATAAAGCCGGGGTCAGCAGGTTTGGTGTTTATCTGTAGTTTGACTGGATTTTTACACATTCCTCTGCCTAAAGTGTTTTTAGCCCACTTTTTTCTATAAAATGTAAATGGATGGCTTTGAAGTTTTTTAGTATTTCCCAAGTCTGTGGTTACAGTATGTGGGTGTAATAAATGTGTGGCCTCAGTTGCATGTGGAGCCGAGTTGGAGGAGGGCTGGGGTCAGGTTAAGTCCTGATCCGTGGTGTGGTCCCAGCAGGAGGCAAAGAGCTCCCTGCTCCTTGACCTTTTCTGCTCCAACATCCTGGATTTAATTCTTCCTTTATTTTTTCTGCTCTTGTTTACAGTCATGCACGCACAGTCCATCAAAAAAAGTTTAAAAAGTGTAAACTAAGAGGCGTCCGAAGAGATGAAGGCAAAGTTGAACAGGCAAGTGCAAACACACCCAGCTTGTTCTGTCCATACATTGTTTGTTAACTCACACAAATGATCTATGTTAACTTGTCCATAAACTCTGTGTGTGAAAAATGAACTAATGGCCAAACTGTACATACATTTACACATTTTATAGAGCGATATCATAACACCATTCCAGAGGGGAAGAAAAGACATAACTGAAGTATCAATGAAACAGAACATCCCATGGCTCATGCATCTCCTCAGCAATGAATAAATAAATCATATAGCAACCCCAAAGTGACCACAGAAAAGAGAATCCTTTGTATATCTATATATAAGAAGATATTTTTAAAAAGGCATTTCGTTTTGTTTGTTTTTTTGTTGTTGTTCTTTTAAAGCTCCATAATGCAAGGATATGAAGTTCATCTTTGTGATGTTTTTAAAAACTTGTTGATATCTATGAGTTCTGAGTAAGAAGAATATGCGTACAAAAATGCCTCCTCACTCACTAAAAGCTTTCACTAGGATTAGTAGACAGCCTAGTCAGCACAGTAACAGCACAAAATGGTGACTCCTGGGAAGGCCTCACCTCCTTGGCAACCTCCAAACCAGAAGTGCCCACAATGCCAAGTGAGGGACAAGGAAATAGAAAAAACAGCTCCCAGGGAAGGGAGTTAGGAATCATGAAGGGAACGAGACAGGATTGTACAGAGCAGGGGGAGACAGGCCTTTTGCAACAACCAAGCATCTAATTCATGTCAAAGGAACAGCAGTGATTGGTTTAAGAGACAGAATGCAAGGACAGAGGAGACGAGAGGAGGAGGAGGAGGCTGGTATTACAAAAATGTTAAGAGGGCCCTTGCAGCCATTCTCACCAAGCACAGCGGGCGGTCATTAAACTCCACTATCAAACAGACTGATGTAGCAAGGACGTATACAATCACACACACGCTCAAACACACACATGCACACGCACACACACACCACATATAGGAGAACAAGCTATGCTGATTAGCTGTTTTAAAAAAACAAAAGAAAAAAAAACTCTTCCTAATTAGTAATTGTAAATATGCTGTATGATTACAATATTTGACTCAATCCGGGCTAATTATGCCATAACAAAAACCTATCCCCACATTTAGCATGCCTCCTTCAGGTACTAACACAGAAATCTCAGTGTTCCCTTTGTCTGCTCCTGACATATGTTTAATTATGATAATTGTAACAAATGAAAGCTATTAGCAGGCCATTCATCGCGGCGCCACTGAGTTCAATGCGCTGAAGATGGGGTAAGGGTGTGTGTGTGTGTGTGTGTGTGTGTGTGTGTGTGTGTGTGTGTGTGTGTGGAGAAGGGAAAGGCAGAGGGGAGTAGCGGAAATTCTTCCTTCAGTGTCATTGTCAAAGCCATTGTTGCTGCGAGGCGACAGGTCTGCGGAGAGGAGCAGCAGAGATTGGGGTGCCGCTATGCTCTGCCAGCAGGGTGGGCTTCTCCGCATGCCCCCCTCCTCCCCCTCCTCCCCCCAATCACTACTAGCACTCGTCTCCCCCCGCAAAGCTGCCAACGTGTGCGGTTCTACTATACCCCATTCATCGCAGCAGCTCAGGGTAGCCAGGGAGGGAGAGAGAGAGGCAAAGGTAAGGGAGGGGGTGGTGGGGGGTCTTCTAGGGCGGTACAGGGTGCAGGGAGGTGTGAGGGGAAAAAAGAGGGTGCAGTGGAATTTTGGGGAATGCAGCGGCTGAATACTCATCAATACTGTATAAAGCTTTTCGGTAGAGAACGATGGTGCGGGAAAGATGGTGAGGTAAAGATTTACATATAATTGGACTTGGAATATTAGATTTGGCAGGTTGAATACTGGACATAACAAAAAAATTCAAGAACACTACCAAAAAAATCAGCAGCAATTCAAATCCTTTCTCGACTTGGTCCTTTCCCGTTAAGTTATTTTGCTAACCAGCCGAAACCCTCTGTTTGTTCTGCTGCAGGTGCCAGTGATGCTGTTACTGTGGCAACAGAGGTCTGTCTTCAAAGTTGTGCTGTAACTAAAGCAGCTTAAGTTTTAGTATGATACTGATTCGTCCTTCAAGGGCTCAAGTGTTTATGTGTGAATATAATGATCCACAGAGGCGTTTCCATCCACATTAGTACATCACAATAGAAGTAAGTATATCTAATGAGACACTTATGAAAGCTAATTATCTGAGCCAATCTGTAATGACTAGACCTTGTGGTTTCATTCTCGAGTCATTTTTTTCTCCAAACAAAACAACCCCACAAGTAGCATATTTTTTCTCAAGTAATTAAACAGGTATACTTGTTAATTTGGGTCATTATATAAGAAAGGCAGTCTTGTGATATTCAACATGATGCAAAACACTGACACCAACTATTCATGGGTTTCATTCAACATTTTAGGACTTTTTCTCCATTCAAAAGAAAATTGCTAATCACTATGGCAAAGAACAAAAATGTTCTTTCTTTTTTTTTTTTTTTTTTTTTTTAAAGTAATTTTATATTTTGGCCATTGAAGATTTCTTATAAAACAGTAAATGTGAAATAAATAATATTGGAGGGAAAAATGACAAATCCTGCACCATCCAATGAAATTAACCAAACTGAAAACTGTGAATTTCAGTTGATTTGTAGCAGCCTATCCACTGGTTTCAGAAAGATGAAAAATTCGGACTGTTGACATAGCGATTTATAACTAAATATATCTGTATATGTGGCATCTAAAGCTGAAACCCCAGAATGGATGACTAAGAATCTCCACATAGAACAACACAGCTTTTTGTAAACAAAACCTTTGTCCTTTGCTTTCTCTTTCTGATGTTATTGCAATCTGGGAGCACACCCTGGTTCAGATTTGGCTGTCTTTGCTCTAATGCCACTCTAATGAAGACTGACACAGACTCTTATCCTGAGACCCAATGCTTCATTTCCCTATAACCCCTCTCTCCTCTCCCCCTCCATCTCCAGGGAACCGCTTATTTGCCTTCTTTTAATTGCGTTTTAATTTACATGTAAGCCTCGGAGCACTGGTGATGAGAAGCCTGTCTTTTCTTCCTCTACTCCGGTGGCATTGTGAACTGTGGAGAGCCCCAATATGGTAGCCAAGACCTCCTGTGTACATAACAAAAACAAGATCAAGTTCTAGTCCTTTTATGGGGTCAATAGCAATGGAGTGTCCAGCCAGATAGGGGCACGACATGTGAGAGAGGGAGATAGTGGGAATTGGTAATGTAAATGAACTGGGCTTCTCTCCATCAAAATGTAATAGGACTCAGAGTGGACAGATAGACAAGTTTAATGTGCACGTCTATCTATATGGAAATTCAACCCTGGCTCGGATGTCATCACCAAACCCTGCTGCCAGATGCTTTTTTTTTTCTTCCATAATTCAGTTTGGGTTTGTGTATAGAAAGAAAAGGGAAAGATAAGACACACACAACAGAGATTTATGATTTGCATTGTGTTTGTTGAGATAATGGGGCGATTCAGTTTGAAAAATGCCAGTTGCAGCACTTAGAAAGCTTAGTAGATTATGGAAATGGTTGTATCATTTGTTGTTTATAGATAGTAAAAAATGAAGGGATGGAGGGTGGAGGTGTCAACTCTGCTCTCCTCTCAGAAAACAAAAGAACAGTTTGATTAATAATGATGATTTCAGTGGTTATACATGACCTAGTTATACAAGAAGATATATTATGGGTTTTTTTTTCACATACTGAACATATGGAAATAATCATTTTACATTTTGTTCAGGTAAACCGCAATATGGATCTAAACCTCCTCCTTGGTAGAGCAATTAAATTCACTGACCCACAGGTTGGAGGTGCAATTCCAGCTCCCATAGATGAATGCTGCCATTGTGTCCTTGGGCAAGACACTTAACCTGCCTTGCACCCAATGCACACTGGTGTATGAATGTCTGTGTGTGAATGGGTGAGTGGTTCCGTGATGTAAAGCCCCTTGAGTGCCTTGAAAATGGAAAAGTGCTCTATAAAAAGGTGACCATTTATTTTCAACACAGCTTCAAGATTTGGAAAAGCCAAACCTTGTAAAATTATCTATTTGCTTTTCCTGCCAGGCGTGCATATGAAAAAAATCACATGTACATAAAACACTTCAGTGATGGCCTGAGGCGAAGCTGTCAGACCGTCGAAAAGAGCCCTGTGTCACTCATCAGCTGAACAGGCTCCCACACAACATCACTTCACACACACAATACAGAACACACAATACAAAAGAGCTGTGCGTGTAACAGGTAGTACTCACCACATCGCAGCCCCGCAGCGCACACACACTGAGGGGTGTCTGCTCGCTGTCCCCTCCCCCCTCCCCCTCCCAATCTTATTAACTTTACTTGGTGCTTTGTCTTTTGTGCAGTATTTTTGTGTATCTTGGGGCAGTTTATGACCGGTTGCATTGTCAATATCCAATGTTAGCCAGTCTCAACACCCAGAAATAGCAAGGAATGGGCACATAATGTTGTACAATCATATTATAGGTATAGTGGTGTTGGCGTGCTGTGGTATGATTTCAACCTGATGGCTCTTATGCATGGCCGTCATGAAAAAAAGTGTTGTATATGATGATAATAGAAGCTATTAGTCTTTCCTAAATGAACTGCATTGTATATAAAGCTCCAGCTGCAACTGAAACATTAACTTCAAAAAATCTAAAAGTATAAAATTGAGCTCCTTCAATTAAAAATAAGTCAATTTAGTTCTTATTGTGATATACTGTAGTAATACATGATTGGGTATTTACCTTCATCATTTTGCATTAAAGCAGCAATGAAAACATGACTTTCAATGTGTTACTAGTGATGTCGCAGATGTACAGGAAGTGCAAATGAGTAACCACCAGAAGCTTGCAACTTCTGAATATTAATGCATAGGCCTGCAAAAACGTCTGTGTACAACTGCCACTCTGTGGGAGAGGTGACAAGTATTTCCGAATTACCTTAGACTTAATATGGTTGTACCTTATTGGATTGTGCTTAAAAGTGACTGAAATCACACACATGCATCATACTGTGAAGTTTCACTTTAAGAAGTAGGGCACCTTTTATCTTTGATGCCATTGATGCTATAATGACACCTTAGACTTTCTACTGTAAATTGGATGGATAGATTAAAAATAATGCCAAGTTTCACTCTCTCTCATCAGCCAGCTATTGGAAGTTGTTAGTAATTCATTTTTCAAGCCATTTACAAGCCATTTCTTTGTTAATAAAATAAAATATACATAGAGTATTATGTCATTTATCATCATTCTGTTGACTACATTTTATTAGATGTTTACTCTCAGTATTAATTAAGACATATTACCAAAATACGCATTGGAAATATATTTGATCTTACTTTATATTTCTTTGCGTGTATCCCAGTAGAATGAAAACGCATTATCATTAAAGCCTGACTCAGCAAATCCCAGCTTAATTCACTTGCTCTGTCTCTGTCACACATAAGACAAACATAAAGGCGGCTCTGCTCCTTCAGCCCGACCCTGGCGCTTCACATCCACCATGATGTATCTCCTCTGTCTTCATCTGATGCTTATTTAAAGGGAGAGTCATGGATTTTCTACCCCCATACAACATAATGGCAAATCAATACACACAGCCATATACGGCAGACTGGGCATTTCAGAAGGACAGGAGGATGAATAGAGGCCGAGAGAATAGATAGCTTTTTAAATTGTATTATAAAAGTAAATATTTAATCATTTTGTTCTTTAATGCATAATTTAACATTTTTTGGACTGAAATACGTCTAAACAGGTCTATATCCTCCTGAGACCTGGCCCATTCATTTGTGTCCTTTTTAAATGGACATTTTGTTCACCTGTATTTTTCTTAAGTATTTGGCGTAACCCTCCCAAGTCCTACATTTTGTAGGGGACATCCTGGGCTTTCCAGTGATGTGTCATGTGATTGGTTTGCATGCTGGGAAATTTACTTTTTTCCTCTATCAAGATGGCTGCCATACCAACAACCACATTTTTATGGAAAGAGGAAAGGTAAGTCAAATATTTTTTATCTATTGCTATTTTTACCATGATAATTATATATGTTCTTGTTCATAAACATGTTAAGAACAACATTTTTACATCTGAAAGCAGTTCCATTATTTCTGTTTTGAAATAACAGGCATTTAATGAATGTCAACTGTAGTGGACACCAGGACCATTTTAATGTATTTAATGACTGCACATTGTTGTAGGTGAAAGAAGTGAAGCAGAGAGAGGATTCTATACCGGATAGTTGAGGGAGATTCAGATTTGGAGCTTTCAGATGAGGAAAAGGATGAGATGAGGAGTATCAGCCTGTGATAGGTGAAGATGATGATGAAGAAGGAGAGGAAGAAGATGCAGGAGAATCGGATGAGACAGAGTCAGAGGCAGAGAGGGAGCAGCAAAGTTGTTGTGTTCTTTGGGCCAGGAGTAACTTGTATGTTTTATTTAGTTTCAGGCTAATGTATTAAATTTTATGATCATGCTAGATGATTGTAGTATTTGTAATAGGTTTAAATGCTGTTAAATATATGCAAGTTACCTAAAAATATGCTTATGAAGTTTGTTGGTCAATCGGGAGTCATATCACATCCATGACACTGAATTTACTGCATTAATCCAAATTGATATGAAAAAAATAACTCCTTTTATTGACTTGATTTTTTTCCCCCCATCATAACAGATTCACACCTGTGCTACCTGCGCTTCCTGTCTATCAAGATGACCCTACAATCCGTGAATACTGGAGTCCAATTCAGTACTTTTCACAGTACATCGATAACAGAATCTTTGAGGATCTGACAGCTTTTACAAATCAAAGACAGCTGCAAACTATAGGAGTGTCACTGAATACTACTGCCCAAGAAATTAAGTTTTTTTGGCATATCAGTACACATGGCCTGCCTTGGCTATCCCAGAGTCAAAATGTTTTGGGCTAAAAAGACTAAAGTGCCAGTTATTAGCAGGAAAATGACAAGAGATGGGTTCTACAAGCTGAGGAGATCACTCAAGATTGTCAATGACCTGGATGTAACTGAAGAGGCAAAGGAGTCGGACATTCTTTGGAGAGTCAGACCATTGCTTGACCGTGTGAGGCAAGGTTGTCTCAGCCTTTCAAGGAGTGACAAGGTGTGCGTTGACGAGCAAATCATCCCATTCACAGGCCGCTGCCCAGTTAGGCAGTATGTGCCTGGAAAGCCAAACCCTACTGGCCTAAAGGTTTTTGTGTGCTTGCCTCGCCAAAAGGTCTAGTCCTGGATTTCGAGGTCTATCAGGGCAAGAACACCTTTATGGGCCAAAGACTGGGAGTTGGAGCTGCAGCGGTGTTGCGAATAGTCAAGTCAGTTCCTGCAGGAACTTATGTGTTTTTTGATCGATATTTCACAACGATCAATCTCATGGATGCTTTGCTCTCATAGGGTCTTCCAGCAACTGGAACCAATATGAAGAACAGGCTTCCAAAGCAATGCCAGCTGCCAGGAGATAAGCAGTTGAGAAAAGAAAAGGAGAGGGGCTTCGGTGACATTGGTCCGGAGGGGACCCTGAGCTGGCAGTGACAAAATGGTTTGATAATAAACCAGTTCTGATGGCCTCCACTGTCTATGGTAAAGATCCAGAGGATATCTGCAGCAGATGATCCAACAAAGACAAAGGTCATGTCCAGGTGAGACGGCCAGCAGTAATCAGGGAATATAATAACAACATGGGTGGCGTAGACCTCCGTGACCAAATGCTGAGCTTCTACCGCATGTCAACCAGGACCAGGAAGTGGACGTCACGTGTGATGACACATTTCTTTGATGTTGCCATCACAAACGCTTGGATCCAGTACAAGTCTGACAGCAAAGCACTGAATCGACCAGCTAAGAACACACAGCAGTACCTGGACTTCAAATTGCACCTGGCTGAAGAGCTGCTGGATAGTCCTTCATTTGATGACAGCAGTGAAGACAGTGAGGAAGAGTATCAGCACCAACAAAAAAAACAAAGATCCCACAACCAAAATCATCTGTACGCAGGCTAGGAGCCAGACATATGCCAGAGATGTTGGATATTAAACATGCAGAAAGATGCAGGAACAAGGGTTGCAATGGTAAGACATACATAAGGTGCTCCAAATGCAAGATGTTCCTCTGCATAACCAAAAAGAAAGCATGCTTCAGCGATTACCACAGCTAAAATATCCAGAAGAAAAGCAGAACTACTTATGTTCTATGTCTTATAGTTCACTTTTGAACTGAATACATATTTTACATTACACTGTAATGCATTATTATTAACAAACATTTTGTTCTTGCAAGCAACAGCTAACAGAAGAGTGTTACATTTTATTGTTTTTGTTCAAATTGAATTTGTTCTTGAGAGAATATCACTCTAAAGATATAATCTGCTCTTTTTTTTTCTCATTTTCTAAATTCGATTCTGTTTTTACATGAATATTGTCCTGTTGTCCTCTACAGTGGACATGCTGTGAAATAAAAAATAAAAAAATATTTTTAAAAAAATGTAAATTGTAAGGTGTTTTTTTTAGGCCCAAATAGATAGGAAATCACACAAAAACTGTAATTTTAGGACACTTTTTTTCTTGGTTTCTCAGGAGGATATAGTTTGCTTAAAGGTGGACAGTGTAACATTTTTGGTTGAGGGGATCTGATACTTGCTTGTCTCTATGGAGATGTTATTGCATTCCCAGGAATGTTCCACAGTATGGCTTTCAGTTTTTATAATGTTTTTCTTTTCAATTATTTGTGTATTTATTGGTAAAAAAAAATACCTCTAAAAATGCATTCTTAAGGCTGATTTATGGTCTGGTGTCAAATACATGCAAACGTGCTGCATAGCTCCTCATCGCATATGAAAACCAATCAGAAAGGTTGCAGTGTTTGCTGTGCCGTGTACATGCATTGTACGTGCACCTCAGCCCAAAAGTTCCTACATGTTGAATTTCCGCTTAAATTAAATTGTTTGGATTCTCATGACACACAGAAGCTTGTATAGTTCAGGTCTGCATCAGGATGTCAGCTCTGATCTGAGTGGGCCTTGACGCTGGACTGTAAATCAGCCTTTACTGTGAGTTAGCTTGCCTCCCCACAGATCTGACCTGTAACTTGTCCTAGTTGCTTCACTTGCTTGTCTCCATGGAGATAGTAAGGTGAGGTAAAGTTTAATAACATTTTGTGGAACAGGGAAGCAGGTGGCAGAAGCTTCACCAGAAAAGTTACATAGTGGACCTTTAATAACTTTTTCTTCTCTCATAAAAATTAAAGTATAACATCTATCGCTGGTGGAGTTGTAATTGATTTCATTTTAGGAGCACCTGTAAAATCTATTCAGCTTTAACACAGATAGGCATTCCATTATAAAAGTTAATATTTAATCATTTCATGAATATAATTTCCTAGTATTTCTTTTCTGTCAGTCTACAGACGAATGAGGATGTGCCTGCTAGCTCCCGATGGCACGCAAGTACAAAAATATAAAAAAAAGGTGTGTGTTTTTCCCATGGCAAGACTTGTCAGCGAGCAGACGGTTGACATCATGCTCTGCTTTTCCACCGTCTGCAGTGTGTGTGTGTGTGTGTGTGTGTGTGTGTGTGTGTGTGTGTGTGTGTGTGTGTGTGTGTGTGTGTGTGTGTGTGGGAGGGGAAAAGGAGGAAGGCGGTTGTTATCATGACTTATGGATTGGACAGCAGTTTCCTACCGGGCAGAAAAGACATGATTGGTTACACAGAGGAATGTGAAGAGTGCTTTGTAGAGAAAAAGGGTGAGGGAGAATTAAAGTAGAGGGATGAGACAAGTGAGGAAAGTCAGATGCCCTGCAGGTCTGATATGTTTACACTCCTGTCAGTTAAAGCGTCTTGGGAGGGGTGTGGGAGTACTCCGATTGTTAGCAGAGGTGTGTAGTACTCTGGTATTGTACCTCTGAGTATGTGCATTATTTAAAGTTTAGTTTTTCCCATTGCAGTAAATCAGGGGTTTCATCCAGTTACTACTTCATACTTCTACTTGAGTAATATTAAGCTATTTTCAAGTAATGCTACTCCTATTCTTACTTCACAACAGTAATTTCTGCCCACTTTTTTTTTTTTTTTGTAAGTCAAAGCTGTCAAATGAAGTTGTATAAGATAACTAGTTAGTAATCTTGATGACATTTTTTCATGGTTAATGGAAGAGCGGTCTGAGTTAGGTAGTGATTAAAAGCCACAACATGACAGAAGCTTGTTAGGTGATCTCAGAGGCTGTCACATGTGTGAAGAATCAGTCTCTACTCACGCCCATATGCTCATATCATCTTTCTGCAGACTGTGTTCCGTCCTTTCACGTTGGGCTTGAGGTTCTACTGCTCTGGCCTACTGCTCTGTCTCATGACCAAATTTACAACATGTATATTATAAAGCATAATGCTTTTGTATTATTTTATTGGTGAATACTAGGTGTATAATTAGTTTTGCTATTTATAATTATATAACTACATAAAGAAGTAGCGTCTAATTTATCCCAACACTAGAAATATTGCAACAGTATAGTACAATACAACTTTTGTTAATAGGGTTATTACCCTCCAACTATTAGCACTTACAATATTAATGCTAGTTTCCCTATACTCAAGCAAAAGTACTTGTCCTTGACCACAAATAGTTCAAATTTCTTTTGAATATTTGTTCATTAGATTTAATTTAAGTGTAAAATTTGAACCACTTGTTGTTTAGTACATAGCACCTCGGACCATGTTCTGACCCTTAGAGAATATTTCTATCATAAACATATATTTGAGAAAGTACAATAACTTTTCGTTTTTTGTTTCTGACACACTCCCTTTGTGAGTCACCGTGCTCAAACTCAGACATGACGATCCACGTTAACGACTGACACAAATCCTGCTTAATCACGGCTGCTGTCAGGGCCGCTCAGAGCTGTTCAGAGCTGTGGGGCATGAGACAGACACACAGAGGCGTGGGCGGACACAGGGAGTCACTTCACTTATCCACAGAGATGGTAGGAATACTTTACTTCATTACAGAATACTAAATACATGCATAACAATGTATTTTGTCATGTATTCTGTCACATGGTCCAGTCGAATGTTGTTTTCTGAATACTTTCACACTGAGTTTCCCTATTTTATAGAAAGTGATGTAGGGTTAAAACTAAAGCTTAATATTATGTATTTATTTATCACAAATTATTTATTAAACACTACAAGAACTGTGCTTTCTGTTTTGTGCTCTAATACTGTGTAGTTTGAAGCCTAAATTGGGTGATCAAGTACTGCAATGCATTCCTTTGATTTTAGTAAAGTAACTGTTTTCTGCATACTACCTGTACTGTATTCTGTTAGCATTCTATTTGTATTTTTATATTTAGTTGCATCGCAACACTGCACATCCAGATACAGTGACAGGAGCCGTTACACTTTTGCTTTCAGTCCCACTCTCTTCTCTCACAAAGACCAGGTTGTTGGACTGAGAGTCTGTGTTAGGCCAAAACTGTTGCCAAAACTGCTCCAACGCAACTGGACTGGTGTAAAAAGAGCTTTTGTGTTGATGTAGATGGAGAATGACCAGGGAACTGTCAAAAAAGTGATCAAAAAGCAAAGTGTTGACAGGCCGAGGTGCATATGAGGCAAGTGTCATTTTAAATGGAGTTCTTAAGATGGAGGTAGACAGGTGCCAACTTTTCACATTTGAGTGCCATCATGTTTTCCATTGGCATTAGTCTTTTAGGGACTACTTCCACCGCACAGTGCACACAGGTTTAAGCCAATTTAATATAACTATAAGAGCTATGAAACCACTTGAACAAATATAGGCAAGGTGTCATGAAGAGAAAGGAAATGACTTTTTGACACAGGTGCAGAAAAAAATATAGTATAAAAAATAGTCTGAATAATAATAATAATAATAATAATAATAATAATAATAATAATAATAATAATAATAATAATAATAATAATAATAATAATAATAATAATAATAATGATAATAATAGTCATCATCATGATTATTATATTAATTGTGTTGTTTGTTCCTTTGTATCTTAGTTGGCCTTAATAAATCATAAACATATACAGTACCAGAATAGTTAATTCAAAATGACTGACTCCAGACTCCTTAATCAAGTAGTTACTAAGTCTGAATCACTCTTAATTAACAATTTCTTCATTATGAATTAAGTATTTGTTCATACTTTAAGGTTAATGAAGGTGTAGTGATTATAAAGTGGCACCAAGAGGTTGCGTAAAACAGACAAAGTTGAATAAGGGAACAGAGAATTATGGGAAGGAATGAACACTGGTGCTTAAACCTTGGCTGGAAAAATACTATAAAGATATATCCAATTTGTCAGGGAAATGCTCTGCCTGAACCAAAAACATTGCTCTTTATCAAGTTTACAGCAGTGCCTAATCTATTTGTGCTGGAATCACATTGACAAATTCTCTTTTTTTCTCATTTACATATGAATTGAAGCTGCAGTAAAAGCACCTTACAACTACAAAGCCTATAGTTCAAAAAGAGAAAGAGTACAGTGCTTTTAGACTAGAGTGTGGCTATATTAAAACCACAAGCACCAGGATGTGCTTCACACCTCAGCACAACCACATCACATGTACTGTGTCTGCTGCACGCTAGCACCAACAAAGGCTTTGGACTCACACAAACACACAGCAGTCCATTAAACTGCTCTATTCAACAACACCAGCTTTTCAGTACTTCATAGTTGCATTGTTATTGCGATGGTTAGGTCTGTTGTGACTGATAAAATAGGGGAGTGCTGTAAATGACTGGAAAGGGCTGGACACCACTCTTCACACACAAGGTTAATTGTGCAGTAGTACTAGCATTTAGCCAGTTTTCCAGTTGATTATTTGGTATTTTAAGAAACATGCAAAAGAAATATCCACAAAAGCAATAATAATAAAGATTACTGAGGTCTCATAAAGTGCTCAAGATCGCTCTAAAAACTGAACTGCATGACCACAACCCTGTAAACATCGCCTCTCTCACACTCACATGTTTTGCCCGCATAGGTAACAGTATATGTGTTGTCACTTGCCAACCGTGTGTGTGTTTGTGTAGCTGTAATGCTGCTTCCACCTTTGTCAGTTTCCTCCACTGTGTTGCTGCCTTGATAAGATGTTTTGTTTCCAAATTTGTACCAGCAGGACAAGACAAACCGCCACCCTGCATCCAGTGTGTAAACAAAATCTAAATTACAAAAAGACATGTCCAATGATCACCTGGTCACACAAAATAACACAACACACTTGTCATATATTCTCTTATACTTTTGCCCAAATACTATATCTTGGCCTGACAAAGACCATCCAGCCTCATGTAATACAGGACATTTAATATAGTCAGTCAGTGTACCTTGGCAATTTTAAAGATAGATTATTTATGATGCAGTGAAGCGCTCTACCTCTCTTTTAATCTGCTATATGATGTTGTTTAAACTATCTCAGGGCTCTCACACAGTGCTGCTTACTGCCTCCATGTCTGCATGCACTACCCCCTATGAAAATGTCTGTTATCCCAGCCTTGTTGAATAATTTATTTTTGGGAGTTGTACTTTTATAGTATGGAATAATAGCACACATAATTACATCCGCATCCTTTGGGCGCTCCAGCTCATTTAATAAAACTGCTTTTGTGGCTCAGAGATGTAGCAGAGGAAGAATAGCTTTGTTTATGCATCTAGGCAGAGGGAATGCACGGTGACAATGGAAAAACGCATTGCTGATACTGTATAATATAAAAAATGCATTGTGGTATGTAAATTAGATCTGTTTGCGTTCATCTTGCACATAAATTCTCAATAATTTTAGATGAACAAAAGCAAGATACAAAAGCAGTATTTATGGCGATGATGAGGCAGGATTTGCATAACAATTAAAGTTATTTATATAGCACAGAAAACAATAAAATGTTTCAATTACATACAATTACAGGCATTAACTCGCTACTTAAAATATACCGGTCACAAACTTTCACCACAGATTTTGTTCTTTTGAAAATAAATGCACGCATAATTTCAGACAGAACTGGTGACAATCATGCAGAATTACACTGAATTTTAAACTTTATGTTGACCATATATCACAATTGTACAATATCCTTTTCCATGCAAAATCTATAGTTACTAAAATCATTTGTCGAATTTGTAACATTAAAATTAACAATGTGTATTCATGGGAGTTTGAAAAAGCCCACATTACCCAAAACAGTAATACAGCACTTGCACTTTGCCTTGGCATAAAACCAACAACTTAGATTCCATAAAAATATATATTTCTATAATTTGCTAATAAAAAAATATAGAGCGGGAACTGTTTCTTATACACACCACGGTTAAATATAAAGACTTCTCATAAAGTTCACTAGACCTCATACAAAACTAATGTCAGCATTGTCTAAAAATGTCCCTTTTACTACCAGCACCATGTCACACCGCAGAAGTCTGACCTCTGATCGTAAACTTGAACTCAAACAAAGCCAGCTAATGTTAGTGAACAACCATTGCAGTCCCTTTATACAGAGTATTCAATAGCCCTAACATACTGCTGGTAAACTCCACATAGTAAAACACACAGATGCTATAAAATGAATGAGGAGGCCCTGTACGTCACATGACCTACCCTGAATGTATAGATTGAGCTGGCTGTGTGAATGATTGCTGGTGTTGTCTTATTGGCAGGAACGTGGAGGAACTGGGTGTAATTAAAGAGTCCCACGGGTGCTCTCAGGTCACCCGTGCGACTGTCACCAATAAACGCACGCAAAACGATCAATGCCACAGCTCCTGTTTCACAATAACATGATATGAGTCCAGGGTCATTTATTGGAGGGATTATTTTGATGTAACACATTTTGGTTACTGACAAATGTGGCTGAATTTGTTTCCCATGAGCCTTTGCGACGGGGAAGTAGTCCATCAGATTGACTTTGATTCAGAATTTAGCCACTTGTCTCATCCATCTCGCAGTGTCTCCCATTGTGTGAGGCCTGCATTTAAATGACAGTGATGTATACACAGTATTACACAGACATAGGGTTGACAAGGCCTGGTTCTGATGTGTACTTTCTCTATTAGCCTTTTTATACGTCTTTAATGACCTCTAGGGGCTGGAGTAAATATCACTGAGCCTGTTTTGCAATTGTTTGTTCATTTGTTCAGTTGTAACAGTAGTGATAGTGATAGCAACATGGGGCAATGGGCAAATTTACTTGTGCCATCCCCGATTCTGGACCACAGACTGAATAAAGAAGTGGACTAAGAGAGTGTGACGTCACCCATAGTGTTCGGCTCCAGTAAAATTAAACTAGTCGAGGCCAGCAGTTGTAGGTTGATCTTTGAGCCGAGTTCCATACTGAGAATTACGGCCGCGAGTATCATAGCAACCAAAGGGCCTATCCGGAGCAAAGCTATTGAAGGTAACGGCCCACGCACTGCTGATTTGGCAGGGGGCTGTCAATCAAATGATTTGCTAACGCTAGCGTGAGCAACTTCTGGGATAGAAGGTAGCTGATTTGTCTCTTATTGTTCATATTCTGAGTTAAGGAAACAATAGTGAAATAAAAACACCAGGATCATTTAGAGTGGGTCTAAAGTAAAGTGAATTGGAGTCAATGGAGCCGGAAGCATGCAGATGATCACTTCCTATTCGGAAAGCGGCGGCTATCAAGTTAGCTATGTCCATTTATATATACACGTTCTGGAGCAACAGAAAGAATACACCAGACCAACTTTCTACAATAAAACTACAATATAATAAATTTTCACGTCAACTAAAAATCATTTTAAACATTTACAAAAAGAAAATGAATTTTCAAGTGCTTGTCTTTGTAGAGGTGTTCTTGCTTTGTCTTTAATTACCTGCAGCATGGCATTGCAGTTAGCTCATCTGGCTCCCCGGTGACTCCAACATGCTTAGTTACAGGTTAGATCTGTGGAGAGGCAACCCCAGAAAAATCCATGTTGTTTTTTTTTAAGTTTTGAGTAATAAAAACACCTGTATTTGAATGAATGCAAGATAGATGGATTTGATGTCATACTGTGTAAGATTCTCACCAGGGAGTCAAGCAGGTGGGGGACCGCACACCAGAAAAGTAACATAGTGCAACTTTAAACCTCACAAATGTGTCAATGTAATGTATGTGGAAAAAAAAAAGATGTAGAGCAAAAAAATACAGTTGAAAAGGCCTGTTTTTTGTGGATGTAAAAACCATGACCAAAGACACCATCACCTGCTTCACCCCTCATCCCCCTCATAAGGTCTAGCTCATCCAAAAACTGAGGCTCGGAGGTGTGTGTCTATAAGGATCCCATTAAAATGCACTACACAAAATGAGATTTTGGGAGAGCACTGTGAAAAACCATGCGTGTAATCACAGCACTTCCCCTCTCAGTTTATCTGCTGCTGAGGATTTGGAGGGGGATTTTTTTTTTTTTTTTTGCTTCTTCCCCACCCTCCCTGGCCCTCAACCTCCCCCATAACTCCTATTAATATTCATAGAACAGATTCATGCAGTCTGGTGCAGCCTGTAGCGCACACACACTTAAACACACCCTTGGCTTATTAAGAATGTAAAATATGGATTGCAGATTTCGTGTTGGGAAAAACTAGACTCAATTTGGGAAAGTAAATCTCGAGGTATTGACAAAGTAGTTTAGTAGTTTGTGTTTGATCGGCAAATTTGTTAAGATTAGAGACAGTATTACAAAAAGACAAGAGGCAGAGCTGTAAGAATCTGTGGCTTTAGTGGTTAGCACACCAACCTCACAACAACAAGATCCCAGATTCAGATTCCATACCAAGTGGGTCTTTTCTGTTTGGGTTTTTTTTCAGTGCAGCCTCTCTGTAAACCGCTTTCCTGTACTGCAAGGGGCTGGACTTCCCCTTAAGATTCTTTAAATTAAAATCAATAAAGATGCTGAGGTTCTTTCATATTGACAAGCATGGTTTTGAAAAGTCAGATTTGTGATGGTTTGATATAAAGATGAAAGAGTTCATATAGAAGGATGATGAGCTTAGAGCTGCCTGACAAAGGCCTGGAGGAGATTTATGGATGTAGTAAAAGAGGGCAAGTGATAAAGACTGAGGCAGATGGTTTGCAGAGCATAAAGAAAAGAGAAAGATGAAGGTGGCATCTATTTGAGTGTGTATGAATGTGCAATACCCTGTAAAAAACAAATCAAATTTGGGTAATTTCCCTAGATCAGTAGTTCTTAAACTTTGTACACAAGTACCACTTCAGAGTACCACCAGATCTATATCAGGTTTAAATGAGAGTGAATCATAGTTTTAAAGATCACCATACAGTGATTCTAAACAATGCATAATCCAAAGGAGGACAAAACACTAATACTTTTGTCTCTTAATTGAACAAATACTGCAGACGGCTCCATGTACCACCAGAGGCAGCCGCGTACCATCAGTGGAACATGTACCACAGTTTGAGAAACACTGTCTGAGATAAACAGTACAACCACGCTCCACATGTAACTGTTTAATATTGATTTTATTGTGGTTATACATGTGCTGAAAAAGCAGCCCACATTTTTGCCCTTACAGTGAGTCAGTGAATGCACCATGACAAACACTGTGTCTGGATGACTCACAGTTTAATGACATTCTTAAAGGCATTACATCTACCTGCACATCCCTGAAAACAAGCCTCACTGATGCAGTGTGCACTGCTGCTGTTGTTGTGTACAATAATTACAGCTCTATTAAAACACAGTCATTTCCTCTGCTGTGTGTATGTGCTGTTTGTGTGTGTGTGTGTGTGTGTGTGTGTGTGTGTGTGTGTGTGTGTGTGTGTGTGTGTGTGTGTGTGTGTGTGTGTGTGTGTGTGTGTGCGCGCGCGCGCGTGTGTGTGTGTGTGTGTGTGTGTGCTGTTTGGGTGTGCATATGCTGTTTGTGTGCATATGTGCTGTTTGTGTGTACTGTTTGTGTGCATATTTGCTGTTTGTGTGCATATTTGCTGTTTGTGTGTGTATGTGCTGTTTGTGTGTAGTGTTTGTGTGCATATGTGCTGTTTGTGTGTACTGTTTGTATGCATATGTGCTGTTTGTGTGTACTGTTTGTGTGTGTATGTGCTGTTTGTGTGAGTATGTACTGTTTGTTTGTGTGTGTATGTGCTGTTTGTGTGTACTGTTTGTATGTATTTGACAAGAGTGACATGTGACCAGATGTCCATGTGCCAACTTCCAGCTGTTTGTAAATACAGTCAAAACACCCTAATCAGAATTTATATATTTTTAAAGCATTTTAACAAGGAAATGGTAAATTGTGGAATAAATTATTTAAAATGTATAATTTGAATCATAACTGTAATAATTATTTTTGCCGTTACAGTTAGTAAGGATAAAGACAATACTATATTATCATTTGTTAGTAATATTTTGGCATTCATTTTTTAATAGCCACTGTAGATTTAACTAGTGGCTTTGCTCCAGGTTTGGTGGTGGGGCAGAACGAGAGCAGATGTCTTTTACAACAGAATTCATAAACTATCTGTTGTTTTAATTGCACTGTTTCATAACTGATTGCAGCAACAGTTATGACCACAAACATATAATTAGATGCACAGCTCTAGAGTAACAATTTGCATGTATAGATTTAATATAGCCTCAATTAAAGGTGAACAAAGTAACTCTTTCTGTGATATAACTATGCTGGGCAATATGACAAAAAGAAATTACAATATTTTTTCTTATATTGACTGAACAACATTTTAAATTTGATTTTGTATTACCAAAAACAAAGAAAGATTTCAATATTCATGACCATAAACAATACAGACTTTCATTGCCATTTAACACAAAGAATAGTGAGATTTCTTTCTGTAAATCTGTGTTCTGCTCTGACTGATACAGGACTCTCAAACATGTGATTGACGATGACTGGATCTCGAGTTGAATTTGATTAATTGCGCTGCCCTCTGAAGGTGTTATATGTTTGACTGCATGTCACAGAGCTCCCAAAAAGATCAAATGTATGCTAGCTTGTCCTGAAACTCCCCTTGTCTTGCTGTGTAGATATAAAGAGCAGCCATGTCGGTGGTCTGTGCTGTGCCCTGTAGTGCTCTGTTCTCCAGACTAAACTCTCCGGTGAGTTCAGAACGTCCAGCGCTGATTCTGTCTCCTCTGCTTCCTCCCCTCGTTCTCCTCTTTCACATGTAAATCAGCCTTTAATCTCCGCTGCTCTAATAGACCGCCATGGCAACGGAGGCAGGCCTAATGAGGCAGAGGCGCAGGTTCAAATCCCCAGCACTCGCACAATCAACAGTTTAAATGCACACGCCCACTGGCTCATGCATGCATACATGAATCTTCATATAATCATAGGAGAGAGGGAGGCAAGACTGTGGTTTATAAATAACAGAAGCACTGACCTGACAGGGAATGTCCTGAATCAATTATTAAGGTGACAAGGCACAGCAATACATAGGGTTCAGTGAGGTAAATTGGACAGATTAGAGAGGTGGCGTCAAAATATTACCCATTCATAATTCAACTTCATCTGTTTATTCGTGTGGTTGATTGTGTTGTCCAGGCTTGGTCAAATCATGAGTTGATGTGTAACGTTATAGGGGCTGATGCATTTTTTTTTTTTCATGATTTTTTTTTTGGCTGACTTATACAGATAACAAAAAAAACCTCTAAACTAATAGACAAATGCAGACAGTCAATTATTCACAGCCACTGAATGGAGACAACGCTCATACTGGTTGAAGACCACACAGACTCGAAGAGGTTGGGTATCAGCTGGTTCGAGAATTTAACCCACAACCTATATACCCTGAGGTAACAGCTCTCAAAATAACTGCCTTTAAATCTAGTTCTGTATTGGCATGAAGCAAAGTTAAAAACAAACAAATGAATCATTATCATCAGGGTTGCCAGATTTTCAGAGAGCAATAAACCTTTGAAAAGAAAAGCTCAAAAGAAGCTGCCCAACCCTGACAGAAATAAGCCCAAAAATGAAGCAATTAGTTATTAAAATCACTTCTTTTATGACATGGAAGTGCAGCTAAAAACACATCCCGGGCAACTTTCCAAAAGAACGATCCCAAAGTCAATATAAACAAGCAGACTTGGCAACTCTCTTTATTAGCTTTTTGAATCCAGTCGTGTGTGTCTTAAAAATGCGGGAGTGCGATGGTGAAGGGGTGAAAATGAAAACGTGTCAAAGACACTCATGTTATATTGGCCACTTGGAAGAAACCTGCTAAAAGATGGACCAACATGAAGCCCAAATGGAGCCTTGAAACGCACTTTAAATAGCACTAGAGTGCAGCTCATTTCCATGTGAGTGCCACCAGTGTTATGTCAGTGGTAATTTACGACCATATTCAATCCATTAGCCTTGCATATGCTTTTAAACAACCTTCACACACCCGGAACATCGCCAAATTCTCCAATCAAAACAATCGCAATGTTGTGATCCATTTAATTACAATATGAGGATTTTAAAATATAGTTTCAGAACGTATTTATGTCTTTAGGCGGTGAATCACATACGCCCAGGCAGTGTGTTTACTGTAGCTACCTTTGGAATGTAAAATACTTGGTACGCGGTGAGCAGAGGCAGACAGACACAGAGATATGAGACTAAGAGCGGCGGACATTTTTATTACCTGTCAGTTATTTTGAACCACAGCTAAGGCACGTTGGCATGACGAGGGCAGTGTGCAGCTGATGTGTGCTGGTGTCACAGGAGTCCAACATACTTCACATACTTCTATCTAAGCCATTTGTTGTAAGGGCAGTGTAGTACGGTCATGTCATGTGAAAAGAATTATGCAATTTCATTTATTTACTTGGAAATGCTTGAAAATTAGATGACAATTTATTTTCTTAATTTGCAAAGTAAGACAAGGTAAGAATAGATAACATATTGTGCACTTTTTACCATTTACAGTCAATAAATCCAAATACACAAATACCTATTTCACACACAATTTGAACATAGAATAGGCTCTGTGCACGACAGCGCTCGGCAACTTCACTGTCAGCGTCACTACTTCCTGTCCAGTTGTATCTCTATGAGGTTTTCGCAAAGTCAAGCTAAAATGAATAAATATTTAAAGGTCAGGCAGTGGACGTCACTGACAACACTGCACAAATAAAATTAATACTTCCCCAGAGGGCACGTTAGTGTTTTAGAAAGACATGTTTGTGTCTAATGCTAATTTTGAGGCATAATAAATATTAAACTGCGCCACAAACTGAAGTATTCTACAAATAAAAATACATGGGTAGTCTTTATTTTAATTAATTTGAATTTTAATAGGTTGTTTATTTTATGTTTTATGATTTTAATATAAGTAAGTGTTACCTTTGAGGCATGGTGAACTAGCTGTGCACAGAGACTATTGTCTGATTGGTTAATACTAATAATAAAACTGATATTCACATGAGATATGTGCAAATGAAAAGGAATTTTATATAATATACTGTGTTGAATGTGTGAATTACCAGGCCAGATTGTTTAATAGAAAAGTGCCATATTTAGTGGTTAACAACATTTTTAAAAACTGGTGGTGTTCAGATTTTAGAATATGATGATGTCATACTCCTAGACGGAGCAAGAGACACTTTTTCATATTGATTACATTGTGTTTTGCCATGAAATATCCAAAAGGTAAATTGACAAATGTTGAACCTGATCATCTCTATTAGTGACTAGTCCCAAGAACTCACTGCATTGCAACAGAAATCTGCGTTTAATATTCATTGTAGCTGCATTTGTATTAAATATTATGAGACCAAGCAATATAGAGCATAATAAAAACTTAGTAAGTAATCACTAACAGTAATTAACAATAAAGTCAACAAATATTTTTTAGAGATTACTTGAACTTGATAACACTATATTTTGTGTTAAAATATTTTGAATAAATTGACTCTATAAATAAATGAAGTGCTAAAGACAGAGCTCTCTCCTGTGGATCACATTCTTCAGCGAGCAGCCCTCTTCACAATCCTTTCTTCTTCCTCCTTTCCAGCAGCAGATGTTGACGTGGTCTTATACAACACCTCTTGTTGTAATTATTGCTTGTACAGCCACACTATCTAGCGCTTCTCGCTGGGCTGAGTATCTGCACCAGCCTAATTAGCAATTAACGGTCATATCCTGGTGCAAACACGACCAGCCGGAGCTCGCAGGAGAATAGATGCTTTAAATAAATAAAAGACGAATACATTTCCTCTTGTGTGATGTCAGGTATGTCAGTGTGATGTGGTGCACCGACTATTGAGGGTACGTCGCCTTTCTGACTCCTCTGCTATATTATGTTTGCCCCTAGGCCCGAAACAATTAACACCCCTGTCAACTGTTAACTAAGCTCCTTTACATAAACCCATTTGTATTTGCAAGGAAATCCGGCATTCCCTGGCATCATTTGTTTGCACTTGTTACAGTATTTTCTTCATGATTTGTCAGATCCCACTGTGATGCATGCCCTTATTTCTATAATAGTGAAATGTGGTAAAATGTGGCATTGAGTTCAGACATACTCACACTATAAAAAGGTTTATCTTACTGTAGTGTTCTGGTGTAAGAAAACACACCAAAATTCTTCTGGTTGTTTATTTTCCGAACACAAGGGCCACTAACACACGTCAAAACAAGAGCAAAACAACAGCAGTCTCAACTCACTAGAGCCAGTCTCCCAAAACAGACCAGGAACTGATGAAAAGACCCTTCACATCAACCTGTCGGCATTGTAACCAAGTGTCACATACAAAAGCATTAACAACAAAAGATGTCAACTCAAAAAAGCACAAAATATCAGATGATTGCAATATTTTGGTCACTTGGACCAAATGGACCATATGTTGATATTAGGACATACTTCATCCACTACAGGATTGTGTCATCATAAATCATAGAATTTTCAGTACGTAATGTTACACCGAAGAAGATTTTAACATACATACTAAACTTAACACTCATTCAAAAGTGTTGGCACGTTTGATAAATCTATTTACTATCAGTGACCCAGCAGCTTATCAGGTTTGTCCATTGCTCTTTAGTGTGTAACATTGTTTTGGCTAATGCATCTTAAATAGCGAATTTGCCTATAATCAGTCCAGAGCTATATTTCCCCACTTTTTTTAGTTTAACTAATTCCGTATGTGCCCTGAGATTCAACATAATTAAAAGACTCAGATGACTGTCAGCTCATCTTCACCAGAAACATAAACAACTACAATTTGTTTATCCTTGTGAGAACAATTTGCGCTCCTTTGCATCATCTAGATTCATTAGTTGGATACATGTCTCAATTATCTTTGGTTATTCTTTGATGCATTTTCTGCATTCCTCCCTTATAATTATGCACAACGCAGTTTAAGTTCATATCTAGATAAATTAGCGATAAAGCTGTTTAGTTTGGCTCACACAAAAATGAAAAACTGCAGCTGTTAAGTAGCACAAATCTTTCTTGATGGATCACTCACGAGAAAATCGATGGTGTTTGGACATTTCAGAACGCCTGTGTAAATCAATGGAACCGGTGCAACACGAAACAATAAAGCCTTCTGCAGAGGTAATAAAAGAGCAAGGAGCGTAGCGTTAATTTATGACCCCCCTCTGTGTGTGCGTATGTGTGTGTGTATGTGAAATATGAGTGAATAATCACTGGCCTGGAATTCTTCTGGCACAGTCCGGTCGCCAGGTCAGAATGTGTGAAGAGGAATGCGGAACCTGATTGTGTTTGAAAACTGAGGGCCTGGCCGCAGAAAGTAAAGGAAGGGAACTATTAACACAATAGAGTTCCTGTATGATTCTTCCACCAGCTATTCATAGGTTTCAAGTGGCATGAAATTAGGACCACTGCCATATTGATAAACAATATGCATCATCACTGGTATTTTATGATCGAAAGTGCTCAAAATGGCATCAGTAACAGGGAAAAGGCATGACTAAAACAAAAATAAATGACTTAAGAATATGTGAACATGCAATTTGGTTGTTATACTTTTCTTTTTTGACATAATATTTTTTTTACTTTTACTTTTAGGTCTTATTTAAAGGTGAATTATGTAACTTTTCTACACCACCTGCTTGTGTCCATGTTATTACTTTGCTTTGAATGTTCCACAGTATGACATTAGGTATTTTGAACATAAGCGCCTGTAAAGCGGTTGTTAATGGTCAAAATCATCTTAATATTACACATATTTTATTATAGTTTGTTGAATAATCTTGTTAGTACAGTGTTCCTCAATGCTATGACAGTGTGTCTTTGGGAGGGTGCGAGGGGAATGAAATGCGTGTAGAAAAGTGGAGGAGGATAGGGAGTTTATCACACCAAAGAAGTGATGGAATGAAAATATCCAACCTCTCTGCAGCTTTCAAAGATGTCCCACCAGAACACTAAAATGTCAACGAGAGCCAAGAATCTGCTCTGAGTAAGGCATCTTTTCAGGAAAGCTCTGTTTAGGTATGTTGTTTATTAAATGCCTCCGAAATCCCCTCATAAAAAAGGGGGTTTACCACAATAATCACACATGTTCTCCACCTTCATGCTAAAAAAAAACCTCTCCGTCCTCCCCATGCATTCGTTGTAAATCTGTTTAAATAAAGAGCCTATTTTGGATTCTAAAAAAATTGAGGTGTGAAAAGATGCGTCACACAATACGATTTGGAGGTGTGGAAATCTCCCCTCCTTAATCCAGAAATCAGTGCGCTGGAAAGAGGGATTTGGGGCTGTCACCGCTAAGCTCCTTGTTCCCTGGTGTATTATTGGAGCTGCAGGAAAAAAAGGGGGGAAAATGGAGGAAGGAGAGGATGCATCTGTTGGTTGCATTGTAAACAGGTAGCTTGTAAAGAAGTGGCATGTGAATTTTGTATGAGGGAGGATGGTGCCATGACTTTATCACATCTCCATCTGTGCCTGGATCTGCGTGCTGCAATGGTTGTGAACACAGTGTCACAAAGGCTGCTTTATTCAAAAGAAGAAGAGAAATACGTGCTTTTAATTAACCACTTCATTCTGAAAGTTTAGGGCACTGCAACCATCTTCCACTGGTAAAGATTCTGTGTGTCTGTGAGTCACTGAGCCTCCATATATGTCACAATATGTTTTCCTTATTATTTTTCCTTAAAACTCTTTGATTGTAAGGAAGACCATGGTGCACAATTCCTTGCACAAATAAATATTTTATAACTTTGTTTGCATATATAAATATTTCGATGACATCCACAACCCAGAGACTACAAAAGCCAGGTTGGAAATCACTGTATGAAGACTTTAAAAAGAATTCTTGTTCCTCATGAAATATAATAGTGCATAAATGTTTTATGTTCCACATTCTGTAAACTGGAAACAGAATTCAACCCTGAATTAGAATTCCTTCATAACAGAAATGCATTACATTTTTATTATAATGTGAGATCTGTAGGTCTCTGGGTCTTTCATTTACAATATACAGAATGATCAGACATAAACTTGCTTTCATATTTTCTTCCTTTTGACAATATTGTGTGTTTTTAAACGCTCACACATTAACATACTTGATAAAAGATTTTGGTCCGCGATTTTGGTGGTCCATTTTGGCTGTGGAATACAGTGCTAGAGGGATTCTGGCATGCAGGCGCAATGCATAAGACATGAGCTATGTTGGGGAGGTGAGTGGGTCGCAGTGCTATTCATAGACTGTGCTGATAGCAGGTTGACTTGTCAGGGATCGAGTGTGTGCGTGTGTGCGTGAGTGTGTGTGGTAGGGGGTGACAGATGAGAGACAAAGAGAAAAGAGCAAGGGGAGGGGGGGGGTTTCACCTGTAGAAGAAGCAGCACATGTAGCAAGCAGTGTTTAAGGGTTAGGGATAAAACAGGAACTGTAATGAGCAAAAGACAGGAGCATCCTTCCTCCCACACGCACCTGCACCAGACTGACAGCCACCAGTGTGATTTAAGCTGACAGCTCCAAGGAAGAGTCAGATCACCCACAAAAAAGACTTACAAGACTGAAAGAATAAGCAAAGACCAATCTAAACAAACCTCAAGTAGATCATTCTATTTTTGTGACATGCTTGTGTGGTGAAGTGGCACCGCAGCAAGTTTGTTAGTCTCATTCTATTGAGGGAGCTGTCAGGTTTGCTTAGTATTACTGACTACAACTTCTATTCTACACTGTATGTAAAAACATCATTCAGTGGGTTGAGGAATTGATGTGAATAAGCAGGATTTGACAATTTTAAAAAGGTATTGCTTTGAGTTTTTATACCGAAACACAGATGCAAATGTTGTAGAGGTTGCGAAAGGCTTGAAAAGGAAGTACGATCAGTATTTTTGGTAAATTAGAAACACTAAGAACATTAGTCTTTGTTATAGGATATTTGCAGAGTAGAGTTGGTTTAGGTTTAACAGGTTATGAAAACATTTTACATAAACCAGATCCAGCCATCAGGTCGTCACTCATGTTTGGCCTTCCCCTATTCATATGGCTGACCTACTCTGTTTATTTTGACAATATTGGCAGACCAGACAGGCATCTCTGTATCAAATTTGGCTTTGAACTTTTATCTTTATGATCTTAAAGGTGCTCTATGTAACTTGTCGTCACCTGGAGCTGTTGTATCTTTGCTGAAATGTTCCATAATACACCATTAACTTCTAGCATTTATTCAATTATAGGTGTTTTAGTGCAAAAACAACCCCTTGAGAATCATGCATTCTTATTGTGAGTAGGGTCGCCTCTCCACAGAGCTAACCGATAACTTGGCCAACTGGCATAAACTGCTGGAGGCAGAAGAGCTTAACGGCATATACTGTGGAACCTTTAAGATAATGTAACATTACTATGGAGATATGTTTGGTGGATGACCTTTAAATAACAAAATGAAGCAGTCCATAGCGCTAACCAAAACCACCATGTTATCCTTCAATATCTTTCAGTATCTTACAATATCAAGTGGCTACAAATGCCTTTCAAAATCATCTGTCAGTGAACTATAATGAGAAAAAGGAGCCAGGATACAGCATGAATTGGGCTCTGTGCTGCACCAGTCTTTGATCCATTGCTTTATCACAATTTCCGCACTCTGCCCAAAACAGTTTTTTGCCAGTGCAGCCAGGCCTCGGTGCCAGCGGAAATGACCACCTGAAATAAGTGAACCGGCTGCATTCCTACCCTAAAACAAAGCGCCGGTTGTTCACAATAATAAGGCCGTTTCATCTACAAACCACTCAGTGAAGACATCAGAGAGAAGGCTTATTAGTCTGTGTCTTAAAATGTAATCCGTGGTCAAAATGTATTTCACGTTCCCATAAAAAGCATACAAGGTTATGATAGTAGAAGTGGGTGGATTATGATTATATGGTGTATGAAATTTAGTATAAAATCTGCAAAAATATGAGATGAAAACTAGTGTAAGTATAACAGTATTTGCTTTGTAATTTTCCAAACACAGGTAATTTGATATTTCTGCAGCTAATTTTACAATTTCAAAATCACCGTACAACCAATTAGGGAGCCCTTTGCAAACTAAAATTAAACGACAGTAATCAATTTAACTGGCAAAATATGTTAAATTACGTTTTTATTTTGAGTAGTTTCTTGAATTATTGTTTTTAAGGAAAGAACAGCTAATTATATTTTAAATCTTGCAATCCCCCAGCTGAGTGCCACATGACCCCCACTTTGGGAACCACATAGAAGTTGCATGTAATCTCCATACACCGCTTTGGTATTTTCCAAAATGTATATATGTGACCTCCTCTGTATAGCAACACACTGCCTTTATAGCCTGCCCATACAAGGCCTTTTTGTAGTGTTGTCACATCCGATACACAGCGTCCACACAAAGCTGTTTACCACCGACTAAAAAAGAGAAGTGCTGACGTGACCTCCGCTTTGCTCACCCTCTGTAATTGTATAACACCGCCAACTCCTCAGGGCACGTCCCCATCTTCCTTTTATGCTTAGCCCATATTTGCCAGTTCCTTTTCCTCGCCCCCCTTGCTCACCCTTTTCATTACCCCTTGTCTCTCTCTTTCACTCTCCTTCTCTCTCACCACTGGTCTCTTTTACACTATGCCTGCCCTAACCAGTCTAATGCTGTTACCAGATTCCTATGAAGGCCTCTGCTCCACCTCTGCAATTAACATTTCGCTCGTGCCGCACTCACACCTATGCAATCCCTACCGACAGGATATTCACGGAAAGCAAATATTGGCGCTGAAAAGCTGTCTCCCGGCGACCACCAAAATGGGGGTAATTGAATGGAGCGCAGAGTTGTAAAAAATATGCAGGTTAGGTAAATGCAGGTCAGGCTGGTAAAAGCAAAGGATGGTAGAGTGGAGATGATGGTGCGTAGTGACAGGAGAATACAAAGTCAGCGGGGGGTGGAGGAACATGCTGAGAGGGAAGCTGTGAAGGAAATCCAATAGCATTAAGAGAAAACCATGTGGGAGCAAAGGTAAGGCAGCAGACAGGTACTGTACTAACCAATATGTGTGCGGGGGTTTATTCAACTGATGAATAAATCCCCACACACCCTCACAGCAAGACTTATTCTGCACTTCTAGTTTACATGCATGTGAGAAACTCAAACTTTAGCTTTTCTGGTTAATTAGCTTGATAATTATAAATATTTCAGGTGTATAATGTGACAAAATGGAAGTGTTAAGCTCAGTGGCGGTGGCAGGTGTGAGAGAAAGCTTAAGATGGAAACATAAGATTCGCACATCCATAATATTCCAACATGCTGCCATACTTGCTCACTACTTTACTTATGCAGGAAATGAACAAGTAAAACTCCAACTGAGTCCATCTATCTATTTATCGACTGTATGTTTCAATCTATTCTATAGCCACCTTAGCAGCAGACCATCTACCGCCTCATCCTCCCTCTCTCCACATCTTATTTTATTTTCATTCTCTACCTTTATTGCATCTGCAGGTTAAAGTGCTGAACTAAATCCATTTAACAAACTCAACCTTTATTGCAACCTACTTATCTGTTCTCCCCTGTTCAATATATGGCACACTATATAAACCATGACTATGGTTTTGTTCAAGCTGTTTACTTCAATGATATTCAGATAGACTTTGATTTCTTCAAATTTTGAATATCATTGAATTAAAGTGAAACCCCCATCTCTGTATAAAGCTAAAAGATTGTCACACTAAATGAAAATGATCGCCATGGCCAATTGCTAATTATGAATTATTGTAATCAGTCATCTTAGTCACTGTCTTCCTTATATGGTAATGATGCCTTTCTATAACAGCTTATTTCACTTAACTGGCCACCAGACATTATTTCTTAACTCCTCACCAGACATTATTTCTCCAAACACTTGATTTAACACTGCTTACTATGTGCACCTCAATGCATCATTGACCTTAATTGGAAGAAAAGATATACACATACACCAACAGTCTGATTGTTTACTGTACAGAAATGGGACAATTTTACTGCAGAATTGCAAGCTACATTTACAAAAAAATATGGCTGACAAAGACACAGCTCCATGGACACTTTTCCAAAAGAAGCAGCCTGCGTACTGTCCTCCATTCCCCCGAAGAACACCCTCCCTTCTTTCTTCTTCTTCTCCCCACAGCCTGTCTGCGCTTGGAGGGGGAGGGGTACAGCTCCGAGACAACCAGGGATAGTGATGGAGAAAAAGACCACGGGATGAACCGCGAAGGACGCAGAGAGAGAGAGAGAGACAGCGAGAGAGATGGAGGGAGAGATGGAGAGAGAAAGGAGCGTCGAAGATGAGGACGTGAACAAAAGGAGGCAGATGAAAATGGTGCTCATGGCGTGCTTGGTGCTGCATTGTGGTCCACCTGCGCAGCAATGCTCACCGTTAATCACTGACTGACTCAGCAGCGTCGCATCCGCACTTCTGACTATTTGTCATCTCAAATACGCCCAAAAGAACAGAGTGCAGAGAAGGATCCTGCACAGATTTTTCTTTTACAATATGTGGAAAAATGATGACATTTTAAAAGACATCAATAAATTGCAGTGTTGAAAATCCTAACTCCTCTGTAAAAGGCCTACATCCTGCAGAAATTGAACCCAGTATCTTCTTGTTGTGAGGCAAGAGTGCCAACCATCATACTATTGTGCTGCTGCTTGTGTCTTATGTTCTATTTTTATTTATTTGATATGGAAGATGTTATGGCAATATCCACAGGAATTTTTCCTTTGATGAAAAACCCACAGTAAATAAATTACCAAATAAGGACACGGTACAGTGAAGGTATTTGAAAGAAACTGATCTGATTGATCCTCCTAAAATAGTCCAATTCAGTCCCTGAGACATAACTCTGAATAAATGTGATCCCACGAAAGCACAGCACCTCAGCCAGGAGCATCTGACACTGAGTTCTACTGAGTTTTAGATGGACCTTTGTTCTGTGGCACATATGTACATCATGTGTCAGCAAACTGAAGCACACTACAGACATTACAGCATCATAATTCAGGAATGGCAGACAGTCACTAAACATTGGGATAAATTGTACTTTTCTGCCAGTAAAATGTGCACTTGTGTTGTTATAATATGCACAATAAACACATACATAACTTCTAATGTCTTGGGCCTACAGCATTGAAGTGAAGAAATAAATTAGAGAAAGAGAACTGGCTGGCCACTCAGCATCTTTCATGTGGATTGGGGGAAATGTATGTGCACATAAGTGAGACAGCTGGAGCTATCAGAGCAAAGCTGCCCAGAGCCAGCACTCTTCAGATGGAGCTGAAATGTGGGCTTTACCGTATCATCTGCCAGTGCGCTGCTGGGAATGAGACGTCACATTCAGAACAGCCCCACTGCCTTATAAGGTAATTATCTCTCTCTCTGCTCTCCCTTTCTGTCGCTCGCCCCTCCGGTGGGGGAGGGATGAGTGGTTTCAATTATGTGCGACAAAGACCAAATTAAGCACCTGGTAATTTCAATATGGCCTCCTTCTGTGCATTACACTGATAGGATGTGGTTTTGGTGAGGAGGCCTTGTGGTTGTGTGAGGTGTTTGCTGCTTTACAAACAACTCGAGCAGCACAGCAACGGCTCACAGCACAAAATGACCAACAATAAACAAATAAATATCAGACTGTTCTTCTCTGCACGCACCACAGCGCAGGCAAGTCCCATTATGCAGGGCAGGGCTCAGCGTGGCCCTGATCGATCAGAGGAGGGCACATTGAGACTTTACTCTCATTGACTACTTTACAATCAATAACAGCTGATTACTGAGCTCCAGCCACCGCCTGCTTATCTGACACTGCTGCTGCACTCTTCAGTATCACACTTCACTGTTCACCGGTAGCTCCTGTCTCCTCCTCGGCCCCTCTTTTACAGTGTACTGGAGTACACCCACACACTGCGCCGTAGATTATCGCTGTAATGAGCGGTGGCAGGCTGCAGCTGCAGATAAACTGTCACATGTTTGGAGGAGGTGAGGAAACTTCCTCTAATGTTGATGTTGGCCAATAGCTCTGTGAAGTCAGACATTATCTGACACTGTATTCAAAGAGTCACACTGAAGAAGGAGAGATCACATTCAGTGTGTGAATGTTGAGCGGAGCATGCTTTTTCCATGCCCATGTATGGAGCTGCAGCCGCTGTAAAGGACCAGTGTGTTCCTCACAGTGGGCTCAGCTCTAATCCACTGAGCGGCTGAGGGCAGTGCTGACTCTGGCCTTTCCTCTGGCTTCATAATCCCACAGGCTGCAGGTCTGGGGGAGTAATCCTGGATTAGAGACTCCTTCCCGTGGAGCGGCCCTGGGGTCCCTGGTGGGGCCCGCTGCAGTCAGCTGTGCCTGAGGCGCTGCGCCCCTCGCTGCATGAGAGCACATTACAGTCGCTCTAGAAAAATAGGCAAACAGCTCTGATTAGGGTTGAATTGCATCAAACCTCGCCTTGTCGCCCTAAGGGAGAGCTGCTTACGGCACATGAAGAATGGTTAAGAGGGATAATGGTGCACGGCCTTGTGATGTTACAAGTGCTTTTCAGCAGAGGTGACAAAGATTTGGATTGGAGCAGGAGAATGTGAGCCCTCAAAGCAGGACTTTGTCACCAGATGATACACTGTCATTTGTGCATTGTTGAAAATGCAGCTATTGTGTTAATGAGAAACATACAGCACGTGTGTTCCGCCTAAATACCACAAATGCCTCAAGAAACAAGAGAATATCACTGCAAACCAAGATTAAATGGCAAGGGTGGAGTTATAGCTATAACAAATATTGTATTGAAAACATAATAAAACACTTTAATTTTGTAATTTCATATTTCAATGTTATTTTAAAATGTATTTGATTTTATTAAGGTCAATTAATTGACTTTTTTCATGTAATGAGAAAGTAATTTTGGCTGGCCAGGCAACCCTGAGCAGACTAGAGTGGGTTATTTACCTCCATCAGCGGAGGACAGGGATTTGAACTTGCGTCAGTGCACATGTCCCAGGGCTCCGACGAAGCACAACAAGAAGGCTTCCAAGATAAAGCAAGAGCGATGACGTGCTCAGGACAAGAACAGATGTCTCAGACAGTGGAGACAGTGCAGAGGAAGAGGAGCTGGAGGAACCATGGACACCGCATGGCAACATAGTGGCTGACAACGGTTGTCACAAGATGACGCAGACCTCCAAGTTTACATTACAGCATTATTTACACAGGGGCAAACTTGTGGCAAACCACTCTGCTTGCTATACTTGTGAAACACCCCGAAGGTAAAACTCTTGTGAAACCTTTGTCCACACTAATACAGTTCGTAGGCAATTTACAGTCAAAGCCGTATATATGCATACCAAGCGATATATATATATAGCATATATATATATATATATATATCATATATATATATAAATGGAGGATGGCTACAGCATATATATAAAACATCATATATATATAGGATATAGAACCCTCATATATGGTATATATATAAAGACCATATATATATATATATATATGTATATATATATGTATGTATGTATATGTATGTATATGTATATATATATATATATATATATATATATATATATATATATATATATATATATATATATATATATATATATATAAAAATAATAAATAAATAAAAGTGGCATTAGCAATTTACAATTTAAAATGAAATATATCCTTTGAAAGGTGAAAAGTCCTCAAAGTGTCACCTATAACAGAAAGTTGAAATCCATGAATAAATTGCTAAGAGACAAAAAAACAGCCATTGCACTGTTAAAGTGTCCTTTTGTCAATTCAAGAGCAATGATGTAATCAAGTGCCTGTAAAAAAATACCAGCAATGTGTAAGCGTTAAATCCATATAATTACATTTTTGTCAGGCTTAAGATCATGCAAAACTGATATTATGATTGTAAAAAAAAAAAAAAAATCTCTCGATCTTCTATTTATTCTCCTGTGAAATCTGTATGTTGCCCAGTCAGACATCTTAAGCTGTAAAGTACACAGCCAGTCAGTGAGTATCTCTTCACCTCTGTCACCCCCGGGCTCCCTGCACACGCCTGCAGCTATTTTACACTAAACTTCTCATTTCATCTCCATCTCTTCCTACACCCGTGAGTGCCACAACCTTCACCTAAAGCCACTGTGAGCTGAATAGACCAGCAATGAGCTCCAGCTACTATTGTCATGATAAGTCAATCTATTTGCATCCGGGCTGAGACGATGATCCATTTTAGTCCGACATGAATGGAGAAGAGGCGGCAGAGAACACAAACGTCTGACAATATGACGGCACTGATGTATGCATGTTTTGTGTCACACTTGATGATTTAGTATGCACACATATTAGACATGCTACATGCAGCAGTAATTCGCAAAGCAGAGCAGTTTTGTCTTGCATTCCTATATACCACAGTGAATACTGAAATAGGTCTTTATGGATAAACACAAATTTTTGTACTGCATCACATATGTACAAGCTCATGTATTGTTGCATTTATTTTCTTAGCTAAAAGAGCTTTATTCATAACTCATCTGCGTGATCCAAAAGCGTTTGGCAGCATTGTAAACTGAGATGATTTGATGCCTATATTGTCTTATATACTGTAGTTCATGTTGAAATAAACAAATGCTGACCTATGTTGCGTTCTGCCTATAGTGAAAGTGACCCTATAACTAAATCAGCAGCCTGGAGGGCCACCATATAGAATTAGCATTGAATTAGCAGTCCCGGAGGATTTGGGTGGAATGTGAATGAATGAAACCAATGCGTTTAAAAGAACCCCACCACTGATGTAATTAGCTTTACATACAGCTAATTAGAGAGGGAGGGACATCTATATTTATTGTAATTTCATTATATAATACTTAGTAATTTTATCTGTTTTGATAAAAGGAAATATGTTAAGTGAGTGCTTCATTTTTCTGTTTCTTGGCAAAATGCAGTATTATCGTATATTTAATTGGATTAGTCAAAGACTACCTCTGAGCTTAACGTAACATAGCATAAGTGTGGTTTAGGGTCACATTTGAATAATATTGTGAGTTTGTGTCTATTATTTGTTAAAGAAAATACTAACATACTTTTACAAGGTTGGCTTGTTACAAATATCCACTCCTGAACCCACCCACTATGCTCCCTTTTCATACAGTATGTCTATGTCAAGGACGATCTAACTTCAGACACTATCACAGAGGGGACTGTGGACCTCAACCCTGTAAGGCCCATTAACACTTTGAGGTGGGGGCGGGGGTGTCCGGCTCAGCCCCCTCCATAAACAGCCCAGTCGGAGGTGCTTCCTAATGGGCTCGGCTCATTCCCGACCCGGCCTGCTCCAGGTGTGGAAGCCCGGGCCTGTAATTGATAATTAGGGGGCAATAAGGCAGCGTTCAATGTAGGCCTCACGACAGGAGAGCAGCCAGGCCCCACACTGTCACTCAGCTAGGGGCAGGAGGAGGAGGGGGGGGGCATGAGGAGGAGGAGGGAGGAGAGAGCGGCAGTAATTCAACAAGAGGGATGGAGGGGTGGACGTGTAAGGAACAGAGAGGTTTAAGCTGTAACACATGTGAGTGACATTGGTGTTGGATGATGCAAAGAATAAAAAGCAGGACAGATGATGATGTCCTAAAAATACAACAGAGCTTCCTAAAAGGTTCATAACTTTTTGAACAGAAAAAATATATATTAAAGAAAGATTCCTGCTTATAAGATTGCAATTTTTTACTGTATTGCTGTAAATGTTTTGGCGGTGTACAATTATAAGATTTAAACTCTCAGCTTCAACTGATTGATTAAGGCACGTTCTTAACATGGAGTTATTGGCAGCTAAAACACAGAGAAAGTGTTATTACTGTACAGTATTTCATCAACATTTGAAATCAAAAGGTTCACTCTAAGCGGCCAAGTGCGATGTCAGCAAGTGAACAATAGTGCCTCTGTTTAGTTTGTCTTTACAACAAGAAAACATTCAGTTTTCAGGGGAATTCACGATTAGGCACAACAAAGCCAATAGTGTCTCAGAGTTATGCCTTCAAAAACATTTAATTTCATTAATTTTGACAAATGTAGGGGATATTTTGCTTATTCGAAATAATAGATAATAATGAATCTTTTAAAAGGCCTATATTATGCAATTTTCTTATCTATGTCTAACACACAAACCCTGCATATTTAGGCTGTGTTCTTCTCTCAAACTAAAAACACTTTGTTCCACCTTGTGATGTCATCATGTGGTAATACAGGAAGTGCTTCACTGTGTTTTTAAACTACATACAACTTCGCTAAAATCATTTGGATAATTTCAGCCCATTTTTCAGCCCATCATTTCAAACATGAATGAATGAAACTAAGCTCAACTCTGCGTATGTTTTTGAGGAGGTAAGTGCATTCTAACATGTCTTAAAGCTCACAAGAGTTAATTTTGCGCAATGTCATCACTGCTTGTATGCCAGCACTACTGTTAAACCACATATATTTCTACCAGCAGTAAACGTCTGCTAATCTTACCCTATATGGACTGAGCAACTCACTTCCAATAGAGTGCTCATAATAGAGAGGTATTGTGTCCTTACTTGCACCTTTGCAGTAATTTAGTTCATTATAGCTCTAGAAAACTGCATTATCCCCCAAAGGACACAAAGAGGGCAAGGATTTGAGTAATGTGAAGTGTCGTTTTATTCATTTATGTATTTATTGTCATTTTCCCTTTCTTTCCTCTGCAATAGAAAGGCATTAGCCCTTAGAGAAGCTATCAATCAGCCGCTAATGGGCTGTAATTGCTGGCAGGCGTGTCCCACATCAGAGGCAGCGGGGGTCTCTGGACAGCGCCATAATCGTTGGTACAGTAGACAGTGCGCACAGTGGACCAAGCCCGGAGCAGTCTGGGTATACGATCATTCCTGAGTCATTATCAAGATTAAGGCTTCATTTAATCTGGTTCAATTACAAGAGAATGTTGAGTCACAGTGTTGGGTGATTTAAAGTTGTGCTATGTAACTTTTCTGTTGGAGGGTCTGCTACCTGTCTCACCTCTTTGTCTCCATGGGGATATGATTGCTTTGCCTGGAGAGTTTTGCAGCTTGGATTTAAACGTTTCTACATGGAGACAAGGAGGTGAAGTTACAGGTCAGATCAGTGAAGAGAGAGTCCGCTCACATAAATGAGTACAAGAAGAATTTATGTCTTCCAAGGTATTCTTTATAAAAACACCTGCAACTGAATGCATTGATAAATTAAATACCATACAGGGGAATATTTCAGGAAAAGCAACAGCACCCAAGGAGACAGGAAGATGGTGGAACGCTCCACCAGAAAAGTTGCATAAACTAAATAAATCTTGAATGAGTTTTGTGAACAGTTTACTTTTTTATGCAAACTTAGGTTGTAAGTTTGTCTCTGAATGTCTAATGTCATTTGTCACTTTGCACAGAAATGTTGTAAATGCTTTTGTGGATGGGAAAAGGGCTCTCTGATAGGGCCTTGTATCTTCTCATGATTAATCAGTGAATATCTGTCATTGTCTCAAGCCCACAAAAAGAAGCAGACAGGTAAAACTCGAAATGTTTTTTTTTTTTTTTTTTCTCATTATGTCTCTAGACAGGATCAAATTGACACATTTTAGCATCAGCCAGCTGTTTTACAATGAAAGCTTAATTGCATCGTGTAGTGTAAAATAATAATTTCACAACAACTGCAAGTTTGATATGGCTATGTAGAAATTGTATACAACTATACATAAATAGCCCCTATTTTGAATCTGTATAGTTCTACCAATCATTCAACATGTGCCCATGACAATACAGTCTCACCATTCTAAAATTGTACTTTATTTAAGTCTGATGGTACAGATGGCTCTATGAATCTTTCGCTAAAGCCGTCATGTCATCATAGCTGTCTGCAAGCTGCTCAGTGTTGTGATTTGAGTTGTTTTCCTACCAGTCGGACACTGTACTTGTGTTCGCTCACTCCACATTTTCTCAACACTTTGTGCTGCAAGTCTGGGTTAATTGCTTTGGTTTCTGCTGACACAATCTTGTTTTTCTGCTCTCCTTATGTGGGAGCACTCGGCGGCTAATGTTAGGCTTTCAGTAATTGTACTCTATAGCTAGAAACACTGGGTCTGTTGTCACTACACTTTCTGGGTAATAGTACATTTTGGGTAGATTTTTTTAACAGTACTTGTGTATAATTTTAGCTATTAGTAATTTTAAAATCTCTATTGTCCAAATCCACGTTTAATCAATCAAGTTTTGTACAAACAAATGATATTAATACTGCAAAGAAGAGTAACTGGTAACTAGTACTTTGAGCATTTTACATGTGTACTTAAGTTTAAGTTTTGTTAAGTGCAAATTTGGCAGTAGTATTTATGACTGAGTACATTTTTAACCATATACCTGTTGTTTTAATTGAGTACAACTTTCCAATACTCTTTCCACTGGGAGCTTGAATGTTCTCTGTGTAGTTGGATTCCTCTGGGTGCTCCAATTTTCCACATCAACCCAAATAAAGCAAAGTGGGCTTATCTTCCAGCTATAGGTACTCTTGAGAGGGGACCTAGAGCCAATGAGGATCACTATGGGAATAATTAGAGAGACCAAGTAAAAGTTAAAAACAAAGATATTCTTAGATGCACAAGTGTTTTTTTTTTATTAATACAGAGTAAGAATTGACTCAATACTGTGACATACATTCAGTGGCTGATCCAGTCGTCTGATACAGATTTGTGAATTAGTGATGTCATTCCCTTAAACAAAATTCACATATAATCGCCATGGATCTATAACATGATCATATTACACTTACATTGTATTCTAGCAGTAGCCATTTTGGATTTAGCTCACTTTTACTTGCCCACCACTTTTCCAAACTGTGTGGGTTTGGAGAAAACAGCTGTGCATGATAACTAATAGGAAACGGAGCTGTTATGCATGTCATTTGCAGGGGACGGCTTGCTGAGTGGCAGACCACAGGGAGGAGAGAGCAGGGAAAGCAGAGGAGAGGAAAGACTGATTGAAGGTCTTAATGTTACATTTTAGCAGCTATTTCAGATGTTTTCGCCCCCCAAGAGTGTCACTCGTGGGTTCTCGAGGGGGGGGTCTGTGCGCCAACGAACATCTGGGATTTGCAAACCACACAAGCGTCTCCACATCACTGTACATCTCCCAAATGCTTTCAGAGTCACAGAGGGAAATGCTTGCTTTGTATTTTGAGTTTTTTTCTTACTGAAAAAGAGACCAAATAGCCAGCTTTTGCATCCCAGTTTTCTCTTGCAGGTTTCCTCCCGATGACTACTATAATTTAGGAGATTGGTCAAAAGGAGGCGGGTGGCGTGGGGATGGGGGCTGTGTCTGTTCTTCAACTCATTACCAGATGTTTAGAGGTCGCTCCAGTTTACACACACATGCAAAATAATCACCAAGTAAAGACAGCCATGGAAAAGCAGAAAGATACATTCGTGTGACTCAGCCTTGGTGTTGACAGTGCCTTGTTGACATCATAGTACGCTTGAGAGTGGAATTCTGAAATATGCAGATGAAAATAACAACATTGCTGACAATTTTTCACAACCCTGTCCAAACAAAAAAAGTTAAACAAAACCATTCATCTCCATGTCATGATAAAAACGTGATTTAAACTGGAGCAAGCAAACACATACAGATGAGGTTCAGATCGTAAACCCTGATGGCTAAATGCTTCTATTGCTCAAAGTTTTTTTTCTTGCGATGAGATATGCAGAGCCCTATCTTAGTGTGGATCGTGTAAACACATTCAAACCTGTTTTACAAACACCGTGTCCTCTATACAGAAAACATGCAAGGATAATATATTGCTTACAGAAAGTCATTTATACTTTTCTGTACCCTCCTGCAATAACCCTAGGGATTCAAGTAGCTAATGTCTCCACAACTCCCCATTATGAAAAGTTGACTTCTAATGAATGAATCTCCAGTTTCACTTGACCCTGGTTCAAAAAGTCAGCACGAATCCAGTCCTTAGACCCTGTTGAAATCCTGAAGACCACTGGAAGCGGGCCAAAAAGCTAGCAAACCTCAGTTGGGTTGAGCCGAACACAGCGCCTAGTGATTGTCTGTTCTGTGTCAAACTGAGAAGCAGCCTCTTCGACTCTTGGCCTCATCACTGGAACTGTCCGAGGCTCTGATAAGGCAGTGTTCCACATCACACAAAAGAGACCAGTGAGTCCAGCACACACACAGTCATACACAGTCATGTCTGTTTCCTGAAGGTGAATATGTCCCTGGTTTTAGAGGTCCTCTTGCTGTCTGGAGAGGGTGTTGGGGCGGGGTTGGGGGACTGTAGAGGCGTGGTTGAGGGGGATGGAGAGGAGGGTTGAGGGGTGGATGTGCCTCCATACGGACAGCTTTGGGAGTCCGGATGCTCTCCGGAACATTCCACTGTGGGGATGTAGCGGCTGTCCCACATGCCGGGCCCGCACAGCTTGCACAGGTCATGCAGGCTGCACGGGATCCTGGGTAAGAGGCGGAACTGGTATAGAAGACTGCGAGCCTAAGGGAGTAAAAATACACAAATATGAAAAACACGTTAAAAGGGTGTTCCCTCATCATCGGCACATTCAAATTATTAATTTAATTGATGCCTATATGTTTGAGTAATCCTGCATTTGAGGCTCGAGTGCTCTGAAAAATCCTGTTTTCACCTACACCCTATATCCACTGTTTTCATACATGTCATACATGTTGGGTTAAAAAAGTTGCGAAGTGCCTGCAGTGTTGAACATAAAATCAAAGGACCAATTTCTATTATTTAGTACTTTTAGATCAATATTGCAGTTTACAGAGCGCAAAAAAAAACATAATCTTCGTATGTTATAGTTTATGTCTGTTTTAAAGCAAGAAATGTTCACATAAATCAATGAAGTTCATTCTGGAAGATAACCAAACCCAGGCAAGGTCAGCTTTGCATTCTTTGACCTAAAGGTAAAAAGGCGGCTCTTGATGTGAGTTACAGCAGCTGCATGCTAACATGGACTCGCAGCCTCTGATCTGGCCCTGTACTAACACAGAATCCATAAACATGAGGGAGTAGACAAGCAGCAGTGAAGCGCGTCGGCAATCCTCCGCACCACCAAGGCCTCAGTACATCCACTGCTCTAGTGCATGTGCCACTTCAACTGTAATGTACCACTTATCCTGTATGTAATGTAGTGTGCTCAGTGAAAACTCTTCATGAACTATTGGAAATATCTAAAAGGTCACATAGCTCCATTTTTCACTTTTGACTGCAGTGGGTTAGACCAGGCGAGCTATATCACCCAGTTAAAATTTCATGACAATATCAAAAGATTATATTTTTACACATTCTTTTCTGAGGCTATATCTTGGAGGCAATTTTCTCCATCCACCACAAGCCTCTGTTTTACCCTGTTGCCGCTAGCTACAATGAGAAAGACAGCTATATCTTTGCTGAATAAACAAAAACAGCAAAGTGTGGCCTGTGCAGGACCTTGCGTAGCACCAGCTCCCCGTTCATGTGCATGGACAGGTTGCTGAAGTGGAGTAACATTTGGTCAGTGGCCAGCTGCTGCTCCGTGACGTCCTCCCCATAAAGAACAATGATGGCCACACACAGAAACAGGTGGAAGTAGTCCGTCTGCAGACAAAGGTGAGGGTAAGACGATCATGCATAATTTTACATATCGTTGGTTATGAAATTGTTATTGTGTGTAACAAAACAGTTTTAGCAAATGACCTTCTTTCAAGGTTATGTTACACAGAAGAATAGTATGCAAATGAAAGATGTAAAGCAAGGAAAAAATATGTTAATTTATGTAATTTGTATATACAATAAGTCTTCAAGAAACACACTCATAAATGCCATACTGTTAGTTGTTTCTCAAACATTTTTTTTGTATATAAGGACAGGTCTTAGTGGATAAAAATACAACATACACTTTAACAAAAAAATGAAAAATAAAATCCAAAAAGTTAAGTAAATGTGTAAAAAAATATAGCTTTCAGCAATACAAACTAAAACTAGTGTACTTGCTTTTAAATTTTACTACAGTTCTAACTTTGCTCTGAATTTGTTTTGTAAAATTGCATTGCTCTTTATTAACCCCAAAATGAAGAGTTAATCAGACATGTATGAAGTTGGTGACATTTAAGACTGTGGATCTGGGTTTCACATTTCTACCTGCTCTCAGCACCTGCAGTGCATTAAAGAGGAGCTAACAGATGGCATGAAGCAGGACAAGTGACATTTGACTCTAACAGCGACGAGACTTGTATGTGCCACGAGGGCACACACCGGCACAAATTAATAAGCAAGGGAAAATAAGACACATATGGGTTTGAAGATGGGAAATTTGTAGAGTTTAAGTATTTAATGTAAGATTTATTAATAGCAGTTAAATTACACTAAAATACATCTGTGCTCATGGTTACAAGTACAGCCATATGCCAATAAATTAAAGGTGCACTTTGTAACTTTTATGGTAGGGGGTATGTCACCTGCTTGTCTCCATAAAGGTGTATAATATTCCATTATATGGCATTAAACTTCTATTTCTATTTTGCATTTATTCAATAGGAGGTATTTTTGTGCTTGCAAAATACCTTGCAAAACATGTTTTCTTGCCTCTCCATAGATCTGACCTGTAACTTTGTCTGGTGATGGATTATTTTAATGCTGTTTAGTAGAACATTTCAGGCAAAACTTGTCACCATGGAGATAAGCACATGGCGGATATAGTGAACCTTAAAGCAAATACTGTCTGTTTTTATTGAAAATAGTGTTTTTGGCTTACTCTGTCCTTTTTGTATTGTAATACTTCCTATAAAAATAAGTCAGTGAATCATACAGCTATGGCAATACCTCAGAAATGTTAGGCTGGTTAATACTGTTTCTTGGAACAGGTTATTAAGTTCTATTGAACCCAGTCTCTCACAAAGGTCTACGTAGGAGAACTTTTTTTTCCTTTTTTCCTGACCTGGTAGTGCGCCCAGCAGGCCTCCCACATGCGCAGAGCCTCGGTGTCAGGGAACTCTCTCTTGAAGCAGAGCAGGATCCAGCGATGGCAGAAGAGCAGCTGCAGCCCGTCCTCCCCCAGACGGGTCAGGTGCTGGTGAAACCGTGGCAGCATGAGGCGCAACAGCTCACGAAGATACATCTACACAGGATACAAATATAGGCTAATACTTCAACTGTATTTGGCTATAAAGTTAAAGCGGCAATAATTCTGATACAATTATTTTCTATTACTATATAGCCATTGTAATGCATAGAAAATAGTGTACACTGTGGTATATAAACATGCCATGTGAACAAATTTAATTATTACAAAAGTCCAGAGTCCTTATAATTGTTCCCATTTAACATATCCTACCTTAATTTAACCTTCAGTAAGTTTTTGCTTTAAAATCAAATAAATTCAAATGAAAACTGGATTTTTGAAAGCATATATTGTGCTTGTACTCTAAATAATGTGACATAGTATTTGTAACATTCAACACAGATAAATGTTTTTTGTGCTACTGTAAGTTATGGTTGGATAGCAGAGAAAACGAAGACATGAATAAATGGTTTTCTAAGCATCCCATGTTGTGAATAATCCATAGTCCTACCAGCTGCCTCTCCATGTCTTCATCACGTGGTGAGCTGATGAAGATGGTATTCTCCATGAGGCCCACGAAGCACCAGAAGGTATCGCTCTCATCCTGGATTTCACTGAGCAGCGGGGCCACCAGGTCAGACATGCCTTGGCAGTAGCCCATGTCGGGATTAAACACGGCATAGTTGAGCAGAATGCGCCTGAAGCAAGATCAACATGCCAACATATTACATCTCAGCACAAATCAGAGCTCCTAATACAAAAGGGTAAAGGGTGTAATAACAACTCTTTTTTTCTTCTAAAGGCTGAATGTATTGACAGGCCTAAATATGGTTTGTGATGGAGTAGCTCAGCCAAACCACACGAAAGTCAGGTCCCACCCAAACACTATGAAAAATCCAACATGTGTTTCGTTGATGGTGGTAATTCTTGAAAAAGAAGACATGCTTAAGCAATTGCTATGCCAACTTCGCCGGTAACCAGAGAGCTCATTAACATTTTTTCAGTTCATTATTAAAATGCTTTTGGCTGGTAATTGAAAAGTTCTTTTTTAGTGTAAATGTATTATACCTAATCTGAAAAGAAAGTATAGGGCAGCATTAGACAGACAGTCATAAGTTTGCATAACATGTTGCCTGCTTTTTGTATAAAAACAAAAAAGGTTGTTGATTTTGATGTACACTGTTGTTGTGTCCTTGGGCAAGACACTTCACCCAATCAACCCTATGTATGAATATGTTTGTGATCTGTGATGGTTAGAGGGGCCGTAGATACAGATTGGCAGACAGGTTTTTCAAAAAAATTGCTCCAGGGAGTGGCTACTGAAGGAAGTGCAGTGAATCCATAATGCATGAAATAGTAAAAAGACATGAAATAGTAAAAAGACTGCGTCTTGAATATTGCTTTAGAAAACCAATGCATTATTATTATGCATAAAATTATGACCTCAAATACTTTTAAGCAGGTGGCCTTACTGATATGTAATTGCCACACATCCCTAACTCTCAAGCACGACACACTGCAAAGGTCTGATAAGAAGTTAAAATCTGGTGCCAAAAAAGTAAATATCTTCTGTGTTCACATCTGCCAGGCTGATAGGAAACAGATAAAACATACAGTACATGAGCACAAGCGCTATCCTCCCCTCCCCCAGACAGAAGACATAATACCTCGACAAACATAAGGGGCCTCCACGAGACACTAAACTAATATGCTATTTAAATCCTCTGCTCCTCGTTTAGAAAAACCATTAGCTCTGAGTATGCATCAAAAAAGTGCTCAGACGGCTTAGTCAGAGTCAATAAAGCATGAAACTCATTTGCAGCTCCCCCGGGGTTCAGAATATGAAATGAATAGGTGCGCCAGTGCGTCGGCCCGAGGAAGAAGCGATAAGTACGGACCATGTCAAGAAGAAGAAGGAGGAGAGTTTGCAAATTAGATAAGTGTAAGTGATGGGCTAACCTCATGATCTCCACGTTTGGGTTGTTCTCTCCTTGGAAAAATTGGTTGCTGCGATCCGTTCTGACCACATCTTTGTCCACAGTGAACTGGACTTTCCTCCAAAATGCACTGTGCTCTTCAGGGCTCATAGATAACCTTTAAACACATAAAAATTGTGCTGAGAGAAGCTAGACATAAAGTAGCAGATTCTATACTGATATGGCTCTAAATTAAATGCAAATCTTTATTTCAGATGTTTTTAAGTAGACTGTCTCTGATAATTCCATAAATATGTAAATACACAAATACACAATTTTATTTGATAACATTTAACATTGGACAATGAGCTTTGTGCATCTAGAGAGACAAATAGACAAGCAAACCCAGCTACAATAATCAAATACCAGGAAGTTATAAAGCACTGAGCACTGTATAGTAATAATATAATGTATCTTTTATATTTAACACTAAAGCGTAGCTACAAACTAGCCAACTGACAACTGTAGAGGTGAAAAAGCAGTGAAATAAAACTGTGTTCCATCCCAATTGTTCCACTGGGAATATTATCATGGCCATAAAATATCAATCTATAGCTGCAAGTGCTAGCATCAATATTAGCAACGCTCCATGTGTGCTGCCAATGTAGTGTTCTTCTAACAAGCTGAGGGGATTTAATTAACAGTGTTTGTTTTTCATGGAGCTCCACCAGGAATTCTGAGCACACACCTGATGCAATGTTGTGCAACTGTTTAGTTTCAGATGCTGTGGTCACATACTACTTTTGCTTTTACCTGGATTACCTAATGTTTGGCAGGAATCAATAGCTACTACAGCCTTCCTTTAATTTAATATGGCGATTGTTTTGGCTGGATCACAGACAGGACATGGACACACGCCATGTTCCATTTCACACCAAAAGTTCTTTGAAAACTCAAGGAAATGGATATAAGTAAATGTGTGATTTCCTTTTACTGCTCTGAATATTTTCATTCATAAAATATTAAAAAATGTCAGTCCAAAGACTTTATGTGCCTACTGCTTGTTTGTTTAATACAAATTATGTTTTTCCAGTGATTGATTTTGAAAGCAGGTAATAAATTTATACCCTATGAGTATAACTTTAATACCTTATTATTAAACAATAACAAATATAGAAATTATTTAAACCAAATCAGCTGTTATAAGGTAGTCCTCCCACCTCACAGCCAGAACATTCCAGGTTAATTCCAGGTAATTCCTGGGCTGAATGTGGCCTCTCTATGAGCAGTTTGCATGTTCTTACTGTGTCTAGGTATGTTTTGCTCGTCTAATAAGTTAATCCTCTACTTAGGTAGTTTTGATCAAACCAAGCTCATGAGCTGGAGTTATATAGCAGACTTAAATGGTTTTCCTGACTGCATTTATCTGGGCCTGGTGCCAGCACAAAGAGTGGCCCAATACCACTTGAGTATTAAGAAAATTCAACAAATCACAATAAAAAACACAGAACAAAGTACATATATTTTCCAGATAAATGTCAAATTTCCGCCTTACTGCATTTTACCATTATAGCATCGAAGGCAATGATGCACAGTTACAGAACAGGGAAACTGAAGCAGACACTTATACTAGCTCCTAATGATCAACTAGTGGCCCTGGAGGCTGCTCTTGTCAAACGCCTTTAACGGAATCTGCAGAACAGGCTCTCTAATTACCCCACTCCGATAACATCTTTTGATGGACTGTAAATGTTAATGGGCCATGGAGGAGAAACCTGTCCAATTATCATCTTCATTATAAGCCAGAAGCCGCCACATTTCGTAACATGTGGACAGTTCGCTGCTTGTGCTTTGAGGCTGGACTTGTGTGTGTGCTGTGAGTACATACCATTGCTGTTTCACTCCCTCTCCTCTCTGACATGACTATATGATCTGATAAGCGCTGACATGTTTGCTCTCCGGAGACCTTTTATTTCACGCCCGGCACCTCCCCTTAACACTTCCCTGATTGTGCCTATTGATTGCTCTGTGCTGATGATGGGAGAAGCCACAATACGCTCACATATGGTTTAATGTTTGAGTGAGTGGGCATTTGGCAGGCAACAGTAAGGCCATGTGAGCGCTTGACAGAGCACAGATCACCGCTGAGAATCTGTTGGGGACTTAAACATGTAATTGATTTCCATGTTAGCGTCTGACATGAGCCAATTTAGTGCTGTAAAGCTTATGAGCGAGAACCAGGTCAGTCCTCTTTAAAATAAACAACCATCTTCCTTCAGACAAGTGTCATTATCTTGCCTCTTATGGTTTCACAACAATATCTGCCATGAAATCACCCCGTTCCAATTATATGATATACAAAAAAACCCCAAAAAACAACCATTTTATTATTATTTTACCACATTAAAATAGAAATAATAAGAGTACATTATTTGCAGGACTTACCTGGTCTCAGCCAGTTTCCATATTTTCTATATTTTCTTCAATTTAATTTGTGTTTTTGTTTTTCATTCTTGTAGTAGACTTGAGGCTTACATACATTGAATAATGGTGTGTATGATTCTAAAAGAACCTCAACCTAATTAACAAATGAATGATTTCCATTCCAGTACCAACACAAAGAAAATGTTCCTCAAGTCCAAACTCTTATGGTGCAATAGGGCCCAACAAATGAACTTCAGCCTATTTTAGTGTCAATACAGACTGTTTGTTTGTGGAAAAATGTCCAGAAGTTTGTGCATTTTGTGCATTTATGCTTTTCTCTCAACTGAATGTAGCAAAAGTTCAATTTTTTCATTTTGTTCTGCTGTTGTGATGCTTCGTCAATGACAAATCACCATGTCATTCTGCATTTTTCGATTACATTCCACAATTTGCAACTCAATTCAGAGTAACACATATATCATTCTGGCATGAGCCATGTTATGCTTTTATTGCTGATAGATATGATGTATTCCAGTCAAAAAAGTCTTAAGTTGATCATTAACGATTTAAAAATATAGGAACACGATTCGAAAAATTTGAATACTTACCCAGCCCTATGTAAGTAACTAAGTTTATATTATTTTCTGCTATTACTATACTGTACTATTAGCGTTTCCGAAAGACCTTAGTACTGTTTATAAAATATCTCAAGTCTGCTTCCCACCTCCTCTGCTGGATGTCCTGGTAGTGCGCCCTCTTCTGCAGCCTCCAGGCCTCCCTTTCCTCTGAGCTGGAGTCATAGCTGTAGTAGTGCAGCAGGAAGGGCCACACCTCTCCACGGATGGACGGGTCGATCCCTCCGAAAAAGATGGCCTGATGAAGAGGGAGGAGGTTATGCACTAAGGGAGTGTGCTCAAAAATGCAGAGGGCAATGACGGTTCAGCATGCAGCAGAGCAAGAGCGTAAACACAGCACTGAGAATAAGGCGTGTGGGGTGTTGCTATTTTGCACAGATGGGCGATAGTGTTTAAAATGAAAATCTTTTCAGTGCTGAAATTATATGATAAGATTTTGGCACATTTTTGTTGGATACAAAAATGTGCTAAAATTTGTCGTTAAATGTATGAGATGAGGTTTAAGACAAATGTGATACCCTTGTGTACGGTTGAAAGATTACAGCATAGAACTGTTTCATTTTTATTTTTGTAGCATTTTGAGATTTTGAGAACAATTTTTCATTATAACAATAAATCCAATATTCAAATTTTTCCCATATTACGCATACACATTTACAGTATTTGTGGGTTTATATGGCGCCATTTTGAGGACAGTCGACAATTCAAAAGCTGTAATATTTAGTTTTAAATTGTTCATTGCTATGGCAACAGTCCTAACTTTCATAGATTTATTCAGATTTGTTTTGGTTTTTTTAACTTTTAATTGTTAGAAATTAAGTGTTGAAATGATCACACTTTAACTGTTACCTGTGCAGGCGACATGGTTGAAAGATGCATTGTGTTTCAAACTCTATTTAGAATGGCAGAAGATGTATGACTGAAACTGCAGCACAAGCAAACCCAGCCATGTGTATGTGCCTGTCCAGCAGAAAGACCCTCCTGTTTTCATGCTCTTGAGTGTTTACTGCGAAAACAGCTTGGTCACAGCCTAACTGCCACAGAGTCATTTTAGGAAGACAGCAAACCAACTGTTGAGTCAATACGAGAGAGAGAAATGACTCACAGGGAGAGACTGGCCAAAATCAACCATGACACTATTTACTGAAGAGGGTGCTGATTAAGACTGAAAGTTTGAAACACTGAGGTGAAGCGTGCGAGGATTTGGTATATGTCTTAAGGGCCAAAACAAATAGATTTAGAAGCGCTCAGACGTTCAGGTTGAATTCTCACTATAACCAAACAGACTGAATAACAACAAAGTATTAAAAAAATAAGAATATAACAAAGTCTATGTAGGGATTTCTTTTTTGTAGGTTCTTCTCTGTAAATCTGATCAAATAACTTTATTTGTCCATGCAAGGCAATTAAAAAGTAACTGATAAAATATTCATGTTATATGAAATACTAGGAAAAATAATTTGCATGGCATAACTTGGAACAGAAATTGTTTAGAGTTATAACTTGTCAGTCCCTCGCTGTCAAGACAAGATTCTAAATGACATAATAATGATAATAATAGAATAAAGAGTTCTGAAGAGAATTATCTAATATTTGTAATGGAAATTCTGTTTTCTGGGAAAAATGTGACTCAACAAGATTATCTTTATCTTACAAAACCAACTGAATACTGCAAACTATAGTGTGTCATAGTGTACCATCTAAACTTAGACTGTACTAACATTCGTGAGCAAACACAATCCCCACAGACGCCCATTACCTTTCTGAGTTTGTACTCCTCCTCAACTTGTCCACTGTGGTTGAGGTGACGCAGCCACGTGGTGACATCCAGCCGTCGGTACAGCTTCTCCTCTGGGTGAGACTCCGTTGACGGCAGGGTGGGCCTCTGGATGGAAAACTGCATGCAAGACTTCTCATCAGAAACCTAGAATTAAAATGAAGAATAAAAAAAACTTCAGAAATCATACAATTCTATTGCAGGTTAAATGCAGGTGAGAGCAGGACCTGGTCTTTGATTTGAGTTTCTCGACAGCACTTCCACTGTTGGAAGACCTCTGCCAGCTTGTCCAGCCCAGCATGATGGAAATGGAGGATCTTATACTGGCTCTCACGGCTGGCTATCACCAACTGCCCGCTGGTACAGGCTTCATCACTTCGTAAACATGATCAAATATTAATAAAACATTAAATCAATTATTCATCACTTTCTTTTTTGTGTACAGACAGAAGTACTGAACAGTAACCAATTATTTGTCAATACAATACACTGAATTACCTTTCTGTTACATGACATATGCCTAATATGTAATTTATTTATGTGAGAAATGTTTTATGCAATGGGTAAACCATTAACATATTTTAAGCAAGTATCTAGGCACAAACCATGAAATGAACTTTAAATTAAATTACATATGAAAAAGTTGATCACCATACAAGGAAAACATAACATTTCGTATTCAGTTTAAAGCACTTACGTGCAGAACTGGGAGCAACAAGCTTCAAGAATTGATGGACTACTACTGCAAGGGACTTTAAATTTAATGACCAGCAGAGAGCTTGCAACTACTTCACAAGCTCAACCTTTGACCTTTGAATGACCTCTGAACTTGAGCCTGACCTGAAGAACAGTCTGAGTGACCTCATGTGACCCAGGTCCACCCTGAAGACGCCACACAACTGCTCCAACGCCAGGACCTTCTGTTGCTCCTCCCACCGCACCACCTGTGATTGGCTGCTACTGTCAGAGGGGGCGTGGCTATCCAGGCTGGAGGTGGAGCTTATAGAATGTGCCATGGATTCTTCGCACAACTCCCTGGGGTAAAACAAAACAGCTTTTAAAACATATGTATACAGAGAGGCTAATGATTGGAGCTGTGTTAGGTTTCAGAAAGCAAATGCTTGTTTGAAAATTGATTCAGAATTGATGCTGTAATTAAACATGCAGTGGTTGTGAAAAAAATATTAAAACACTCAACATTTGTATTATTAATATAATATAATATCTGCTTTTTTTTTTCTTGTTTAAAATTAAAGTCAACCAATAACGTTCTAGGAAAGAAGAGCAAAAAATAGAACTTTGAATAAACTCGACAGTCAAAATTGAATTGGTATTACAGGGCATATTTCCAAGTGTCAAGACAACCCAGTTTCATAAAGAATGAAATTATGTTCAACCAGTATTAATTCAGCTCTAGACTTAAACGGCACCAGTAGATTAATAACAGATTTCTCTTTCGTTTTGTTTTTTTATCCCAATGACAATATTCAGAAAATGTCATGCTAAAACATGCCTGTAAATGATGCGTTGAGTTTCAAGTACTGTACAAAAAGTAAAATGAACCACAAAAGTGCATAAATACATTATATTGTATTCCACATTATACTTAATAGATATAATTTTGTATATTACTCAGAAAGCAATTACAGCATCAGCTTTTCCATACATCTCCTCTAGCCAGGACATAATCATTTTGTATTCATGCCAAAGCAATTTATGCATCTACATATCAAATAACACATTCATTTGACTGTATAGAAGTACAGACAATGTAAATCCATGTCTTGACTCCTAACCCATCTGTAAAGTCATATATTCACTGTTTGGTTCTAGCCTGTTGTTTTGCGTCTCAATATGACCCTGGCAAGAAGCGGGGAATGAGAGGAATGCACGGAGGCTTCTGAGGACACACACACTCCACAGAAAGCCACACACGCACACACACGCACACACACAAATCATACTGTCCAATTTCACTTGTCATTCCCTCATGGCCGACGTTGTGTTGTTCCCGGCACTGAAACTTGAGCTGGGGTTCCTCTGTTACAGAAGAGATGCACAGCACGCCAAATACAGCAAAAGAGAAAGACCAAAGTATGGCTAAAGAACACACAAAACACAACGTCAAGTCTGCAAGTGTGGTCAACAGACACATTTTGCACGATTGTTAAAGCTACGCGCACACACACACACACACACACACACACACAGGACCATGGATAATGACCATAATGCACTCTTCAACACGTCTCAAGCCAGGCTAATGCTGAGAAACAGGCCAGCGCTAAAACATGTTAAGCCCAGAGACACTCGAGAGCCTGGATAAATAAATGCATTTGTTACACATTAGGGATGTAATGTTCTGCAGATTATATGTATCATTTTTCCACTTTAAAAAATTGAATACACGAGAAACAAAGTGGCATTTAGAAGACAGGTTTAATCTGTAACAGGCCAGAATCAATCAAGTCTGGCTAATCATTTCCCTGTTAGCAGATGGGAAAATAACAAGGCTGATCAATCCAAGCTGCACTTCCCTCTGCTATCAAGTGATTTACAGCGCACTGTCTCATGTATCACACCACAAACCAGACAGCGGATTACGGGAGGACTGGCAACAAGCTCTGCAGTCAAGTCCAGCCTATTAAAATAAAGCGCCTACTGTATGGGTTTTCACAATGTCCCAGCTCTCTATGCTAAATGTTAACAATGACTTTTTAATCAATATAAAATGTGAGACAATATTAACAGTAGAATGAAGCAGCAACAGGGTGTTATTTAAAAGGTGTGATCATATGTAAACTATGATTTCAGATTAAACTAATCCTGGACTAGACCACGAAAAAAACAGGACTAGAAGAGAACCTAGAACAGCTGAAGTCTACCTCATGGACTAAACTGGGCTCAAACCAGGACCAAAGAAGTGCAAGTGTGAACACGGCCTTAATGGACTAGTGGTAATAAATAGGTGATGGAAATGTTCATTGTTTAGAGATTATCATAGTTACAATTGTAGTGCTATTGTAGTAGATCACAGTAGCAGTATATAGCCTATATCAGCCTATCTGTGGGTTTCAGAGTTCTGAGAAATCTGTTGTGATTGAGGTCATCAATTTAAAACAAAATACAAAGTTTTAATACGAAAAAGACCTCAAATGTTGCATATAACAGGAAGCTGAAATCCATAAATAGTGCTAGTACTTGTAGCCATAGTAACATTCATAACAGTACAAGTAATAGTCATGGATAAAATCATCCTCAACTGACAGTTAAAAATTAAGTGAACAGCTTTGCACCAAGACGAGCATGTTATGTGCTGCTATATGTGGTATTATGTAAACAAGCTGTTTTGATATAGTCGGGCTGGTCTTGCCCAATGTGTCCCATCAGACTGAAGTGAGATCCAACTGCCCCCAGGCCCTTCATAACACCTCTCTGCACGCAGGAGGCTCTTCCCCGGGGACGCCGCTGCCAGCACTCTCTATGAACCACCACCAAGAAACACTGCTCTCCCAGGACTCTCAGGCCCTTCACCTAATCCCCAAAGAAGGCATTACAGGGGGGCGTGAGGGTGATGTGAAACCTGCAAGTTTGCATAGTGGTCAGTGTATTTTTAGAGGTAAGATGCTAACGGTAAGTTCCAGCTGTGTAATAGACTCTTCAAAATGCTATGCCACTAGAATGTTCAATATCCTACAGTGCAGTGCATGTTGTAATTTTGCAGGACTCATAGAACCTGTTTAAGCACTTAAAGTTGTAGTAGTTCCATAGCCATAAGGTGGCTATGTGGACCTTATGCAGTACTTAGAACCAACTGTTGAATGTTAACTTCATGTTTGATTTTTGTACATATCTTTTCAAAACTAATAGAGCTGACTTTTATATTACATAAATGAGAAACAAATGTTGAGCAAACCTAAAGCTATAGCCTAAGCCAAGGCAGTGACAGTGGTTACAGCGCAGATTTCTCTCCCACCACCCTCCGTGCTCTCCTGCCCCTCTTTCATCTTGTGCAGCTCTTCCAAACGCAGCTCTTTCTGTCTGAATGATTCCAAGTGACATGTTTCCAGTTCCTGGCCCCTTAACAGTGTCAATTAAAGCAAGGCACAGAGAAAGAGAGATTGAGTGGGTTCCAGGGTTTGGCTGCTGCGGCGCTCTCTTCAGTGCCCTAATCCGGAGAGCTGACATTCAGCCCAGCACAACAACCCCGGGAGCACTGGGACTCAAAGGGCTTCACACAGACTTTAGGAAAGGAAGGGGGGACAGATATTTGAGGGGTGGGCAACACCAAAAAAAGAAACAATATTGGAAGAAAAGACTGATCAAGAGGAAGAGATGCAAAATAAGGTGGAGAACAGGCAAAAAGAAGTGGAAGGAAATGATGGTGAGGCGACCACACAAAGGATGTGTCTGAGTGCCAGAAGACTGAAGTGCCATAAGTGAATGAGGATCAGAGCAGCAGAGGAGGACAGAGGAAAAGGTTAGAAGCTGTGAAGCACTGAGTCCTGCCAAGTCCCATACTGACTGTACTTACAGCACTAGCCTCTCACTCACAGACTCAGCCTCAACATTCTGGGCAGCAGATCAGGATCACTGCGCAACCGCGAGGGGAATCGTAAAGTCAAACGACTGCACCACAATCACTGTCCAGATGGCTCCTCTGATTAGGGAACAATCTGGAGCCAGTGAGGTTTGTAGGATTTCTAAAATTATTTCAGACCATCTGTGACAAAATATAACATTCAAATAAGAATGGGTCTATGTAAATAATAACCTTAAATTATTAAACAAAAGAGCATCCTCTTTTATAGTTTACCTGCTCTCACTCCAGAGCATAAGCCACTACGGGGTTCCTCAGCAAGCCAGACCTATAATCTGCTTATTTGTGGCTCCACCTTGTGGCAAAATATGGAATTGCAAAGGAAATTTGATTTGAGCAGTTTCTTAACGCAAATAATTGTTTTCAAAAAATAAAATATTTTCCTTTTTGTATAAACAGGCCTAAACAATGCAAGTGACATTTTTTTCAATCATGTAGCACTATTACTTATATATACATAAACACTTGGTCCTCTTATAATTAATGTCACCACAGTCTAAATGTTCCGCTTGAGAAGTTGATCTGCAGAAAACTCAATACCAATTTCTTTCGGTGTCACAGGCTGAAAAATCATTTTGTCACAGAAACCAACATTTACTAACGTGGAATTGTGGAAAAAAAGGTTACTTTCATTTAACAAGGTGTTCAAAACAGCTTGTCACACACCTATCTTGATGCTCACTCAGATGGTGCTGTAATGAGGCAACAGTGGCTCTAGTGGAAGCTGTCATGGAGTCCATAGGTAAGGCACTCCTCCTACCTTGTTGAGTATGAATTTAGTGTGTGAGTGGTTAAAGGGGCAGCCTCAGCTCCATCTATAATAGCTTACCATAGTGGAGTGAATTATTCACAATTTTGTAAAGTGACTGAACATCTGGCAAAGCACTTTACAAGACTAATGCATTATTATTTGTATACCAGACATTATGAGGAAGAGCATGTGGATAAATTATGGGTGGGTCTACAAGACAAACTTTTGCACTGCAGCCTTTACACTGACCTGCACTCACTGTCCAAAAAGACAGAGTTGCTGCTCTCACAGAGAGCCTCACTGACTGGAGACAAGCAGAACGGAGAAGAGAAGGTGTCTGAGTCCGAGCCCATGGTACTGTCCCGACTCACTTCATCTGAGAGCTCACAAGAGCCCTCATCCCCCTCTTCACCAGCAGAGGGCAGCTCTGCTGCAGTCTCCACCACCACACTGCCCTCTGCTGAAGTACTGCTGCTTAAGAACCTCTCCTCCTCCTCCTCCCCTGGAGCTGCAGAGGGCCGACAGTGGTGCCTGTGGGACACAGTTTGGGTAAAATAGAACTGACATAACACACTACAGAAGGAAAACAATTCATGAGGTAATGCTATTATAAGAGTCATAGTATTCATAATTTAACTACAGTTTATAAAGTTAATTTTTATAGTCAAACTATGCGTGGTACCTGCGGCCTCTGTGTCGTGCGTTGCGGCGCACGGGAGAGCTCTCTGGAGTGATGTAACGCATGGCCTCCTCGTCCTGCCTCTGGATGCGCGAGTTGGGCACCCAGGTCAGAATTAAGGTGGTGCCCAGACATTCATCCTTCTCCACATGCACACAAAGATAACCTGCAGAGAGACAGAGATAATTTATGTTATTTAAGAATAATAAGAATAATAAGAAAATTTTACTTTTTACATGTCTGCTTAAAGTAAGCAAAAAAATCTCTTTGTTTTAGAATGGTACCATCTTGTGCAAACATATATACCTGGGTGATGCTCTGCCAGGCCAGGCAGTGGTTCTGCTGGATGCACACAGACATTATTTTTGGAGAAGATGATCTCCCCATCCAGACCTGAGCGTAAGGATACACTCCATGCACTGGGGTTAAAGGTCAGGAGGTCGGAGGCCTTGGAGGAGGCACGCCGCAGGAGCCGACCCAAAGACATCTCCTCAGGCTATGACAGGCTGGGCCCATCCTAAACAACAGCTGGATATCAGAACAGGAAATGTCAATGAAGAAAAAGACGGAGGAGGGTTGTGATTTTAACATAACTGGATATGGTGACTTTCAAGGCAGAGTAACTTCAGCTGAACCTAGCCACACTGAACATACTAGTATGTGTGCACTGCAGTGTCCTGACTGCTTTGCTCTTGTGGGTCTCCTCTGTCTGCCTCCTTGTTCAGCATTTCTTGTGCCACACTGCCTTAGCATACACACCTGCTTATCCTCACATGCAACTATAAGTCACACCTTGTGTACACTTACAAGACAAACAGTAAGACTGTGAGAAATGCCTGGCTGTTATCAGTAGTCACCAGATGTCATCAGCATCAGTACAGTACACGACAAAGAATATAAAAACTTCAGAGTTTGGCCATAACAAAACCCAGAGAAATAAGATCTGATGGTCCATAACTTGTATTATTGTAACGGTTTGTAGCTTCATTGAAAAACACATGGTTTCCACATGTTTTGTTTAGTTGTCTTTTTGGCTGAGCACATACCCACTCGATCCATGGAATGCTCCCTCCTCTTTCCTCAGAGGGCATGTTTACCCCGGCCTGATTAACCAGCACCCCACTTCCTGATGCCACATTTCAAACAGGAAGTCTGCTGGCACTGAGGAACATGTGAGACCCATTTGGTCTTCATTATTTAGATAGGCCTATGCCAAAGATTACACACAAATAATTAGCCTGTATCACCTTATGATATTTATAGACAATGTATGTAGACTACTATAGCTGAACACACCAGCTTTTTTCCTGGACCCAACATGTGCCTGCTGTCCAAGGATTGGTGGATATTTTAGTCTGGTGTGATTGCAGAGGCTTCAGTTGGATTTGCCAGGTGCCAAAATAAATTCTACTGTCTCAGTGCTCACACGCATTACACTTGCTAGAACAAATGATTCATTCATTTAAAAAGGTCCTATATTACACAAAATTGACTCTTCACGTTGGTATTTGATCAAAAATATATCAATAGTTGTGTTTTGTTTCATTCATCTTTGGTTAATACTTTATTATTAATCTGCCTACATCTTCAAAGCTCAAAATGCTCTGTTCCACCTTGTGATGTCACAGTTTTAAAGTTAACAGCTACCTTTTACCTTCATTCAGTAAAGATTTGCAAGTCTGAAATTATCCAAATGATTCTAGTGAAGGTGTATGGAGCTTAAAAACACAGTGGAGCACTTCCTGTATTACCATATGACATCACAAGGTGGAAGAGAGAGTTTTCAGTTTGAGAGAAGAACTCAGACTAAATGTGCAGGTTTTTTGGTGTTAAACATGTGTGAATGAAACAAAACACAATTCCAGGTATGTTATAAGGAAACAACCTTATGACATAGATCAGAAAATAGTGTAATATGGGCAATTTAAAGACATAAGCCCAAAAACATTTCTGCGTTGTGGATGGTAGGCTATATTTCACATTTTCCAAGAGCAGAACTACACCATGAAACTTGAACAAGGACTGCCCGTCTACTAATACTGTGCTACAAAATGAATAAAGAGGAGCAAAAATGTGAGTGTTCGGAGCCCCAGAAATGCTTCAGGCATGTGGAAGTCATTGCCACAAAGAAGCCTGAACAACAAGGTTATTTAGAAACAACTGTCTGAGACAAGCTGGAGGAAACATGTGATTCAATTTGTTACAAATGTGAAATTGTGACATTCTTCAACTGGAAACCTAGCCTAATTATAGTCTACTCAAACTAAGTCTTACCTGATGATAGTGGTGGGCTTCTTAAAAGTAAATTGAAAGTATTGTGACCAGATACATAGTCCTTTTTGGACTAGGTAGGCTACATCTCCACACATAATGCTCCCTTTACCTTGCTCTATTATCAGGCTTGGAAAGTGAACTTGAGTTATGCAGCCAATGGTTGGTATTCAAAGCACTTCAGATTAAAGCAATCAGCCTTGCCTAAATGATAATATGGGGAGACATCTGGTGACACATTTCAGGAAAGCTGCAGGTTACATGTTAGCAGAGGCGTGCCTGTGTCTAGGCTCCATCAGCTCCATCATTTGAGCAGAGCATCCGCCTCACAGGAGGGGAGAGGAGCACAGAGGAGCATCCACCTGACAGGAGGAGGAAAGAGGAGCACAGAGGAGCATCCGCCTCACAGGAGGAGGAAAGAGGAGCACAGAGGAGCATCCGCCTGACAGGAGGAGGAAAGAGGAGCACAGAGGAGCATCCGCCTCACAGGAGGAGGAAAGAGGAGCACAGAGGAGCATCCGCCTGACAGGAGGAGGAAAGAGGAGCACAGAGGAACATCCGCCTGACAGGAGGAGGAAAGAGGAGGACAGAGGAACATCCGCCTGACAGGAGGAGTAAAGAGGAGCACAGAGGAACATTCGCCTGACAGGAGGAGAGAGGAGCACAGAGGAACATCCGCCTGACAGGAGGAGAGAGGAGCACAGAGGAGCATCCGCCTGACAAGAGGAGAGAGGAGCACAGTGGAACATCCGCCTGACAGGAGGAGAGAGGAGCACAGAGGAGCATCCGCCTGACAGGAGGAGGAAAGAGGAGCACAGAGAGGAACATCCGCCTGACAGGAGGAGAGAGAGAGCACAGAGGAACATCCGCCTGACAGGAGGAGGAAAGAGGAGCACAGAGGAGCATCCGCCTGACAGGAGGAGGAAAGAGGAGCACAGAGGAGCATCCGCCTGACAGGAGGAAAGAGGAGCACAGAGGAACATCCGCCTGAGGAGCACAGAGGAACATCCGCCTCACAGGAGGAAAGAGGAGCACAGAGGAACATCCGCCTGACAGGAGGAGGAAAGAGGAGCACAGAGGAGCATCCGCCTCACAGGAGGAGGAAAGAGGAGCACAGAGGAGCATCCGCCTGACAGGAGGAGGAAAGAGGAGCACAGAGGAGCATCCGCCTCACAGGAGGAGAGGAAAGAGGACACAGAGGAGCATCCGCCTGACAGGAGGAGGAAAGAGGAGCACAGAGGAACATCCGCCTGACAGGAGGAGGAAAGAGGAGGACAGAGGAACATCCGCCTGACAGGAGGAGTAAAGAGGAGCACAGAGGAACATCTGCCTGACAGGAGGAGAGAGGAGCACAGAGGAACATCCGCCTGACAGGAGGAGAGAGGGAGCACAGAGGAACATCCGCCTGACAGGAGGAGAGAGAGGAGCACAGAGGAGCATCCGCCTGACAAGAGGAGAGAGGAGCACAGAGGAACATCCGCCTGACAGGAGGAGAGAGGAGCACAGAGGAGCATCCGCCTGACAGGAGGAGGAAAGAGGAGCACAGAGGAACATCCGCCTGACAGGAGGAGAGAGGAGCACAGAGGAGCATCCGCCTGACAGGAGGAGGAAAGAGGAGCACAGAGGAGCATCCGCCTGACAGGAGGAAAGAGGAGCACAGAGGAACATCCGCCTGAGGAGCACAGAGGAACATCCGCCTGACAGGAGGAAAGAGGAGCACAGAGGAACATCCGCCTGACAGGAGGAGGAAAGAGGAGCACAGAGGAACATCCGCCAGACAGGAGGAGGAAAGATGAGCACAGAGGAACATCCGCCTGACAGGAGGAAAGAGGAGCACAGAGGAACACCCGCCTAAAAGGAGAAGGAGAGAGGAGCACGGAGGAACATCCGCCTGACAGGAGGAAAGATGAGCACAGAGGAACACCCGCCTGAAAGGAGAAGGAGAGAGGATCACGGAAGAACACTCTCTCAATCCCGACACGTTTCATTCATTTCTCCAAGAAGAGTAGAAAACAATCTTCTCTTCATTCCCATTCGGAGGAGACCATAAAAGCATTTTATAGTCAACATTACTATGCTAGTTTACCATCCTGTCCTGTTTAGATGACCATGTTTAACTTTGAAATGTGTTTTCCCCGAAAGAGTCACGCGAAATTTCAGCGAAAACCATGCTCCACATCGATATAACATCCACCTGCCAGCATGAGAAATAAGCGGATGCCACATAGCCTGTACGGAGCGTGCGTGTGGATGGATGGTCTCATTCCGGCGGCAGGGCTCTCACCTTGAGTCCGGCCGTAGCACACTACAGCCCGCATAGGACATCCAGCTCAGCGGCCACCCGCACCGCGTGTCCACGGCCCATCACCGGCTTTCAGAGGGGTTTATCTGGCTTTTCGAGACGTGGGGTCTTGTTTGTGGTCAGTGTTTTCCGTCAGTGATGGTAAATGTTTGACTGCTGATGTTACAATTCATAATAGCACATCCGACTGATATTTTCAGAGTAAAACGTGCATTTTACTGAAGCGGACAAACTACAAATTATGCTTTATTTTGAAAAACAAGGCAGCTATATTACAGGAGAATTGTGCGTTTTAGTGCTCCACATAACTGTACCATTAATAAACGATACAAATAATTGTGAAATGGGTTTGTTCTACTTTGTATTGACAGAGAAAGTGCGTGTATAATTATTTTTTAAACCATATTTAAATAAACATTGTAAATACAGTTTTATACATCATTGGATATAAAAAATAAAAATAAAAATCTTAAAACATGTGTCAAAGAGCCCATTGAACTGTGAAAACCTTTGACATGGGCAGTGCCAACCTGTTCACTATTAAAGCCTGTGGAAAGAAGACATAATGAATACAGATTGTGTCATATCTGAAAACACTAAAGGGCCAACACCAACACTTTTCTCATACATATAACTTAAGCAACAAAAATGATCTTACTTTTGTGTCACTGTGATAAGTAAAATCACTGACTTTCTCCCCATTGGCTAAAACATAGTGAGGTGGGGAGGGTAGACCAAAAACACGGACACCTCCCAGCACCAATCCATCCAGATCCCCATTTAGTCTCACAGGGTCACTTACAATCTGTGCCTATGGGTGGAAGTACAATTAATATTTACAAAAAACTTTTTCATAACTGACTCAAACAATACATTACTGCGTGATCCTACCAGCCCCGCAATGAAGATTATATAGCTATAACTACTTTTCTCAAATGTATCAAGGCTTTCTCCATCATCCCAAAAGAGGCTGCCCCATGCCCATCCTCCTGCTGACAGCGCGACTGTCAGAAAGAAAGGATTGGTTCGGGAAGCCAAGGTAGTCAAAGCAGGTTCCTTGTATAAATAAAGCAAACATTAGTTAATAAATGTTAGTTTTGTAAAATAGTATATGTTATCTCCAACCTGCTGAGGGATTATGTATCCCTCCCTGATGTGAACATTTATGGTGTCCAATGGAGCTGATAGGAGCAAATATTGCCCCTTGCTGTAGAAAGGTTGCCCCTAAAGCAAAGAAATGAATCACACATCAAGCAAAGCATATGATGACTGGCAGGGAAGTATATAACAGACTTTCTCTTGATTATAAACATGCTAGATTGACCTCAAGGAACACAGAGAAGAACAGATATTTGAAAATATCCCAAAATGCAGCTCTCACAGCGTAGCAGAGTGTAATCATATCCAATCAAGGGGTTGTTGAAGATACATGTTTAAAATAAACTTATATTCTTTATTTCATAGTATTTTTGTTATGCTAAAAGACAGTCGCTGTACATAGGAGAAGGATGTTGAGGTCGGAAAACCAGCACGTACCAATAAAATGGAACATTATATATAATGAAACTACACTGTTGCAGTCTACTTACATCCTGGAGGCTGTACCAAGTACCAAAGGGGAGGTAGGCAGGAAACTCTATCACTCCTTGTTCTAGGACTGGGCTTATGAGGAGAGCACTGCCCCACAAGAACTGCCGGTCAATGGCCCAACAATTAGGGTCATGAGGAAATCTTAAGAGAATGGGAAACTTGGTAAGAAAAATTTAAATATATATTGCTAAATATTACTGTCATCAAGGGATACCTACTCAACAAAAAGTGGTCTGGCCACAGTCTCAGCAGAAGTGTGAGCATGATGAAAAAGTGTGTAAAGGTACGGAAGAAGAGAGTAGCGCAGATTTAGAGCACTACGCATGGCTGCTTGGGATTTCCTTCCAAATACATAAGGCTCCTGGGGCTAGAAAGCGATGCGCATTAAAACACAAAGCAAATGGCTCTGGTTACCACTATTCATAAAACACAAAAGAATGAACTATTTTTTAGGCTGATAATTTTTAGGCAAAAAATAAACATTATGTCCCAAAAGACAATTTTAAAAAATTAGAATCAACACTAAAGCTGTATACCGTAACACATTCTGATGGTAAAGGTGCACTATGTGGTGGTGGGTTTTCATGCAGATGTTATTGCTTTTGAATGTTCCATAATATTACATCAAATGTATCTAAGTTCAATACTATACTGTGAAACATTAGACAAAGCAAATTCATGTCCATGGAGAAGAGCAGAAAATGTCCATAGTGAACTTTTACTGTTTTTTACCTTACTGTTGTAATAAATATATAGATACATTATATTATATGGTAGCAATATTGCTTACAAAAGAATGTAAGATTCAACTTGGTAACCCCCAAATCTTTTGTGATTCTATAAAAGGAAATCCAAAACAAGGTGACACATACTCTATTTTGTCTGTCATTGTGATTCCTCATGAATGGATAAAAGGCCCCAAGCTGCATCCACCGCACACATAATTCTTCTGTAGTGTTGCCTTCAAACCCACATACATCTGCCCCGACAAGAGGCACCCCATACAGACCAAACATCAGGACAGCTACATGGGGGAAAAAAATAACATTTTTACCCTGACCCTAAAATTAACTTAAAATTTGACAATATATTGTAAATGTCCTCACTAGGGATTGAATATCTGAGCTGATCCCAGTTACTTGTGACATCACCAGTCCACACTCCAGAAAAACGTCCAGTCCCAGGATAGGATGAGCGAGACAAGACAAAGGGTCGTTTCCTTTGAATATTTATGAGTGCCCTAAAATTATTGATCAAATGTGTAATCATACAGTTACACAAAAATATGTTAACATGTTGTGCGTGCCACATACTTGTGAGTGGCATATGCTTCTGTAAGTCCATACATATTATGCAGGTTGTAGTGAGTAGACAGGAGTTGCTGAGCCGACATGCAAAGTGTTTTTGAATTTAACTGGCCGCCAACAACCGCTGTAGGGTGTGAAATTAATGAGTGATATAGTATGTGAATAAATGTTTGCATGTTGTTATGAATGTTACAGTATTGGCATAAATAATTATTCACATGGAGTGTAGGGTGGATTTTCCAGATCAGTGTCAGGACAGCCATCTACAGAGCCCCGCACAAAATTGGAGGGTTCGTTCATGTCCTGGGTGGAGCAGAGAGGTATTCGTGTCTTTGAAAATGGTTTATGCAAAAAAATATGTTATTACATGTCATGATAGATACAACAAATAGCATGACTCACAATCCACAGGCCATCCACAGGCACCTTTGAAAGAAAATCTTTAATGCAGTCCTCCCACCATTGTCTGGTCTCTGAACTAGTGAAGTCAGGAAAGGCAGTGGGCCCGGGCCACACCTGATTTTACAAAAAAATAATTATAGTATGACAACCAATATTAATGACAATTTATCACACACACTGCATATCATACGATTTATTCACAAAAGATATAATGTTTAACCTTTCCAATAAGAGTATTTCCAGTGGCATTTTTAATAAACACATCTCTTTTTAATCCATCATCATATGGAGGGTATGATCCAGGAGGACTAGTGGTACTGATACCTGGATCCTGTTAAAATACATGAAACAAAATGGTCACAAACATGGAAATCAATGCTGCCATCTAGTGGTGTAATTGTCAAGTAAATGCATATCACCAGAATGAGGACATATTTTAAGCCTCTTTCATGAAAGTCCTGCACCATCTCTGGAAGATCACCAAACCGCCATGGGTCAAAGGTGAAGATCCTGCGATCATGTGCATAGTCTAAGTCATTCCACTGCACATCCTGCAAGAACAAAATAAACCTCCAAAACATTGAACATATTGACACATTTAAGTCTCTGTAAATTGTGTAAACAAAATTACAAAATACCGTGCTGTATTTACCATGGGAAAATTGGCATCATGCATGTGCTGTGCCACTTGCCGGGTTGTATTACTAGTTGTGTATCCCCAGCGACAAAGGTGAAAGCCCAGAGCCCAGTAAGGAGGCATCATTGGGTAACCTTGAAACATTTACATAGACACAAATTTACAAAGTGATGGACCGATTTCAACAGGCATAAAATATGAATCCACATTTTGTAATCATTGTATACAAACAAATCAAAACTAATTGTCCTCTTGCTCAGGTTAGTTTGACAAACACAATAAAATAGATATAAAACAACATGTATGATCGTCTAGCAAATGTTAAGAATAACTTTCGTGGTATTGCAAAATATAATTCGTATGTGTATGTGTGTTTTTTAACATACCAATAACTTGAAGATACTGCCGTATTACACTTTCTGGATCAGGTCCAAAAAAAACATATAAGTCCAGAATTCCACCAAGAGCAATCCAAGTAAGAGCAGGAGTGGGCTGCAGTATCACCTCTACAACATATAAAGTAGTTATGTAGTTTAATTAAAAAAATACGCCTTATGCCTTATTCCCATATTTATACATCTGCCTCTTTTTACCAATTGCATTGCTGTTTAGCAAGAAAACTCCATGTGCAAACCCATCTTCTTCTTGAACTATGTAAAAGGGATGAGAACCATAGAGGTTTGCATCAGCCTGGAAACAAAATGATTTGGCAGCGACATAGGTGAAAGGTGATTTTGTTTTACTTCTATCAGATGAGGTATCCTACATACACGAGGTTTAGTGTCTTGGTTCCATAGTGTTACAGATGTCCAGTTCAGGTCCAGACTTAAGGAAGTGTAATGTTCTCCAAGGCCAGACACGAAAGAGGAAGCCAGTGTTGTCGACAGCTGAATGTACTGATCAGCAAATAAAAGAGGAGCCACAGTTGTGTTCATGCTTCAACAGAACCCAGAAAAACAGCAAAATAAAACTCCTGGAAATTCAACATGGTTATATGGTTTCAGAGAATATCATTTTGGTAAAAGATGATAAAATACTCACATAATTCTATTATTCGATTTACGAAGTACTGTAAAACCAAAAGGGTTATGTTGAAACTGAATCGAGTATAGGGCAATCTGTGGACCCGCTTTCCTCTGGGGAGCAGACTGTTGCCCTGGCAGCTGAACCTCATACCTCTGAGATGAAGGGTCTTTCACCTTGCAGTAAAAATACATTTCAGCTCATACGACAGTGAGTGTATTTTATTTTATTTAATTTATATATATTCTTTAATAAATAGAAACGCAACTTACAGTCAGGTGTAAACGTTCTGCATTCTCCTCCATAACCTCCATATGGAGAGTGGATATTTCTTTGGGAAGGTATGATGATTTGGCAAGGGTCAGAGTGGCTGCCAATCCTCTTTTAGTGGGAGTGAGGGGACCCATGACGTAGCCAGGATACAAATGCGGAAAATAGCACCAGGGTGGTCCCGGAGAATCCGACAGGGGGCCATAACAGCATCCCCTGTCTTCACACTCTGTCTGGCTGACAGCTTTATCTCTGGCACAGTCAAACCGACGCTCATGCGCCATGACACATTTATCGTTTATGGAAAGATTACTAGACATGTTTTCATTTTTAAAATCTGTACTAATCTCCCTCATTGTGTAGTTCTTGATTTGATTTTCATATCTCAAAACGTCACTGCAGGAAGCAGTAACTATAAACAAGTGAACATATGCAAAAACTACAGAAAAAGTAGCACTTGAGCTTGTAACATGGTAATGCAATCTCATCGTGTGTGCAGCAGAATGCAGTGCATCTGATAACTACAAAATGCATGAACTAAAACTGCATTATAACTACACTCTGCCCAACTACACCGTTTTCAGCTAGCCGTTAGCCGTTAGCGACCAACTCCCAAGTTATGTATGCAGTGTTTGTTTTTTTCCATCCACTGTAGCTAGTTAAATAACAGTTACGTACCGATGACCAAAGAATCAAGAATCCTCATTATAAAGAACAAGTAAATTAGAAGTAACCTAGTGGGACGAAAAGCTAAACGTTTAGTATGGGTCAAGTAAGGTAAGCACCAAGGGACAAAAATCCACATGCGCTTCATACTCGCCGATAAACACAGAAAAATGCAGAGGGTTAACTCAAAATAAATGAATTCTTGCAGTCTTGGTGGGCATAGTTGTAGTTGAAAAAAACAATAATGTAGCCTAATGCACAAACATTCCCAAAGTCCCAAATAGACTACAGTCTATGGGTCAACATGGCATGCAAAACACACATTAACAATTTATAATAACTAGAAAAGTAATAAAACTGTTTAATGTGCAAATAATCATTAGTCTTACAAAATTGCAACAGAATTCTGGCCTCTGATAAAACCATGATCATTTCAACTTGATGCAACTTGATGAGATACTACACAATCTTTGGAGCAGTCAATTTCTGAGCTTGATTAACAAATTACAAGCAGCTAGCAGCACAAGTTGGAATCAAGCACATTTAGCATAGTTAATAAAAAAAAAAAAAGCTGTCTTCAGCACAGTGGTAAAAAGGCACATTGGCCACATAAAATGACCAGTGATCCAATTTATGAATCAGTCTATACAAAAATATGTGCATTGAACACACTCAAATACTGTACAAGATTGCACAATAAAACTACCCAAAAATCTCAACAGCATCTACATTTCTTACAAAAGGCCATTTAGAGATAAATACCATTTTGGACTTTGTTGCAAAATAAAATGTTCACTTAACAGCCCTGTTACAAGACAACCCGACAAGTAGATAACCATGGCAAAACTTGGTGAGCCAAAGGCACTTTGTGAAAGGTAAGAGCTGCTTCATCCAGTGCATCCCAGGCACTGCAGGCCTGGTCCTCATCAGCAAAGCAACATTCCCTTTTCGAGTCCATGTTTAAGGCAACATTTGAGTCTGTGTGGTGTCCTCCAAACCTGGTCCCACTGAGATGGGCTTGTGATCCCGTGAAGACAGGTGAACCAGTGTCAAAGCGGACTGTTGTTCCTTCAACAAAATTGTAGAACATTGTGTCTGATCAGTCAGGTCTTGCTGCTGCACTGTTTCAATAGGCAACATTTGTGATGAAGACAACTCTGTGTGAGTCATTTCACAGGACTGTGGTGGTTTCAAAGGTTCTTGTTGCTGTTTAGTTCCTGATGGCGTCTGCGGCTGGCATTGGTCATTTTGTTTTTGTGCGTCTTTATCAACATCTTGAATTACTGTTTGTGGAAGCTGCATTTTTGGAGAGTAATAAGGCAGAAAAGGCCTCTCTGTTACACAGGTCCGCATGGCTAAGTATGTATGTATGAGTAAATGAGGAAAACGGGATGTGAAGTATGACACAAAGTCATCCGGGACAGAGCCAAGAGTCTCTTGCACATCAGCAGGCAGTTCTCTGTAGTGATGTTTCTGTTGACAGTGGAAAACTTCAATAAAATGGATGTATCAAAAAGAAAAAGAATGATCAAAACCAGTCATACCTTATTTCTCATTGCACGCAATAGGTCTCGAACAGAACCACCTTTATAGGAACGAAACTTCCTCAAATCTACAAAACAATTAAAAAGTAAATGACTGTATAGGACTTTGTGTTCTTCATGTATCTTGTTTACTCAAACAGTAGTCAATAGTCATACCTGTTTGCAGTGGTACAGTAATATGCTCTCTCCAGTCGCTTTTGACAACAGCCCTTCCCCCTCTTTCCAGCTGTCTAACAATTGGCCCATCCAGTGGTTCCTTTTCAATTCTATCACTAACATCCTAAAACAGGAAATACAATAAAATCTCAATCTGAATGATGTGGTAAACTATGAATCATCATTGTACTCCATATATACCTGGAAGAACTGCAATTCCTTCTCCAAGGTCCAAAAGAAAGGGTGCTTAAGTATACACTCCGCAGAGGGCCTTTTAGTGGGCTCCATACTCAACATTTGCTCAATGAGATCTCTGGCTACAATGTCCTCTGTTGAAAAGTCAGAAACAACTCGATAATACCATACATGTAACAGTGTTTAACATATTTATTAAACTCTTTTGAACATCAGAAAAGCATTCTCACCATGTTTGTCAATTTGGAGGTGTTCCAGGCTGTATTTACCAAGTAGAATGTTGGCTTGCCTCTGAATAGATTTACCAAAAGGATGGCTGCCTTGGGACACCACATAATAAAAGACACAGCCAGCAGAGAATATATCCACGGCACATGTCTAGTAAGGGCATCAAGGAAAACATGTCAGTGAGTGTCATCAGTAGTATACAATTTCTGTCCTTTTGGTTTTTTTTGTCTACTACCCGACTGCGAGTTGCTTACAGGGTTGTCTTTGCAGTCCTCACTAAGAACCTCAGGTGCGATCCATCCCTCTGTGCCAGGGACACCAGACCTTCTGCTGAAGCTGTGTCGGCCCACAGCAAGCTTTTTACACAGGCCAAAGTCGGAAATCATGGCCTTGGCACGGCGATGAGCATTGGGCATTGAAACTAAAATATTGTGAGGCTTCAGATCTCTGTGGACTAAAAAAAGGACAATTGTGTAACATGCAGTTGAAACCAGAAGTTTACATACACTATATAAAAAGACATGTGCTTTTTTTTCCTCACAACATGAAATCTGATAAAACTTTTACTGTTTTAAGTCAATTAGCATTAACAAAATAATTTCTATTTGCTAAATGCCAGAATAATGACAGAAGGGTGTTTTTTTGACAATCTTTCTTCAAAGTCAGAAGTTTACATACTGTAAGATTACTATGACTTTAAACAATTTGGGAAAACCCAGATGATGATGTCATGTCTTTGGAAGCGTCTGATCAGTTTATTGACAACATTTGAGTTAATTAGAGGCACACCTGTGGATGTATTTGAAGGCACACCTGAAACACACTGCTTCTTTGTGTAACATCATGGGAAAGTCATAAGAAATCAGCCAAGATATCAGAAAGAATTGTGCTTGCACAAGTCTGGTTCATCCTTGGGTGCAAGTCCATCTGTTCAAACAATTATACCCAAGTATGAACACCATGGGAATGTCCTGCCATCATACCACTCAGGAAGGATTCTGTGATGGGTTCTGTGTTCCAGAGATGAATGTGCTTTGGTCCGAAATATGCATATAAACCCAAGAACAAAAGCAAAAGACCTTGTGAAGATGCTGGCTGAAGTTGTTAAAAGTGTGTCAATATCCACAGTGAAACAAGTACTGTACCAACATGGACTGAAAGGCCACTTTACAAAGAAGAAACAATTACTCCAAAAGAAACAAAAATAAAATTGATTACAGTTTGCAAATGCACACAGAGACAAAGACCTTGTTTTTTGAGGCATGTCCTGTAGGCTGACAAAACTAAAATTGAACTGTTTGGCCATAATGAGCATTGTTACATTTGGAGGAAAAAGGGGGGAGCTTGGAAGCCTGAGAACACCATCCCAACTGTGAAATATGGGGGTGGCAGCGTCATGTTGCAGGCTTGTTTTGCTGCAGGAGGGACTGGTGCACTTCAAAAAATAGATGGCATCATGAGGAAAGACCATTATGTGGAGATACTGAAGCAACATCTCAAAACATCAGTCAGGAAGTTAAAGCTTGGGCACAAATGGGTCCTCCAAATGGACAATGTAACCAGTTTAGCAGCATGCTTCAGGTCAAAGTGGCTTAAGGATAACATAGTCAATGTTTTGGAGTGGTCATGACAAAACCCTGATCTCAGTCCTATTGAAAATGTATGCGCAGACCTGAAAAGGTGCGAGCAAGGCTCAGGCAAACTTGGCTCAATTACACCAGTTCTGTGAGGAGAAATGGGCCAAAATTCCTGCCAACTATTGTGAGAAAGTTGTGAAAGGATATTAAAAACATTTATCCCAAGTCATACAGTTAAAGGCAAAGGTACCAAAATACTAATGAAATTTAAGTAAACTTCTAACTTTGAAGAAAGTAATGCAAAAAATGTCTTTAAAAAAATCCTTCTATCATTATTGGTAATTGACCTAAAACAGGAAAAGTGCAATCTCATTTCATGTCAGTGAGACAAAAAAAGTGCATGTCTTTTTGTATAGTGTATGTAAACGTCAGGTTTCAACTGTACATAAATACACATTGAAAGATCCCAAATTGTATTTTAGTGTATCTTTAAATACCTATGTTGAGAGAGTGAAGGTGAGCAAGTCCTGACATTGTCTGCTGAAGGAGCATGACGGGTTCAAGTCCATGGCGGTCAAAGTCTTTCCTCTCCACATACTAGACAAACAAAACCCGAAATAATTATATCAAAAATAAAATGAAACCCCACAGCTGTATTACATCACACGGACAAGTTAAGTGTAACATCAATGTGTATTTGAAATACCTCCTGAAGAGAAGCAGCGCACAACTCAATGGCAATATACTGGAACTGGCGATCTCTCTCCGTACAGAAGTAGCGGATCACATTCGGATGCTCATCAGACTCCCTGAGAAGCTGAACCTCTCTGTCTGCAAAGCTGAAGCACTCAGGGAGAATTCTCTTCACTGCTACAGGCCTATTGTCAAACTGACCCCTTTGTGGAGGAATAACACTTTATTAGATGCAATTTTCATTAACATGTAATACAAAAATCCAATGTTGAACAAATGAACACACCTGTACACAATAGTTCCTTCTGCACCGTGACCTAGGACCTGTTTAGGATGGAAGATTATATTGCCCACTCTTACCACGGTTGTTTCCTCTTTTGATGAGAAAGAAAAGTCGTTTTAGAAAATAATGCAAAAGTAAATTTCAACATAGTAGTCTTCAGTTTTTACCTCCATCATCATGTTCATTGGCCAAGTTTCCCAGTTCAGATGCAGACATATTAGAGTGATTGGAGGCTCGGGGCGTGACGCTGGGGCTGCTGTGGTCTGAGCCCTCTGAGCGAATGTGTGCCACATCCAGATAGTCACTGTCTGAAGTGAGGGCCAATCCCAGGTCTGAAGTGGGGAATGGCTGCTGCCTTTGGAGGAGCTCCAGTCTCTCCTCCATCTGCCTCTGAAACTCCTGGTGCTGGAGCTGCTGCTGCTTTTGCACACTCTACAGACAGAGAAAGATCTAATACATGTTCTATCTATCAGATACTATGAACTGAAAAGACATATAGGGGGCCACACTTGCCTTTGGATAGATAATGACAAAAGCCATCCAACCAGCCAAGAGGAAGGTGGAGAAAATTATTGTAGCCATGTCTTTGAGCATAGAATCCACTGGGGCCTCAGGTTTCACAGAGCGACCACTTGTTCCTGGTTCTTGTATTGAAGTTTCGGGAGGGGGAGGGGCACCGTCATTCATTCCACTTTCATTCACCTTCTAAAAGAGAGGACATGACAAAAGGATGAGAAAAAGAGTATACAAGGACCAGGTTGCCATAATATTCACAAACTCACCTCATCTAACTTCTTGTCAGTTGTAGGTGGGATGACATTGCCTTGATTGCGAGGAAAACTGTCAGGAAATTTCTCTAAAATCTTGTGGTGAGCTTCTGGAGGGGTCTCATGGTGACCTAAAACAAATTGAGGAGAGTTTAATAATAAATTATATATTTATAAATACAGATGGCAGTGTTACATGCAAAACTGAAAGTACTATTATTAGATGTGTCTCTTCATAGTAGTATTCCTAACATACCAATCAAAAGTAGGTAGTTCCTCATAAAGTTAATACGATTTCGCTCCCGAAGTGCAGCGTTAAACTTGACACTGGTGCTTGGTGTGATGACACATTCCTTGTCCTCTTCAGTTTCCTGGCTGTCTGGTCCTTCCAGCATAGGAAAGGTGCTCCCACGAGGCTGCACAAAGACACCAAACATTAAGCCACAATATACCCACACAATAATGTGCAGGTTTTTGAAAAATTATACATTAAGAGACAATGATGCTGGGACAAGAGCCAGTCTTTCTGTCAAAATGTGTGAAAGAAACAGTTGTGTAGTAGTGTAAAAGCCAATAAAAATCAGGGTGACATTACAACATTCACAAGCCATATTTTTTTTTCTTTCACAACAAAGCGAAATACCTCACTAAATGTAACTTTAAAAACATTTATATTTATTACTTACCACCACAGTCACACCGTCATGAACGAGAGAGGGGGAGGCATATAGACTAGTGGAATATTTGCCCACATACAATGTGGCCCTGAGAGAGAAAAACAACATTTATGAATTTAGACAAAATACAACAGCCAACATATATTCTAGAAATAACATAATCTAAACAAAATACAGTGGACACACTCGACTTAACCATAGCAAATAAGGAATAAGTATAAAGCAATGCACTTTTCACATATTTCTAGCTGGCAAAGAAAGGAGTACTTCTTACATAAACTTGTTCTTGGGCTTCTGCTCTTTGGGGAACGGGTACTTCCACTGAGTAATGCGCCCGACATCTCCCGACATGAAAGTGAGATAACGCAGGGTTTCCACAGCAACGTTTGTGTGAGGCACTTTTCGAAGGCCCTCGCGTTGCCAAATGTACATGGCTACCACTGGTGAGTTGTAGTTCTGCACCCATTGGACATCGCCAGTATCACTGTCCACAGTTACCACAAGGCCATCACCATTTGATACAAAGTGGGCCATTTCTGCACAAGAAAGGAATCATTAGAAAGAAAGAAAAAGACTAATGACCAATAACTTTTTAACATGTTTGCACTTAGAGCCAATGCTACTGAAAAAAAATGACAGTATTCACATCAACCTCAATATTGCCATGATATGTCAACACATTGATACATTTAATATATACAATACTCTTTCAACAAATGGGCTGTCTCAGAAATAAATGTTACAATTATTTTGTATTAACAGTTTTGGTTCTTAGAGTATATTTTATATTAAATAAACATAACAAACTAGTCTGTTGTCACTTACTGTACTTTGTGTCATCATCAGGAAGCGTTGAAGCATAATCAGAGTAAGTGGCATTCCATCGCAACTCTCTGCTTTTGGTGTCATACATTGTAATAGTATACTCTACAAAAAAGAAAACAACATTGGTACAACTGTAAATGCAAAGTGGTGCTCAATACCTCTGTCTTTAAAAGGTTGACTTACAAATGCTTTTGTGGTACATAGTGAGCTAATACTTGACACCTCTTACTCCAGGGCTTAGATCATTGTCTACGCTAACTTTCTCACACACAAAAAAGTGGGGGTAGCCATGGCAATGTTACATGCACATACATGTTACATCCATGTAGGGTATCATTATGAGTGACCTCTGACAGGTGAGGTTAGAAGATGGCATACACGGAGGTAATTTGTCCTCAGTAAGAGTGTTAGAAACAGGAAGCAAGCATAGCAAGATGTCAATTAAAGAGGGAGGGGGGTCATAATAACCCTGATTGGTCCACTGTTGTGGGGAACACATTAGAAAGAGAAGGTCTATTTCATTGTAGTTCGTTATATGGAAAGTAACTGTGTAACTTCTTATATTATCATTATCTTACCCAACATAAGATTAGTCTAATTGGTCTATGCTAGGAACTACAGTTTTTTTTGGACACATACAAGTTAAAAAGTGAATGAAAAGAAAAAGTATTAGATCTAAATGTGTGCTGCAGTTGGCTGAGCTTCTTAAGCACCTGTGCGTCCAAAGTAGAGCAAAGATGATGATGGACAAAACATCTCAGCAAAGGAGGATGTCAGAGTCTGCTGCTTTTCTCCTGTCAAAAGGTCCACTACGTACCACAGGTCCTGCTTTTTACCTGCAAAGACATACAGTCTACTTATTGCCATTCAAGACTTTATAACACCACACACATGTGTGTTATAAAGTCTTGAACTTTGTTTTGTTTTAGCTGGAATATATTTCAAAGTTTTTTGCAAGTAGCAGCATCAGCATTGAGTTTGAGTTAAAGACAGATAATGTTACCAGGTTAAAACAAATGAGCTCAGTCAGATTGGGAGATTACATCTACATTTTCATTACCTGAAAATTAATTCAAATAAGGTTGAAGCAAAACATAAGAGGAATTAAAAGATAAGCTTGGTATTATGGTGTTTTTGTATTTTCTTTTATCTATACTAGGACTACACTTGTCAGTGCAAAAATGCTTATCTCATATTAATAGTGTATTTGCACCTGTGTACATACAAGATGTTGTTTGCTACATACCCATATAGAGAACACCATCTGAACTGCGACATGGAGAGGCTTGGACTAACTCAGGTATAGTAAATGGCAATTTCTAAAACAAAAACAAAATAAAAAATATTACACTGTATAGTTTATAAAATTAAAACAATTGTGGCAGCAGTACTTTCTTTCTTGCGAATAGGGAAATTAGTTATGCTCTGAATTTTTTTTTAGCAAAAGGGAACTGATTTCTTATTAAGTTAGTTCCTCCTACCGTGAGCCCTTCGTTATTTTTTCCTCCAAGTGAATACAAGCTACCATCGTTTGGGTCTGGTAAAAAGGCAGGCCTGGAAACAAACACATAAGGAATTTTGCAGTTATTAGAAGAAGACTAACAGGTTTACACTGGTCTGGTAACTTGTCTAACAGACATTTGCTGTACATGCTTATGAACACAGATGAACTTACTCTGCAACATGCATGGGGACCTGAAGAACTGGATCTGTAAGGAGGGAAAGAGAGGATGTTAATGAAGAAAGTATTTGAAATGTGAATTATCTGCAGCCATGATGATGCTAGACATATAATATTGTAATTCAAGCCCACTGCTGAAACTGTAGTCTATCCAAATCACCACAGGTCCAAAGCAAACACGCTCCACCCGAGGTTGTGAACTCAGAGGGTGTGGACCAGATGGTGCTGATCCCTAATCATAGCCAAAGGGGGGTCATCAATAGCCTAGAGCTGGTAGAGGATTACTCAAACGTGGGCAACTGTCAACATTCATTTTGAGACTGGGGTGACAAACGATTGCTTGCTGTAATACCAACAACACAATTCACCCAGTGGGTGGATACTCAGAAACACATTTGCCACTACCCCATGGAAAGCCATGCAAACAATACAACACATAGTTTTGTCTATGTAGAACTGGGATGTGATTTTAGCTCAACCCTCCTTGTGTGGCTGTTGAACTGGAACAAAACAGCAGGTGTGTGCAGGGCCAGGCCCATAGCTGCTCAAATTAATATGCAATACATTTTCAAAAAAAACAGATGAAGTGGAGGAAGCAGCCTGTGCCTATTCATTTGATTTGAATATTAAAAGACAAACACTGCGTAGTTGTTTTTCTGGGTAAAATAAGAACAAACTTCACAGTCTTGAGGCTTGAATACTGATAATTGTACCTTCGTTGTAGCTTAGTAAAACAACAAAGCACCTTTATCATTGTTGCTTGATATAGCCACAGCAAAGATAATTGCTGACATTGCAACTACGCACAATTATGCATCAGTGTACAAAGCTGATCTGAACTGAGTTCAGGTTTGTTTTTGTTAATGTCAAAGTGACCAAGACCTGTCCGAAAATCTTTCAATCATGTCCAAGATTATGCTGTGGCAGAGAAAATCCTTGGTTTGAGGCCATGTCTAGAGAAAACTAAAAACAAACCATTGTGTTTAAAGATTGTGTAACTTATATTTTTATACTTTTATTTAGTCTGTCTATATCCACAGACACCATGCATGCAATGGGCCCAGAGCCGATGACATGACATGCGAGCTCCCTACCCTTACCGACACTGTCCTTGATGTGTGCTGTAAGTTAATCATTATCCAGATTTCATGTCTAAGTATAGCACTCGACCAACAAAAGGGCAATCAAGCATAAATACAACATTACATTATAGTACAGTTCTACCGTACCTTCTTTTAAAGTCCACTTGATAGAGCCGGACTTCTTGCTAACGGCATGGAGGTTTCCATCCAGAGTGGATACAAAAAGCAGACTTTCAGGAAGGGAAACTGTGCTGGCACTGCAAAAACAGCCCTATAAACACACACAAAAATAAACCATTTTTAAAAGATTTTAAGTGTTACACTACCAATTTACACCCCAGATTTGAGGGTGCACAAATGTGCAAGTAAACTCACTATATGTTAACACTCCATATGATTTAGTATAAAAAAAATCCTCATTTTAGTTGCTGGACCAAATGGATATTGAAGTGAGTACTTTTAAAAAGGGCCCTGGGGCCATCACAAGTAGCCCTTAGCAAATGCAAATGGACCCATCTCTAATTGCATGGGCTTTATAGCAGTTAGGCTCTTTGGAGACACTAAACCACTTATGCTGGTGGGTTAGGTCAGAGCATGTGGTCTACAGGGGACAACTGCAACCACATCTGGGTATTTTTCCTGGTTACTTTGCAAATGCATCTACTATATCCAAGGCCAGAAGAAAACTCTTATCCCAAGGCTATCAGGTGTGCTGTGGACAGGAACACAACACAGGCTATTGTTGTACTTACTTTCATCTAACTTTTGAAACAGTAGGTAAATAGCAAAAGTCAAATGAACTGAAACATTGCTTTTGCGTTACCATGGAAAATGAAACTGGTGATCATGCCATCACTGCACTCTCAAACACCAGCACCTGTTACAGTTCCCATCAATAAACTACATGGGCACCACACAAATGAGCCGCAGGAAAAAAACAGAAGATCTATGAAATTAGTAAAAGGCCCTATGGGATATGAACCAACCAAGTCTAAATCCCCTCTATAATTTGCTACACTGAAATGTTTAGGCAGTTGCGCAAGTGTATTACATAACAGGACAGAACAGGGCGAAACCAAAATCCAGGCCAATCTTGAGTTCTGTGTCTTTCTTGAGGAGGCCTTGTAGTGTTTGGTGAACTAAAAAATTATAATAATAATCCCACTACAAATGAGTGATAATGTGATTTTATGAGCATCAAAAGTCTTCGCTCATAAACAGACCCACTGACCAGCTTGTAGCAGAGGCAGAAGGTCTGTTTGCACCATCACAGGAACCACAATCACCACACATCGTGTCATACTGTCTAGTAATGGACTATATGTTGCAGCATTTATTAACACAACTTACTGCTGTATTTCAGAAAGTGTTAAGGCTGTAGCACAACAAAGTCTAGCCATGTGTGAAATTAATATACTGTGCTGTTTAACAGTGTAATCTGCCTGGTAGTCCTAAAGCAGCAGGCGCATATTAAGCATTTCTCATTTTTATTATTATCCATTTTAATACATTACATTTGGTCCATGTTTGCTCTTTGCATTCTGTTCTTCATTCTGAAAGCTGTCACATGTTGGCCTTCGTTCATGCACACTTCAAACTCCCAGCCTCCAACTGTGATAAGATAGTGGCCAATTGCATTTTCACTCAAACATGCTTACTTTAGTCCATTTGGCTCTTCAACACAACGCAAGCATGTGGCAATACTTACTGACAGACTTCAATGTGAGTAACATGATTATTTAGTACATGATGCAACTGAGGAAGTTGAACAAAATGATAGATGTACTTCACTTAGACAGGAGTGACATATTGCAGACAACTTAAGATTACCATTGGCAATCTATTTAACTAGGCAAAGAAAACCCTCAGGAGATAATAAGGGATTAAAAGGCTAGTTTAATTTGCATGTTAGCTAGTTCAGCTTTGTGGCAATTAATAATAAACTATGGAATATTTGGTTTGATTTGTTTCATGTAGATGTCAAGCCTTATATTCTGCACATTGCATACTGCACATCCATCTAATGCAGAAACATATTGTTATATTATTTAGTCCATTGTACAAATGACAAAATAACACACAACATAACATTGTGTCTGTGTAAACACAGAGATATTCTTCAATATAGATAAAAACAACACGATGTCTTGAGAGCATAGTATTGGTATCTCTAAATGGTAGCGACTGAATGTAAACAAAGATAATATTAGCTTCAATTCAAGGATATATTTTAATACATTTCATATCTCCAGGCACCTTTTTAGACAAAGCTAAAAAAAATAACTACTCAAATTTAACATTTAATATAAAATGTGTGTTTGGAGCTAAAATACCCGGTTAGCATTAGCAGGTAATTCACAGAGCGCATGTGTCTGTGCCATCACACCGCATTGTATCCGAGCATTGTTGATGACAGTGAGATAAATAATAGTGACAATGTAGTGACAAAGTAAACCCAAAGCTTACAATTTATTACTTATCCTTCTCACCTTTTGTGGGAATCCCAAGCAGCTAAGAAATGCCAAACTGTACCACACCAGGGCCCGACTGCTGATCGTCCAGTCCATGTTTGTGGTGTCAGACCGACAGACAGCTGGGTCGTAGGGCTGCTGGCTACATAGAATGTCTGAGATTGTCAAACTCTCAAATATCGTTAAATCGCCATATATTAGAGCAATAAAACAACTGAGCCAAAAACGCTCTACATGGCGTTTGTGTAAATTCTTCCTGAAATGAAAGCCGTGGGGGTTGGACTTTGGGATAGACGAGCACACAGGCGGAGGAGGGGAGACGCAAACACAAAACCGTCCAATGAGAAGAGAGAGAGTCTAACCGGAAGTAGGACAAACTACATCCGGTAAGAGTTGCAACAGTCTCATGGCAGTCTGAAGAGCATGTTTTATGCGTATGGTAGCCCGAGAAATAGTTTGATGTCTTTGTTGCGTGTGTCTTGTTTTTAGTCGGACATGTTTAAACATTGCATGTTGTGTTTGCATTTATGTTTCTTGATCTGAATTAGCAGATTTAGTTTTCTCTACATTATTTTCGTTGGCTGCCAACTCTAGGCCTAGTAACCTCGTGTGGACCAAAACTGTGCCATGTGCTCAAACGTCTTCAGGTAAAAATGTACTTGGCATTTAAATGTAAATGTATTTAGAGTTTACACAGCTAAACTTGTTTTGCTGTTTTTCAGTGAAAATGGCAGTAATGAATTGAAGCTGTAAGAATTTACTCCATCATATGTGGATTACTGCATCTAATGTGCGAAGGTGAGATTCACAGATCTGGTTGAGAATGTAGTTAAAGGTTTCTTACTGAGTGATGATTTTAGTGCGTTAGACTACTGATTCTGAAATGACGTAATCTATAAAATCTGACTTAAGAACTAACTAGGCTTACATAGACCTACCTTGTGGTGAAAGAAGGTAACAGATGTATTTATTTATGCAGGCCTGGCTTCATCACATAAAGACCACCAGTACGGTAAGCATGAAAATATGTGTAAAAAATGTGTTTGTGTGATCATCAGTGATGTGCTGCTGCAGTGATGCTAGACTGAAGACAAACCAAATCTGGACTACACAACGATATGCATCATTTTGGCTATGTGCACTTCTAGCATGTTTTTCTTTCTTTGCAGGTGCAGTATTATGTTGTAAGACCTCAGTGTAAATTTAAATAAAAAGTAACCTATATAAAGCTTGTGTGTCAAATTGTGAATCCATTATTGCATGTGATTTTTATGAACACTCCAATGAAAATGGTCTGGTCCTGACTAATTGGCCATAACTAAATCACCATGTAATTTTTAGAATATACTTGCATGCCATTTACTGCAAACAAGGCCACACAATTTTCAAGCAAAAATTTTTATTGATCCACAATGATCAACTGTAACATTTTGTGACATCACTGAACACAACAGTAATGTTACTATTTTAAGCACTGTGCAAAAACACTAAAAATGGAAAAAACAATGGGACTTGTAAAAAATAAAAAGTAATGGCACAAAATGCATCCACTTCATTCTCAAAACGTGATGGCTCACTATGAGGGAATGTTGATTATTTAAAGGCACTTTCTGCCTCATTTCACAATACAATTAAAACAAAACATAGATTCACCTTTTAAAAGCGGCTGGATGTCTTGGCAGACTGGAATAGACTGTTCTAGTAAACTTTGTAGGCGACAGTACACACAATACAGAAAGAACACAATACTAACAGCATTCATTAGCTGGATGATTGCTTACAATAATAAATAATATGGCTGATATCCAGTTAGATGAAAACATCCATGTAAGTCTCCTGATGTGATCAAACACCTGTACATTACATCTGTTGCAAAGAAACAGTGCTTCAACTATTGGCCATTCAAGTCCTTTTGTAGTTCTCCAGTTCAGTTGATTGCTTGTTTGCCACCACATACTGTACACACGAAACACAAAAATGCTTTGGCAATAAAAACAGTTATTACTTATTTTCGACTCCAAATAAAAGGTCAAAAAGCACAAATTCTTGAAAGCCCATATAGTTATTAAGTAACTCTTCCTTTTTTACATTCATCTATAGGCATTATTAAGCTGCTGTGTTGGTAGAGACATTTATGCAACCCTTAAAGCCAGTTTTTGTACAACCTTGAATCTACTCTAAGCACAGCCTGAATGTATTGCCTATCTTACAGCAGTTACAGCCTTTTAAGATGAACACAGTGTCAATATTTTTTGCATACATGACACCTGTAAGAAGTGTTGAGATCCCTGTAAAATGATTATTCACAACCTCAGAGCAAAATTACTATAAAATGCAGACAGCGACATTAAGAACTTTCTATAAATCAAATAAAAAGTGACCTCTAAATTGTCAAATAAGAAAATGGTCACATGTAGGTTAAATGTGATGGCTATTTGGCAATCCTATTAAGTGATATCTGAGTCTTAGTTTTGGATTCATTTATTTTTAGTTCAAACCACTAAATCATTATACTTTCAGTGTAAGAGCTTCAAAGGCAGCCACTGGCAATTGGACAAAAATGAAAAAAAAAAAAAAAAAAAAAAATAGAAACAAGTACGAGACCATTGGGATGACCACAGCTGTACCTATACTTGCTGATGGGCCAGGTACTTCTTGTATATTCAGTCATATTGCCATGATATTGGTTTACATGTTCTCCTGTTTACATTACGTTTCTAACTCAGAGACCTCAGATTCAGACAGTTCTGGGTCTTTCAAGGCCTCATTTGTCACAGTTACCAGGTTGACATTTGAGCGCGTGTCCATCGCAGAGTGCATTAATGGGAGCCACACATCGTCCATGTTTGGCATCACAAAGATTTTCTGCAGCATAGAAAGAAAATATCAAAGTCAGTTAAAAGTAGTAGTAGAAAGCAGAGCAAAACGATAAACAACACTAATGAAGCAAGCTATTTGTTAGTTATTATATAATTGCTATTCTTCCCTCCAGTGTGAGACTCAAACTTTGCTATCCATGATATTAGGTCAAACAGAAATGAAGGTGTGTGGTAGGATACTTTGTTATTTCAATATCAATGTTTATGTGTGATATAATTATTTTGAAAAAAGAAGAAATTACCTGAAACTCCTGATTTAGTTTTTTCTCAATCCAGTCAGTTACATGTCCCAAGGTAACCTCTCTTTCACCCAGTTTAGGCCGTGCTTTAAGTTCCAGGTGAGGTGGAGTCCGGAAACCATACCTGACCCAAAAGAAAATGTTTCTTAAAATGTTTGTAACAATTGTTTGTTACCTGACTCTAATGTGAATCAGATAACAAACATCTGCATCCATAAAAGTTTGCTTTGCAACTTTTATGTATGCAGAGAATTTTCATAAAGGGTTAAATAATACCGAAACTACCTGGTCATTGTGGCAGGTGTTGTTCAAAAGTTACTAATTATTTGGGTATGCATAAACCATTTGCATTTATTTTGTTCATTTATAAATTTATTTGAACATTGCACATAACTATACAGCTCCTTTCCAACTGTTTTACCACAGGGTATAAAATGCCAATGCAAAAGGCAACATTTACACTATATACAATAAGTATAGCAATACATGTCCAACTACAGTATTTTCATACATTTGACCACCAGAGGGAGCACTGACAAACTGCTGACCTGCATTCAATTATTCAAACATTGGTTCCTTAGAAATAAATGTACCATATTCTGTCCGTGGGAGGGGGTGGGATGTTGACAGCCAGGGTCCCCTTGCACTCCTGAACCTCCACAGTGAGCAGCAGAGGCGTATTGGACACCTCCTCCATCTTCTTCTTGATAAATTCTGTTTCTGTAGCTTTCTGAAAGTATTTTGACTTGGCAATTTTGTCCACAAAGCGCATGATCTTACTCGGCCGGTGCCCTCCCACGTAGCTACAGGGAAAAAAAGGAGAAGGAGGGGAGGCAAGAAGTGAGTCAGGTTCATAATTAATTCATACTAGCATCTCCTGCCTCTTAGCACCCACACAAAGATGCTGTGTGATGGCGTTACATCAACAAAATGCGCCAGACATTTGCACATAACTAGGTGGCATAAATTTAGTGGCCAGAGCAGCATGCCCCATCACACACACACAGATTTTCTTCATTTCGTATTAGGTTTTAAATTATGTTGAACTCACCCCTCGCCTCCAGGTAAAACAGTTTTGTCACTGAGCAGCTCGGGCGGCTCCTCTTCGTCTGATGAGCCAGCACTTGAGGATTCCTCGTCACTGTCAGCTAAACAGTAGGTTCTAGGCCTGGACCTGTCAAACACACATATATACTTTACGTTCAGTGCCAAGCACAAACATCAGTTTTTCGTAACCGTTGCATTCCTTAATGTTTATTTACTTCATTAAAAAATATTTTTTTATAATATTTATGATAAATAATCCAGGCAATTGGGAAAATATTGGCATATTTTCCCAAACTCACCATTGAATGTGTAAATCCACAAGAGTATGCATTTAGACAGAGGATTGGTGGAAGAAGAAAAGGGCGGAAGAACCAGCAAAATAGGATGCATAAATAACATGTATACCAATATGGATAACTCAACAATTATAAAGGTGGAAACAAACTTTAAAACTGACAAATGGCATTTTTTTTCCAAAACAGAAATCTGTCTCACCATTCTTTTCCTTGCTCTCCAAGCCCCTCCCCCTCCTTTCCCAGACGAGCTAGGTTCATCTTGGTTTCCAACGTCATAAGGAAGGACCCTGTGTAAGTGATCTCCAAATCAAACCACAGACCTTAAGACCAAAGAGACAGGGTTATTTTAATGATATATTAAAAGAATATATATTCCACTGACAATTTGTTTGCCTATTGGATTCATGGTCTTCATAAAAGCTTATTCATATGGTCTGATCATGTATATAATAACAGAGTATCAGTGTTCAGTGCACACATAAAGGGTCAATTATCAACAAGCACTTCCAATCCACACTGACAAAATCCAAAATGTAGTATGGTAACCTTTTAGCCCAATAGACCCCAGGATCAAATGCCAAAAATGTATGTTTATGGCCAAATGTACAGTAGTAACATTATCACACTATAGTGAATGAATGCTATGTTTAATTTTTAGAATCTATTTAGAATCTTAAGATAGCCATTGGTTATCTACATACATTAGGCTAAATTCTCTAAGATGTGAAGTAACAATTCAGAGCTTTATTTCCATAAACAGTATTAAATAGTTTGTTTAGGTGCCATATATACTGTATACAGTCAGATGATCTAATATTATCTTCAGCACATGATGTCACTGCTACACTTTTACTATCTATCTTTGGCCATGTTCTTCAATGCTTGACAAAAGCCTTCCCTCAGATACTAATTATGTGCTTGGATCCACTGACACAGCGGCATGAGTAAATGTGTGGGTGTGTACTTTCACAGACACAAGGCAGTAATAACATCACACTCTCTGCTGTGAACAGTGGCTGCCAGGGGAAACAGAAATATGACAACAAAGATGCCACTCCTCAGTAAATGCCTGAAAAATTATTCATTAAAAAATAGACATTAAATAAATAACGATGCGACACATAACCAGTGGTACAACTCTCCAATTGCAGTGCAAATAGCTACAGTACAAAGAAGGAATGAGCCATATTTATCCTCATTGTACTGATTAATTGTTCATAATTACTGTAATTCATTTAGAGCATGGCATGTCGGGGGAATAGATTTGAGAGTGGAATTAATCACTGAAAAATATCTTACGGGCAAAGTAAATGTAAAAGTTTAAAACAAAGAAGCTACATTTGAGAACATATGAGATAGGGAAACTACCTTGGTGGTCCACAGAGGGTTTGGAGGCATGGAGGATCTTTGGGATGGAACAGCCCATGTCTAGTTCAGTCAGAGTCAGCTCATTCATAACATAGGGCAGCTGAAACAAGAAGAAACTAATCAATACACACCAAAATGTTTCTGAACTGAATATTAACTTGTACCTCTACTCACTCGGATCTTACTAAGCTTCATCTGGATCTTTTTGGAGACGACATCAGCCCAATACTTCTCACCAAGAAAGTCCCAGAAGATCCTCCCCAGAAAAGCATTGACCCAGGCCTCAGGTTCAGCAGGGTCTTCTGAACTCCTCTGTTCCTAATGGGAAATAAACATAAAAGTTTTAATTTAACTCAAACATCTCACTGACATTACATTACTGTCACTTTTGGGGCTGATGCGACAGATGGCAGTAGAAAATCAATGCAATGGATTTTTCTTACTTTATTCCGAATACATCAATACACATGTAAATATCAAATACAGTAACTTTGAGGGACTGACAAACACAACAGCGTTTTCTGCGTGTGACTGTGAATCACTCAGTATTTAAATAATTGGTTAAAAAAGCATGCAGTGTTGTTAGTGTTGTTTTTAGAATATATATATTTTTTTATTGAACCACTATTCTCAAAGATTATCCTTAGCATAAAATGTCCACATTGTCAGCATGCACAACCATTATGTTTTATGTCTTGCCTTTCGGGCTGCTTTGGGGCTGCTCTCAGGGCTGTTGCTAGTGCTGTCTTTACCAGTGGGACTTCTAGGCGGAGCTTGTGTAGTCACATATTTGGCCATGTAGACATTATAGTCCAGGAGCATCTTCTGTTTGGCCCCAGTTATGGGGCAGGGCAGAGTGGTGGTGGAGGGAGGGTCTTTGCTTCTCCCCTGGACCTGGGACACCTCTTCCAGACTGCCCCGACTGCTGCTGCGACTCTCTGCCTCCAGGCACACGGACGTCTGGGGACTGCTGCTTCGGCTGTGGGCTGGCAGGAAGGCTAAGGGGGATGGCATTACAAAAGAGCTTAATTTTTTTCAAAAATATACAAAATTTAAGGCATAGAAGAAGAGTTTAAAATTTGGCATGAACAGTGACATTTCAATCAAATATAAGAAACTGGCAATGTTTGTCTACAAGATAATATGCATAATTAGAATATTGAGAATATTATCTATAATAATGCCTATAATATATATTTTTAAGCTGCAAGAAGAGCTGATTAAAAAGAAAAGACAGTATAATAATAGTAATAATAATAATGTGACAAATAAAGTGATATTTCTGCTTGTTTCTGGTAAATTCTTCAATCTTTAAACATTTGTGAGCTACTTGAATCTCAACCAAGGCGTTTATTCCCACATTTTAGCACATTTGACACAATTGAGAAAATATTGTTACAGGGATAATGTTCATTACCTAATACTCTACATGCATAAATAGGCCTACTTACTTACATACTGCCACTTGAACTTACTTGAACTGCCACCTTATTGTGGTGGGAGAGTTTGCATACCTGAATGATTCTAGGAGCTTGTCTGGGGCATTATGCACCTGGTAGGGTGTCCCATGGCGCACAGGTCCTAGGTGACGGGTCAGACTAACAGCAGTTCACAATACCCCAATGAAATGAGTTATAACAATGATCATCACGTCGCCTGGTATGGTACAGTCGGGCCCCACCCTGGAGCCAGGCCTGTGGTTGGGGTTTGAATGCGAGCACCTGGTAGCCAGGTCTTTGCCCACGGGGCCAAGCTGGGCTCAGTAAACATGGGTCTGTCCTCCTGTCTGCTCACCACACCCCAGACTGGGAAGTAGTCAGGGACGGGTGTCTCGACGACCACAGACACAGCATCTGGCCTCTTGGGGTGGAAAAGAGCCTGAGTTTGGTAGGAGGTTGAGAGGTACCCGCAGGGATCACCTGTGGAGTCACCTCAGATTGGGCTCTAGTACACAACTCCTTGAGAGGGGTCGGACCCTCCACTTCTCTGAAGTTGCCCATGGGAAGAGGCGGCGTACTGCTGTGGGCTTGCTTATAGCCCCACAGATCAGCCGTCACGTGTTCACCCCAGGTGACAGGTTTCTCACTGTTATGTTGGCCTACAGGCCAAGCAACATTGCATAGCCTTCTTGGAGTCCCTGGAGGGGTACTAGCCCGTGCACCAATCGGGAACTCTGCTGTTCTACTGGGGGACTTCAACACCCACATGAGCCAATGCCAGGGACATCTGGAGTGGGGTGATTGGAAAGAAAGGCCACACTGATCTGAGTGGTGTTTTGTCATTAGACTTCTGTGCTAGCCACAGTTTGTAAATAATAAACACCATGTTCGAGCACAAAGGTGCCCATCAATGCACAGGGCACCAGGACGCTCTAGGCCAGAGGTCAATGATCGACTTGCAACCGAATGTCTTGGACACTCCAGTGAAAAGAGCTGTTTAACAATCACCATCTGGTTGTGAGTTGGATGCGCTGGCAGAGGAGGAAGCTGGACAAACGGATCTGTTAAAAACATCTGTCAGCGGGCCTTCAAGTCACACCTCACAGATCATGGGGGAGGCTGGGGACATTGAGTCTGAGTGGACCATGTTCTCCACCTCCATTGTTGATGCAACTGCCCATAGCTGTGGTCATAAGGTCTCTGGTGCTGTCACAGCAGCAATCCCCAAACCTGGTGTTGGACTGGACGCCAGAAGTAAGGGATGCTGTCAGACTGAAGAAGAAGTCCTATCGAGCCTTGTTGGCTTGTAGGACTCCTGAGGTAGCTGACAGGTACCGACAGGCCAAGCAAGCTGCAGCTCATGCAGTTATAGAGGCAAAATCTTGAGGCTGAGAGGAGTTCGGAAACGCCATGGAGGAGGACTATCGGTCAGCCTCAAAGAAATTCTGGCAAACCATCTGATGCCTCAAAAGGGGAAAGCAGTGCCTCACCAACACTGTTTATAGTGTGGGTGGAGAGCTGCTGATGACGACTGGGGACGTTGTTGGACAGTGGACGGAATACTTTGAGGATCTCCTCAATCCCACCATCCGGTCTTCTGAGGAGGAAGTAGTCCTCCTGTGGGGGTATTCCATGGGATCTGGGGCACTTTGCTAAAGGCTGTCCAGCCCATGTATGACCGGAGCAGAAGCTGTGTTCACATTGCCAGCAGTAAGTCACTGGCTCTCATCATTGTATTTATGGACAGAATCACATCTCTGCTGTTGCCTTGATTGCATCATCGAGCCAGAACCTGCAACATGCACTGGGGTGGTTTGCAGCCAAGTGTAAAGCAGCTGGGATGAAAATCAGCTTGCGCTCTCCGGGTGGGTGGGGGTCATGAGCTTTGGGTAAAGATTACAAATACAAGCGGTTGAAATTAGATTCCTCCACAGGGTTGCTGGGAGCCCACTTAGAAATAGGGTGAGGAGCTTGGTCACACGAGAGGAGCTTGGAGTAAAGCCGCTGCTCCTCCACATCAATAGGAGCCAGCTGATGTGGCTCGGGCATCTGTTCTGGTTGCCTCTTGGACGCCTTCCTGGAGAGGTGTTCCAGGCACTTTGCACCTGAAGGAGGCCCCAGGGAAAACCCAGGACACACTGGAGGGACTATGTCTCTCTATTGGCCTGGGAACGCCTCGGGATCCCCTGGAAGAGTTGGATGAAGTGTGTGTGGAGAGGGAAATCTGGGCCTCCCTGCTCAGACTGCTGCTTCCGAGACTCAGCCCCGGATAAAGAGGAACAAAATGGATAGATGGACTTACATACATAAAGAATTGTAATGCACAGCCACAAGGTCAGCATCTTTAGAGTTTCTCACAAGACTGAGCCTTATAAACCCATAACCTTTCAGTGATTCTAATATTATTATTACCATTCTCATATTAACAACTGCATCTGCAAAACTGCTTATGCTCTATCTGTTATGAATACACTCTTGAGTAATCTCGTCCATCCTCTATGATCTAAGTGCATACCAGTCTTTGCTTTTCAATAGGCCTTATTCTCATCAGCTTATATCCAGTAGGACCAGCGCTGCTTCTCTGTGCATGTAATCCTACTGACCCATTCACACACCCCTCTTTTCATTCACTCTGGGGATTGCCCCCTGCCTAAGATGGGGTTTACACACTGGTCTGAGGTAGGAACAAACTACTAAGAATAACAAGAAGTTATGTATGCACAAGATTAAATGATGTACAGAAAAAGATGGATTTAAACAAACAATATTGCATTGTAAATTTGAGGGGCAATGCAGAATATAGGCATTTATCTTCCTACCAGAAGATTAGTTTGAATCACCCCTGAGGTCTACCCAAAATGGTCAGTTAAATAGGTTAAAAAAATCTTGACGCGACGCAAGCCAAAGGCAGCACCAAACCAGGAAAAAAACTACATCAAGAAAAAAGTGGACCAAACTACCTACGTTCCATTTGTTACAGAACCCAAGTTTGAAAAGAACTGACACTGTAACATTTCTGTATTTCAATGATTTCCATTTTAGTTCATAAAGTGTTAAACATTAGTAAATACATGAAAACATAAATGTGTGGAGTGGAGTGGAGTGTAAAATGTCTCACCACTCTTACTGATTGCAGGCAGACGAGATTCCGACTTCAATCGTGACGCCAACAGAAATCTCCGAAACCATTCCTCCTTTTCCCGCCCAGTCCTCCCAAACAGGTAGATAGTTAGATCCCCTCCTCCTGAAGCTGGTCTTTTGGGCTCCTCTGCTTCAGGTTTCTCACATTTGTCCACCTTCTCCACCTTCTCAATGAGGCCTGTGGTTCTGTCCTCTGCAGGCTCCACCTTCTCCCCCTGAGCTTTGGACAGGAAGTCATCCTGTTTGGCAAGCTCAATGCAAATGGGATATTTTTTATTCCATACTCTCTTCCTCGCTAAGCTCTGAGGCATTAGGTAGATCTGTAAAATATAGATCCACATTCATCAGATGAGGACTCTAACCATAGAAAAAATGTCTATAACAAATTGAGTATGACAACATGATTAGTGTGTCGACCAGGTATGATCCACAGTAAAAGAAAAATTGTATTCTGTGAAGTATCTGTGTAATCCCTTAGTCGTCCAGGTCTGATCCATAGTAAAAGCCAAACTTAAATCTGTCAACTGGACAAAACTGAGGACGCGGCTTGGATGAGCAGTGTACTCACTGCAATGTCTTCACTCCTGCAACTTTTTGTCCAGCTGACAGATTTAAATTTGGCTTTTACTAAGGAAACAAAGAACATTAGAGCTAGCCAGGATGCCAATAGGTGTGAAAGCACCCAGTAAGAGTTGTATAAATATGTTAAGTATGCCTCAGGCACAGTGCACACTTAGAGCAATAGACCTAGCCTACATACAGAACAGTAAACAAAAGCTGTTTCCAGTTTCAGTAGTTAGCTCCTCCCTTCGGACAGATGTAAGGCAGTGTCCACCAGCAATGTGACCAAACTGAAGAAGCGGCTTGGACGTCTACACTCCTACAACTATTTGTCTAGTTGACAGATTTAGCTTTGGCTTTTACTCTTTTGTGAACTGGACACAAATGTCTTCACTCAAATAAGTTTTTGTCCACTTCACAGAATCAAATATTTCTGTTACTATGGACAAATGATTAGTTGTAGCTCTCAAGAACCACAGGATAGGTATTGTTTTTATACATTCATTTACATTTCATAATGAAAAGATAATTAAACAGATCTATTATTATTAACAAGAATGATAATTGTAATGCTTTACTGTGTAGCATCCCAGTAGCACTAATACATAGTGCTCTTTAATTACAATTTATTTACACTAGATTGCATGCCATTCAATAAACACAATTTGCAATTTCAACTATAACTGCACTTTTACATACGGTTACTATAAAATATAGTCAAAATTATTTTTAAAATCATTTGACTTAAGCCTGGATTCAGCATAGTGACATATGACCAGCAGATATATTAATGTTGTTTACACACACGCCACTGTCACTGTTAAAGTTAGTCATTAGTCATTTTCTCACTGACCTTTTAGCAAACATACTGTCAAGGTAAAGACAAATATGAAGAGACGTGTGCTTGATGTCATTTACGCTCAAGTGAACTATTACATACTAGGCCATGTCCAGACATGCAAACAGCAAAGCATTAAAATGCCAAATAAAAAATTACCTTGCTGTTGGTGAGGTCATAAATCTTCTGACTAATATAGGTGACGTCCGGTTTGGGCTCGTTGTGGGTGGCGCGGCGGGAAATGTTGCGGTTGGGTTTGGATAGGCGCAGCACAGAGCCCTCCAGACGCACATACACAGAGTGGGTGAGGGTTGCGTGGTACATCTCAGGATCATAGTTAGTGATCTCATTCATCCAGCCCTGGGAAAGAGGGGGAGGTGTCAATATGTTCCAAGAGGTGAAAGGTTAAATGAAAATGTTTTAATATGGGGCTATAGAGACCAGACCCAACAGATGTGTCCTCCTCCTTTGCAGTAATGAAGTGACAATAAAGAGAAAAAAAAAAAAAACAACTATTGTTGATGGGCACTTAGCATGTTGACATCTTAATTTTTTTTGTATTTAATAGCTGCATTATTCTGTTCAGTGTGGTGCTTCTGTCCCCACAAGGCTATACTCTGCTGCTATAGCAGCCTCAATAAGCAAACATTGTTCAGATGCAACAGGGGTTGTTAAGAAGCAGCAATGACATGAGACTAATGCATTTGTACAAAATTACAAACATTACCCTATATTATTGAAATAATATATATAAATAGTACAAGGTCATTTCACATTTATATAGCTCTTTTCTTCCTTCATGCCAGTCAAAGCGCTTTACATCAAGGAACTCATCCATTCACACACACATTCATACACCAGTGTACACAGACACTGGGGGCAAGGGGGTTAAGTGTCTTGCCCAAGGACACGGCAGTATTCACCTGTGGGAGCTCAAACTGCCAACCTTTGGGTCAGTGGATCTGTTCGCTCTACCAGCAATATTTATGCCGAGAGCGGGATTCAAACCGCTTTATAGTTTTCACATTTTATATTTGTCCTTGAATAGCCTCAAGGCCAAAAACAAGCTATTTTTTTCACTGGCAGTATGCTTTGGCCTTGGTTGCTGTATCTGAAATTTGAATGAGGAGATCAAGGGACAAATCAGTGATGTTGACATATAGTTGTATATTGCACCTGTAGTGTTTGAAGACCCATAATTATCCAGACGATTAATTATATTTCTAATTAACTATAATTATCTTTAATTACTGACTTTCCTGTATTTCCATATTTCCAGTGTATTTATCTTAATGGATAAATTGGTGTTTTTGTCATTAGTTACCTCATAGTTGGTTAACCGCTGAAATGTTTTGAATATTTCCATGGGAAAACATAAAAGGGACTGGTAACTAGACTTTCCATGGTTTTGCTTCATAGTAATGTAATGGTAATTACACAGCATTTGAAACCAAGACTGTTCTCACCTTGAATATTCCAGGTTCCTTTATGTCCAGTTGAGCCACATTCCAGTTGTCTACCCTCCTTCTGCATCTCCTCATCCCAGAGGAGGAGATCCGAGGAGCGGACAGCCACAAGACTAGAAGGGCCAGCATAAACCCGGCCATCACCCCATGAATCACTGAGTACATGTATGGGGGCAAAGGTAGAATCAAATACCAGTATACTAATTGTGTTAAGAAAATGAGAGCTGTGACTGGAATAGCTTCTACTTCATATGTATCATCTTCCTCTAAGTCCCATTCAGAAAGCCCTGTACTAACAGTTTGGGGGTGCCTGCAAATGGGTTGACTACCATCAGGCGTTTCTGTATCTGTACAAATGTCAAAGTCCTCACTGTACAACTCACAAAAATCTTCATCTTCCTGTCGAGCCACTAGCGCTGACATGGAGCAGCGGCCAAGAGTCAGAGAGGGCGATTTGGACAATGGAATTGTGGGTAATGAGGGGAATGAAAAAAATACGGAATCGGGTGGTTTTCCAATGGGGGTTTCTTCATCCTCTTCTTCAGCCTCGGCGCTCTCTTCTTTGATACTGTAGCTGCTGTTTGCATCCGAGTGCCCATTCACCGCTCCCACCCCGCTGAGTTCAGACGCGCTGGACGAAAGGGATTTACCCCGATGACTCCCAGATCCCCCATAACCCCCACCCATCCCGCCACTCTCATCCCCTATGATCTTACTGAAAAGCTGCATGGGGTCCGACATCACCTCTGATAGCCTCCGTTTGGTGTCTTCAATTCTGGCTTCCACCTCTTGCACCTTGAAAAATGACCTGCCGTCCGGTGACATGATGGGAGAGGAGGGTGCTGTTTTGGAGTCGCCCCCCGCTTGGGTTGCAACGACCGGTGAGGTGGACAGGCGTGGCTGAGAGAACTGTTTGAAAAGCTGCATGTTGCGGGGTGGTGGTCGTGAAGGCAGTGCATGTTGGTAAGTATGTGTGCTTTCTGGATCCTTTGAAGCTTCAGTGCTCAGAGATTTGACAAAGGACTTCATTAAGTGGCGATGGCGGACATGGGTTGGCGCGACTGTCGTGGGCACAGGTGGTGGTTCTCGAGACTCTACTTCATTGGACAAAGATCGGACCAAGCTCAAGAATGGTTTAGAAGAGGACAGTGGAGTAGATTTACAAGGAGAAGACGTGTATGAGCTAGTGGATGGCCCGGCCAGGGGTCTTTCAGAAGGCCAAGACGAGCTGGTGTTAGTGACTACAGGGTTTTGATGGGGTGAAGTAATCGTCATGGCTGCTGAAGATGATGATGATGGTTCTTCTGCTAATGGTTCAAACAATAGCTCCTCCCTGGTCTCCTGCCCTGATGTTTTTGAAAGGTACAGCTCTTCCTCGTCCTCCTCCTTCCCCAGTGCAGAGAAGTGGATAGTGATGGTGTCCCGGGAGTGAGAGCGTTGGACCTGTAGTTTGGGACCAGGGTTGTGACGCGAGGGCGGAGTGTCCACATGTTGGCCACTCCCCTTACTGCTGCTGCCCTGAGCGCTCATCACCACCCTGCACAGGGCTCACAGCTCACTGCAAACAAACAAGGAAAAAACAGACTGTTACTATTAAGGTGTAAATATAAGTATACAAGATAATTTTTGTCTTTCACCTTCAATTGACTAAATTCCAACGTATTTATCAAGGGGTTTAAACATTTGCCAAAGATAAGTACAAAATTATGTCCAAATCTTAACTAATTCTAACATAAACATGCACTAAGCAGTCTAAAAGATACTTCAGAAATTAAACTGGATCTATATAAACTATCTATCTTTGAATTAGAGCACAGTGTAACACTACTTGTTGAGTTAATACTACGGTTGATCAACCACTTTTGTTATATGCAATATTTTGAGTTTTTTTTTTAAAATATATAATATTTCTTTTTAAATTGTTGATCGCTACGGTACAAATTTTGCATCACTCTGAAACCCATGGATAGACTATGTTGCATTATATATACATAAGATATTGTATAAGATAATAAATTGTTATGATGCATGTTCATTTAGATTTAAGCAAAAATTGTGATTCAGCTCAAAGACCATTAGACAATAATGTGGGGAAAAAAAACTAAAGCAGAATGGACAGGTGCGACTGTGCTCCTCAATCCATTAGCCTCATTATGCAGGTCTGTACGTGACAGACCGAGTGGCTGTAGGCCCTGGCCTCTCACTGCTTTAACATTAGCCCAATCACTCACTTGCTCTCACTATGGCAACATGATTAATGGGTTTCTTCTGAGCAGAGATCCTTCTGGAGAGCTCTGTCAACATTTTAACTGCGTTTCAGTCCACTCACCACAGGGGGCACCACAAAGCTGAGGAGGGAACTGGGAAGCAAAATAGCTGCTGAGACTAGTCAAAAGGAAAAGGAATACCATTTCAAAGCTTTGTCTGTCCCTTATAGCATAAATATTGATCTCTGTCTAATTTAGATCTCAACACATGAACTATACCACTGTAAAAAAAGACCAGCACTTGGGGATTGAAATTCTCAGGCTGTACTGTAATGCTTACATTCTTGTCTAATGGTTTTTTGAGCTGAACTACACAAAACACAATATTAAACTGACTGACTGAACTGACCTTAATCTTTACAAATGTTTCAAATGCAGAAAATTAGAACTTTACAATTCTATTTACAGGGATAAAATATGCCATGAGTAAAATCCATTATAATACCCCATGTGACCTTCCTGCTAATGAATTTTCAGTTATTTTTTCTACACAAAAGCATTGCAACATTACAATATTTGCATAACTACAGTGGAAGTAGCTGTGCCCCATTACCTGCACAGACAAAGGCCTCTATTCTATTTTATGTCTAAAGTGGAACGAAGCCCATTCATCATCAACTTCCCTCGACCATAGCCTTGTGTTGTTACTGGGTTATTGTCCCTGTTTATTCTTCCACATCACATAGAGCGCATCATACTCACTTACCTCTATCAAAAAGACATGCACAGAAACCCACTGCCTACAACTGGCCTGTAATGAAGGATGCAGGCGTGTACAGCACTTATTTTTGGTGATAGCGTGCCTCAGAAATGCCTTAGGGGCACTAGGCTGGCACTCTGACCAGACATTAGGAGATCGACTAACAGCATTTGACTTTCCCAGTCAGGCCATTTAAAGTGCTAGTATCACTCTGGCTATGTGGCGTGTGTAAGTTTGTCATGGCCACACTAGGACAACGACAAATTCCAATATAAGTGAGAAGCTGAGAAAAAAAGATAGTAAAAGAGTAAGTAAAAGACGAACCACAATGGGAGATTGCAGTGTTTGAAGTGGATCCGATTAGCTGGGCACTACTACATGCTTTAAGAATACAAACAGTAAACCATGCAATGTCAATAATGATTGTAGCATTATATGTTTTGTATTCATGGATTCAATTCAAACCAAATGGAACAGTATGTATGCTTTGCTCTGTACAGAACAAGTAGACATTTGTTTTATTATTTCACAATACTGGTGAATATTGCAAGATGCCAGTATGCAGCTCCACAACAGTCAAAAACATTTATTTTTTAATATATAAATCTAGCTTCACCGCTTCATAATGTAGCCAGCTTCTACTGCCCAACATTATGGGTTTAACAATAAAGTGGACAATCAGTGAATAATGTTCCCTGTCTAAGACCCCTAGTAGGTAGAGAAGGAATAACTGAGTGATAAACTGACCAATTCAGTGCATGATAAGTAACCTCAAAGATCTCAAGGGCTGTGAAATTAATCAGATTTCTATAGAGACAGATATTCAGTAATTGCTAATTGTCAATGATATGTTGGGGTCATTTTAATCCTTTGTTAGAAAAAGCATGTGTGTTTGGAGCAGGATTCAGACTTAGGAAATCTGATCATTTTGTATCAAATGGCAATGAGTCAAAGTTGTTTATGTTAAAGGAACTTGTATTGAAGGCCATTTGTATTTCTTTTTAATAAGACAAAATAAAAATAAAAATAAATAAATACATTTGTGATTCATTAAAATAAGAAAAAAGATTGTGATTGCTAAGTTTTTAATATTGCTCAGCCCTAATCTCAAGACCAATTTGTGCCAGTACTAAGCTCGGAGTAACTGTAGACTGATTAGGAAAAAAAAAAAAAAAAAATAGGTACTGCATGTAAAGATACCTTGCACTTTTGCATGTCTAAATTGGGTTCATGTTCTATGTTCGCTGTTGACAGACTGTGGTGTGTTTCTGTAGAGGAGGACAGACAGCAGACTGGCACAGAGACAACACTTCCAATTAATCAGAGTGAGCAGTGCCTCTAATCAGCTAAGCCCAGTGTCAGGGAGACAGCAGAGGAGCAGAGCATAGAGAGAAGACTTCAGCATCAGAGCAAGAAAAACAGACAAGTGACCAGAACGGATCCACACCAAGAACTCTGGTCCCTATGGACGTGCTGCACTGCGGGCACCTACTGCTCCTGACAATGGGAAAATCTACCTTTAAATGCATACAACAGGTTAGACTAATTTTAATAAAAGGGAGTTAACTTAATTATATATAAGATTTATATGGATTTAGACAGTTCTGGTGAAGCTGAATCATTTTACTTACACTTTACTTACACTTTACTCACTGGTTGGACACGGACAGCCAATTTGACATTGACCGCTGTAAAACTTAACAAAGTAATAATTTGAAAAACGTGTAAACATGTCATATGTACTTTGACTCTTGACCCAGATCCTAACAGACAGAAGGATCTGTCAGACAGAAGGTTAACAGAAAACTAGGTTTTAAACTATTATTACAGTATAATACTGGTATGATGTATAATAGCATAGTGTATGTATAGCATGTTGGTCCATGTTGGTTATATGGACATGTTCATATCATGTTTCTGTGTCGCTTCACATCTGACTGCTGCAGGGGGCTCAGCTGATGGACAGATGCAGAGGCACACTCCATATGTGTGGATGTGTTTCTGGCAGGCTGCAGCCCCAGTGATGGATGGGCCCATAGCCTCACACTGTCACTCCCTCAGACTAATATGAGCTTAGTGATGGTCGTCATCTACACAATCCTCATGTGGAGAGCTGGGAATGAAACTTTATATTCTGATTTGTGTTGAATGTAGCTCTACTTTTCTACTTTTCCTGATCCACTCTTCAGGCAGATTTAACCAATCACCATGAAGTGTGAACTGTCAAAAGAATTAATTAATAAAAGCAATATAAATTGAATTGGACAATTAATATGACTTTTTCATTCTCCCAAACCCTAAAAAGCAATAATAGCAATCATAATATAATTATATTGAAATGAAAGCAAAATATTTCACTATATTTATAATTTTTATAAATACCATAACCAGCTAAACTAACCTGTTAAAACCAGCCACAATGGCACCTGGTATTCCCAGTGGTCTCCTATCCAAGTACTAACAAGACCCAGCCCTGCTTAGCCTCTGAGATTTGATGTGATCTGGGCCTTCTCAAGATGGTATGACCATTATTTTCGAGCAGTGCTGATCTTGTGGGTGTTAATTGGTTAGGTCTATTTGAATTTCTGACTAAATAGAAAGCCATGTCTTTATATAACAGTGTGTCACTAAACCAGATACATCAACAGGAGCAGAGGACACCCTGACACAATCCTCTCTCTGAGCTAAGTTGTCAAAGTTAAATGTTTTATACCTGTAAATAGAAACGCTCACTCTATAGACAGTATCTAAAAATGTAATAAATAAGCCTTGTTTGTAGGTGACATGGTGTCCTTCAATAATTATTGTTCAAGCAGCTATAACCCAACAGAGAGGAAGTCACACAAAGGACGTCCAAAAATAACTCTTTAAGGTGTTGGTCTCATATCAGCATTCTGGACACACTTAGTTGGAGAGAGGAGATTAAACAAGCGTGACCAATACAGGAAAAGGGCATTGTTTAGGCATGGCTGTTCCCTTCACACTATCTGCTCATATATATCAGCATTAACTGAAATATAATAACATGTGTGTAGAATGCAAGAGTTGTTTGTTGTTGTTTTTTCAGATCAGAGCAACCAACAGTCAGTTTAAAAAGATGTCTTTTGATATTAAATGTATGAACACAACCAATACAGACTTTAGTTAGTGTCATTGAACACAAAAATACTAATTTCTTCCTCCAAAATAAAAACTCTGTTCCAAACACAGGCTTTTTCTGTCAGAGGATTGGCTGTAGTAGACAATTAAAAAGACCCAAGCAAGTGACTACTAAAAATGCAGTAGTGTATATTTTAGCAGCTTCATGCATCAATCTAACAAAACAAACAAAAATGGTGAATTCATTCAGGTACAAACAATATCACCAGTTCTTCTCATCTATTCTGTCTGATACTGAATCTAAATTTGTCAAATGATGCTGGTTACCATGACAACAGTAAAGCTTTCATCTTGTTCTGCACTTTGTAAGCTTATCCTTTTGAGTGGCAGCACAACATTGAGCAGTTTGGTGTGTGTATACATTTATTATTATTCCTTTTTTATTGTAATAAAGTGGGGTATGCTTTTTCTATGCACAACTGCCATCCTAAAGCTTTTGCACTTCTGTAGGTGTCAGCACACAGTCTTAACTTACAGGGTGTGCAATACAGTCTGAGGTGGGAAATATTACAAATGAATATCAGGATTTTCTTGAAGCTAGATAATGATTTCTGTTTTATCACAATTCATGTATACTTATTTTCCTAATTCCTTTAAGCAATCTTCCTCTACTGAAAGTTCATACTTCACTGTGATTGGTTAATCCACTTGACATTCACTCAGAACCTACAGAGGCTGACCAACAGGGGACGTGGGTGGGAAAAAGTGTCTGCCTTTGGGCTGCATTCAGTATAGAAATAGTGAATCGTGATATGATGATTTAACCAAAATATGATTGTGAGTATGAATTAAAATGTGGATTTCTGAATATAAACAATGATATTTGAAAAATATTCATCTTAGTTGGCAACTAAAGGCTAAGAAATCTAGGAAAACACCTGTTCTGCCGGGTTACAAATAAAACAATGAAACCACATTATCTGCATAATGCAGTCAATAATAACATATTTGTTGATGACCTCAGTCAGTGTTTACTCACAAAATATAAAGCTCTCCTTCTCATCATTACAAGTCGGTCATTTGCCTATATTGATAATCCTATGAGTGTAGATCAAAAAGAAGAAAGCACAAAAGCAAATATGAGAGACTCCTCGCATATCAAACATCTATAATCTGTGTTAAAGCTGCCAGACACACAAACAGCTCTAGGCTTTAGTATTAGTCATAATCCTCCCAATTACAAGATGAACAGAGTGATGTAGAAGCAAACAAACATGTCTCTGTATTTGAGTACTGAGCAACCAACAGCAGCTAACAGGAGCCAGCATTATAGCATCTACATTATTAAGTGTAGTGTTTTTCCACTATCTTCTCATTCCAGTTCTTTTATAGGTTAAAGTTCTTCCAACAGAACAAAACTCTCCTTAATTCTAAGTGCTTCTGTGGAATATAACACACCATTGCATTGAATGGCACTGTAAATAGCTTTGCATTTCATTTAACTTAAGGATCAAAGTTTATCTAAGTATAAGTTACTCTACAATCACATAACGAAACATATTGAAACACTAATATCTTCACGGGAGACCATGACGAGAGCAGCTGCCTCTGTTCTGACCTGGTTCAATCTGTTTCTGCCATCTCGTCAGGACTTCCTCTATGCTCTTTAACATTCACTTCCTGTTTTGTGACATAACCATACAAAAAGGAAAGCACCACCCTGTAACATTCTTTCTGCTGTGCTGCAATTTCAAAGGTAAAAAAAAAACAAACTAAATGACCAAGCCATGGTTTGTCAGTTGGCATGTGTGACTTTTGCATACTCTAAAGGCAAAAACGACAGGCCTATTCTGCAAGCCCTGTGTAGAGACATGTACAATCTCACAACATTCACATCTCACATTCACAACATTTAACACCATAGAGATATAGCCACTCTGAATCAGTTTAAACCGGTAAAGTCTGCTATGTGTAATTATATCTGGGGGAAATCATTTTAGATTATTATGACTAGAAAAAAAGGACTATTGCACAAATCAACCTAAAGTATAAATGATCATTTCACTCCTCTGTTTAACCTCCTAGTGCATGACCAAAACAATACAATTGTAACAGCCATGCTCAAATGTGTAGTGAAAATTAGTTGTTCAGCTGTTGTATCTCACCGCTGTCATATGGCCAGCTACTGCTGACCAGAAGCCATAAATGTATTTCAATTTGGGATGAACTTTAATTCAACCTAAAAATGTTCTAACTGCAGTTCACAAACATGAAGTCAACCAGTGCACAGCTCTCTCTGTTTGTGCCTAGTTTTCTGTGGTTCTCTGTCTCAGCAACCTCTTGTGATAAAAAGCCATCCAGCCCCTTATTATCAACACACAATTGCTTTGTCAGACAGTCCAGCTGCCACTGTTTGCTTTCACCCCAGCAGCAATTTGTCTAATTAGACTGTATTCTCTTCAGTGTGCACAAAACAAAGACATGTATAAAGCAGCTACAGGAAATTAACTTTCAAATATTGGTAAATTTACTTAAAACTCTTGCACCAACCTCAGAGAAGTAGAGACGGGTGGGCTGGCCTACCTCGATATTTTAGAGACATTCAATCTTCTCCTGCAGCACGGCCGGCTCAGACACAGGTCCTGCACAGCCATGGATCATGGTGCAGCTGACATGCCTGGGAATAAAACATAGTGGGGAATAAATGTGTTAGAGACAAGACACAGGGATGACTCATCTCTCCAAACCAAAATGCACTTTTAGTCTAAAGGAGAATCTTCTCTTAAGGAAAACATTAAGCAGCTCCAGGTGAATAAACCAACCCCTTCAAAACAGGTTCAGATGAGGACAGCCATTAGAAAGATACAAATGATATAACAGGGGAAACAAACTGGACTCTGATCCAAGGAAAGAGAGACTTTTTAGAGGACTTAGACAGCCATGTCCAACTGATCAGTGTCTCATGATCTTAGACACTGGAGGAGGGAGGGATCTGTACAAACCTGAACACTAACAGGGCAGCAGTTCATATACTGGATGTGACATTAGTACATTTGGTCCAATCAAAGAGATGCAGTAAATGTATGTTTGGACGGAGAGTACGCACACACACAGACGCTTTAATTCACAGGCTGTAGATTTTGCAGAGCCCACACGGATGCTTGTAACAGCATCAAATCCTTTGTTTTGTTCACATCTTAAAAGGCAGCATGCATTCATAACATGGCCTCGGTTCTGCTTAAGGCACACATAATCTACCTTTGTCTTACCTTCGGCTCTTTATCGCATCTCTGTGGGCAGGCGGAGGAGCAGCATCCTTAAACGTGAGTCCTGATCAGTGTCACCGTGGGCCAGCGACAGAAGAGCGGCTCCTGTCCGCAGTCCGGCGCGCACCGCGGAGGAGGCGACAGGAGGCTACGGCCGTGGACCAAGTGTAACCGAGCCCGTTGCACTGGAGCGAGGGGATGAGGTCTCTGTGAATGGGGCTGGTAGGTGCCACACCCCCTCCTTCACGGTCTAAAGGCTGTTTACACTCGCACAAGCTGATTCATATTTGATTGTATTGCAGCAGCCCAGTGTCAGTTGCGTCATGGCGTTGCAGTCTGTCAAAAGACGCGGGTTTCCCTCAAACAGCGGAGTACCAGCGACTGGCACTGCCTCCTGTCCATGCACCTTTTTCACTGACATAGAATGAAAAAGTAACAAAGTGTGAATTGTGCAACTTATCCCAAATTATTTATACACCCAAAAGATAAACGAAAATATAGGCTAATAAAACGTTAAAGGCAACGGTTTGTCCTGGCCAATGCTTATCATTTGAGCATGCCGCCACCAAGTGGCCAGACACTGTAGTGTCCCTGAGTCTCGCATTAGTGTTAACTGCGTTCATCGCTTATGTGTCAAAACAATGTGCAGCAAGTGATTTATTACTCACACTCTGCCCAGCTCATAAAACGATGACACATATTTAATGACCTTTTGTCATTCTTTCAGGTTGCCTCTTCTTTTAGCGTTATAATGCAGTGCTTGACTTCACAGTGATACACTGGTGAGGAGTAGCCTGCCACCTGGTGGACACTGGTGCACTTCCTTTCCAAGGAAGGATAAACGTGAATTTTGGTCCAACTTATTCGTCGTGTAGGTTATTTATTTAAGATGCCTTATGTTCTGATGCTGTGGTTGGAGTTTTGCTCCAACCACAGCATCTGACACTGACAAAAACAAAATAAATAAATAAAAAATAAAAAATCTAAACAAAGAATGTGGGTAAGTAATTATAGGCCTATAGGTACACTGATTCCAGCAGAGGTGGAAAACAGCGCCCTCTGCCGCTTGAAATATATTTAGTCTCATGATCACATCAAAGCCCTGAGGAACCCCCACTGCTAAACTCAAAGAACAGACGAGTCCATCTGTAATAACCATCCCTTTATGAAGTCTTAAACCCTCTCCTCACCAGATCAGTGCGCTGCTAATAACTGAAAAAGCAGAGCCCAACGCGACCCCCTTTGAACTTGACTGTATGTAAATGAACCCGGAGAGAGCATATGCATGTATCTATAGAAGAGTAAAGGAGCTATGTATTTCCTATGCACATGTGTGTATGCCTTTGAGTGACCTCCTTCTAATCCTGTCGCAGCAGGGTGCCACATGAAAGCCACATGCTCTGCCTAAAATGCACAAGAGGAGACAACCCATCAGGAAACGCTCATCCATACAACAGATTGAATTTTACAGTAGGCCACAGCTCAAATAGGTTACATGTTAAGTTGACACATTCATGGAATGTTGGAAATTGCATTGTGCATATAAAAAGGAAAAACAATAAAATGCTTAAATAAAATTAAAAAATATATATAAAATACATTAAATCTAGCACGTTTGTTATCTAGGCCTATATGATTTTTTACCAGTAGATGGCAGGTGTAAAACCTGTACACCTCTCTCCCCCTCCCTCCTTCACCTGGCCTTTGTTCAGACTCATCTGGGCCGTTTCTCAATTCCTATATGCAGACTCCATACTCGTGTACTCCTGGGTACAGACTTGTTGATGTAGACTCAGAGAATGGACTAGAGGAGTTTATGAGCACACACTCCCTTCTCTCAGCTTTTGGGACAGGTGGATCTGATGACATCACAGGAAAAAAGTGCATATAGCCTAACTTATGTCCACAAGCACAAGCACACAAGCATAAGTCTGCACAAGCATATGGATTGAGAAACAACCATGTGGTCTCTGGTCGTCTTCTGTCAGGCCAAAGCTGGCACTTCCTCAGACAGAAGTAACGTAGATAGCATTTAGTGGTGTTACAGAGAATACAACAGGGCTGGGGCTGCATGTCAGCAGACTCAGACATGCAAAGATGTTAAAACAATTTATATGTAGACGCTAACACTTTTTTATGGCCCAAGTTGTTATTGTTTTAAAGTATTAAATCTGGCATCACTGTTCTATTTTACCTAAGTCTCTTTTGAATTAAAGGGCCCATATTACGCTGTTTTCTGATCTGTGTTATAATGTTGTTTTCTCACCAAAAACATACCTAGAGTTGTGTTTGGTTTCATTCACATATGTTTAACACATACTATGAACATTCCAACATGAATAATACCTCACAGGAGTCAATATTGTGTAATATAATACATTACATAAAATGTAATTGTGTGACCTTTAAATGTTGGATGTGTCTGGATTGTACTTATTTAGCCTACATAATATAAATAGTCAGTCAGTCTACCTTTCCACATCAAGACATTTTGTTTATATCTTCTGTTGAATAAATTAAGTTTAAATATTTTAGAGTTAGGGTAGTGTAGTAGTGTTTGTGATGTTGTTTTTGATTAAATCAAAAACAGTAAGCTTTAGATAGGCCCAGCTGTGAGGAGAGGTGATGCTGAAGGAGGTTTAGGCCAAACAGGGTAACATCTTTTCATGTTAACTCATGCTTTAGAATAAATTCAGTAATAAAACAAAACATCACAAAAAACATCTCTCCTCCTCCTGATTAGGTCTCCTCTGATCTGCTTCTGTTCTTAAAAAGGAGAAAATTAATGTTTGTTCACTTTAAAAAGCTACTTGAAGTTCTCTTCCAGTCAGAGTTCAAATAACACTAAAACATGTGCATGGCATTAAGTGGCTGATTTGTATTAAACAGAGGAAAAGCGGCCGGACGAAGGGATGAAAGAGGTCAGCCAGGGGAGAAGTTCTAGAGCGGCTAAAGCCCAAGTCACCCAGACCCTGTGGCACTACAGAAAGAAGACACGGCTTCTTTAGGCTCATTCTGTGATTTCATGATTGTCAGGTGTTCAAATCAAATCATAATAACTTGGCCACTCACTATAGGTCAATGTCTAAGACCAGGAGTTCAAACTCAAAGTGTGCCTATGTACACTTGTCAAAATAGACAAAGGAAGTTTTATCGGCCTTTCAGTCTTTATATTGCCTCTAGCCTTAATAATCTGCTCTTGATGTCAGTTATTATTAATATGTCATTTGGTCCTTATGTTTGAAACAGAAAACAAATCCCAATTGTTGTGTACAGGCCATAAAAGCAGATGAGTCTGTGAACTTGAGCATTATGAGTTATTCAGCTTATCACAAGCACAGATCCAAAGGTCCCTGACCCCACAACTGCTTGTTCACACACTACATCTTCCTGCAGCTCTCATTAACAGTGGCGGACTGTTGTGGCTACACAGAAGTGTTGGATGTGTCCCAACAGTGTGTGCTCTTGTTGGCTCACAGCTCTGAGCTGGTCCCTGCAGTTCATACAGTTTGAGAGCTGTAGACGCTTTTTCCCATGTGTACAGAGGACACCCAGCAGAGCGCCTTCAGCACTGGGTATTCAGGTCTGGGCTTTGGACTCACTTGTAAAGCCAGGCACTGGGAGGCTCCCACCTCCGCTCTGATCCACTCAGGTCCAGCTCCACAGAGGAGGCTGTCCTGCCAGCTCTTTTATTCCAATGAGCACACATCGAGGCCCGGCCAAAGCCAGACTGACAGTCCCCCGTTGCCTCCAGAGCCTGGGTCTCATTTCCCACTGCAGCCGCCCACTGCTCTTCTCAGCTTTTCAATCTCCAGCGCAATTAGACAGAGATCCTTCCTTTTGTGGGCTGTCCGCAGTGGTAGAAAAGCCGCAGGACGAGAAGAGAAGAAGGAGGGCCACGTTGTTGTTGTTGGTGTGGAACTCAGGCCTAGCCAGGAGCCACTTGTGAAGCTCTGGGTATTAGGACTCACATGGTTTGTTTGGAAAGACTTCTCCAGGGGCCAAAGTAGGATTACGTTGCAGATTGTGAGTTCCCATGGAAGAGGCCTATACCAGCGAGGGCTGCAGTGGGTGGGTTTCAGGTTGGGGGCCATAGAAGAGGTCTTTATGAGTTTGGGGTCTGGCTGAATGGAAAGGGCCAACTCCCAGCATGCTAGCTCTCCATATTAGATGGACACAGAGAGGCCATTGAAGTTCCCCAGACATCCCCCTTTATTTCTGCTCCTTTCTCTCACTCAGTCCAGGCTCTTGAAGGCTTAACTGTTCACCGCTCATAAAAAGAGTACAAGGCAGTTCTGAGGGCCAATATCACTAACACAATTATATAGAACTATGGTATGGTGAAAATACTCATTCATAGTTTAATTTCAAGTGAAAAGACAATATGAATTACCACCAACACAAACCTGCACTGAAAAAAAGAAATAGAAATCTTTGCAACAGTAAATTCTACAGATATGGCTGTACATTTAGTTTAAGTTATATAGTAAAGCAAACCAATAAGTAGAAGCACTTTTAGAAGCACACCAAAAAATACCTCCACTGTTGCAACAATGTAAAAGTGCAGTGTATTCTGCTCAGTGTTTTGTCACAAAAAGAACAGAACAATCCATAGCAATAATAATGTTAATTGACCTAAAGTTGGCATTGTTTAATTTATAATGCAAGAAATACTAATAAAAATCATTTTTCTTTTCATAAAACATCAACTGACCAGTCACAGTTTTAGAGGTATCATTATGCATCATCATTGCTTTCCAGATGTCGCTTGGCCCCTTTTGCCCTTCAGAATCTCGTGTCACCTATAGGCCGCCCTCACGCCTCAGCACCCTATCTGTCTTTGTGTGCCTCTGCCCCCTCCCCATTCCCAGACGCCTCCAGCCATACCCCTTTGAGCCATGCCGCCACGACGCATAAATACATAAATCTGCTGTCAGTGTACATGTGTGTGGCGGCTATAGGCAGTGGGCCGGCAACCCCAATCCCCTTTCATGTGTCACAGGATCACAGGAGCTCCATGTTTACAGAGCATCCAGACAGACTCTACTCGGACCCCTGCCCTGCCCTATACTCTGGCCCCCCCAGCCTGTTACCCCTCACTGGGCTAAAGCAATAGGAGACGAGGGTTGGATGGTGCCAGCGCTGGTCTGTGATTTGCCTGAGACGACGACGAAGGTTCAAAGGTCAAAGTGGCTATAAACATGTCAGCTGACCTTGGGTAATGCGGTTCCATTTTAACAAGGGTCTTCAGGGCTTGATTTAAGAATGTATGGTGTGGATGTCATTTCTTGTTTTGTCAATAGAAATAGTTGGTTTGTTTGTCTGACAAAAAAATAAAAGGTTGGGTTTTGATTCTTGTAGGAGTTGACATTGCAATGAGCCAAGGAAAACAATTTTGGTTTGTTTTCGATGTTGGTCTATAGCTCTTATTTGGATCCAATGATCTATTTAAAATTTTCACATACTTATCCTTGACTGTTAAAGGTACACCTTGTAACTTTTTCTGGTAAGTCTGCCTATCTGCTTGTCTCTGGAGACATTGCTTTGCCTGGAATGTTCAGTATGACATAAGACATTTCTATCTTGAATTTATCAAATTACATTTATTTCACATTACTTAACAATACCTTAAAATGCATTCTTAGCATGAGCCGGGTCCCCTTTCCATAGATCTAACCTGTAAGTTGTCTGCTTAGCTCCAAGGAGAATTAAGTTTAATGCCATACAATGCATCGATAGAATAGTTTACTCTAAGCTTCAACTTATAAGACCAGGCTGTAATTTGTCAGTCATGTGTGTTTCCATTTCTTTCTCATGCAAAAATCCCTAAATATGCCATATATCACTGCATCTGTTTTGGTTAACCATACAGCCAGTTTCTCCCAAGATCCAAGACCTCTGGGACTCTTGCTCTTATTTTTGTTGATACTCAGGGGAGGCTAAGAACTTTTCATCTTCCAACACCTTATTTAGCACAGACATTTTAAAAAGTTGTTAAATCTGCCATGTTTTTTATGCTTGTGTTCTTCCAGCATTTTAAATCTTTCAGTACCAATCTGTTGAAGTTTCTCACCTCTAAATTTGTAAAAAGATAGGAAAGAACAGAAAGACGAACACAACAAAGCCTGTAGGGGAGGCGTTTTATCTTGCCGTGGTAAATTGAGAGTGAATAGTCTGGATGATTCTGAGGCCCTGAAAAAGCATAAGAAAATAAACTCGCCAAATGTGCACATGTGCTCGCATACACAACAAAAACAAATTAACCTCTAAAATACTTTGGCTCTTTTTAACCGTTCACTTCAAAACCATCATCAGGCCTCTAATGGGGGGCAAGTTCAAAGCTGCACTACACTCCCGCTGCTCTGCTGAGATGGAGGAACAACACTTTGGTCTCTCTCTCCCTCTCTAGCCTTCCTGTTTGTTTATCCAGCGCTTTGCTCTCTTTCCCTGCTTCAATCCATCTCCCCTCTTTTATTTCTCATCTTTTCTTTGCGCGAAGCCTTTACTTTATTTAGCAGCGTTTGGTTTTTGATTCTGATTCTGCGATTTCTGCTTCTCCGCTCCTTGAGTTTTGCTTGTTCTGTCTTCCTTCTATCTCTGACCATCTTTCATCGCACAAGCCAGTCTTTCAAATCTGATGGACATTGATCAGCGGGCAGCAGTGGGGTTGCTCTCCTGCTGCAAGTCTGTTCACAAAACCATATCCAACCCCGGATCCAAAGGAGAGCCTTGAGCGCTGAGCCCTCCAAAGACAACCACTGGTCCTATGCTCAGTTCAGCTCTATAGTATTGCCCTGCAGAAGTCGGCCCGGATCAAAACTCCTTCTCCGCTTCTTCTAGTCTCTTCCTTTTCTCTTTCAAAGATGGCACTTCCACAAATGTTTAACTCCAGCTATCTTCTCATTAAGAGGTCTTCAAAGGATTCCATTGATGTAAAAGCATCCATTTGAATTTGTAATCACCCTTTACTGTGCCGCGCCGGCTGCTGTGCTCAGCGTAATTTCTCCTGGATTTTCTGATAGCCGCCTCAAAGAGCTAACAACCCGTTTTTTCCTCCCGCTATGAAGTCGGATAAAGTAAAAGACTTTATCGAAAACTTTTAGAAGCTGGGAGGTGCGTATTTGTGAAGCCCTCGGGTTTGTTTATATATGCTGACAAAGAAAGTAAGAATATATAGGCTAGCTATGGAAGACTGCCGACAATACACGGTGCAGATGATAAGAGCGGTGAGAAAGCCACTACAGCGGGATAAGGCTTGTTTGAAGATTAAAAGTTTCGTCGTCACCATAGGACCGGCTATTTTCATGAAAGGCACTGCAGTGGACTTGAAATTGGGTTGTCTATAAGGAGGAGGACCTTTTACTGATATAGACTTTATGGGTTTTTTAATATTCCACTTTCCCAAAGATGCACTTCTCCCACATGTTAAAAAGAAAACCAAATGTTGTACCTGAATGACCTGAATTAATGCTTTCCTCAAACTTTATGCTTTCTGTTGAAGAAATACCATCACTTCAAGAGCAAGAAAAAGAGAAAGTATCCTATCCTAACATTATTTGTACTTTTTCCTCCTGAAGTATGAAATTGAATCTATACATTTTCTTCACTGGCAGTTTACCCCATGGTATTAGTCTGACTGTGTCTAAGGTAAGGTACACTTTATTGTGCCCGAAGGGAAATTTGTCCTCTGCATTTGACCCATCCTTCAATGCCACTGCAGCATCCTCTCAGGAGCAGAGAGCGCTGCAGTGCCAGGCTCGGGGACCCAGATCCAGATCCAGATCTTGTGCTAGTTCTTGGTCAGTATTGCCTTAGGTGGAGGATTTTACCTATTTTGTCAATCAAGTTTTATCCAATTAGTTCATGTAGTCACTACCGTTTTAGCTCTGGAAGCGCTGATCCAGTTAAGTTAGCTGAGCATGGTCAAAGGCTTGGGGTTGCGATATGGTGCGGAGAGTGCTATGCATTGCTTTCTAGTAGGTGTATAGTTGTGGTCAATGTAACACGTTTTTTAGGCTATGTAACTTTATTGATGTAACTATTGGCCCTGCATGGCCTTTAACTGCTGCTCCTGAATGTATCTTTACACTCAGTGGACATGCTCTCTGAGCATGGTTCTTAAAACTCCGTGCCCGCTCACTTATTGTTTGCTGGTGGCATTTTTTTTTAAATAAACAACAAAAACGTGTTATGTTGGCATAAACTTGATTTAGTTTTAGTTTATTTTAGTCCTGATTTAGCTATAACTATATTTTTACATAGTATTTTCATTCAGTAGTAAACCTCACCTGCTGTGACAAAAAAACATTTATAGGCCTATCTATAAGATCTCAATTGGTTGTACCACGATACAAATTTGGCAATTAGTTGATACACAGGCTAACTATTTTTATTAGCGCAAATTAAAGGGAACAAATATTAATAACTAAGCGTGTGAAGAGTTTGAGGATTGTTGCCAGATCTGTGTCTATGGCCTTTTCTCACACACAGATGGAGACTGGAGACTCTTGACCTTTGACCTCTGCTACTAAATCAAAGTCATTGTCCTTAGCGCAGATGGGGCCCTCTCCACAACTACACAATACAAGTAAATAATCTTTTGTTTTACATAGGCCACTCTGAAGGATGCTGTGTGCTGCTGGTATTATCATGGATGTCATTGATCTGCTCAGACTTACAACTATAGTCTACCTACACACACACGTACACACACACACACACACGCACACACACTCACACGCACACAGACACACACACATCACACGCACACACACACACACACACACACACACACACACACACACACACACACACACACACACACACAGACGAACACACACACATATACACACATACACACACATACACACACACGCGAGTTCTAACCTTAGTCATTACTTGCCTAACCTTAACTTAAACCAATTATCTTAATCTATCTGAAGCCATTTCTGAACTTTAAATCATGTATTGATCTTTAATAATGGAATTACCTTATGGGGACCAGATTATTGTCCACTTAAAGGAAGCAGATCCACGTGAATTGAGTGTACACAGATTTAACTCCCCACTATGTGATAAATACCATCCCATTCTTAAAACATTGTGAAGTGTTCTCTGTCATCTGTGCCACATCACAAAGTGTCTGCAGCTCTCCTCCAGTATTGCTTTCCACTGTGTCCTGTGATGTGGCCTCTTTGCTCTTTCAGCTGAATAAAACACAGACTAGAAAGAAAGAAGAACTCAAATGCAGTCTGCAACACAAAACATGTTTTATTTCTATAAGCTGCCTCCAAATGCTTCTGCTGACTATTTAGAAAAATCTTATATTAGGACAGAGCAGTGGGCGGAGATAGGTGGGTAGGAGAAAACAACAATTTTCTAAGCACCCAAACCTCAACTGCGGAACAGCACATGATTACTCAAACATGCATGCATCATTTAGATATTGAAAAATGATGGGGGAACATTGTTATAAGATTGTTTAATGCTTATAAAAGTTTATTGTATTTAATATGTCCCATTTAAAAATTTTAAATGAAGAAAAATAAGATAATGCATAGGCTATTAAAGGATAATGCATAGGCTATTAAAGGTCTATCTATCTATTGTGTGCAATACAATGATTATTGCGCCATGCTTTGATATTATTGGTAGTGTGTGCCCTGTATTATTTATCATATTGAGTCCAAGCTGCATGTGATTCTCAGCCTGATAGGTAACTTTGTGTTTTACTTTCTGACTCCAGTAACTCTACTAACTTCTTCAGTTCTGACAGCTTTTCTGTGAGATTTGTGGGTTACTAGAACCATTCTACACCAGTAGAGTTCTTACATAAACTGAGCTTTGAAGCCGAGTTTTACATGGTGGAGTGGAGAAGCTTTTCTGCGACTTGGATGTACCACACAGACATGCCGCCCAGGTCCTGCTCACTTTGTTGTCCTCACAGCAGGCACCTGCATTCCTCGCATAGCTGTCTTCGTAGTTTCAAGAACAGCATGCTATCTCCTCAGCTGCCACTCAAACCTACAACAGCTCACATTGCTTAGAGATGGAACGAGGGAACATGGACTATAGTGAAAGTGACAGAAAGAAAGGGGTTTCAACAAGAATAATGGAACAGAATACGTTAGTAAAGCGTGGGATATGATTTGTTTAAGATATTTTATATAGTTATGTCAGTATCTACAAACAACTACTGTGTATCCTAATTCACGTACGTACTGTACTGTTGTCCCCTTTTTGATCCACAATGATTAGGCTGTACTATTGCAAACTAAAAACATTTACAATATGCCGGTGACATATGTCTTTGGAACACCGACATTCTTACTGAATTGTAGATACACTTACTGATCCAAAGTTGCACAGGTTCACTGGTCAAACGCAGAGAATAAAATCTTCCTCAGGCTTATCCTATAATGTTTTGGTTACACTGACACACTTTTCAAAGACTGAAGTGGAACAGAACAATCTTACGTCACACTACATTTTATTAGCAGAATGTGATATTGAGCAGTGCAATCACATGCCCTAATTATACACATAGCACTTACTAAGTGTGTGTCATGAATGTGGTGAAAAACCGTGTTGTGACACATGCCAGACAGTCATTGGAATCATGACAAATAAGCACTATAAAAGTCAGACTTTTTAGAATGAAGAATTTTTCTTTATAATATTTCCTATAATCTGGTCTCTTGGCCTGTTCCCAGTGCATGTTAGACTCCACCAGGGCTGCCCTTTGTCATTGGTTCTGTTCATTGTTTTTATGAACAGAATTTGTAGGTACAGTCAAGGGCTGAAGGATGTCCAGTTTGGGACCACAGGATCAAATTTCTGCTGTATGCAGATGATGTCCTGATGACTTCATTGAACCAAGACCCAAAGACATCTTTCTCGACCAGAAAACAGTAACTTGCCTTCCGCAGGTGTGTGGAAACTCCCTGCCTCAAGTAGAAGAGTTCAAGTATCTCGGGGTCTTGTTCGCGAGTGAGAGAAGGATGGAGTGAGATTGACAGGAGGATCAGTGCAGTGTCTGCAGTGATACGGTCGGTGTATTGGACTGTTGTGGTAAAGAAGGAGCTGAGTCAAAAGGCAAAGCTCTCGATTTATCAGTCAGTCTACATTCCTACCCTCACCTTTGGTCATGAGCTTTGGGTAATGACCGAAAGGACAAGGACAAGGACAACAATCGCAGATACAAGCAGTTGAAATGAGTTTCTTTTACAGAGTGGCTGGGCGTGCCCTTAGAGATAGGGTGAGGAGCTCAGTCACATGGGAGGAGCTCGGAGCAGAGCCACCGCAGCGCCACTTTGAGAGAAGCCAGCTGAGGTGGCTCGGGCATTTGTTCTGGATGCTCTATTCTGAATGTTCCTGGTATGTCCCACAGGGAAGAGGGCCTGGGGAAGACCCAGGACATGCAGGAGGGACTATGTCTCACAGCTGGCCTGGGAACGCCTTGGTATCCCCCCGGAAGAGCTGGATGAAGTGTGTGTGGAAAGGGAAGCCTGGGCCTCTTTGCTCAGACTCCTGCCTCCGGTTAAAGCAGCAGAAATGAATGGATGGTCACTTGGTCACTCAAATATGAGATTTTACATTGGGGGAGTTATCTGCTGCACTTTTGTTCATGTGACTTTAATGAAGATATGTTTTATTCAATCAAATATAAAGACTGCAAATGTGTATAGCTAATTCCTTGAGTTATTACATGGGTGTAGCTAGAATTATCTTCCATAATCTTTCATTCGTCATTAATGTTCAAATTTTTAAGCAACAAAACACAAATCTGTCACAGTTTCTGAGATAAGTTGCTTCATATTTCTAGGAAATCAGGGGTACATACTAAAAACAAGCCAAACCAACAGTCAGCTTTGGTAAAATAGTGAAACTGTTTGAAGACCAACGAGCGCTGCTGATGAAGATGGATTAGTACATGATATACAGCACAGTCCAATGTGTTTGCACATCTCTGCTGCCTGTGAGCCTGATGTAAAACACAAGCTCTACTGGCACGCAGTAGTGGAGGCAGTTGTTGTGAAAGTCTGTCATTTTCAAAACAAATCCATAACAAACTTCTAAAAGTCGTGCTCCACGGTTACAACACGCACTTATTCCTGGGTCTGTTTACTCCACATCTCCATCTGTGCACACTTTTTCCTTCAAGAATCCCAATATTCCTAAATCCCATTTCCTGCTTGCCTGGACTTTTTTTTATCCAAAATACAGAATCTATAATGTGAGGTCATGTTATTCCTCTAAAGGGGTACTCCTGTGTATGCATTTTGGCCCCATTCATTGACTTTCATCCAGACATCAAGGCAGATTCCTAACAAGTGTGTTATTTAGACAGTGAAGCCAGCCTGGACCTGGAGACTGTGTGCTATGTCTGCATCTGGAGGGCTACAACTGTGTTTCGCCCCAATATCCAACAGTATAGTGTATACTGTCTGATCACTGGAATTCTGCAGTGAAAATAAGGCACCAGTAGTGCTCTCTCTATTATTAATTTTAAATAATTATGCCTTTGCATTATATACTCATACTTGTAAATACTTATACTGACAGATATCTGTGATTGACTGTGTTCCTTTTGATCTAGCTGGTTCAGTTATGCTCCAGCAAACTCAAAGCTGCTCCCTTAAAGCGATTTGTGTGTTTAAAATGTGGTTGTTGAGTCATGAGTGTGTGATATTTGTGAGTTGTCTGTTTGGACGTGTTTGTATTTTGTTAATATGTTTATATTGTGTACTGTTGGAAACTCAGATCAGGAGAAGTAAATTTGGTTGGCTGGGTCACAGTGTTCAGTCCTTCATACATTCTGCAAAATAAACTATTTTTTTCCATTATTTACTTGTAAAGCTCCATGTTTGTTTGCTACAGATGGACCATAGGTTTCTCTGACTGGCTAATTTCCCTTAATGACTTTGTTTTGTATAGGAAAAAATATATTTCTGGTTCATTTTGAAATCCATTAACTTTTTGTATGAACCTCATTGCCTTATTATGATTGTATTACACTCTTAGTTTAGTTTGAGAGTTGTTTATACATAATGTGGTTTCTTTTTTGTGTGTTTGTATTGTTTGTATGTATGTTGTTTATCTTTTGTGGTAACGTGTGTTGGTGTGGACTTGTGTATGTGCATTTGTGAGTTATTTGTACAGAATATGTTTGTCTCTGTGTGATGGTTTATGAATTTATAATTTGACATATTGCTGCAGGTAGGACTCTGTATTCCTGCTCCCATTGATGCATGGCACCGGCAGCATGCTTGTAACAGGTTGCTATGAACAGTTGTTTTATGCCAAAGGGGGAATTAATCACATTGACTAGAGACTGGACCAGGCAGTTATCATCAGCGCTCACCAAATACAAGTCCATATTACCTCTACCCCACTTCTTCCCTGTCACAGCAGCACCACTCTATTTTTAAGTACACTGGATGATGATGAGCCCACACACACACACTCACACACACATACACACACATATGCGTTTTATGCCAAGTGCTCAGGGCTGGGGAAGCCGAGAATACGCTAAATAAAAGCAAGAGTGTGACAGCAGGAAAAATAAGGCATGGGTATTGTTTAGAGTGGAGCCTGCTGTTTGTGCAATGGATTCAGAAGTTTGCTCCAAAGTAGCTCCTGAGGGAGACACATGCACAGCATCCCAAAATCAGCCACTTATAGTATGTAAATACATCAGGTCGTCAATGTGTGAAGTGTGTCGCTGTAAAAATGGTATGAAACAGCATCATTACAAGCAAAATCTTCTGCCCAATGTACAAGTCTTTACTGTAAGACCAAAAACATTATGTGAATAACAAAAGCTACCTAAGTCTATGGTTGTGTCAGAAAGCACTTCTGGATTATTACTTTCCATGTTTGACAATAATTTCCACCCCCCATTTCCAGCTGTATCTTAATTTTTGGATTTTATTAAAAAGGAAAGATACAATTTTGTGAAAATGTATCATGCTCATGGTGATGTTGTAACCTGTTTTGATTAATAAAATTCAGCATCTGCTTCTATTCACTGATTGTGGCTTATTTGTGACTATAAACGTGAACCATGCACTTGACCACACTTGTAAATTATCCACACACAAACTGCAAAGAGAACATTAGTAAATTTCACCGCTTTTAAACTTGTATTGCATCAGTCTCATCAATCAGAAATGAGAGGCAGAACGCTTTTTACTTATGAGAGGGAATTTGGTTTTGTGGGGGAGTTTTTAGATTGTACCCAGCCCATCGTACGAGCTCAGGCCCAGGCCTCCATATGGGGATTAGGCGAGCTTTGTTAACACGATGTCAAGCAAACTTCAAAACAACCCCCCATCCCCTCTCTTTGCCCTGCATCCTCCCTCGAACACCCTCTCACTTCACAAACACCATCCACGCCCCACACTTGAATCAGTAAGTTGTTATATCATGATTCAAATTAAATCCAAATTTCTTTTTTGTTGCTTATCTAATCCCTAGCATTTGAGACCAGTATATATAGTATGATCACAATTTTACAAAAAAGTAAGCGTTTACTAAGAGAGCAAGAAGGAAGCAGGAAGAAAAGACAAATGACAGAAAAATATACTGGAGGGCTGGATACATTTTTATTAAGACTGAGATATAACGAATACAAGGAGGAAACTTCATCAACACTAAATCTTGAAAGGAACTTGCAGTGACACTCCCTATTCTTTTGCTATACATGTTCATGTAATGTTTTTTTTCGATGTTTACTGATGTTACTGTTCATTTTAAACTTGGTCATTTTACTGTTGGCAGCAATCCAAACTTGACCCTCAGTTTCCTAACACATTCACAATGATGCAAATGTGGCAATGCAAGGGTTAGCAGATACGGTTAACATACAAAAACAGAACCAAACTATAATATTAACCTATCCAACCACACCATCCCGGGAATTGCACCGACAATTTAATGAGGCTCCAGTTCAGCGGTAAAAGGGCATTTTGTATTTAACTGGACTGTCTTTAACAGCACAACAGGCATTTGAATCTTTTGTCTTTTAGTCATCTGTTGATGCTCAGCCTCATGTGTACCGCTCCTTAAGCCGAGATCTAAAATCAGAGGTTAGTGGCTTGTTATTTTCGCTTAGCTTGCTGCTATCACATGCGTCGCGTCACTTTCACTCAGTTTCCTCTTGTCTTTCTATTACTTCTCCCTGGTATACTTATTATGCTGCGTTCCGACTGCAGCGTCAAGATCGTGTTGGATACCTCTAGTTGGACGCCTCTAGTTGGACGCCTTTGTATTTGAGGGCAGATGTCTCTAATGCATGTCCGTTGCAATCTGCAAGTGCCTTTGGATGTTTTCTTTTCCTCCCCCTTCACTCTCTTCTAGAACTCCAGGTACTGCACAGGTTGGCAGGTCTATTTAAAATGTGGTTCTGGACAGAGTTTAGGTGTTTAGTCCCACTGTAAGGTTAAGTTACACTTTACTATCCCCGTAGAGAAATTTGTCCTCTGTATTTGACTCAACTTTCTATGCTGCTGGTGCAATCTGTCAGAAGTAGTGGGTGCCGCTGTGACATGCCCAGGGACCCATCTTCATCATCGTAAGCTATTCTCGGTCAAGACTACCTTAGCTGGAGGATCTGACCTATTGTGCTTGTTTTGGGTTGATGGGAGGAAACCAGACACGGGGACAAACACACAGAAAGGCCTGGGCGACCCAAGAATCAAAACCTGAACCTTCTTGCTGTGAGGCATGAGAGCTAGCCACTCAGTCACCATGCTGCCAAATGTGCTGCCAAAGATGACACCCAGAGACTTGACCTGAAGGGAAAGAACAGTACAGTTGTTGGAAATGGAGAAACTGTTCATTTGTCTCGAGTGCAAGAGGTGTCTACAAGGAGGACTTTAGTTTTAGAGCTGTTCAGTTTGGAAAGGATTTGAGTAAGTGGTGGAAGGGATGAAGAAAGACACCCTTGAAGCAGTGAAAATGGATAGTGAGTTTACAAGAGATTAAACAGGCAAATGTGAAGAGGAAGGCCCCAGGTCAGAACCCTGGGGCACACCAGCACAGGGACAGAGTGAGACTTGAGTGATTTGAGTTGGATAAGGTGAAAGTGTGTGAGAGATGCCAATGGATTCTAATCTGTGGAGAAAAGTGTTAGGTGCAATGTGTGTGTAATCCCTCAGTCAACCAAGTATGATCCATAGCAAAAGAAAAAATAAATTCTGTCAACTGGAAAAAAAGTTTTCTAGTGAAGACCTTCCACCGCTCATCCAAGCGACTTTTTCTGTTCTGGTCAGATTGCTGGTGGACACTGCCTTATATTTATCTGAAGGGAGTGAAGGGAGGCCAAAGAAAAGAAATGGTTTGAGGGGAGTTAAAGAGGCAATTTTTGTTAGAAAAGACAATCCATCTTTGAACAGGAATGGTAGGCTTAGACATCATTTATCTCCTATTTATAACTCCTCCCTCAGACCTACAGTAAATCTAAACAAGGAAAACAATAGTGATAGCCAGTATGCTAATAGGTGTGACAGCACCCATTTGGAGCCTGAACAATTATGCAAAATATGACTCAGGCATAGTGTAGTTCAATAGACCTAGCTGAAACTGAAACTGTATACAAATAGGTGTGTTAATTTTAGTTTAGTTAGCTCCTTCGTCCACCAGCAATCTGACCAGAACTCTTGACTACTTGGCCATTGAAGAGAATCTGGACGTCTGCCTGGATCTTCACGAGGACCCCTGGGCCTGTTTATGGACATGGTTCTGGACCTCGTCCTTGACTTTCTCCTGGCCCTGTTCATGGACTTTCTACTGGGCCTGTTTGTGGACAGGGCTCTGGGCCTGGTCTTGTACGTTCTGTTTGATTTCTCTCTATATTTTTTCCATGGATTTCCTTCTGGCTTTTTTTTAGGACTTTTCTTCTGAACAGTCAACTTTGGATCTTGGTGTGCCTGGACTCTTGGTTTTCTAACTAAATTGTTATAAAATATATTGCAGCATAATCTGTGATAGAAACAAATAATCTGTTGTTATCTGTGCGTTTTAAATGATTTTCTTCAAGATTGTCCTCTTGGCTCTTTTCAGGATTCTTCTTTCGAACTGTAGACTTTGGATCTTGGTGTGACTGAAGTCTTGGTTTTCAGTCAGACTCTTCTCAGGCTGAGCTGCTGCTGCTGTGTCTGTGCTCAGTGTCTCCTGGATGCTATGGTAACCTGTTGGACCAACATGGCTGCTGTCTCTTCTGTCCTCTCCTCTCCACCTGCATACACAGGCGTTAGGTTGGTGTAGGACCACAGTCGGGGTCAGGGGTGCCTCTTCTCTGACTGAAGATCCTGCTCCATTTTCTTGATGTAGACTCACAGTTGGGGACAGTTGTATACATGTCATGAATACATCTAATTTTAGAATAAAGAACTTTAAAGTAAATGTAATTACTCTTACCCTTGTGTTGTGGACTAGTCTTACCTTGTACTCCTTCAGTTGGGGCTAGGTTGTCACAGTGAAGGGCCCAGATCTGATCAGATACACTGGCTGTTGGAAAGGGGCAGTTGTTAGTGTTGTGTCAATGAGAAAATACACACATGCTAACTGATGTATGTGATGATGTTGACTACAAATAATTGAAAAATTATAACAGCTTTGGACATGTATAGTACAGATGATAGGGGAGAGTTGACGGTGTGCTGTGGGCTGGTCTTACCTTGCACTCCCTCAGTGGGGGCGCCATTTGATGCCACTGGATCATGACATGTAGATTAAGTTTTGTTTAGTTTTGTTTAAGGATTTTTTTTTTTTTTTTTTCCAGAAGAGATAATAATAAATGAGATATTCTGCAGAGCAAACCTCTCTGCTCTTCTAGGACTCATGACACCCATAACAGAGTTCAGAGTACATGTGTCATCAGTTGCCAGCGATGACTTTTGAAACCTGCAAATGGCCATCAACATGCAAGTTTTTCTTATTTTTTTTATAATTTAATTGAAAAACTGAATCACCGGCTATCGTCTCCAGTGCATGCAAACCATATTATAACCATCTCTGTTCAGCTGTTGGCCAACATTTTTTATGCATTTGTAGATTTATACTGAGGGAGGATTATGTTTGTCTAAAATGATATACATTTTGGCCTATTAAAGAAGATTTTATTTCTTGCATTTCTTCTTCTTCTTCTTCTTCTTCTTCTTCTTCTTCTTCTTCTTCTTCTTCTTCTTCTTCTTCTTCTTCTTCTTCTTCTTCTTCTTCTTCTTCTTCTTCTTCTTCTTCTTCTTCTTCTTCTTCTTCTTCTTCTTCTTCTTCTTCTTCTTCTTCTTCTTCTTCTTCTTCTTCTTCTTCTTCTTCTTCTTCTTCTTCTTCTTTCAACACATTTTAATAGGTTTTCAACTGTGAATTGGTGTTCTGGAGATAACTGTTTTAGAAATACCTCCAAAAAACATAGACTATAGAATAGCCTATAGAAACACAAAATAGCCTTTAATGTTGTCAGTTTAAATGTATTTTTCTTAAAGCTTTCTTTTGTTGAATGTGTACTGACCTCATATAGAAACAAAATAATGTGAGAATAGAACAAACTCAAAAAGGTATATTTTTCACTTGTTTCTGACCAGTCTGTTGAAACATTTACACTTCACATGGTTTATTTGAGAAAATGAGAATTATTCAAAGAATTCATAGAAATTTTAAAACTGAATCGGTATTTATTTATTTTATTCACTTATTTTATTTATTTGACTGGGACAATGCATATTTATGAACAAACACGGTTCAACATGAATGTAAAACAAATGTAAAAAATGTAAAAATCAGTAGAGTTCAAATTTTGCACAGATGTTCTTAACCAATAAACTCTAATGAATCTGAAGTGCCTATAAGTATATGTGTGGGAATCAGCTGTATGATTAAATAAATCATTGTTTTTGTTTTATACATTTTTTAACTTCACTGTAAACCCTGACACTCAGAAAACCTCAGGAAACCGATTGCTTTAATTTACCTTAGTGACATAGGAACAATAGGTAAGGTAACATTTATAATCCATAGACACATAGCATACGAGGCTCTTGTAAATTCTGTTAATTAACAAATATTTAAGCACTTAAGCAATGATTACTCTTAAAACATTAGTAGCGTTACTTAAAATAATTGTGCAAGAGACACTATTTCTACAATTAGGTCATTCTGTCAATGTTAGTACTGTAAACTATGGTTATAGTAGTGGTGATAACTTAAACCCTTAAGTAAGTACTGTTAGTCAAGTTTTTCCTAGTAATGTTACTACAAATTTTAGGCTAAAAAGACACAAAACACACACAACACACACAACTCTCACGACTCACATATGAGCTGAAAATGTGAGATAATACATACATGTAATATGTACAGCAGTAGTCTTTTATTTGTTTATTTGTATAATTTGGTTGTTGGTCTTTTAGTGAACAACATTTTACATTAGTTGACAAATTATTTTATTTCAGTAATTTATATGTATAGCAGCAGAAAGGAGAAGGGGAAGTGAGAGAGCTGGGAGTTTTAGGGAGTGAATTTGTAAGTTGAATCTACTTTTTAGAGAAGATTCAGTTTACTAATACTGTGCCACAATTTGACCAATTCTTTTAGTCAACTAAAGCCCTAGTAACATTAACATTGTGTCTATGGGCAAGCTGTGCCATAGCTTCCACTATAAAGATGTTTATAGATTGACAGGTGTATGAAATTCTGGTTAAATCTTTAAAGCTTTTTATTGTACAATACATCTACTCATATTTTGTAGATTACTTATTAAAATGCGACACAGTACAACAGTATTTCAGGAGCAAAGTTTAGATCAGGCCTGAAACCTCTATCTTTAATAGTTAAATAGTTAGAAATAGTTTCGAGCCCACAAACTATTTCTTGTAATTAAAGATCTGACCCGAGTCACACTTTCTGGTGTAATTTGATGTTTAATCTGTGGTTTGATTGGCAGAATAAGCACAGACTTTGGGCCGGGCTTGGGCAGGGAATCTAAACTCTATTCAGTAGTACTTGCTTCACAGAAATCTTTAAATTTACATCATTTTAATGTTGGTGCTTATTTCTTGTAGATGACAGCAACTAAGAAAAAACTCAAAAGTCAAGGGTTTCAGTTATCACTACTAATACAGCATTAGCACGAACACTGACAGAAATGCAAAAATAGTGTCACTTACTCATTTATTTTAAGTACTGTTGTTGTACTAATGTACAGTGTACTATGTGAAAATTGGGTTCAGTTCCATTAAAAAAAACAATCTGTGACAGACGAAAGTGGTGTAGTGTCTCTTTAATTCTTATATAAAAGCCCATTCATCCTTTAAACCCGACATGTGTGCGTTTGTCTTGTGAGTTGGCTAATTAAGACATGGTGTGTGAGGCCCGCTGACCCCTGACGTGATGGGTGCCCCTCTGCTCCGCTGGGCGTCTCTCATAGAAAGCAACACACAGGCCCAGTGTAACCTTGGCCCGCTTTCTGTTCCCGGGTCCTGCTTCAAAGACCTGGAGCACGCATTAGCATTTTGAATCAGCTGCCAGGGGCCCGTCCTGGATGGGGATGTAGGAGGACTTTTTTATCAAATACGGTTTACAAATGCTCTGAAATGAAAAGGACACTATTGGATGTATACTTCAGACAAACTAAAATACACTGTAAAACAGTGAAAAAAAAATTCAGCTGCTTATGTCTCTTGACTTAATCAATTAAACATAATACAATCAGCAGATCAAATTGCTGTTTTAAAAGTTCAGTATGTATCTTTTCTGATGGGGGTGCTGCCACCTGTTTGTCTCCAAAGATGTATTAATGTACAGCCCAGAATGTTCCACAGTATAGCATTTTGTTATCTTGCATTTATCCAGTTTCTGAATAGCAAAGCAATAACATCTTTTATAGACAACTTACTCTTACTCCTAAAGCTACAGCAAATACTTTTATTTTGTAAGACTCATTAAACAAATGTACAGGAAAGAGTTTAAGTAATTAAACTTTCATTTGGATGTAAGTTGTTGATGAAGGCCATTAATGACAAGTCCCTCTTGTGCAGCTGCCTTTGAAGAGCCATTAGACAAAGCTTGATTAAAAGACAAAGGCTGAGATTGGCTGCTCTGTGCACACTTCCTTTTTTAACCCAGTTCATTTGAAGTGGTTCTGCGGTCTCAAAACAAGCACATGTGTTTCTCAGGCTGCTCTCAGACGTTACTGTGACAGGCTGTGGACAGATTTGTCTTTTTTTTCCATTATGACTTTGACCTATATAGAGAATACAAAACACAATGACAAGAATGACAAAAGACCATGTTATTGTCCACTGCGTCCCAAACAGGAATACTGGGGTCTGTGCACATGGTCAAATGATTTCATTTTTTTCCATGCATCTTTATTTGGATGATTTGGCCATTGATGTTCTTAAAACAGGAAACTATAACAGAAATCATTTATAATATAGTAAACAGATTTGTTGGGGGGGTACTTGTAAAACAACGCTTATGGGACACTCAAGGGCTAGTTGGCCATCTGATTGTCTCCATGGAGATGTTATTGTTTTGCCTGGAATGCTCCATAATATTGTTTAAATTGCATTAATAGAATTACTGTTTTTTTACCTTGAAAAACAAGCATTCCTACTATGAGTGGTTTCTACAGATCTGAGTGGTAACTTGGCCTGGAGGGATATGCAATTTTAATGTCATACTACGGAACATTCCAGGCAACAACATCGTTGTAAAAGTTTTACAAGTAGTCCATAGAATATAGCTGAAGAAGCAGGAGACTGTCTTAAGCAGAAGAAGTTTATTACAAATCACAATGGCCAGCGGGACTTAAATGTTGCATTGGTATAAGAGGTATGACCTATCCACGCCCTGGTGATGCCACACCTTGTCACATTTTTGTGCTTTTTAACTTTTGTTTCTTGCATAATTTGTTCATTTTGAATGCAAATGATTTTTGACAGAGTATGTGATGTATCTTCCAGTGTTTTAACATGTTCTCATAAGTTTTTAAATTCCAGTCTATTCTAATTCAAGCTAGTGAAAATACTCCCTTTGTGGGAGCTGGTGCTACAAAATGATCCACTGACTTCCATTATAATCACTATTTTTCAAACTGCCATTATGCAAAGTGTAAAGCATGCTATATATAGTTCTCTATGTCTTTAAACATGTGGCTATAACTGTTACTGTTAATATTTTATATGCACCAGGATATAATAACCAGCACAAAAAAATCCAGGTTGCATCAATTGAATTGACAATAATCCACTTTTCTGAATATTTTAACCATGAAATAAAATGACGCTTTGAAAAAACATGGGCAATTAAAGGGTTAAACATTTAAAATACAAATAGTAAAATATCAGTCATAAGGAGGGATCTTGACAAAGCAAAAGAAAAAGTTCTTGTCTGTCCGCTGTCCAGTTGACAGAATTGAATTTTTATTTTGCTATGGGTTATACCTGGATCACTGAGGGATTAGATTTTTTTTAAGTTTGAAAGTATGAATCCTCTGATTTTTTAAATATCTACATTAATTTCAGGTGTACAAAAACGTGCTTAACTCCCGCAATATGACTTTTATATGAAATATAAAAATAATCCTGCTAATAATACTACTAATAATAATAATTTGAAAAAATATGTCTGATAAGCTTTTGCACACACCAAGCTCTTAAAATGAAACATGAAAAATTCCAATTTGCACCAAGCAAATGGAAGATTTTTCACTTCTTGTGATTTTTGGAATATGAAATGTATTGACTTTGTAACAGAAAGTGAGACATTTTTTGGACTAAGAATATTTGAAAATACAAATTTTCAAACATGGATCATAAGGTGAGATTTTGGTTGACTAAATAAAATAAAAAGTTTGAAAAAATATGAATCCTCAGATTTTTACAGCCAAATAAATTTCAGGTGTACAAAAATGTGCTTAATTCCCACAATGTGACTTTTTGAAGGTGTGACTGAGGGTTTAATAACCTCTGTAGTGTGTCATATGTTTGGTCATATTGAAGGACTGTGTATATATCAGAAGACTACATGAGACAACTAAACGCTGTGTGGATACAGTGTTGTAGGCTGACCTCGCATTATGACCAGTGTCCAGTGTGACCCGATAACCTTAGTGATTATTCCCTTATTGTTTCATTATTACTCATTCTGTTATTCCCTAACAAATATCTCAGTGGAGACCAAGAGGTGGTGTACCGTCCACCAGAAAAGTTAGGTATTGCACCTTTAAGTTGCTACTGCCTATATGATTTAAGCTGGCCTTAAATTTGGTCAAATCATACTACAAACAGACAAATCACATTTGCACTCTGCATGTTTTTGCTGTGCTCACTGTAAATGTAGCTACTTTGTCCACAGTAAAAAAAAAAAAAAAAAAAAAAAAAGAATAAAAAGTAGTCTTAGTCACAACACATTTCCAACTTGAGGCTAAACTATTGTTTTCACCCAAATCTCTGGAAATGAATAAATAAAAGCTAGCTTGTACTTTTTTTTTCTCTGGCTGATCATCGAGAAAGCAGCATCGGGGCAAACATATGCCACTTGCTCTGTGTGACGAGTGCATTAAATCTTCATCACAGGAGAACATCTTTATTGGCAGCTGTAGTTTTGATATCGTTCCAGCAAATGCCAGAGGACAAAACAATGACAAAGATAAGAAAAGAAAAGCAAGTTTAACAACACCAACAACCGCCAAGAATCCATAATGACAGCAACAGGAAACAGGAAGTTGAATCTGAGTTAGAGGGATGTGACCAGTTGGTTTGTCTTTGATGTTTTCTTTTGTTGTGTGGGATTTGTTAGCGTCTTGTGTAAATGGAAGAATATTATTGGACCAGGAATGCCTAAACATGCATTCACTGACTTAAGGGAGAATGCATGATGATGAATGCTTCCATTGGTGGCTCGGTCTACACTTGTTGTAGTGACCGTGCAATGGCGCTACTGGGTGTAGGCTTGACTTATGTTGCTTGTTATCATTTGTTAGTTTGTTCCTGTTGTGTAATAATGTTGAGTATTGTTCGTATTGTAGTCTATGGTGGGTTTATAAAGGTTGAATGTTTAAACAAAAAAAAACTGAGCAGTGCATGCACAATTTGCAGTCGTGCATGGATTGGACGTTTGGCACCATTGGTTACAGATTGGAGCTACATTACATCACAAGATAATTGAGTATTAAACCCCAGTGTAAATGGAGCTAGTGAAGCTCCTTTCCTTCTGTTGGCTGCAGTGCTGGAACCTTCCCAAATGATGAGAATAAATACACCGCTAACAAACCAAATCCAAGATGTAATATTGCTTAGAAGTCCTCAATCTCTTCTTGGCAGCGAAGAACTAAGAATTTAAATAAAGAAAAACACATTTGACCCTGAAAGCGCTTTAAAGTCAACAAATCATTGCATCTTCTCTCTTTTAAACTGAACCTTAACAGAACCTTATCACCAGCCATTGAAACAAAGATGCTTGTTTATGTTCTTTGCTTTCTTCTTTTTTTGGTTCCTATCTCGCTCCCACGTCCGCACGCCCCTGCACCGCAGCCTTCCTCTGACATCTAGATAGGCACATTTGTTTGAAGTGACTCATCAAAGAGGGGATTGGCCAGTGACAGGAGCGTTCCCCCATGTTCCTCTGGGTCCCCCACTGCTTACTGAGCGAACGCACAGTCAGGAGCCGTGAGGTGACCATTGAAAACTTTTCATTTGATCAGCTGATAAGAGCATGGCGGTGCTTTCCTCTGACTGGTTTCAAAAACAGGGATCAAGAGTATGGAGTTGGCAGGATGCATATGTGGAGAGAGGTCCCCCGATGGGTTATACTTCGGTGTGTCCAATATAAGGGTGCTAAGGTGTGTCGTGTGTAGTGCAGATGATGGAAAGATGAGAAGTACACAGCCGTGTCCGGGTCCAGGGACTTTGAAAGAGACTGTTGCCAACTCCCGCTGATAAGAAGAGTCACACCAAGAGGATCATGGGAAAGAGAAAGGAAATAAACACTGGAGCCAAGTAAGTGTCATTCAAATAAAAAGTGTTACAAAATGTCTAAATAAATAAAAAATAAATAAATTGAAAGTTTTGAAGGAGTCACTTGTCCTTAACAGCATATTGTAAATATGAGAGGATAAACCTTTATTTGTACCACGATAGGAAAATTACAGTGTTGCAATGCAAATGTCAAGAATAGCAGAAGAATAGGAACATGCATTAAAAAATATGGTAACATGCAACCAATCAGCAGTAAGATTGTTCAGGTAAATTTTAATTTATTAAGTGCAATGTAATGCTGATGTTTTAAAATCAATGGCCCAACAAAATAATACATTATTATTCAACTTGAACAACATGCATTCTTGTGAGCTGAACTCTCTCTCTCTCTCTCTCTCAACAGATCTGACCTGTACATTGGCCTAGTGAGATCACTCGTTTATCTCCAAGGAGATATATAATTTTAATTTAAGCCCATACTGTGGATCATTCCAAGCAAAGCAAGATACAGCATTGTATAGTCTGACCACTTGTTTACATGGCTATATAAAAGACAGTTCCTTCACACTTTCCCGCAGCTGTAGTGAATGTGGCCTGTATGGTGGCATATCACGGCAGAGGAGATGCTGTTGCAGAAACAACATGGGCAACTTTAGCTAGTTGAGCTAAAGAGCATTGAAATGACTGCAGAGTCTACAGTTCAAAGCCTATCAGTGTTTGAATCTTAACAAGAAGGAAAAAAGGCCTGTGCGCATAGGGAGAGAGGGCAGAGCCAGCCTTAGATCTTCCACCTCTGTGTGCTCACATGCACACAAAGTCACGGCTCAGGCAAACATATGCAGCAACATCAAAACGCTAACATTAAAGGGCACGCAGACAATCACATCAAGACGCACAGCGAGAGCCACAAGAGTGCTGACACACAAACAGCGCCAAAGCAAACACACACACATACACACACAGAGAGCTGGGGTGTGAGCAGCCCCGTCCAGCAGCTGTGGGAGGTCACACAGACATGACAGTGGTGCTATCAGGCCAGCATTAAGGCCTGCCGCTTTAAACACAACCTTTTGAAGTCACACCAAAGTCAGACACTGGGATCTCTCATCTCCCATCTCCCTTTTAACACTGCAGTGCCGACATTTCATTCTGCCCTCTTTTCATGCTCCCCGCTTTGAATTCTGCCTTTTAAAAAGACTAATTTTAACTTCTTCAAGGCTGGAAAAACAGGCAAAGGCGTGTCGTTAGGATTCTTCTTTCTGCCGTGCTTCTCTTTGGCGTTCAAAGGTAGCCAGGGGTCCACAAAGTAGTGCTGTCCCTGTGATGTTGCTGCTAAATAGAGCATTGTGTCTGTGACATGACTGGTACATTAGCTTTTATCTGGAGGCTAATACGTGTTAAAATGACTCCATTAATGTATTAATGCATGCATATTGTGAATTATCTTGTTACAGACCCATCACAAAGAATTAGACGTTCTGCATCCAACTTGTCCCCTGGGCCAGTTGTAATGTATCATATTAAGTGTGTCACTCCAGTTCATTGTGGTTTGCCCTCGGCATTTCCAGCTCCTTTGCAGAGATACAGAATACAGATGACTGTCTTTCATGAGCGAGCAGTTCATACTAATTCGTTCTGGAAGCAACTAAGCTAACCTGTACCACATGTCCCTGACGTCACCAGGCCGCCATTGGCCTATGCACATGTGCTTCAATCTTTTAACCCCACATTTTGAATCTTGAACTGGAATTTATTACAGGTACAAAAACATAATCAAAACAGCTAACAGAACGAAAGTTTCATGAAATAACAGATGTAGGTGTAGTGTACCTTGATAAGAATCCACTGCCATGTCTTCCAGAAGGGTTTTGCGACACATTTTCATGTTGACAGCTTTTGGTGCCGTCCTTTGTTGGACAAAGCAATAAAAGTAACAATGACAACACAATTTGTAAATAATGAGACTATGATTCTTTTTTTTAATTCAGCTGCCTAACTTCTCCCAGATTTTCATCTGCTTATGAAGAGTGAAACTGATTTGATTTGGACTAAAACCTGTGTTACCTGTGAAGGCAAAACAAACTTCCTCTTAACACAGGCATTTTAATTTAAGCACATTGTGCATTGTTGGTGTCTGCTAGTCCTCCTGTAATTTCAGATGAAAGTCCCTCATAAACAAAGATAAACTAGGTGATGACAGGCTGACTTTGGGGACTTGTAAACCCATCGTCACCGCTCCAGAGCAAACGCGCCTGTTTGGTTTGGGGTTGGAACAGAGACTGGTGCTGCCTGAGCCTCTTTGGGCCGGACACACTGCTCTCCTCTGTATCTGACCCAGGCTAATTTTTGTGTTCGCTCCCCTCAGAGTGTCAGTGTGGAGCAGATCAAACGCACGGCTAAGCTCTGGTTTGTTTACTCCGCTATGACCCACGCCCAGCCAGTGACGAGCCAGCACCAGCGCTTTTTCCACTTTTTTCATCTGGATCACAAGCACGTCCTCTCTCCCCTCCTCTGCCCTCTCTGCCCCTCAAAAGTTTTGTTCAGCAAACACTCTTCCTTTTAAACATTCCCTGTTCATAGACTGGGTTAAAAAATCAAATCAGTTGTGATTTTGATTTTGATTGCAAGCTGGGATTTCAATATACATTTAACATGCTGCTAATTTTACATTCAAGTACTTTAGCCCAGTGGTTTTCAAGCTTTTTGCACCAAGTTCCACCTAAGAAAATATTTGTCTGCTCAAGTACCACGAGGTCGAAATGAGGTCAAAAATAGGACTATACTATGTCTAAACATAGTCTAAAATATGACTAACCCAAAAGAGAACAACAATTTGAATGAAATTGACTCTAAATTAAACAAACACAAGAACTATGGCGGACCTCATACTGTACGTGTACTGTATCACACATCTACTACTGGTGGTACAGGCACCACAGTTTGACAAACTGTCAATCTTGCCTAATCTAGGTGTTTGATGTGTTATTCAAGCTTTCACAATACAATTCAATGCAAGTTAAGCAAGTTTACGACATTTTTTTTAGGGTTACTCAAGTCAAAAGTAGAATGTTCAGAGTAATTATAAAAACAAAACAGTCCTAGTCCATAAGTTGTGAAGGTATAAAGTTTGACATCTACTTGCCTTTTACTGAAATACTGACCTCACCTAAGTCATCATATTTGGGTAATCACCAAAAGGACAAGATCGTGGAAACAAGTGATTAAAATCAGTTTCTTTGGAAGGATGGCTTTGAAGGGGAAGTAGTTGTGAAGCTCAGAGTAGAGCCGCTGCTCCTCCATAACACTTTTGCCTCTAACAGAACACATTCTGAATATAAATACAGAAATATTATGAACTGATTCAAAAGACACAACACAACTTTTTATTGTGTCAAAAAGCTTGTAGTGGATAACAATAAAGGAGATTTTTCAAGAGATTACAAAACAGTTCAATAAAGTTGTGCTGATCACTCCCAGTAAACACACTTTATGGGCTCATTTTATTGTTTTGGGCGGTGCTAGCATGTAAAACAGCTCATTACCCAGAAGGCTTTGCAGTTACGTTGTGCTGGTTGCGTCTCACAGAGGAGAGGTTGACTGTGGTTGGTGTCCATGGTGTAACTTGATTTGACACACTGGAGTGGTTTCAAGAGCCTCAAGGGATCCCACTAATACTCTCATTCATTTAGTGGCAATCTCCAGAAGTTTTATAGGATGAGAAGAATTCGTCTTGTTTACCTCAGCTGCAAATGAAATGATACAAGTTTTAGCTAGCTTATGTTAACTTTCTTGGTAAGACTTTTTGATTGCACATGCAGGTTGTACGCCAGAGCAGCTTTTCTCGCATGCAGCGCCCAAACAAGAAACACATGTAGCCCCACTTCCTAACTCCACTTCCCCTCTCTCCGCCCCATCTTCATGCTACATGCTCTCCCCAAGCCCTCACGGTGGGAAAAAAGCTCAAAGATCCAAAAACACATGTGGTTAGCCATAAAACTTCACATGCACTCTGAGAACCCCAACCCCCTCGACTCATCTCCCTCCACTCACACAGACCTACAAGGTGCTGGAAAGTCCTACACAGGCCAGACAATAGGGCCAGAGGAAGCACATCAGGCAACAATCTGAGCTGTCTGTAGTGGCAGAGGAAAACAAAGAGGTTTGGGGGGCTGATGGGACAATGGTGACAGTCAGAGAGAAGGTGACTGCAGGCTATACCATTCCAGGACAGGCACAGAACAATACCCTGTCCTGTGGCTTGGTGGGGCGGTGCTGAGGTGAAATCCAACACAAACGTAAACACCAAAGGAGGACAATGGAGTGCGCTCGCTTTACAAAAGATGTATTTCCTTGAGCTGCGGGGAGGCGGTACCCACAATCCCCTGCATGTCCCGGGACGCCATCATAACTCACGTCCTGAGCAGCCTTTTAGCAAAGCACCTCCTCACTGGTGTCCCACTCCGGAGGCAGATTGGGTTTCTGGCCCTCAACGTGCAAAAGCCTTGTCTTCTCCATTTCCTAAAGCGTTTGTGAGACACATAATCTCTTCAGATTCTTCTGAGGAGGGGAATATAATGCCTTTCTTCTGGCAGGAAAAAAGACAAATTTGTTCCAGCCTTCAAATGTTTCGAGGCCAGTGCTGCAAAAGTTCAACTGGTCTGAACTGTTTTTCCATTTCATTTGGGAAATATAGAATTAAATGTTTTATGTTTTGGTTTGTAAATTGATTGAATTTTTAGGAAAATGTGGGATACTATTATTAGACTTAGAACAACAGATGTTTGATCTTAACTTATCCATCAAGACTGCTATGACTATAGAAAAGAGAAATTGGAAAAACATTGACATAGCCGCTAGAAAACAGTAGTGTGGTAATGTAAGTATTGTTTATTGACTTTGGCTATAAAGTTAATATAAATTCTCACAGGACCAATATGAACGGCCACAAAAATGGCACATTTTGGCATGTTGCTTCTACTGTAAGTGGTAAGCGCCTTTATTTTTTTAATATTTGGTTGAGTTGGATCCATGCACTCAATGTCTTTTCGGTGGGTATGTTTTGGTTCCTCTGGCTGAACATCTAAACAGAAGCTTGGAGTGAAAGTCATGTGATCATTCTGATGGTCGGGGGCTCAGCTAGCACCGCGGCGCCTGGCCCTTATCCAGACATGGGCCCCTGGTTGACCACAGTCCCGGGGCTGTCTGGGGTGACGCTGGTGTGGAACAAGCGCTATGGCGGATCCAGGTTTCAAATGATGGGGTACCAGACCCAAAATTGAGGGTCCCACTCTCTCATATCCTTCTCTGGTAAGATGATTGAAGTGTGTATATTATGAATGAGGTTAAGGTTGTGGTTACTCTGAGCTGTTCTCATGGTCTGGTAGCAGAGACAACCGTATACATTTGAACTTCCTTCCAAAAATCCTATGGTCCCGAGACTGGAACAGTTGATTTGACATAAGCTTTGAGCCAGATGCCTTTGTGTTTCTATAGTTTAACCCTTTTAAATGGTAGAACAGGTATAGCAGATAAAAAGACAAGGTTACATCTAGATTGCTGATTTAAAAATGCATCGGGAAATCAGAAAGCAGTTATTTTGCAAAAGTAAAGCAAAATGAAAAGAAAATCGTCATAGTATTTTTGTTTTTATTTTGTTCCTGGCCATAACCGGTTGGCAGAAGAGCTGTATTAAAAAAAAATAAAAAATAAATAAAAGACCGACCAAACAATGCTAGGTCAAAAATCATTCACATTTTAAGATCTAGTGTGAAATAGTGTTGCTTTGATGGAGGTCTGATGCTGTCCATAAGAACAACAATTAATTAACTGTGACATCATGTGATCATTGCTCTTTTCACATCCTGCCATTCTTCCTTTAAACCTTAAAATATCCCAGAGCTTAAAGCCCACCCACCAAAGCTGTGACCTGCTGAATAGAAGGCTTGAGTGGCTAACGCTGTGCTCCCTTCTCAAAGTTGACCTGACGGAAATGGCCCTGGACACAAAGGCGAGATCCCGGGTCTTCTGACAGAGGAGCGCCGCTGAGGGAGAGCCTCTTAGTTCTGAAGGGTGCAGAGGATGGCCTTCAAGTGTATGCACTGACCTTTGCTGATGAAAGCTCTGAAAATGGTATTTTAACAATATCATGATGCCCTTTCAATATGAAAGGCAGCACAGGCGACGCTCTTAGCCAACAGCAACTTAAAAGCAGGCAGGGTGAAGGAGACCAGAGGCAGATCACGGAGTAAGGGAATTAGAAAGCAGAGAAGCTTATATAGGGCATATTTAAATTGAATGTTTTTATGTCCAGTTGTATAGCTTCAATTCAATAATGGCAAGTGAATGTTGATTAGACACATATGTTGTTCATATGCCACTGAAATAGAGCTCAAATCCAATTCATTTTCTCACAGTCTGCTATATCCATAGGTTTGAGAGTGACTGTTGTCATAGCAATTCGTAATTCAATTAATCTTTCAACTGGTCACAAGTCCTCAAATGCCTATAAACAGGAAGCTGAGACCCATGAATACTAAATAAACATTAAATAAAATTAAAATATGATAAAATAACATTTTTGTGTAAATGATCATGACTTACTCCTTAGCCAATTCTCCCCTATCAAAGCTTTCGAACTTACAACATTTAAATAACTGAGAATCTAACTTCTGGAAGCGGGGGTCCCCACCCACTGAAGACCTTCATCTGTGTCATACTTTCTATTCCACACCACAGAAGGGTTAAGTCGAAGCAAAGGTGCTAAAGGAGCTAAAGGTGCATTACATTACATAGTGTCTGCATTCTTCACTGCAGCAGGATGTGAGCCCAGGGGAGAGACAGTTTGTGAGGAGGGTAATTGGGTCTGAGCAAAGACCACAGAACAGTTCATCAAGTGCCACAGGAGGCCTAGCTGTGTAAATAGCGGAGTTCACTTGTAGCACAAATTTGCCAAATGTCTCATTAACACACACTTAGATTCCACAGTTCGCTCTTACACCAAATCGTGCGCAGGCTCTGGTGGCCAAATTAATGCTGCATGTTTTAATTTCCATCTGGGAGTAAATTAAAAGCTGATAATGGATGCAAATCTGGCAGAAACTCCTCACAGGATCCACTGAGCTGCACTCCACAGCGGGGCGTGTGCACCATCAAGTTCGCTCTGCTACCAATTAGCACAGAGAAATCACACAAATGACAGGAAGTCATTAACTAATTTGAAAAATAGAACATTTTAATAAAGGCTACATCTCTTCATAATTACAATAATTAAAGTACCGAGGCATCTTTTCAACTGAGCTCTATAGAACGCATAATTTACAGTTTACAAGTGGAGCCAAGGAAGCCATGAAAATATTATAAAACATAAACATGATGAATCAGATGCTGAAGGCATAAAAATATCTTTTCAACATAAGGGCCCTTGGAAAAATCAAGGGAGTAACAAGACCCTGAAAATTGGGTAACACACGGCAATAACCCATGTAGGCACAGTACTGTACTTCACTGCCACAACAGTGTACACACACACATACACACATTTATACACACACAGGGACAGAGCTTCTGTTGGGAATAATGGTGTAAACATTTTGGGGACTCTTTCGTAGGCTTTTTGTGCAACGCCTGCGACCACTGAAACAAAAGGCACTAAAATGTGACCAATGAAGGCTAACTCTGAGTCCCAGAGCGGCTTCAAATATAAGAGCATTTTTCTTTCATTTTCATTACAATCAGGGCCCTTCTGAACACATGGGGCTGCAGTAGTAGATATAGATATAGAATTCAACTCTAAGGGGAATATACTGTAAGTGTTCATCTAGTTTCAAACAAGGGCTCTTCCAGAGGTATGAAGCTTACAAACTGGAATACCATCTCAAAGCAGCTTGTCCAGAGAAGGTCAAAGGGGTAGATTCCAATAAATAGAAATAAAATCCATTACATAGCAAAACAATGATCACCATACAATGTGCATATACATAGACGTGGGCACAGATGGGGCAGATATGGTCCACTGCCTCGAGTCTTTTAAGAGTGGTCATTCACCTCATTCAGTCTTTTGATGATTTAGTCCTGTTTAGAATTCTTGAAGTGTCCAGTAATCTTAGTCCAATAACACGGTTAAATGGTTTGGGAGTATATCCACAGCTTTGGGAATTGTCCACAGCTTCAGTCCATCCGCTCCACTTTTCCCAAGATCTTTCCTTCATACATGGGCAGCGGAGAGGAGTCGTCCGATACCTCTTCAAAAACAGCACCACATTCGAACTCGTCACTGGCTTTTTTGAAGTAGTACCTGAAAGAGAGGAAGAACATGTCTGTCAGTGTTTGTGGGCAATAAAATCTTCACAAACCATCACTGGATATCCCAGTTGGCCTTGGGAGCTCAGGTTGTAACTAAAGCAGACCTGCTCCCAGCTTCTCGTCAGCCATGACTTCATTGGGCCATTAATGCCCCCCTCCCCATCCACATTTTGGAGGAAGAGAAAGCAGCGGGGGTGATCTGGTTTAGGGGTTCCAGAATCCACTCATTAACTATGTAATGGAAAATGTTTGCTCCATGTGTGGGGCGGCTGGTATGCATGTGTGTTTGTGTGTTGGGAATACTTTGTTTTTAACAAGACGGAAGGCTAACAAACTCAAACATGCAATTCTTATAAAACTGGAGTCTTTAAAATGATGCAAAGGTGCCTGTGTGCTCCAATCAGAACACGGGTGCGACTAATAAAATGCAGCTGCACGAAGGACTCAGCAACATTTCAGTTCCGAGAGGCACAGGGAGTATTTAAGGCAAAGGGCCACACTGGAACATCGTGATGCTGAGGATGCTTCAACTAAAAGGCTTCCCAAAGTCATGCTCTTTTCTGCTGAGAGACAGACAGACGCAGCAAGCCCAGAGTTTCCAGTGGAACATGTTTTATGTGGCTAGATCTGTTTTTTCCCCTTCGCCGCTCCTCTCTCTCCCTCCGCTCTGACATCTGGCACCAATATCGTCTGGCAGGGCCCAGCAGTACTGTTCTTTGTTGAACCGCTGCCATGTTGAAATGACCCAACTCCACACATTCTCTGGCTGCTATTAAAGAGCTGCAACGAGCATGCTCCAAAAATGTGGATGGTATGACACAGGAGCAGAGACAACAGTGGAGAGCCAGAGATGACTGCTTGAAAAGAGGAGGGGGCAATGGACAGATGTGAACAACTCCTGCTAAGTGCTTGTCACATGCGCTGAAGCTAAAGCAGTGCACATCTGGACAGGAAGAGTGTGTGAAATCATACTTTAAAGCTGTAATTACTAGCACAATACGCACAATAACACATGTTTAACCTTCAGAGGCTTTCATGCCCGCTGCTCAAGACAATCACAGTCAGATCTCACACTGGAGCGCTGTGGCCTCCGTCAGGGTCTGGGCTGTGACAAACGAGCGGATCTGGCATTTAACAGTCTGCCTTTCAGAAATATCCATAAAATGATTACAACATGTGTAAACAGAGTGTGTGTGTGCCGCTGGCCCATGTGTGTGTGCAGGGAGAGCGCCTGATAGCATCAGTCAAGAATTTGCACGCTGGCCATTTGTGTGAGTCTTTGTTGGTCAAAATGAAAGGGGCCGGGGCTTCAAAGCCATGTGTATTAAGTGTGCCTTAGCATGGAAATCAATACCAGATGGGACCCAAATCGCTGCAGTTCAAACTCTCCCACTCACCCCCCTCTCTCCTCTTGTCCTTTCCTTTTCATGCAGAGCCTTGAGCGCACACACTCACATAAGAGCCCACAGTGTGTAGTGCACACAGACACAAACACTGATAAGTGCTTCACGTAGGCCTCACAAAACTAGGAACTCCGCTTAAGCACTTGAGGTCACAATTCACAAGGAGTGTCAGCGACAGACTAATTCCTCATGCCTTTGGGGACAATGCAAAGACCTATGGATTTCTATTGAGTTTCTCTGAGGAACATTAAACATCATTCTGTAACAGCCTGTATAATCTACATGCTCACCTGTAGTTGCCCTTCTTACGGAGCTGCTCCTTAAAGTGTCCCAGGGTCAGACTGTGGCTCTTCATGGTCCTGCGATAAGGGATCTCCTCCCCACAGAAGAAATATGTCACCACTGTCTCCCCAATACTGCAAACCGAGACATTTCCTACTGCTTTCTTATGCTCCTTCATCCTGGAACAACATCACACACTCATTAGAAGATGTATCACACCATCAGTGCACATTGATGAAAAGTCGAGGGTGAATGAGCTACAAGTGTAGAGACAGAATTAGAAATACAGTGGAAAATGAGAGCGATCACAAGGGCCATAGTGTTATCAATTCTCCTTCAGCGTTATCCAAGGCTTTGGAGGCCCACTTCAGAGCACTCTCACAGCTGCCAGTGCCATGAACAGCAGCCAATAAAATAATACATAAGGTGAATATATGAAAGCCACATCTTGGGCAGGTGGTGGTGACTACACACTCCACACAAGCGAATGGAACTTATACTGTATACAGTACTATAGTCTATGGGTATTTGTAAAGGGTTGAGGGAGGTGGCATGGAGAAAGAGTTAAAAGGCAGAAGTACACTGGCGTGTGGAGGCTATGGCTGAGAAGAGGAAGAGGAGCAGAGAGGAGGAGGGGACAGGGAGGCATCGTACTCTTCTGATTGGACGTTTGAGAGCTGGCGACTAGGTGAGTTGGCTTGAGGTTGCGGGTTCAATGCCCCACTCTGGACAGGCACTAGATGGCTCTTCTCACGTGGGACACTGGATAACGAATGCCTAGGGAAAGAGAGAACAATTAATATGGAGCACACTATAGATCAAGCAAGCGAGTTAAAATGCAGGTCAATGTAGCCAGTGTTACCTCTGCTTGGTGGTCTTTGTCGAGACCTCCTCCAGTCTGCGGCAGGCCTCCTCCAGCTGGGCCAGGGTATTGGGTGGGGGCAGTGGGGGCATGGCAGGGTCTTGGATGAACGGTTGTGCTGGTTGGTGGCTCCGGAGATGGCCGCAGCTTCCGCCCCCGCCCCATATGTGAGTCTGGGTCGACGAGCTTCCAAATGCCTTTTTGGTGGTTTGGCTACTAAAAGTGAATACACCAAATGTCAGAAAAGGACAGCAGTTAGTTAGAAATCTTAAGATAAACTTTGTCTTTACCTAGACTTGTGCCTGCTTTGGCGTTTGCTCTCCAAAATCCACTGCAACACATTTTTGGCGGGGTCCGTTGTGTCGCTGGGCAGCTGCAGACCCACACACTCCTCTGAGCACCTCTCTGCAGACCCATCCTCTGCTCCAGACCGGCACAGGCACCTAGACAGAGAACTGGACCTCCTGGAAGCAAAAAACAAGAGACAGGGATGTTAAAGCCATGAAGCTGATGGTCACATATTTAAACACACTCTATGTAACGTTTCAGGTGGCATGTCTGCTACCTGCTTACCTCCATGGAGATCTCAGATGTAATCCGCCCTGCCTGGAATGTTTCACAGTATGGCACTGACCTTACATTTTTCCAATTATTATTATTATTTTAATCCTCAAAAACACCCTAAAAAGCATACAGGGCAGATCTGTGGAAAGGCAAGACCTCTCACAGAAAGATTGCAAGTTAGTCAAGCTCCGTTAACTACTTGTCTTCTTAGAGGTAATGTGCCATAATGTGGAACGTTCTGTGCAAAACTAATATTCTCATGGATAGAAGCAGGTGGCAGACCCTTCACCAGCACCTTTAACTGATTATACTAAAAAGCCCAAATGAACTTACCCCATGGTGCTGTCAATGGTAACAGCCCCACACATCTCTCTTCCCAGGCTGCGACTACGTTGGTAAGGCGGCCCGGGCTGGCACTCTGCACTGGAGCATAGGCGGTGCACTCTGAGCGCTGCTTCCCTCTCGATCTGCTCCTTGCTCTTGGGACTGGCGTGGTGGTGGATGTAGTGATGGTGGATGTGCTTGGTGCTCTGCCTGCTGATCACAGTCCGGTTTGGCCCCAGGGACACCATGACGGACCCCTGCTCCAGTGTCGACAAAGGGGTCCCGGAGCGCACCAGGCCCTTCAGTGCCAGTGCAAGGGGCCGCTGCTCAGGGGAGGTGGAGCGGGGGGAATGGCGGGCGACAGCGGGCGATTGGCAGCCAGGACTTTTCAGGACACGGGATAAGTGCTCGTCGAGGATGGCCTGGGGGTCTTCATCAGAGGAGCCGGACAGGATGGACAGCTGGTGGTGAGAGAGCTGGGGTGAGCTTCCCAAAATCTCTGCATCTTCTCGTTCATCCTCCTATAAAACAGACTAATTAACAAACTGAAAAGACCAATATATCATTCGTCTTGTCTCTACAAACCTCTTGGATTTGCTGTAACCTCTCCTCGCCTCTGTCCTGCTCCTGTTTGAGGCTCTCCAGTCGGGCTATCAGCTGCTTGGCAAATTTAGCAGGCTCCAATGGGACAACTTCTTTTGGGGGACGCCGAGTACGCTATAAGACAAAATAATAAATATTAACATTTATATAGAGCTAGTTTGATTAATCTTTATACTGATGTGACTGTACCCAATGTTTGTCCATGAAATTGAGCAAAATTAGTTTTGCCCCAGTGTAGATCTAACTATAACTATAACTATAACTATAACTATAACTCGGGCGACAGTAGCTCAGTAGGTTGAGTGTTTGTCCACTGATCCGAAGGTTGGTGGTTCAAATCCCGCTCTCTACATAAACATCGTTTATGTAGAGAGCGTTGAATGGTTAGATCCACTGACTTGAAGGTTGGTGGTGCAATTCACAGATGAATGCTGTTGTTGTGTCCTTGGGCAAGACACTTAACCCACCTCGCCCCCAGTGTCTGCGTACACTGGTGTATGAATGTGCGAGTGAATGAATAATGACTATAGTGTAGCGCTTTGACAAGCCTGTAAAGCGCATTACAAGTGTAAGGCATTATTATTATTAACTCTAACTACATCATACAATTTTTTTTATTGTCCAAGAACCAGTAAGTTTGCCATCACCATGACAATTATTGCTAGCTTTACTGTGCAAAGCTCTACTCTGGTCTCTGAAAGTTGTGAAAAGTGCTTGTTGCAATGAATAATTAGGATGCTAGCAATGCATTTGGAAAGTGAGGTACAGGTACAGTGCTTTTAAGTTTGAGAGTTCTTTCTGTTTATGTGTAATTATCATTTTTTGAGACTTCCATTTCCATAAACACTCCGGTAAAGCAAACGGACTCCCAGGACTGCACTAATTGGAAAAGACTTTTTTGGATGTTCTGGTTGGCACGGCCATGGGTGGCAAGCTCAGTGCACGGACAAATCCAGCCGGGGCGCTGCTGGTCGCCACTGTCATCATCAGTGGGCCTCTTTAAAGTCAGCGCACTTCAAAGACTTCCTCGTCAAATATCAAACACACAGTGGGGGGGAGCGGGTGGCAGAGGGGAAGGAACGGAGCGATTGATAGACAGAGGTGCAGGCTTTACATGTAGGAATAAAAGAGGGGTATCGACAGGGGGTGGAAGAAGCACGGAGGATTAGAAACATGGAAGTTCAGATCCAGAGATGTGGATTCACAGGAGGTGAGGGACAAATGAAAAGACGACCGTTTGTCAGAGAAAGATAAAAGTGTCCAAAATGGATCAGAAGAGGTGGACCTAATTTACCCCCTGTATCGGCACACATTGAGTATCTCATACAGTGACACTAGCATCCATGTGTGCACTTATCTTACTGTATTAGAATCTGTACTTCCCTCTCTCTGAATCTACTTATTCCTTTGTAGAGGGATGAAGGGGAAAAGAGAAAAAGCCTGCTTTGATGAAGGCTTCTGCACATTGGAACAGACAACCACTGCCAAAAATCCAGGAGGCAAAATACTGGTACAAAAATGAGCAGCAGCTGATCAGTGCACTTTGTTTGGAGAATGCCCCTAAAATATAGATGGGCAGATTACCAAAAAAAGATAATATTGTGAATGTTGGCAATATTGGTAATTTAAATTGAAAAATGGAGAAAAACCTGTTAAACTTCCAAATAAGAGTATAAAGTTAAATTTGTGCACTTTTGGACATACTGTTATCAGGATACTCCCAAAAACCAATATATTTTGCACGTAAGCATTAATTAGGACTTTCAAAAGTTAGCATGACTTAAGCTGACCAATTGCACGCTCACATGACAGATCCTGCACGTTTGGGGATGGGAGGGGCTATGGAAAAAGGGCCAGCTCAGTTGGAAGTTGTCACTTTCTTGTGCGTCTGCTCCATTCATCCTTGGATCAAAGCGTTGTGTGTGTGTATATGTGCATGTGCCAAGTGTCTGAGTATCTTTGTGTGTTTTTTTTCTGCAGGAACGGGGCTGATTTCAGAGCCCGTGGGATAAAGCTGCTGAGATCTTCCTCATCTCTCCTATTCTCCATATTTACAGCATCGGTAGGGAAGAAAAACCCTGGTGTGTTGGGAGCGCTGCGGCGATAAACAGCTTAGAGACCCCCACATCTCCCGCAGACTTCAAGGAACCCTAATGGGGGCGGAGGTGACACCAAAGGTAGAGTAGGGCCCTGTTTGAATGTGTTTGAATGTGTGTGTACCAGCCGGAGTTGGAGGCTGGCTCTTTTGACGTTGCTCTTTAGATCTTTGCTGGTGTTGTTGAATCGAGAAAGCTGAACACACTTTGTGCAAACCTATTCATAGAACCCAGAGAGACCTGGAGCAGAGGGTGGTATGGAAATTACACTGTGGGGCCTGGGTTGAAAAAGACTTGTGAAGAGCAGTGTGCCTGTGTGTACGTACAGGAAAGGCAGGCAGAGACACTTGGCTGTTCATCCTCATGTTTCGCTGCATCTCCCGCTGTAGCTGCTTTTTGGAGCCCAGTTTGTACGGAGGGATGCCATCTCTAAAAGGAAGAGACAGAACTTAGTGACATTGACACGTTGCATTCTGGGAGAAAAAATAAAAACAGGGCAAAAACAACAACAAGTTAAGTAAACAAGAACACTTGCAGCTATTCTGGGGTTTCAGCTTCCTGTTATATAGTTTTGCCCATTCAAGAGATAAACATTTTGTTTTACATTGTTAATTACTATAGCAATGGTGCAAATTTCTCATTCTGAAATCCATGAGTAGCAAGCTTTAATACTCACATGGGGGCAGAGCCTTTTAGTAGGAGTATAAAAGTAGATTAGTGTTTTAAATCTGACCAAACTTTATTCTATAGGCTCCTAACTCCAGATCGAAGAGATCTTGTCTTGCAAACTGCACCACTTGACACCATAAACCATGTCTTTTTTTCCCTTATGTGACCTAACCTAACTGAGGAGCACTTTTCCACTTTTGCTTTGAAATGCCACAGTCATGCGCATAAGCAACCCCCCCTCCCAATTTTCATTTGGCAAGCAGTGCCGCAGCCAGCCTCTGATCTCCGCACATCAAAAGGCTGGTTTGTAAGATAAGGTAATGTTTGAAGTCTGCGCAGCTGCATTCCCTAGCGTCCAAGCAAATCCATAAATAAGATATAAGCGCCCCCCCTATCCCTCCCTCCTCCTTTCCCTCCCGCAACACTTTCTTTCTCTTCCCACCCAAACGCTTCATCCTAGTTACTTCTTCTATCCTTTCTGTCTAAACAAGTCTGTATTCTATGTTTATGGCTGCATTTTACTGACCTACAGAAAGATATCATGATAAAGGCTAGAGCGGGCAGGAAGCGGCTAGCCTTTTGTTACCGCGCTGGGCAAAGTGCAACGGGATAGTACTGTTGAATTCCCAACCGGCTTTGAAGTTTTAGAGATAGGCTACAGCAAGAGACACCCTGCCTTTACAGCCATCATATTTTGCTATAATTATGACTGTATACTCCTACACTGGTGTCATAAAGTTGGTGTAAAGTAGATGACATCAGGCTTATCTCTTTTTGGAATAAGGTCAGGAATAAAGTACCATAATACTGCAGTCCTAAAAAGTTGCTGACCTGAGCACTGGCCTTGAGCGATGCACAATGACTTCACCGCACCTAGTCACTTACTCATGTGAGTACACCAAGCAGCCCTTCAGAGAAACTAGGCTTTTAGCACGTAGCACATAGATAAGCACTACTGCAGTACAGATTGTATTCAACTACAAATCAATCAACAACCTGCCCCATGTGGCAAAACTATTGATAATTATAATCATGACCTACTCTAACAAACCAAAGCATTTTGTTATAGTATAAGCGGGCTGGACTTGCATAGCTGAATCTAAGTCAACTTTTTCACACCCACTTTTCCTATTGGTCAGCCTCCATCCTGCTCTGAGTGAATGACAGGAGAAATTAGCCATAGTTCATAGTTTGGTTTGAACTTTCAGAAGAAGAATTCAGTACATCACCTTGGGGGGGGGGGGCGGGTAACTAAAAATATCTAAGTTTTATAAAACCCAAATTGTGATAAAAATATGTAATATTTTGGCCACTTTGGCCACCTTTAATTACAGGTTCATATTCATAAAAGTATTTCTCTTGTTTAACCAATATACACCTTGAAACTGACAAATTACTTACACACTGCCATCAGTTAGAGACATGGAGTCGTCTGTCAGCGCGTCACTGGACACCTCGCTGTCGTTGGTGCTGCAAACAGGAGCGAACGAGCCCCCATGGCACTGCCCTCCTCTCCTGTAGGATCTATGAAGGTTACAACAACACAGCCCTGGATTAATGCACAGATCAAAGACAGTGTCCAACAGGTGGCGGTCTCGCCGTTGTGAACATCATGTAGAGATTTGGACAGAGCGGGTTTTCAATCAACGAGAGGCAAACGCCACTCAAGGCTGTGTGATCAAAGTGGAGAATGTGTGACCTTGACTACCATGAATTATTCTAATCAGCTCCTGGCTCCGAGCAAGCAGTACTTCAGCTTTTTGCATACAGTACTGTGGTGGGGTGGTCCATGTATCAGTGCCTGTATCAGTTTTTCCTAGATATTGGTTCAAGTTGTTTTTTGAGAATTTAAAAGCTCTTAAGTACCTCAGAACACCAGAAGGCTAAAATAACTGCATGTACACACAACTGTCCCACAACTGATTTTAGATTCCAGATAAACAAATGTTTAGTAAAAGATGCAATGCACTATGTAACTTTCATTGCGGAGGGTGAGCAATATACTCCATGTTGTCTCCATGGAGAAGTTATTTGCCTAGAATGTTCCACAATATGGTATTACAGTTACAGGTCAGATGTGTGGAGAAGCAAGTCCACTCACAGAAAGAATGCATTCTTTATTTAAAAAAAAAAAAAAAAAAAAAAGTATGTCTGAATGTATGTTTTAAAGCCATGCTGTGCAATATTCCAGGTAAAACAATAACATCTCCATAGAGAAAGCCCCTGACTGACTTTCCACAAGAAAAGTTACATAATGCACCTTTAATGTGTGAACTTTAGTGCGACTTAACATCAATCTGTTGGCTTTGCAAGAGATTCTAATCAAGATTGGTCACAGCAGCAAGACAAATATTGGATATCAGTATGGAACCATCCCCAAGTACAGTGAACAAGTTGAATCTATTTTGACTCTATTCTCTGCCTCCTGTTGCTCTATATGTATTGTGCCCATGCTAAGTGAGCCAGAAGTCCTGGTCCTAGTGGAGAGACGGAGGAGACTGAAGCAGCATGACTAAAGCTGGAGGCCCCATGCTCGCGGCTGACCTTCACAGAGTCAGGTATTCAACACAGCTGGCCTCACATTCCTGCTCCTGCCTCGCATTTATCCCTCCTCCCCTCCGTCTTTTTCATTTCTCTCTCTCTCTTCCTCTCAGTGTTTCTTTTCCCCGCACTTTCGCTCCAGAAGCATGCCTCCTAGTCTCAGAGTTTTCAAAAGCAACGCAAGATAAAAGTGGAGGAGGCGGAGGGAGAGCAGCGAAGGAGAGAATCAGAGGAGAATTGACGCAAACAAGAAAAAAAGAGGGAAGGAGAGAGAGGGAAGGAGAGAGAGTGGGTTGGGGTGATGTTGGTTCTGAGCCGTAGCTGCTGCCGCTGTTCAGGGTTTGTTTTCTTCTCCAAAACAAAGTTAAATGAGAAGAGGTGAGGACAGCAAAGCGGAAGAGACAGAAATGAGTTCCACATGTTTTGAATGAGTTTGGTGACAATGGGAGGCACTAGGGGATCTATTTCAAAGCAGCTATTTCCCTAGTTTGGCCACCAAGCTGCACATTAAAGAGACACATGTTTTCAACTCTGCTGTCCACAGGTAACTGGCACAAGGCCAGCCTTGATCTGAGCAGGACTCTGAGCGCTAGAATGCTGCAGCTATGACACCAATGTACACATGTAAAGTTCTCATTGCTTATGTGGCAGATGTATTCATGCTCTGAATCTATTTTTACCTTATCAATTAGCCTTGATCAAACTATAGCATATATACATACTATGTAAGTGAGTTATAATATATTTTTACGGCACATTCACAAACACAGAACAAGCAGCTGTCTTACCTGTAGCTCCTCTCCATCACCTCCACTGCCCTCAGGGACATGGGGGCCCGCTGCACGCTGGTGGTTAGTCCAATGAGGGCTTTGGTTTTGAAGTCGCAGCTCCACTCCTCCTCCTCCGGCAGTGTGGACATGTAGCCACACACTGCCTTGAGGTCGGCCAGGCCGTTGGCACTGACGTGAGCCGGGTTCTCTCCCCCAGTTCTCACATACTCCAGGTAAATGTCCGAAGTCATGAACAGCTGGTAGGCACTCTCCTCCATGTTGCTCTGAATCTCCGTCTGAGCCTGGTCGAACATGGCAGAGTCGATATGCTGCTTCTTGATATAATCCCTTATAAAGGTTTTTGTAGCAGGTTTGAGCTGTTTGGCAACAATGCTGTCATTTTCTATGTAACGCTTGTAAATAGCTTTGGCCACTCTCTGAGTTTTGGGATCTTTGAGGTCCATTTGCCTGAAGCCATTGCAGGCAAACCAAAAGTCTACAGTATCAACACACTGTTCCTGCTCCAGAAATGTCCTGAACAGGAGAGCACCATCCTGGTCTCCAAGGAGAGAGTGCAAAGATTTAGTCCAGCGGGACAGCGGTGAATCTGGGGAGGCACTCCCCTCTGGCTCCCCAAGACCATCCTCGTTCCTCCTAGAGGAGCTCGGAGAGCCCAGCACAGCTGACTTAGGAGATTCCAAAGGTTTCATTACTGTGGGTTTGGTGGGGTAAGAGGGCGCATCGCCCTCCCCTCCAGGCACCGGGGGTCGAGGAGCATCTTCTCGGAAACTACTGGAGATATGGTCCATAAGCGCCCGGCTCATGGCTCCTCTGAGCTCCTACTGTAATCTGCTCACTCTCTTATGTCAGCAGGGCGCTTCTCTTGGCTGCCCGTCTCCGCTCTGAAACACAAAGTATTGATCTAATCAAAACCAGATCCGCCCCAACTTCAAAGAGCCACAGACACAGCAAGAGTCCTTTCAGATCCTTTACTGACTTTCACACAAAAACACTGCAGCCTGGAGTCAAAGCAGTGAGAATGTATGCACCAAACAACAGCACTTTACATCTGAACTGCGGATGAGCTCAGAAACAGGAGCATCAAAATGAGCTGAAGATACAAGCCACTACCTTCCAAACTGCAGTTCAAAGATGGATCATTGCAAGTGTTCTAATGGCTCCTTATAAGTCACTGCAGATGTCAGATTCATATTATGTCCTGATGAACAACCTGCATTAAGCTCTTCTGAGCAGTGAGCCCCATACAGCTAAATCACTACAAAATCAGAGCCACACGTTGCTACCTGTAAGACCCTGCTTGGGACAAAGTCGCTGAAAACGTGACCAGCTCTACAGTGGAGTTAGCAGCTACAGAGTTTGCAGAGTGTGTAAGTCGTAGTATCAGAGCTCATCGGTGGATCACTGCGCCCTGACTCACACTGCACATATACAACATGCACACTTTAACTTCAAACTCAAGACACCGCTCATACAGACACGTCCAGTAAAACATACTCATGAAAAAGTGATAAAACATGCACAAAGCCTATATAAACATCACACCAAAAATAACTTACTTAGAGTGAAATCTATAGCTTTCTAAAACACATTTAAATGTTTAGAAGCGCCCTCGATGCTAAAAAACATAAGTCTCATAAAGCTTGTGGGGGAGGACGTCCAACAAAACAGACTAAAACACGCACTTTACCTTTAAAACTATGTGATTAAACTAGCAGAAGACTAAAATGTAACATGTGTGAGCAGTTTGGTTCGTTTTGCGATGGAAAAGAGCAAAAACACAAGCATTTTGGACCGAGCACTACTTCAAAGAGCACATCAAAGGGAACTCCAACGGGGACCGAGGAGGCACACTCTGCTAACTTACCATCGATCTACGACTTCTCCACACAAACGTAAACTCCGGGCAGCTTTATCCACAAAACGCGAACATAATCCACAACGATGCGCCCAGATAAAGTCCGGTCGGTGTTTAAAGTAGATGCACGACGAGGAAAAATGCAGCCGAGAGGGAAAAAATGCCGCTTTACTCCCTCCTCCCTTTTGCTCGCAGTGGTTTCAGGCTGCCATGCTGCACTGTGCCTCTCTCCTGTAGGCGACTCCAACACCAAGTGAACGGAGAGACTGGAGCAGCTCACTTCAAAGTCAGGATCCGACTGCCGGGTCCCGGAAGCTGCATAAAAAACAATCGCAGCTTAATGCCCTAGAAAAAAATCCAAGCAGCGCTCTGATATCCACATTCACACAGCAATGACACGAGCAACACTGTTTCAAGACGTTGTTAGATTTTGTGGGAATATATGACGTCTCTATCGCGTTTTACGAAGCTTTTTTCCTCTAGATCACGAAGTTGCCGCTAGGTTGTGAGGACCTTATCAAAGACAGGGAATCTTGAGCCAACTCCCCGAGGCTTTGGGAGCGTCAGAAGTAACTGATCTGCCGCCCCAATAGCATTATCGCTACAATCCCACTGTTGCTACATAAACTTTAAAGAAAGACGCACTGCCCGTATAGTTTTAGAGCTTAAACCACAGGGGTAGACCATACAAGCACCGACGTGTAAATAAAAAAAGACAGTAGTGGATTCAAATCACTATCTCGCACAACAATCAGCATCAGAAGCAACTTTACTGCCGTGACTGAGCAAAATTCACAAACTAGTAATAGGCTATTCTTGTCCAAGTTTGTTATTTAAAATGACAGATGTTATAGTCACGCTTTGACGAGATTCTTTTAGCTCACATCATTAATAAGTAAAGAGTGGTGCATCAAAAGACATGCAATCTTATGTGTTTCATCACGCCACAGCCCCCACTAGTGGCAGAAACTGCTCACTGACGCTCAAGATGAAGATGTTCCTTCACCAAGTTTAACCTCCAAAGGTTGTCATTGGGACATTTGAAAGACTGAAAAATCTGTAGGCTACTGGTGTCTGAAGCTTTGTATATGAATCCAGCTCTCTGCTTTGTACCTGGACAGTTTACGTCCATGGGAATCAGGACATCATTTAGATAGAAAAAGGATAAATAAGAAACATGCTGTGAAATCACTTGTTGAATGACAGTTGACAGTAGGCTATTGTTTTTGTGTGTGGGGATGAAAGGCGCACTGTGTAACTTTTCTGGTTGAAGAATGGAGACATGGAGACAAGCAGGTGATGCCACCAGGCCAAGTTACTGGTCAGATTTGTGGAGTAGTGACCTTGCTCACAGTAACAATACATGTATTTAAACCTCTGTAATTAAATGCAATATAGAGAACTATTGTCATATTGTGAAACATTCAAGGTAAGGCAATAACATCTTCATGTGACAAGCAGATGACAGACCCCTTACCAAAAATGTTACATAGTGCACTTTTAAATAAGCCAATGTACTGGGGACTTCTGATACAGCTGGCAATAGTCCTGAATAAGAAGTCTGTGTTGCTTCAGTGGACAAGGATTAAAAAAGGTTAAGTACAAAGAGGTGACTTTGATCAGCCTGCTAAAAGTCCAGTGAAACTTTCTCTATAGACGCTGTAATCCATCAAGGTGAATCAAAGCGACTATAGAAGTCTTCATGATTCATGATTCCTATTTATCATTTCCATATTCTGTCACAGTTAAAAACATCAAGGTTGTAGATCTTGGATTTCAGTGCAGAACATGTACCCCACAGATCTTGTGCCAGAAACAAGCACATTCAAGTTTTACAAAATGCATGAATAATATTTCATGTGATGACATGAGATTCTTTATAAAACAAGTCTTGAGAATAGCCATATAATCACTCTAAAAATGACTCTGTTTCTACATTACACTGTCTGTCTAAAATAGTGTAAGCTGTTGAAGCTGAGAGACAGGTCAAAGGAATGGACTTTATAAAGTCAGAAGAGCACATCCAGCAATACCTACTAATGACATCACAATGTGGAAACAATCAGTTTGGTCTCAGAAGAGAAGGAGACTAAAAATGACTTATAATACACAAATGAAACAAAACAACTACTTATAGATTGATGAGGACATTATCAATAAAAGTTTTACAAAGTCATCTAATTCAGGATCTCTTTATGCTCTTAAAGGTCCTATATTCCAAAAAAATACATTCTTGTGAGCTTTAAACCATGTAATAATGTTATCTCATCAAACCTAGATCAGAAAATAGCGTACAACAGGACCTTTAAACAAATCTCCAATCATTATGACTGTGACACAAGCAGCACTGGCTCCAATAACCTAAAAGTTAACTACATTCTTTTATGATATAGAACTTTTAGAAGAGCCACTTCCCCAGTGGCTGAAATATGTGACTAAGTTGTACATTTTGCCTATAGGAAGACATTGCCCAGAACAATAGTTGCTCTTTAAAGCCTTTAAAAAACTTGTCATAACTGGGCAATCATCATTCAATCAATTCTTTGAAATCCTCTCTTTGCACCTTTTTTAATTTTAGCGAGCAGAGATGACCCTTGCAGTAAACACCCTTGGGTAGGACTATCACCATGGCGATGCAGTGGACCCCCTGCCAATACCAGGGGCATGTCCTGTGATCCCCCCACCACCTCCATGGGTCACTGGAGGTCCCATCTTGGCATGAGTCCACCCGTACCACCCCTTCTGGAGCAGACCAGAGGTGTCCTTGGCTCCTGGGACCATAAAAATGTCCCTTAAAAGATTGCCCGAGGGGGGTCAGGGGTAGATAATATTACCAGGACTGGCCCATTTCAGCGTGACTACAAAGGGACTATAAATATAGAGGTGTAAAGCATAAATCTCCTGCTACTTCATTAATTTGGATAGAACATCTTTTTAGCATCATAATACAAGTCAAGTTAGTTTCATAGCTAAGTCATGGCAAATGTAATTAAAAGTCCACCGCTGTGCAGTTATGCGAGTTGGTGAAGGTTTTATGACAGTGTTATATAGTGGAGGCAGTCTGGACAGTTGTAGCCGCTACTGGCCTCCACAGTTTGGTCGTAAACACCAGTGAAGTCTCTGCGTCTATCAGTACTGCAGCTATAAAGTCCAACAGAGGTGGAAAGAGAGATACAGGAGGAAAGCTATTCAAAAAGGTTCAAAACTGTAGCCAATAGCCAATCACTTATATAATATTATAAATGCAATGGAACTTATTTGGTGGACGTTTGCATGGCGAATGTTCCACAGTATAACATTAAACTGTCTTTAAAGGCACGTGGCAGAAAAGTTATATATTGCACCTTTAAGTTTAGACTGTTTGACGGAGTCCTCGGAAGTCAAAAGTAAAATATTATAACATAATGTCAAGCCAGAGCCAGATATTTTGGTGGGGAGGACAATGGAAAACAAAACCAAGGAAGAGAAGCTTAGGGCAGTTATCAAATAGCGGCATGAGGGAAGAAGTGATCTTGGGTGACAGAAAGAAGATGGAGATAAAGTCAGCAGGAGCCAACCAATATGGAACCAGGGGGGTCATTGCTTTAAGTCTGTTTAGAGTATACACACCAGGGCGCAAGCGGCTGCTGGGACAGGAAGTGCATCAGAGTAGGTGACAACAGAGGGGACAATGGCATTTGAGGGGAACAAGGGGCTGATGAGAAGGGACTCTGGGGTCAAATGGCAACACGAAGCTGAACTTAAGAGCGGTAGATGTCAGCACTATCAAATGGGCCATGCCGACTCATTTTAAGTGTAGCATTAGGATGGGCTTTGAAGTTTGTTATGGGGCTCTATGGGCTGGGGATACCTTGAGGGGTATTGTTTTGAAGCAACAACTAAACACACTGGGGATTTGTATTGAGTAAAGTGTAATGTCTAATCTTATTGGTCTTTACAGCTACTATTCACTACCGTTTGGAAATGCCTGAATACGCGTTACTCTCTTACAAACCTGTCCATGCATCATCTTGTTCCAAACCAAATAACTTCACAATATCCATAAATCTTCTCCTAAAAATGTGGATTGTCGCTCTGTAGAACAATCCTACCCTTATCACTCCCAAAAGATCCTCCATATCTTCAAGTCAGCTTCCTGTTTTTAAGTCAGGTCAATGAATCAACACAGAAATAGCACGGAAATTGACTTTTTACTTTTGAATATACTGTTCTGAAGTATCAAACAGTATCTTATAAGTTTGTGTATAGTGTTCAGGGACTCTACCTATGCCTGCATAAATGATTTCTGAGTTTACTGTATATGGGAGATACATCATAGAAAGTGCAATGAAGGTGAGGTGGGTAAAAGAGAAAGGAATTACAGATGAAACAGTTGGGGATTGGCAGCTCAACAAAGCAAAGAAGAGGGAGATGGAGGGGAGACTCGTTGAAGGTTATTTGTTGTTTTTTCCCTCGTTTTAATCCCATTTTGCGCTTCACTTTTAAGTCTACCAATGTATAGAAACAATGTCGGATGCACTGTCTAATCCCATTTGGGCCATGAAGCTCACTCCACACTGACAGTTAAGTGCGTTCATTTCCTCTGTGCTTCTTCCTGGTCTGAAGCAGCGTGCAGGCGTTCAGACCGGACCCCTCTGTTCTGTGCCGTGCTTGACAGGGGCCTTAACCTCAACCCCTGGCTCCTCCACTCAGCCTTAATCCAGCGCTTTCACCCCTCTCTCCGACTGAGCGCACAGACTGACTGAGAGGATCTGCTCCATTCAACACACGTCTGATTTTAAGTCCTTCGTATCCATGTTTAAAAAGAACCAACGTGATCCCTATTACTGTAAAGTTACCACTGCATACTCTTTTATATTTTTCCATAGGTTTCTGAATGGTGGAGGACGTACTACATTTTATGACTTAAGTAAAAGTACAGATACCAGTGCAAAAAAATACTCAAGTACAGTTATAAGTTATAGAAGTATAATATGAAAAAATCATCTAAAGTAAAAGTATTAAAAATGTACGTCAAGAGAAAAAGTAAAAAGAAAGTATTTTGCACAGCATTTGAGGTCTTATAAAGCTTCAAACATTTAAATTTTGATAAAGATTTGTGTTGAATTTACTTAACATTTACAATTAACTTTTTTTTTCTAGATGTTTTTATTTCTACATTTTTGTTTACTCAAACTACATACATGTACAAATAAAAAAGTATAAAGTTCAAAAATGTAGTAAAGTACAGAAACCTGCTCCAAAAATGTAAAGTACAGTAAAAGTAGTAAGTATCGCTAGTAGTACCGTAAAATGTGCTCGGGTCCTGACTAGAACTAGTAAATATGTACTGATATCAAAAATGTAGGCTCAGAGAGAATAGACTTTAAAGCAGCTCTGGTTGTGTACAAGTCTCTCCATGGCCTAGCACCAAAGTACATCTCCGATATGTTAGTGAATGTATGCATATGAACCATCTCACACTCTGAGGACTTCAGGGACCGGCCTCCTGCTGGTGCCCAGAGTCAGGACTAAACATGGAGAATCAGCATTTCACTTTTAACCAGATAAAACCTGGAACTATCTTCCTGAAGATGTGAGACAGGCCTCTGTTCTGACAATGTTTTGGTTCTGTTGAGCTGTGCATTTGACTGAAAGGTTTTTACAAAGGTTTTTATTCAGCGCTCTTCTCTTTTAATAAAACAATGTATAATGATTATTTATGTTTTGATTTGTTGTATTGTGATTTTAATGTCCTTCTTATTCTGTAAAGCACTCTGAATTACTTTGTGTACAAATTGTGCTATACAAATATACTTGCCTTTACTACTTTTACTTTGTTACCTTCCACCACTGGTTACAAAATAACAAAAAAGCAATTACACAGCGATTAACAATTAAAAACGAAATCTTTTGAATGGGGAAAAGTCCTCAAAATGTTCCATGTTCCATTCCAGACAAGCAGATATACTAGATATAATAAAAAATGTACATAGTTCGCCTTTGAGCACATGCCTCAATGTTTCAAACTTGGGCAAATAAGTAAAACAACACACTTAAAATCTACAAATATTCACCTGGGTTAAGTGTCTACTACCATCTCTGTACATATCTGCAAAATAAGCAAACAACTGATCCACACTGGGCTCCGTTTATGCTCATAATTTGCTTAGTCTTGGTCAATAAATGAATACAATATCTGAGACTAGCACAATGATACGCACCTCCACCACAGTAAACTCATTGTCCTGTCCCTCTGCTCACCCCACACTACACCACACATTCACAGCAGTCACAGAAGCGTACCCTATATAGTCTTATTTTTGCCATGTCTGCCTTGCCTCCAACTCGCTTGCGCTTCTATCACCCAGCTGCATATCCTTTTCACAGCTTTTTCTGAGTGACAGGGAGAAGAACAAAGTCAGTGCCATAAATACCAAGGAAGACATCGTGAAGAATACTTTTTAAACTTAGGATAAGGTAAAGGTTTTAGGGGTTGAGGCATTTTAAACATATCTGGTGAGTGGGGCAGCCATTGTAGACCGCCAATAAAGTATACTGTACTCGCGTTAAAAAAAGCTCTCATACAGTGCCTTGTCAATCAGCAGAGATGTACAGTAGATCCACGGCTGTCACGAGAGCTGGAGAGGCACACGGCACACACTTCATGAGCTGTGACGAGAGAGGGATTTGAAATTGTGAGAAGGGCTGCACATTACAATCCATTTAATTCATTGTTCATGTGCAAAGTTAATTCCAGCAGCTACCACAGCAGCAAATAAAATTGTAATATCACAAGATACTAGATAGCAGTAAATTGACAAGGGTTAGTGGTTCAATCTCAGTATCCTTCACTCAGCTTGCCTATAAATGAAACTGGTGGATGGCAGGGAGAGCTCCAGACATTTTTTTTCTTGGATGGGGATTAAGATCTTCCATACGGGGTGCACACGTAACACAGTATTGAGAACCTTGTTTGCCTTGTTGTACTAAACAAGTCAAAATACATTTATCCCCCTGTAGTGATTTATTAACCCTAAGATGGAATTCCTAGTTTTTGAACATAAATTTGAACATATTGGTGATATTGGACATCACATGAAAAAGGAGCAACAATCTTTGGGGTGCTATGAGGGTACATTGAGCATTCTAGGGGATGCCGTTGCCCCAGTTTGGAGGCACGGGCATGCTTCTATCAGCTACTATGTTTACATGCCCAGAGAAATCCAAGTGTGCTTGAATTCAAATCGTACCAGCTTCAACAAGTTCTTGGAATTTTTTTTCCAGAATCGAACCGCAACACCTAAATTGTAGTTTGTAGGTTTACAGAGATTTTGAAAAACAGTTTTAAATTGGACTAGGCCAGTTATCTGGTTTTCCTTGTGTGCATGTAAATCTAGTGAATGTGTCCCAGGGCCTTTGTGATTACAGAAGTATCACCACCATCAGAGAGTGGAGTATAAATGAATACAGCAACAAATCGGAAAATGACTTTGGAGGGCTTACAAATCTGTCTTGCATGGTTTAACTCGGCCTGTTTAAATGTGAACTTATTTAAATGTCTTTGTTAACCCTTGTTTTACACTGGCTGCAGTTAGGCGGCTGCAGTGAATGCCCCGTTTGGCCTGCAGGGTTTGTCACACAGTGGCCCGCCGTGTGATGTGACGATAACTGAGGAAGCGCCGTCTTTGATCCTTAATGGGGCCATGTCGGCTTTGTGGAAACGACATTCATGCCCCGTATTTACACAAGCACAATTATGGAGGTTATTTTGGTGGTAGACAATCAATTAGAGTGAAACTATGTCAGGCTAATAACAGATTAAAGGACTTTAGCCAGGCCGGGTTGTATGTAAATTAACTAACACAGGGCACAGATGACAGAGGGGTCCTTTTACAGCAGCAATCTGAGACAATGCCAAATATAGGTGGTAGATTTACATGAATCACATTGTAACTAGATGTACACAACAACAAAAATATAAATACTATGTTCATTGAATAACACTATATTTACATTAATCTTTCTGAACACGTCTGCCTCCAAACTGAACTATTCAATTATTGTATTGTGGACATTTAACCATTAAACAGCTCTAATAGTTTTAAATTGTTAATTTCTAGGGCAATGGTCCTAATTTTTCCTCACTCTGAAATGCATGGATAGACCAAAAGGAATCATGTTGCCCGTGGCTTCTTATTGGCCTTACCTGAAGTTCTAATGACAAAAAATGTAAAACAACACTTCAATTAGTGAGTAGTGAACCGTCTATCTGAAGTATTGAAAACTTTTATACCAACTTTTACATCAAACCGTATATACCTTTTTGAAGCCCCAACGCCATAACTACAGCTTAAATATCCACAATAACCATCTTTTACACAACTTTAAAGATACATGAATGCAGCTCGGATAGTATGTTGCAACACTCCACTGCGCACAGCGTCCAGAAACAACAGCCCCTACAAAGGCTTCGTGCTGAAAGCCCAAATTCCAGTTTCTCAGATGTCACCCTGACAGTCCTCTCTTCTTTCTGCTTCTCATTCTCTCTGTGCCTGGGCAGCACAATCCGCACATCAAATAAATACAAAGACGGATAGCGTTTCATTTGCAGGTCACGGACAATGGAAGCATGTGGATGTGTAACAACTCTGGGTGTTAAAGCAAGCAATCCCAACGCAAACAACTGCAGAGGTCTTTGAAATTTGACTTGGGGAAAGAAATGATGCAGTTTTCCAGGAATAAAATTGTATTCTCTTAAATCCATCAGTATTCAAGACTATGCATTCCTCACCTACAAAAGATGGAGGATCATTAAAAAGCCCCTTCGAGTTAGCCAAATATTGTTGGCGTCATGAAACCGCTGCACTTTGGAGATATCAGACTACGCAGTGGTCATTTCTCAGATTCCAGCTTTTGGACGCTTTAGTTTAGGTTTTTAAGTGGTCAAACGCGAAGTCGTGGTAGAGGCAGAAAAACTGGGCCCAAGAAATGTAGCGTTTGGCAGAAGGTTCAAACAATGGACTTGAGGCGCTCTTTATCGGACCCAACCACAAACCATGTCTTTAAAGTTCAGATAGGGGCTTGGACCAAACGAAAAAGAGTTTAATAGCAACAGGGGAGATGGTGATTCAAGGTCTCGGACTTCAGTGCAGAACATTTCAAAGCTAATCTTGGGTTAGCATGCATGTTGTGGTCATAGGAAAACACAGGCCGCAGCGTGACTTCCTCTAATTGATGGCTTAATTCTGATGCGTTTTGAAGATGAAAAACATGGCAACAGAAATGATGCAAAGTGGTTTATTTAATGAGGCCTTGGTAGCAAAAGAAAATCAAACACAAACTTCAAAACAGTACAAGATGTGTAACAGAAATGATGATCTGTTAATAAATATTTCAAGTGATGAAAACAATAAAAAACATCACGATGTAAAATGACGAGGGCGATTAGCAGGTCAGTCAGAAATGCTCACGTTTGGTAAGGTTCTTCATTTGTATGGACGGGTCACAGGGCTCCAGGGTTACCTGTGAAGAATAAGCCAAAACTGGTTCAAATACAGCACGTATTTGTAAAAAGATGGCATTGTAGTGACAGGCAGGGCTATGCAGTAATCAGAGCCTGGTTGCATATATCTGTGTATACACAAATGATTTGCGCATGGGAGGCAAATCAAAGGTTTTATCTTTGGGACTGGGAGGCTGTTCTAAGTAGAGACAGGGGAATATGTATGTGCATTATATAGTGTACAACCGACCAACAAGAACCAAGTGAGTTTATGTGAAATAAACAGAGCAAAATCAATTGGACATTGCACTGATAATAATCAAAATTTAATTTTCCGCCACGGTTATATGGAAGATTACATTTGATTGTTTTTTGCTAGATAAACAAATAGGAGTCTATTCTCAATTTTCATGCCAATTTGGAAGCAGCAATAGTTTATAAGCATTGGATTGAGATTTTAAAGTTGGTTAGCATGTTATGAGTAAATTAGACTAAAGATTAGAAAAGATCAAATATTTCATAAAACAGATGTGCTTGTTTCTCTTCTTTTGCTAAAGGCATTTCTCAATGTTTCATATGATTTAACATATTCTCATAAAGATGTAACTATAGTGTGTTTTTGTGCAACAACAACATATGCACACAGGTTCCTATGGAGTCCAAACAATGGGGCTGACCTCCTGCTGCGACAGGCATCCAGGTCTTCCTGTAGCAGAGTCGCTCTCTTCTGAAGGAAATTAACCTGCAACACACAGAGCCCACAGCCGAGCATCAAAGAAATGCCTAATGCTCCCTCCCTGGGTCATTACAATGAGATTAAGAAACGAGCAATGCCAAAGAAACAAGATCAGCCAACGATAGAGAAAAGAGTGGAGGTAGGAGAGGCTTTGGAGAGGACGAGGTCAGATGGAGAGAGTCAAGTAAAAGAATAGGCTGGTTGTTTAGAGCAGAGGTCAGGACAGCAGGGGCTTGGGGTCAGCACTTTAGGGCACTAGGGTTAGGGCACTAGGGGACCGAGGGCACATTATGAGGTAGGTTAGTAGAGTTTACTGCTATACAATATGAGGCCAGACCATTCCTTTTGTTCAACTATAAGGTGTGAGTGTATTTATGAAGTGTCTTTGGTCCAAGTGAAAATAAACCTGCTCTGAATCTACATCTACAGACTGGCAGAATAATTGCAGCTCCCGAAAGAATCAGTATTGTTCTGGGACTGGCGCTCACCACAGTTCAGGGTGAATTCCTTCCAGTGGGGGAGACCTCAGGAAAAGTCTAGCGTTTCATTTGGCACCTCATGCTGGCTAAGTACACATAGGGAGCCAGTGAAATGTGGTCACATGGCACCTAAGATATGAAGATAACCCTCTATACCTTTCTCCAAAAATATACTTCATACACATGTCCTGTCAGCTTGCATTTTTGAGAAACATGATCTAGTACGGGATCACAAGCCAGTGTACACCCTGCACTGGTCCCAAACCTAAAGCAAGTTGTTTTGGACAGGGCATCTGGTGCTAAATAATGTGAAATACATATTGTAGTAATCAGAGTGTGGAATGTATAATTCTGTATCGAGGTTGACCTTGGTATTTATCTACACTCTCTTTGACAGCCACAATAATCATAGTTTACATGGTTAAAAAACAAGGTTTTTACCAAAAAAGTTTTAATGGGCACCAATCACAGTATTTTATCTCGTACCTGAGATTTGAGCGACGCAATTGTGTCCTCTAGTTCTTGTCTAAGCTCAGACGGCATCAAGCCTTTGATTTTCTCCTCGTACTCTTGGCGTACCGCGGTCACCTGAAAAACAACATACAAATATAAATATATGTTAATTTAAAATATCGTTAGTGCTGTTTTCATTGTGACATTCAGCAGAATTATGATATTGTATATTACATGTTTATTATTTTGTAGCCATCATCTGTGTTATGCTGAGTGAAAACAAGTGAAGAGGTTAATTAAGTGGTTCATTATGCACTAATCATGCAACTGAAAACCTGATTGTAATTGAGGCAGACGGCGCCTAAATGAACATGTCTATTAGAGCAGTCAAACAGTGGGTATCCCAGGCTCTTTATTCACAGGTCAGAGTATTCCCTCACTCTTCACAGCCTCTTCACATCTCCACAGGGGGTCCACTGGCTGGCACAGTTCTCTGACTCAGCATGGCTCCCCCTACTGGCTCATCACCGCCAAAGCCACGCCTGACACAATGCACTGCTCGGTGTTTGTCACAGCTGGCTTTGGGAGACCGCAGGGCCTCCATGGAGGGCACGACACATCAAACAAGGCAGCAGCTCATAAGCTAGTAGTGCTAGCTCCACTAGGGAGGACCAAGAGGAAGTCTGTCTGGGGCTAAATTACACTGCACTAAAACCCAAGTCTGATTATAGAACTTGAAAAGGGTTTTGGTTAGAACAACCCCCTTTTTAGCCACAAACACACATGGTTGGGCACACAGAGGTACTTGTAAGCAAGCATTTACAACATTTTGAAGATGCAAAAATAACTGCCCATTATATTAAGATCATGAACAAATACATATACATACAACTCATATATATTGCATATAATGTGTATCTCGCTTATTATACAAACAGTATATCATCTAATGTCAAAGCCAATGTCCTTGAATTGTGTGGGTCCATCTCACAAACTAACAAAAAATGTGCCTATGCATTATTCATACAGTAACATACAAGTAAATTTTTGTTCAAGTAAGTGTTAAATTGGTACCCTTGAATGTAAAACAAATATAATACCATCAGAAATATGCTACCAATAAAGCATAATTACTAGAAATTGGGTGCATCCTGTATTCAATACAATATTTACAAATTATTTTGGATAGATTAGGGGATGCGATAAGTCATTGGTGTCAGATTGTGGCACATACTTGAAGGTGTAACCAGGGGAGAGCTGAGGCATTTGAAGGCCCATAATGTGTTTGACAGAGAGGGCCAACAGTTGTCCAGTGAACATTCAAATCTCCACCTCTTCATCAGTCCAGCCTTTGAAGCATGACTGAAGTGAGCTGGGGGAGGGAGTAAGATTGGTTTTCCTAAAATAATTTTCCTGTTGTGGATTTAACTGATTGTTCTGGCTTTAGCTAATTAATCTTCCTGGGCACAATGAAAGGGGATTGGGAAGCACTTCAAAGCAAGCCCCAGTATAAACCATCCCAACATGGAGCAGCTCACTTTGTCTCAGCACAGCTTGTTGTAGACTAGCCAGCCGAAACTTTTTGCCAATTTTTTCCCTCTAACTCCTGCCCTGTTTGTTTAAAAAAATGTTTGGACAAAAACTCAAGAATCCATGTCCTTTATAGCCTGCGTGAAAGACTTAAGGCTAATTTCAGAGTAGCGCTTTCAAACAAGTGGCAAAAACGTAATTGAAGAAGCTTTAATTTCATTGTCCAGAGGTAAAAAAATGGGAGCAATTTTGAAAAAGTCTATCTATAGCATCTTCTGTAGTCATAACAAGATGGCAGGCCAAGACAAAACACACTCGTCTAACTCAGACCAAAGCAATAAACAATGGTTGAATAAACACATCCCTTACCAACCGCTTTGAACACAAGTCTTGATTCTTCAAAAGACTAGATCCTTAGCTGTGCATTCTTGGTTCCTGTATGGTGAAGTCGCCGCGGCAATGAGAGATCCGCTCGGACCTAAATTACAAGCTCCTTTGCGGCGATGCTGCTGACTCCATTTTGCCTCCCATACATTGGGGCCAAATCACCAAGACACAGGGACCAGCGAGGAAAACTGGAGAATGTACATGAGACATTAAAACTGATTGAAACTGGCAGCAGATCAGTCATGCATCCTATTCCTGAGCTTTTGTTTCCATTGACGCGATCGAAGTCAAAGCCAGCTACTATGTGCGTTAAGAGAGGTACAAGGACAATAAAAATGTACAAGGGCCAATTTCTGCATGTATGGATTTTTTCAGCCAATACCAACAGACAAGATTTGTCTTGTTGCTGTGGCCGATAAAAAGTAATATTAAAAATGTATAGCAAGGCCTACCACAAACTGATTGTAGTTGTAGTAAAGTTCACAAATTCACTTTACACGTTTGTAAAAGATATTTTACATTGATTTGTCTGGGATATAAGTTAAGTTGTTGCATGTTTGTGTTAAGCTATGGCCATATTTTTATTTAGCAAAATTTCTCTTCTGTTTTCATTTAAACTCACTAGTCTGTTGAAAAAAACGTACAATCTGATGCACTACAGACAAACTTGGCATGACAAATGGGCAGAGAGGCATCTTTAAAAAAATACTGACGCAAAACATTGGGTACATTTTTTTGTATTGAGCCTATAATGATCTGTGGGAAAAAACACTGAGAATCAATATTTGCACTAATAAATCGACCATCCTCAACTCACCTCCTTTCAAAGAATCAGAATTACCATTCACAAAGCCACAACTCACTACAAATGATTATACTGCAACTGCTTTTAAGGAAAGTTCTATTGCACTCACAGCATTACAAGTGAAATATATGGAAGTTTAACATGAGATAAGCTTATATGCTGCTTGTTAGAGGCACTAAATTAAAGCATTTTGATTCATGTCTTCCCATAGTAACTTGAACTGTGTTTACAATGAAATGTGTGGGAGGCGGCAGCGACTTTTCAAAGACATACAACCAAATGGTGATTCTGTCTTCGGATTCAGCCCTCAAAGTTCCTAAAGACATCTATATTCTTTCCCATTACATCTTCACAACATTTAGACATTTTCTAGTCTTTGAGCAGCTTGTACAGCAAAGACGTGTTATTTTCTGACAGGTGGCAACATGAAAACACCTTGCTCCTGCCGTGAAGACAGGTGCGTTTTAGAAGTATGGCACTGATCAAAACTGCTGTGGGCTTTTGGCCATTGACGGACTTCAAACGAGAATGAGAAGGAAAGAAAATAAAAAAACACAAGTGTGAAAAATTGTGCCAGGATTCTCCAAAGAAAGGACTTTGACTTTCAGAAGGGAAAATCAGACTTCAGCTACACATCTTGTTTAAAATAAGGCTTTGTTCCTGATGAGTTTCTGCACAGTTTTGAAGACAGGGAGAAGCGGCAGTCGTTTCCCCCCCCTCACAGACATCTTAAAATGACAACGTTTCATCTATATATAGTCTTTAGATTGTGGTTGTGACTTCCCCTTGCGTTTGGTACTGTCACATGGCTGGTGTTTTTGACAGCTGCCAGCAGAAAAGGAACAAGCCCTGAACAGGTTTGTCACGACGTTGGGAAGCTTGATGTATGCTAATGAAGCTAGAGTGTGTGTATGTGTGTGTGTGAGGGCAAAAGAGCTGCTGCTGGGGAGACATTTTTGATTTACCCCCTTGTTCCAAAGTGTCAAGAACAAGGGGTACATGAAAGACGATGCCACTCACAAAGTTTGCACCTCTGCATGCTCCGGAGTTCACCGAGGAGCGATTTGAATTCAAAAACGCTTCACGGCAAGATGGGGAAAAAGAAAAGTGTTTCATGAAATTGGGAAGAAAAAAGGAGGAGGAGGAGGAGATTACAAGTGGCTACAGATCTGAGTGAAGTTGTTAGAAGTGCGGGAGCTGCTGATGTAATGTGCCTAAAGAAAAGACAACTCTACAACACATCTCAAAATCTCTGCCTGCAAAAGTATGGAAATAACCACAGAAATTATTTTTTACTCTACTGTGTGCTTTCGCAACTGCACCTTTCAGTCAATTGGACTTGGTCTGGACAAAATTGCTTGGTGTGAATGCTACCACAGACTGTTCAAACCAAACAGCAAGTCTTCAGAAAAGGGAAAGGGGTGGTAGTTTAGTATTAAGATCAAAATCAAAATCCAAAAGTTGGGACACCAAAGTCAAAATTATATTCATGAAATTATGGCATAGATGTTTCAAATCTAAAATTACCCTTAATTGCAATTAAACTTTCCTAAAAGTGTACCCAGATGGTGTTGAAGGTGCAATTTTCTTTGACAGTAGGGGTATAACGGGAAACCTGAGAAAACCAGCCTCACCTCTCCACAGATCTGACCTGTAACTTGACTTTGAATACAAAACAAAACTACAAATCGAGGCTAGGGGTGCACCGATCCAGCTTTTTCCGCTCCGGTACCAATTCTGATACTATGGCTTTAAGTATATGCTGATACCTGAATTCAAGCAGTACCAGTGCAGGGACTAAAAAAAGACTTTATTTTCCTAAAAACAAAACATTGCATCACAAAATGTGTTATGTAGCCCTTATTTATCTCTAAAGTAATTAGAACAACTTTGTATAAATAAAAGTTCAAACAGAGACTTTCTGGACCAACTATAGCCAATAAATTATGACATACATTTATAAGCCCAACCAGGATATTGGCAGAACTGATATTTTGAAACCGATACCTGATCCAGCAAATCTTCATGGATCGGTGCCAATTTTCGATACCAGTACTGGTGCATCCCAAATCGAGGCATGCAAAAGCAACATCTGTGTGGAATCTGGACAGAAAGGCAGTGCTAGCATGTCAGGGTCGGATTACAAAGACACGTCTTAGCAGATAAACTAGGCCAATATGACGGAGTGGACAGGCAGGGATGACTTTCTTATACATGTACACAAAACAATGCTAAATAATGTATGTATTGTGTTATGAGATGAGTTATGACACACAACAACAGCAGTGATTCCAACCTCACCTCACCTGATCACCAGACCAGGAACCTGAAGTCGACCATTAGTGATAGGTACAGCTAAGATTTCGAGACACTGGTCGTAACATTGTGAGAGAGTTGACTCCAGTTCAATGGATGATCCTTTGCACGCGTAAACCCAATAACCCTGTAAATGAATACCAAAAAGAGCGTTGCCTGGCTCAGACTCACTTTCTGTTTGTGCCTCTGGACTGTAATGCTGCCTCAGCTAAACAGTCTGCTCCATATTACTGAACAGGCAAATAGGTAAACTGATCCCAAATGCTTGCTCTAACATCTTACACACTCATTTCTAACACCTATATAGGTGCCACTTGCCAAGTAACAACCATATATGAAGTTAAATTTGTTTGCTAGTATAATGGCAGCTTTAGATTCTGTCCAAAGTAGCCCGGCCAGCTCTAAATCTTACAAAAACAGCATGTGTACCTATTCATTCTGTTATCTGTTATCATTCTGCTGATATTTGACCTCTTCCTAAATGCAAAAAGGAGGTTTGTATTGTGTGTCTTTAGATTGCAAACATATTAACCCTATAATTAGTATTCGCTAGGAAATAACTGTCATTTTAGTCAAATCAAGGCCAACTTCTGTCAAATGATTAATGGTGGTGGTTTAAATTGAGAGGTAATGGCAACAGTCCCGTGTCAGTAAAAGTGCGTGGTTTGAACTTCAGACTTTGGAGGAAGAAATCAAACTACTGTTGTGTTAAAAGTTTTCATTATCAATCAATGCAAGGAAATCAATCACCCAGCCCCGTCGTTGTCGTAAGAAAACTGCAAGAATCAATAGACATAGACTAACATTATTATAACCATAAATCTTGGGCAGTATACAAAACAACAAAAGAAGAGCAGAGGTAACTGAAACCCCTGTGATGTGACATTACAGCCAACAGGTCTGGACGAGTGGAGCCAGGAGGAGCAGCATGCAGCGTCTTTGTGACTAGCTTTGTGACCAAGTGCTCCTAAAACGCGGTGACCCTTCTCTGCAGATTTACGGCTGTCAGACAGTGAGGTGTGGGCCCATGTGTGAAGCGTGTCAGGGGTCAGAGGGAGGATCAGAGAGGGACGCGCCGCAGTGAATGCCTTTGGTGTACATACCAGCCTGCCTCCTGCCACCACAATCATTATTATTAGGGCTTTCTTCTCGGTGTGTGTCAAGGTCAAAGAGAAGTGATTACAGGGCTCTCCCATCTGCACACAGCCAGTGGTGGCATTCCTGGCCGCAAGCACTGCTCCTGGAGGCGAAAGACTGAAGGAATTCTGGAAATGTGTGAGGGGGCATAGAACAGGGTCTCAGCTGCAGGATGAGCCGGGACAATGAAAAAACAGGGAAAGATAGGTTTTTGTTTTTTTCTGTTGACTGTGGCCCCCTGGAGGGTCTGGTAAGGATGACAGCTAAGAGGGAGAGGCTCATATAGGTACAGGTTGTTTGGTTTGCCTTAAAATATATAGATAAACAAACTACATTTTTATTTACCATTTATGACATCTACTACTGCTCAATATTACACAGTGTACTGAGGAGAATCAAAGCCCTCAACTACAAGTGATGCATTTGATAAAGAATACAGTAAAAGTGATAACATTCACATATCACTTTTCTACTTTCAAGTTGCTCAAAACACTTTACATAAAGAAACCACATTGACACACACATTTATGCACCAGAGTAGATAGACACAGGAGGCGAGGCAATTTATGTGTCTTGCCCAAGAGCACAACAAGAATATTCACTTGTGGAAGCTGAGATTGAATAGCACGTGGGTCAGTGGATGTGACCGCTCTACCAACAAGAACGGACCTTCAGCATTGTGATTGTTCATAACATAATAATTTACTTTTTTTCCTCAGATCAGACATGTTTGACCAAGAGGAAAATGTATAAACCTATACGTGTATGAGGAGGGTAACATTTTTTACCTTCTCTTCCGTCTCCAGCTCTTTGCTCAGCAGCTTCTTCTCTGAGCTGTGAAGCTGCATATGTAGACTCTCCACCTTCTCCTGCAGGGCCTAGAGAGATGGAGACAGGAGTTAGTATCAGACAGAAGGCGAAAGGATACAAACTATTACATTTAATCATATTTTTATTTGATAGACATTGTTGACAATTGGGGTTCTATAATCCACAATGTCTTTGGTGGAGTTAGACTACTGAATCAAACAATCTCAGATGTTCTTGAGTAAATTTTTTCCATATTCTTTATACCAGCTATTAAGATGAAGCCAGATGGAAGAGAAACACTATTATTCCCATACATTTTTCTATTGTTGCCTGTAAACGTTCACAGTAGACAAAAAAGGCATAGTTCCTGCTTGTGACAGAGAACCAGATGTTTGGAGCACATGTGGACAGTTCATCTTTGATTAGCCTGCGTGAAGAACAGAGCCTGTTTGAGAGTGTATGTAAGCAGCCATGTACACACACACACACACACACACACACACACACACACACACACACACACACACACACACACACACACACACACACACACACACACACACACACACACACACACACACACACACACACACACACACACACACACACACACACACACACACACACACACACACACACACACACACACACACACAGTAGTAGTAGTAGTATTTTCCAGTACTATCTGTATGTGGAGTGTCTGTGAGCTTTGGTTGAGTGAAATGGCCAGGTGTGGTGGAGCCTTGACAGTTTTTAGAGCTGGGGCGAACACAGACCAGGTGATAGGCATGACCACCGGATCTACAGCCCATTCCCAAGACATAAATCACACATGCACACATACTCAGAATGAGCAGCAGATTCCAGGGTTTGCTCATAACAGGAAATAAGCTAACAGGGCTTTCTCACTTTGTTTTGCAACAAATAGAACCAAACATGTATTCCCAACAGTCTGTTAATGGGATAGGTAAATGGATGAATATCAATTCATGTAGCCATTGTTACAAACATTTAGTATTACTTTAAAGGTGCACTATGTAACTTTTCTGAGTGTCTGCCACTTGCTTGTCTCTCCATTAAGATGTTATTGCTTTGTCCAGTACGGCATTAAACGTATCTCCATGGAGACAAGCAGGTGATGCCACCAGTCCAAGTTACAAGTTAGTATGCATGTATTTTTAAGATAAGCTACATGGTCATAGTCATCTTTAATAACCAGTTTATTTGACTTGATCTTTGATAATCAAACAAACCAAATATGTTTACTCCTTTTTAAGAAAAACGTGACTGTTGACATCATCATAGTCACCATTAATAGAAGTTAAGTATATTTTATTTAACCCTCTATTTGATTAGAGGAGAGCAGGGGGATGCTGATGAGAGCAAATGGAAAAGGACAAATACAATCAAGTCAACATGAATGATAAAAAGTGGCCAAATAGCTCAAGTCTAAATCATGAATCATAATCTAAAAATGAGATTTGAAATCTGACTGAAACGATAATTCAAGGATTCAGCTGCACTGAACTCAAAGACACACTGCCTCTCACACTTTCTATGATCACACGACCCCAAAATGGCAGCAGTATTGAGGTCAGTTTCAATTCTGCACCATTAAAAGACAGCCTCACACTGTTCATGCTTCTAATCCGGGTTTTTCACAGCCCACATATCCATCCAGTGCAAGCCTTTGCCTTCAGTTTCATCATGTTGTTTTGTTTATTGGTGAAAATCAAAGACCCGACAACAGGAAAAAAGACATTTACAGAAACGCTGTTGCCTAGTTGTTTGATGTACATAGAAACCAGAGTGACGCACAACTTCCAGCTATTTTAGTGCTAAGCTTATTTTTTTCCCAGGCTAATCTCAAATTCAAAAATCATTCTTCATAGTTTTGGGTTCAAGAGGATGGCAAACCAAGGCCTTCTCGAAAACCATCCTGTGCTTCCCCGCTTTGTGACACAGCATTTCTGGACAAGGTCTTCGGGGAAATGTATAAGGCTGACAGGGCCCCTCTCCTCTGACGTGTTCTTGTCTTTTATGTGGCTTTTCTTATGTGTCTTCGAAAACAACTGGAAGGCAAGAACAGTTGACACTTTATTAATACTGTAATTCGAGACGACCCTTTCTGTAGATGAAAAAGAACTGTGACGCATAATGGCTTTTGAAATATGGAGTCATGGTTTCTCATCATCCAGTAAATGGACAGTATCAAAATGTATAAGGCACTCAAAGCTCACACTCCTTCCAGGGCAACGTAATAATGGTCAAGATATAGTGCCCAAAGCTATTCTAAAAAACTGATAATTTCTATGTTTTTTTTCCCTTCACAATAAAGTAGCCATGTATTTCAGAATTATAAAAAGTTGGGACCATTAACAAGGCAAGTGACAATCTTTTGAATGGAACCCAGTAACATAACAGGAAGCTGAAACTCATTAAGTCCTCTTATAGCTGGATTTTGTATGGTACCCAATATATTTTTTTTAAATGTGCATCAATTAATATTTTGTCAAAGAGGACTTCCATACGGTGTCCGACAATCGCTTAATCAAGTCAGTGCTAGCAATCTACTTGAAGGCAAACACATCCACCCATACTGCTGGCATATGTCCTATTCTTTCAATTGTATGTGTTATATGGAGGTGTGGGAGAGAGCCTTTTTGCAGAGGCCTGTGCTGAAGGCTCTCCAGATGCCTAGGGTGATATGGTCTTTATCAGCCATGCACACTGGGATAACTGGGAACAGACCAGGAATAGGGAACTGTGATTTAAATTTATCTTAGGAGAAATACTGGACTATTTAAGACAGAAAACCCTGAAGTATAAGAGCATTTGCTGTTATGGACCTGACCCATAGTATAGATAAAGATAAAATATGGTTATGTGGGTTACTGGGCGATTGCCAATATTCAACCACAAACTATATAGTTAATTGTACAGGGTGGCCCAAAAAGCCACTGACAGTTTTAAATCTTCAAGAGCTCCTATTATTCTTAAGTTATACTCACCAAATTTTAGCAGTAGGTAAACTGAATCTTCTGAGATTTTTGGCAATATATACATTTATACAATTGTTCACTTACACTTGAACTTATCACTACTTAAACTAGGGGAAGTAAAAATGACCACATTTTTAAAAATAATGCTTTTTAAGTGTCCACCATTTTCGGTTTCACTCTGAATAGCCCTATCCCACAGACTTTGTATAACATTTGAAAGCATTCTGGGCTTATGGCTCTTATTTGATCCTTGATATTGTTTGAATATCAAGGATCGGCAGTAGCTCAGTAGGTTGAGTGTTTGTCCACTGATCCGAAGGTTGGCGGTTCAAATCCCGCTCTCTACATAAACATCATTGGTTGAGTGGTTAGATCCACTGACTCGAAGGTTGGTGGTGCAATTCCAGCCCTCACAGATGAATGCTGTCGTTGTGTCCTTGGGCAAGACACTTAACCCACCTACCCCAGCCCTTGGGACAACGGGTGGAAATTAGCCTCTGGCTATAACCCGGCGTGTTTACATTCATGTCTGTTCATCAACATGCACTGTCCCAACCAAAAAAAAAAAAAAAAAAAATTTTACTCACAAACACCTTTTCTTTAAGATAGCCCCACAGGAAGAAATCAGGACTAGTCAGGTCTCAGGAGATCACATATTGCACCTTGTCTTTGAAAACGACTTATTATTCCTTTAATGGCATTTACGCTTGGGGCATCTCTGGTATTAAAATGTCGATGGTTACACCACTGGGTTTCTGAATTTGACCCATGTGACTCCAAGTTCCACTGTACAATGAGGCTTCATTCCTCTGTGCTATATTTGCTCATATTAATGTCCGAAGGGTAGTTCTAAATGCTCTGAAAAAATAAAATAAAAATATTTGAAAGCAAAAGCATCATGATTTTTTTTTCAACTGTCAATTTTTGGGCCACCTTGTAATAGCAAAATGGTCAGCAGCAGCTTCTCTGAGCTGTAGGTGGTGTCCCTCTTTCAAAAGTACACAATGTGTGTTTAAATACGGACACCATATTTCAGATATTTATGCCTCAGTGGTTAATAGAAAAGTGATTTTAGGCTGAAAGAGCAAGATAAATTATACATGTATAAGACCCAAAACAATACACTTGACAAACTGACACATGGGTCAACCTGTGAAGCTTCATCCCTCTACAGTCAACTGCTCCAAGGCCTTTCTCACCTCCGTCTTTCATTCCAAACTTGGGCTCAAAGTATTAGCAAAGGCACACGCACGCACAAGCGGCAACAACAGGCTGTGCTGTGAGCGATCTGTGCAGGTATGGGCACGCATTAATATTAACAGCAAAAGTTCAGAAAAATGTAAGTCAAATGAGAGCGCAATACTACACACACACACACACACACACACATACACACAAAATGCACAACGCACTGAGTCATTTTTCCTGGGTGGTCCTCCTGCGCAGATAAGGCAACACATGTCTCCCTAGGGTGAAGTAAAAGCAACACAGGGCAAAGGGAAAAAGTAAAGAAGAAAGAGATGAGGGATGGTAGGAGGAAGAAGAAAGGGCCGCTTTAAACTTGGTGTTTTGTTAGGGAGGCGCGTTCTATTTGCGGCATAAGTTTTTTTTTCCCAAAGACTGGATTAAAGAGATCCTCTAATGACACTGAGGCTGGACAACTTCAGACAGTGCAAAACCTCACAGAGCACCGCCCGCAGCCATGGACGCACACACATACATGCACGTGCACAAACATACATATAGACACTAGAAAAAGGCTGCATGTGGACATTCTAGCTCAGGTTTAGCAGAACAAGGTACTAGTGTCTGTCTGTGTGATCTGATGATAAATAATAAAGGAGCTGATAACCTCCAGGAGAGAGGGGTGGCCAGGGAGACGAACCCACACCATCTTTTTATCTGAATCAAAGCACGAGCGAAAGGTAAAAGTGAAGGTAGAAGTGCAGATGGAGGAGGTCCTGAGGTGTTGAAGAAAACTTTGGCAGTTGCCGTCTGTGTAGGAATGAAAAATGTGTTTTGGTAAGTGGACCAGAAAAGCCCCTCAGAAACTTATCATTCATTTTAGTTTGAATTGAATAGCTGCTTTCACCACTTTTTTGCTGAGTTGATTTGGAAGTGAGGAGGGGAATGCTGTGATAACATTGGAGCTGCAGATTTAACACTTATCCCGTCTATTGCAATATGCACACAAGTTGGCTTGGTTGTGAAGGCAACTTCCCTTGTAATGATGAAAATAGTAAAACAATTGCCACGATAATGAAGACATGTTGCAACTGCACTGTGCCCACAGGGGAACCACACAGTTCTCCATCTCTCTCTCTCTGCTTCTTTCAGCTGCTGTGAGCTGTAGTAGAAAGAGAATAGGAAACAACTCTCAAATATGCACCATATGTCTACTGCGCATGTTTGTGTGCGAGGCTAAGCTCACATACATAATTTGTGTTCATCAAACACTATAGGCTTTCAATGGAAGCTGAGTTTAGTGAAACTTATCGACAGGCTAAAACTTTCTGGCAGTGTAGTTGTGTCCAACAATAAGTAAATAAAACTGTACTGACTGTATAAATATTGTTAACACAGAAGAGAGTGTACGCAATCAATTATTGACTTAGTATATTCATTTTTTTTTTTTTTTTTTTTTTTTTTTTTTTACACAAATAGGAAAAACACTGGTGGCATTAGAAAAAAAAAAAAAAAAAAAAAAAACCTGAACCAAAATGGGCAAATATCCTCAAAATGTTGCCCCACTGAGGTAGTATGTAGAATGACTACATGGTAATTAAGGGAACTGAGTTCAAGTATCAAGCCTCATCCTTAGTATAAAAAATTGAGTATAGTGACACTAATATTAGGTTGACTTCAATGGTCCTTGCATTATTAAATATATACTGTCCAGACTTATTTTAAAAGCAAAAAAGAAAACTTTGAAAACATAAAGTAGTAAATATCTAGTATTTATAGCCAAAAATAACTGCTTATAAAGTGTTTAACATCCCTCTTAATCGAAACCGGAAGGCACGAGATACTGGATAGTCTTAGTGTCTGTTCACTTAGTAGCAGGTCCTTGGTGGTATGAGTAATTTCCTTTGGAGTGTGACTGTAGTGGAGCCTCTCAGCTTCCCACGTTCCTTCAGAGCATCCTGGAATGTTATCGCTCCCCCTGACTTCCACCTCCTCTGATAGTCGGATCAAACAGTGCCGGGAATCTGCCCACCGCCGGAAAAGTCATCAATCAAGCAACACCAAGCAAGTGAGGAAGAGGGGCCACATACAAGTAAGGCAAATAGGTGCTTACACGCGTATACAAAGTGGAGAAGTGACAGACTGCGAAGATGCATCAATTATTTACACCTAAACAAACAGAGCCAAGACATTTCTGACTGCCACCAACGCTAATCCTGGAGCAGCTTCTGCGACACTTCCACACGCTGTTTCCAGAGATATAGCTATAAATGATAAGTGGTACACAGCTCGGTAAAACAGACAACTGCAAGTTCATTATTAAAATTTGTATGTGAGTAGTGTTGGAACTACCAAAAAACAAAACTATTCAGGCAAGGTCCAATAGGGTTCCATTTAGAGATTTTTTTTCAGTACCGATACTTATTTAAATGAGTATGTAGTTTCAATACTAGCTTGAGTATCAGTTTATATCTGGGTCTCGTTTTTGACAATTCCACCTGTGAGTCAAGAAAACTGGAAACTTGTGGAAAATCAGGTGAAGATCAGGCGAAAAGCATTCAATACTGCTTTCTATCCACCCATCCATCCATCTTCTTCTGCTTATTCTGGGCCAGGTCGCGGTGGTAGCAGTCTAAGCAGGGACTCCCAGACTTTCCCCACCCCAGACACGTCCTCCAGCTCCTCCAGTGGGACCCCAAGGCAATCCCAGGCCAGCCGAGAGGCATAGTCCCTTGAGCGTGTACTGGGTCTTCCCCGGGGTCTCCCGGTGGGACATGCCCAGAACACCTCCCTAGGGAGGCGGCCAGGAGGCATCCTGAGCAGATGCCCGAGCCACCTCAGCTGGTTCCTCTCGATGTGTAGGAGCAGTAGCTCTACTCCAAGCTCCTCCTGTGTGACTACTGCTTTCTAAATATACCTAAATATGTCATTACTGCCATTTTATTTATTATTAGTAGATGGTAAATGGTAAATCTTTATCCAAATATCCAAGTTGCAAAGTACACTTCTAAACTTCACTTTATGTCTTGTCTTTATTTTCTTTGCAGTTGCTATAGTGAACAATAGTTTCCTAAAGCTGGACGCCTACAAACAGGGACAAAATCTACAGGTTTGCAGAAGTTCAGTAAACAAATGCTCTGTTCAAGGTTGGTGTTTAAGAAAATGGCAGCTGTGGTGAAGGACGTGGACAGGTCTAACTGAAGCTCATCTTTTTGCTGCAGAGGCTATTCTGCACACCTGTTTCTGATCCAAGGGCTTCACTCCTCCCCACAGGCAAAGTCATCCTTTCAAATTCTTTCAGAAAGCACACAGAGCTTCACAACTACTGACAAAGTGCTCCTGCGACTTCACAGTGCGTCCGCTATGTCACTATACTATAGATGCATGCATAAAACTGTGTGCCTCAAGGGCTTCTGTTCAATGCATTTTTAACATCACTCATAGCAACTTTAAATAACAAATTTGCTTTCCAAGAAGACTATATTTAAACTTCTTTCTTTCTTATGAAAAAGTGTTTTATTCTTGCACATGTGCCATAAATCCTGCATAATAGAACATTAGACATTTCTGTTTTGATGTAAACAAAATACTTAACATAAAGCATTTGTAGAATAACTTTAGGCATAGCACACATTCTAGTAGGGCTGGGGGATATTTTGGGTGATTATTTCTTATAACGATCCATTACAATTTTCAAACATAAAAATGGCATTAAATATTCATTCTACTAACCATATAGCTAACTTTTAAGAATTGTAATTTAACACAAAAAACACATTTCTTGCTCTAAAATCTGAACTCTCCTCCAAACCACATGCTTTTAATGGGGTTGACTCTCAAAAAAAACCAACCCAAAAAACATGAAAACACAGATTGATGATGTTTTTCTAATTCAAATACATTATAGTGTAACAACAGATTGTTCCAGCACAAATATAAATCTAATTTATTTGAGGAGTTACTTAAGTAAATAACGTTAAAGGGAATACAACTCATTTTTACACCTTGGGCATTATCTGAGAAATGAATAAATAAAAAATTACATAGGTACAATGTAAGTTTGACAAGCCCAGATTCCCTTTGCCTTGAGCTGTACAAAGGCGAGTGCACCTCACATATTCGCTCTCATCCTCAAACACTAGAGGAGACAATGGTCACTGTTGCATTATGTAATGTTCTGCTGTCACTTCACCCCGAAGGACACCACAACAGGGTTTTCCCCTTCTGACTATAGTGCTACAAGCCACTGCAATGGATGGCCCTAGATCAAAAGGTGTAGATCTCTGACTGTGAAAAAAGAGATAGAGAAAAAAAAACAACAAAAAACTGTGAGAATGCAACAGCCCTGCAAGACGTTGAGACAAGGGCTGCTAACTCAAAGCTATGTTCAGGTTTGAGGGATGGAAAGCTATAGATGAAGAAAATAGCATATATAGTGACAACGCAGGCTAGCTGAAAAGCCCGAGATATGAACTTGAGACGTGTTAATGTGTGTGTAGCAGGCAGAAGGAACAGGAAGCACTGCTGGTGTGGAGCAGGGAGAGCGGCGCTGATCAAAGCCCAGTCGGGTGACACCATGGGCGGAGTGCCATTGTTTATTCACCAGCCACCTCTCCCTTTTGGCAGGGCAAGGTGAGCGTGTGTGTGTATGTGCGTGTGAGGAGAGTTTGAGACACTTCGAAGATAGCGAGTTGTGTGTTTTTGTACCTTTCTCTTGGCAGGCTAATGTGGACCGGAGGTCTGTCAACATATGCACCACTAAAAACGTGTTCAACTCCAGGCCAGATATACACAAGATATGTTCTACGGTACAGACAATAATGTTCCTATTAAAAACCTCCCTCAAGCACCTGCGTCTCATTACAGGAATACATCCAAAACAATTACACACATCTTCCTAAAGTACCAGGAGGAAGGAAGCAACAAAGTGGAAGATCAACATCCAGTACACTTCTCCACTGAAGCAGGACAGAATGGGTCAGAAGGTGGAGTTGTAAGGGCATTTTCACACAATCCAACAGTGCCAAACCATTCTGTGGTATATAGACAATTACAGACAAATATATGCTAAGTGAACTGTAAGCAAAGGATCAATCTCAGAAGGATAGTCCCCAAGAGCTTCATGTCATGGTTAATATGATAACCCAAAACATTCAAAGTTGGCTAACCCTCAATCCTAAACTAAAATCCTGGTAACATTTCTGGAGATGTGGCCCCAGCTGCTGCACTGCAGTTGCCCAGCTCCTGAGAGGGGGTCAAATGTAGAGGACAATATGGGGTCTACAAATGCAAAAAAAAATATTGGTTTACTTTAATAAGTCAAACACAGTGTCTGGTGGCAGTTTTGATTAATAAAACTTATAAAAAGGACCAACTTTTACTACTGGTCTACTGCAGTATACTTTACTACTCCGATGCTAAGATCTAGTAGACACTGAAAATGTTCCCACAGAAGGCTATCAACACAGCATTCTTGCTAAATAGACACATGTTCAGGGCTTATAGGCACTTACACATGCTTTCACATACATATTCCCATGCACACCAAAGCAAATAAACCCTCCTTCTGAATGTCACTTATGGAAAGAAATTGTATAATAAGCATACTTAACTGTACCAATGTCTAAATGGAGACTTTACAAGCTACAAAGGCCTGCGCTGTTAACACCCACATTTGAGGAGTCCAGTACAGTATAGAGCCACAGAGGGTGGCTAAATTCAGGCTAGAAATTGGGCAGAACGGGGCTGGCGAGGGAAAAAAGAAAAGGGACATCTGATCCAGAGCGGCGCGCATTTAGAACAACTGTTTCGGGATTATCCCAATTCAAATGCTAGGCTAACTTTGATGTTATTTTCTTCCCCTCCCATTGTCTGAAGCCCCTCGCTCTCGTGGTAATCCCGGCCCTTTGAAGTGAGCAGCGTGGAAACAATGTGAGCAGGCTACACGCTGCCTCCGACAGTCCACCGACGCTCCTCTGCCATGCTCCCCTTTCTTCTCCTGTCCTTGTGTGTGCAGGCTCAATCCACGCACTTCCTCCATGCTTTGGTCGCCTCTCAATCCATTTTCCTCACTGCCATTGTGTGACATAAATGCTCTCCCTTACTTTATTCAACTTTGTTTTGCATTCATTGTTGTCTTTACTCTGCATGCTGTTTGACTATGTCCAACTTTTATTAGCAATTCGGGTGTCATTATGATGACCAAACAATTTCCTAAAGTTTGTCTTACTACCAGCTTTAACAAATAAAGAAAATCAAGGAGGCACACTAGAGGGCACTGTTAAAGTAAAACAACCTATGACATTAAAAAAATAAAGTGATGACAGTCTATAAAGGTAGCTGAGACTGGGACTGAGAGTTTAGTAACAAAATTTAAAAGTGTAAAAAATTTCTCAAGTGCAATTTCTGCTAAAACATACAAAACATTTTCATATGAACACATATGATAATGTACTCCTGGTTTTATCAAACTTGATTCACAGCTATATTCTGTTGTGCTGTTTACTATTAACTTGAATGAATGAAAATCTAAGTACATTTATTTACTTATTATGAATTAGATAGTGTGTACAACTGGCCTGAACAGATGTACTAAGTCAAAGTAAACATGGCAAGGGCCCACAATACTTTTGACTTACTATAACTTTTGCAGTACTTTTAATTTGAGTAGGAACAACAATTGGGTAACTTTTGAATGATTATACATAAAATATCATAATATTACACATTAATTTCTAACGGTACCCAATTCTGATGCACACACCAAACAAAGAAGTGAACACATCAAAGAAAAGGTGTAGGCTCTCAAGGCCAGGGCGGAGGTGAGATGTGTAAAGCGCCTAACCTGCCTGTGTCGTATATGAGTATAGTATATGAGGCAGCTGCAGCCCCAGACAGACAAGCTTGTGTTTGGAGGCATGTCCCAGTCCCAGACACAACAAGTCTTTATTTAGTGAGCCACACCCGACCAACTGACACTCAGCTCCAGTCTGGTTGCTAGGGCCCAAGGCAGAATGCAAGGCCTGATGATGCAACAGGAGAAACATCTACATGACAGACGGAGATAAGAGTCAAGAATTATGAGGATTATAGTGTCTTTATCTGAGCATTTTGATAAGGCAAGAATAAGAACAGAATGGTGGTTTAGAGATTATTTTAAGGCACAAGATTTTATCAATGGTACAAATTTGAAATTTGGGGGAACAGCTGAAGGCATAGAGCATAAACACAATTCAAGCAAATATACAATACTGTGGTTCTATAAGAACAGCTATCAATAAATGCTGATACAACACAATAACAGGTACCTAAACCACTTGGCCAATCAGATACAGAGAGGACCCTACACGCAGCCATTTAGTATATGTATTAATACAACTGCTAACCTACAGCACTTGTATACTGCTTATAATGACAGTGGAGGCTCTGAGAGAGATTGGTGGCAGGCAGATGAAGTGTTACAAGACTCAATGTTAGTAAAAGATAAATAGTAAATCTTAGACAGTTTGGTTTGTAACAACTAGTAAATACAATTTATGGAGTGGGGGCTGGTTGTTGTTACATCTGAAATGGAATGGAATGTTTTGGGTTTTTTTTTACTAGGGCTGTAGTCCACCCAAAATTAAATAATGCTCATGTTAAAAAGTTCCATATTGTGGCTTTAACGAGGGCCATGACTGACCTTGTTGCTCTGATCTGCATGATGGTGCAGTGTCTTCCTCTGCTCATCCCATCGCGCGTGGGCCTCCTCCAGCTGCCTCTCCATGGCCTTCTGAAGCCGCACCGCCTCCTCTTTTGAGTCACACACACAGGTCTGGAGCTCTGCTATTAACTGGGGAACAGAGAGGAGCATTTGAAGTCAGTGCGATTGATCAAGGATAAAGGGAAAAATACACAAAAACGACAATGACTAAAGTAGCCATTTTGACCATTTTCCAGTACGAAGCACAACTGGATTCAACAAGGATGAAGGGAAACAAAAAACAAAGACTAAAAACTGCATTTTAGTAGAAGTATTATCAATTGAGCATTTACCCCTAAACTATGCGATAAAATCAATTGTTTATGTATGATTAGTCAGATTTTTTTTTTTTAAAGAACAAATAAGGCAGTGTGGCAAGAAGGTTCTGGGTTCAACCTATCTGTGAAGAGTTTGCATGTTTCTCTCCATGTCTGGAGAAGGAACAAAACACATGCAATAGGCAAAACCCTCCAACTACTGGAGCCCAGAGCAAGAACTAGCTCTTAACAGGTTTAACCCAGTGGTACTGATGGATGGGTCAAATTCACAGGATACATTTTCCTATGGGGACAATAAAAAGTACCTTACCTGTGGTCAGTCTGATTCATTAACTCACTCATACATCAAATTCAATAGAAAGAAGTGTGTTTAAATCAAATATAATTCTACGACTAAAATGTTTTGACCTACACAAGAATGTAAAGCTGCCAACATCCAACTATTCTCTAGAAGCACACAGACTCATGTATCTTGAGAAAAGGCCTCAGAGCAGAGAGAAAGCGAGATAGGGTAGAAAGAAGGAAGCAAAAAATGTGCTTCCTTTTGGAGACGCTGAATGACTTTGTGCTGTTGAACTTTGCGGCGCACAGTAAGATGAAAAGCAACTGCCTGGGCTTTGAAATCCTCCAGTCAAAATTAACATTCTATTTAAGCCACTGCAAGAGAACGGCAAAGAGGCAAAGATGAGGGAGGGAGAGGGTTGAGACAGTGGTGGTGTGGGGGGTGCTTGTAGCTTTGGGCCAGACAGATAATTGTTTACCGTGTGCAAACTCCAGAGCCTCAGTGTGTGGGAGTGGGTCCGACCACAGGGACAGAGCAGGGGAGAGACGAGGCAGACATTAGGCCTATTTTGTCGCCACATGAAAGCAGCAAATAGCACATTATTACGGGAACATCATTTCACAGTGGAATAATTATTTTGCCGTATATGGAATCCCTGGATCTGCAGGTGGAGGGCTCTGTGGTGGCGGTGGAGCTCTCAACCAGTGAACTCAGCTGTCTGTCTTGTTTTTCCAGTATGTATAGAGCAGTTGTTTCTCTGTCTAATAGTAAGGCCTTTTAAACTCTAATTGGTCTGGTGAGACTTGACTATTTACCCAGCTTGCTGCTATCTTTGTCTAAGGCTAAAGATGGGCTTAGGTTTTCTACCACAGACACAAGATGAAAAGAGACAGATGAACTCTGGTAAATCTGTTTATAAACAGAGTGGTGCCCAACTGGCAGCTGACAACTGTTTAGCACTGTACCATACAATAAAAGATTAATAATCTCTTTTCTAAAAAAGAACATCACATTTGTGTATACAACTGTTCAAAATTTTGATTATTTAAGACATCTGCGTATTTAAAATCTAAAAATTATTACATTTTGGTATTTTCATAAAATGGATTTATAGTACATTCATTTCATAATAAGATATGGGATATATGCTCTACTGGACCATTCCAGACAAAGCAATAAAATCTCCATGGAGACAAGTAGGTTGCAACCCCCCCACCAAAAAAGCTACATAGCATACCTTTAACATATGACGCATTTACCCCTGAACATAAAGATCTTTGCTGTTTACAAAAAAATTGCACATTTTGATTAGACCTTCTAATGTTTGCTCATAACACTAAAAACAGGAAGGAAATCACCAATAATGAGCCTACACCAACTCCTTAGAAACATATTTACAACACACTGCTTGCAACACATTTTTTCTTTTTTTTTAACTACCCAGTTCATTATCAAAACAAATCGAGAGCTAGGCAATTGCAGTTCTATAGTACATGGTTAGAGGTCGCACACATGTGGACACTGTTTGCACATCCTAACAGCAATGCGCAGCACTAAATGAGACTTATTTGCATATGGGTTGAACTTTAGCCCCATTCCTTGCTCTTCTAATGCGCTGGCTCTTCCCATGGCAGTTCCTACCTACTCCCATTGTGGCCGCGCTCGGAGTATATACAGTAATAATGATCTCCTCCCACCATACCCTGATCATTAGAGCTCGACCGGCAAAGTTCATAGGTCACCCTTGAGAACTACTTTCAGCATGATGGCATAAAAATTGGGGTCAGTAATTAGTGGTGTGTAAAGCAGAAAAGCTAGGAACACAAAAGCAAAGTGTAAGGAAGTAGATGTATATCTGTGAATCTGCTAGTTCCCTCAGAATAATGTATGGTGTGGCATGTTTTAATTGGTCCATTAGGCGTGCAGCTGAGCTTGAGTAAGATGCCCCCGTCAGTCAATGAAGGGTTAACAACTGGGGTTAGCCAATGAGGTTCAGAGGGCTTGTGTTTACATATGGTTGACTTACCCCAAGGGCTCAGCGGTGAGATCCAAACCGAAACCTTTTACAACAAAGGAAGCTATGACTAATCAAAGCCTGCATTTTAACAGGAGCTGCAATTTTGTATTTCATTTGGATAGGAGAAGAAGACCGGCATGTATTACAACAACAGGAAAGTGTAAGAAAAAAATAACAATTCAACAGATTCTGAAGTTCTAAATCAACTTTTGTTATTTTGTTAAGCATCAGGATCATTATCTGTTGCTAAGGCAAACTTTGGATATCTTCTAGTGAACAATTTCTTCCATAGTTAATACACATTTGAATCAGCTTATTACTAAGAATACTTATTTGTAAATCTAAATAAGCACTAAAATCAGCACTAAAACTTATAGTTTTTTGTAAAGTATACAGTGAAAGATGCAGGAGTAGTTAAACTGTAAGTTGACAATGAGGTTGAACAATAGCTTTATAGCTAAATTAAGCATTATTCATTTGTGTAAAGACTTGTACGCTGAACTCTGCGTCCACAAAACACAGAATTAATCACTTGTTGCTGCTTTGAGAGTGTCTGAGAGAAGGCAAACAGGGCTGAACTTTAGCACAGTGTTGCGCTCCTTTTGATGTGGAGAATTGTGTAACCTAATAAGCTACTGTTTTCTCACATCTGCTCGTCAAGCCTCCTTTCAACTTTGCACCTTTGCCAGCCTACCTCAAAAATGGTTATGTTAAAGAATGGCAACAAATCACTGCTTGTCAGAGAAGGGGGAAAAAAAAAAATGATGTAAATAATTCAAATACCAAGGACAGATAACGCCAACAACTGGAAGAATGATAAGTACTGTCTAGCCATCTCGTTCACAATATAGTAATTATAGTACCAACAATGAATATAATATTACTCAAGTGAAAGTAAATATATTTGTCATTACAATTCATTCAAGGCCTTTTACTAAATAGCTATTAGGTATTGTTATAGCTATTAGGACTGGTTATAATTGTTCACTTACACTTGAACTTATCACTACTTAAACTATGGGAAGTAAAAATGACCAAATTTTAAAAATTATGTTTTTAAAATTTTTTAATTTTCAGTTTCACACTGAATAGCCTGATCCAATGCACTTTGCATAACATTTGAAAGCATTTCCGGACTTATGGCTCTTATTTGATCCTTGATATTGTCTGAAGTTTATTCACAAACACCTCTTCTTTAAGATAGTCCCACAGGAACAAATTGGAACTAGTCAGGTCTCTCGGGATCACATACTGCACCCTGTCTTTGAAAACAATTATTATTCCTTGAATGGCATTTAAGCTTGGGGCATCTCTGGTACTAAAATGTCGACGGTAACACAGTCGACATTTGACTCATGTGACTCAAAGTACCACTGTACAATAAGGTTTCGTTCCTCGGTGCTATATTTGTTCATATTAATGTCGGAAGGGTAGTTCTAAATGCTCTGAAAAAATAAAATAAAAATATTTAGAAACAAAAGAGTTATGAAGTTTTTTAAAGTGTCAGTGACGTTTGGGCCACTTTGTATGATTGCCATTGCCATTGTTTCGACACACACCATTGGAATATTGTGTCTATAACTAAAGCAAAACTTTAAAACGTGTAATCTTCCATAAAATGGTATCGAGATATTTCAGCACTGTGGTAAATGATGTTATGATTCTCTGCATTTGACCCATGTTTTAATTCCACTGGGGCAAACTGTCTGGAGCAGTGGGCCCATGAATGATGAACAAATAAAGAATATTGATGGATTATTGTTATCCGGATCATCAAAAAATATATTCACATACTCATTTGTGTCAATATTGCCCCTCCTTACGTAATCGTCTTGAAGAGAAAAAAAATAAATAAATGAAAAAAATGTATTTGAGAAAGTGGTTGATCTTCATTATATTATGTGCACCTGCTGTCCATTAGGGGCAGTATGCTTCTTCACCCGCATCAGCACATCTGTCCTCTCCAGTCGTTCAGTGAAAACAGGATGAAAAAGGGATGAAGGGAAGAGAGCAAAGTCCTGGATGAAAAACATGATTACCTGGGCAGACTTGGTGAGCTTTTGACTGTAGTCCTTCTCAATCTCCTTCAGCCTGCTGTTGGCCTGCAAACAAGGAGGAGACTGTGAGATGGAGATATGCCTACAAACACGACATAGCACAAAGTTATGAAATTGAATCTTCTGTCAAAAAAAAACTTAAGTCGCGCATCAAAAACAACCCAAAACACACACACACACACACACACACACATTGATAGTGACCCCTGTGTGTGAGCTGGAGCCGGGCCAGAGCCATGTGCACCAGTGACCAGTGCTTACTTTGATTCTGTGCCAGAGCGCCATCATTTAACAAGAAGGGTGCAGGGGCGAATTAGCATGTTACTGCCAATTAGCTATTTAAAAACCAGGGATGATCGAAAGAGGCATGACGAGACAAGAGGGATGAATGGAGATTGTTGGTAGGAATTTATAGAGCTATGCTACGTTCCCTTTTGTTTTGTGATGGGAACCAAGCCAGCTGGAAGCCAAAGCTGCAAGTGTGTAACAAAAGGACTTCTGCCACTTAGCGGAGTCGTGTTGCTAATTTAAAGGAGTGACTGTTGTAGTAGTGAAAGTAGAGCGTAGTGGCAGTGTTTCCCAAAGATTTTATCGAGGCTACACTGACACCAATGATTTAATAATGATTTGAAACATTTTAATCGAGAAATTTGTGGAGTATAAATGTCACTGCCTAGTTAATCTTTAGACAGTAATTTTTGACCCGAGTATTCACCTTTGTATGTTTAAGATAAAACAAAGAGCAACAAGGTCTAATTTTGTAGCTGAAAGCAATAGTGCTAAAGTGGCATTGTGATATGGTGAAATATCAGTGTCAATATAACAACATCATTTATCTTTTCTGTCTCTTAGCTCTTAAGATAAAGTCAATTTGAAATCATTCAGGTTATAAAATCCTAAGGGTCTCTGACTCTCAAACATATAATCTGCACAATTATTCATTACATTCCAATCCATTTAAAATCTACTTTTCAAAATCTTGCTGCAGCAATATGTAAAATGTTTTAGGTTAAAGAAGAATAGCCTTTTCATGTTTGTATGTTTATCAGATGAGACCACCTGAAAATACACACAGACCCAGTGCGCATCATATTCTGATATTGACAGACACTGACAGACAACTCTCCTTTAAACACAGTGTCATTGAACGCCTCGTGTACAGCCATCAACACCTAAACTTTGGAGTTTTACCAAACACTTCCTGAGCAGCTCCCATGTCCGATGTGAGCAGACACCTGTCACCACAGCAACACAAAGCCGTCACCACGGATACGAGCTTGAGCTGTATGTTGGAGCAGGGCGGGCTGGAGGACAGGCTTGTCCCCTGGGCCCAGAGCAGCACAGCAGGAAGAAAACAAAGAAGTCTATTATATGAATGACATGTGCTGTACTCGATTATTAAAGCACAGAGAATGTAGAAAACGCAATGGGGCTTAAGTAAGTTAGTTGATTGTCCCCTTATGTAAACCCATTGTTTGTTTAGTACCAATGGATATACAGCTGGTTGATTAATTATCCACGTGGAAACCCAGAGTTTAAGGGTGATATGGACTCTTCAAATGAAATAAATCAACTACTTAAAATAGCATTAACTAATTGGCCCAATATGAATAACTATATAGGGCAGGGAGAAATGACAAAAGTATGAATTACTTTTTTTCCCTATGTATTAATCAATTACGCTTTTTGATTACATTTTATTTTGACTAATTAAAAAGGGAAAAAAAGGACTTTTAGTATTAATACTCTGAGAAACAATTACAATTTCACACAAAAAGTTGTCACATTTCTTCCTCCAAAGTGTGAACCCCTGTTCCAAAACACATGCTATTACTGTGACTATTGACCCCATGATTAAAAAGGCTGAATCTCATTCAATGAACTGAACCTAATAGCACAATTATAAACCTACACATAATGTAATGGAAATTTGGATCATAACACACAGTATTGTTTAATTGGCTTTCTCTAATGCACATCTCTGTAAAGCCCTATGTTGGTGTGGAGCCTGATTGGCTTGAAATATAGGATTAAACACTTAAAACAACAATCCATCTTATGGAATTCCTGTTGTATTTAGTGAGTCCGGTAGATCACAGAACAACTTAGAAATGAAAATGAAAACATCAAAGAGACTGATTAACAAGAAGATATGAGCTCCCCAACTGCAGTGTCGCTCAAGTAGTGAGTTGTGTGTAACTTTATATACGTTGTATATGAGTCAGATGACATGCGATTATACAAGGAAACATATGGGCCTATTGACATGCAAACATCCTCAGATGGTTCATAAAAACATAAAGCTACTATCTTATTCCTTTTTACCTCCACTCACTCAGGGGAATTCAGCAGCAAGCACTATGCACCACCGTGCATTATAAAGCCTGGCAATCTAAGGAAAGGAAAAATAGCTTAGCAGGACTGTGACGATTACAAAGGCAGAATCATAGGTAAATTAAAAACCCAGGCGTATGTGTGCGAGAATGTGTGCGCACTTTCAAAGACTCTACCTGTGCCCTGCCAAAGGCGTTTCAGAGCTGCAGGCACTTTGAGGCTGTATCAGTCTCTTCAATCGGCCCTTAATCCTAGCACGGTGGAGTGCGCTAGCTTTGAAGTGCGCGGCTGTGTGTGTGTCTGCGCTGTGCACATTAGCGATTGTGTGAGCGGGTTAAAGAGAGTGGAAGTGGATCTGAAGGCGAGGCATGCACCTCTTACCAGAACTTAATTAATAATCTGCAAAGAGAAGCCGGCCAAACACACAGAAGAAGAGAGGGAAGGAAAAAAAGGGTGACAACTTTCTCCCGCGCACACACACAGCTGAACAAAGATATGCACACAAGGATTACTTATTCAAACACAGACGCCGGACAAACAGGATGCATATGAAAGCAGAGCGCACAGCCACACTTTGAGAAATGACTGTTTAGAAAAGTAATTGACTTAAGGTGTGCATTTACAATCTTTGGTTGGACACATGATCGATTACTGAGTGAAGGAACAAACTGAAGTGAGCATTTTTCAAGAGTGCAGTCAGTGAAAGTGAGGAATAGAAGAATGGGATATAATCTGTATAACAAATAACATTCACATTTTCACTTATAAATGGTTCTCGCTGCCGCTGCGCACACACGCACATATTCTGCACACACACACGCACGCACACACACACACACACACACACACACACACATAGTTGTAAGTATCTGTAAGTATCTGTGAGGCTACCCATTATCAACCACTCACAAAAATGCTCCATTAGTTGACATATCATCAAATCATATGTTCTTTGCCTTTGTGTAAACTAAATGCAAACATTATGTTGGATGGGATATAATCTGTATGACAAATAACATTCATATTTTCATTTATAAATGGTTCTCGCTGCTGTTGCACACACAGACACATATTCTGCACACACCCTGACTTATCATCAAATCATATGTTAATTGATATGTTATTTATCTTTGTGCAAATTAAATGCAAACATTATGTTTGTTAATATAAAGAAATATGACAAGGTCCCAGGTATCTTGTTGGGGAAACCTGAAAGTAGGAAAAGTATTGGCTGGCCAGGATACCTGATGTAATCATCTCTAATGTTTATAATGATATTCACTCAAGCAGATGGAATTTTGTATTGTGGAACAAAAAACCCAAACATATTTTCCAGTGTAAAAATAGTATATATTGTTGGGGACATTGTAAAAACTAAAATGTTTTCAGATTGTAGCCAATTCCACCCACTCTGTCTAACACGAGGGAGCTGATTTGTGGTTTTCATTCCTTGAAAACAATATTAAAATCTGATTCAAAGCGAAGTTTGTCTCCCATCGCTCCATCACATCTTCCTCTACGGTGGCAGCTGTATTTGTAAGCATTCAAAATGATTCTACTCCTCACGATGCGCGTGTCTCACAACAATTGGAGTTCAATCTGGCATCGGGGAGAACAGTGAGATGTTATGTGCTGGTTTGTCTGTAATCATCATGCCTGGGCTGTGTGTGACAAGAGACTTTGTTTTCATTTCATAGTTTGCCATCAGTGCCTGTCAGTACTGATTCTCTTCATCGCCTCTGCTTACTGTCAATGGAGCTTCACACAGACATCACCAAAATAATGTGTCATAGATAGACTCATGATACACAAACAAACACGTACCATAAATAAGTACTGTTTACTGATACTAGAGCAGCGGCTAATGCTATCAGAAAAGCAGTTATATTGACTAGCATCAGAGGGAACAAAACCTAAACTTCATGATGGAAGATTGAAGTAATTTAGCTACAAGTTACTAGTTAAAAAAAAAAGTCTACTATGTTAATGGTGTACAAGTCCAGTGAAAGATCTCGAGATGGGTCCCCGGGTGCAGCACAGCGGCGCTCACTGTTCCTGAGAGGTTTCCCCAGGAGCATTGAAGGATGGGTCATATTTCCCTACGGGGACAATAATTAATGTTTTCCTTAACCTTACTATTATATATTATTACAATACCTCAATAAATAACTCAATTTCAATAGTTTTGTAAAATGGCACATCTCCAATTTTATTTATGCTGTCCAGTTTCAAACAAAGTGCATTTAAGACCACTTTAAGTTAAATATTTTAAGAGTATACAGTCCAATAGTGTAACTTACTATCTGTGCATGGGCAGAAGTATACTTAATACTAGCCAAATACTTCAAATGTTTTGCATTGCATTCTAGCTCTTCTGCATCTTTTAAATCAAATTGTTGCTTCCTCTGAACTGTATCTCAACCCCCCAAATTGAGTTGATGACAACAGTGTCCCACTCAAAACTCCTCCTCAAAACTAAAGTGTAATCCAGAGCACGCAACATGGTGGGAGCAGCCTGACGCCATGTTTTAATGCGATTGAGAAAGTGTGTCGCTCTCCTCCCTCCGCTTGGACGACTTCAAAAAAGTGAGCCAGGGAGCTGCTATGTGATGTTTTTTTGGGACGCCGCAGCCTTTACTTTGACTCTTTCATCTGGAGAATGACTCACCCTATTTTTCTCTCTCTCTCTTTTCGCTGCCGGGCCCAAATGCGCAGCTCAGTCTGGGCATGCGCATATATGCACACAAACACACAACACATGTCCGTACACAAGCGGAGGGAACACAACTCTTAAACCTTTTCATGTGCGGTTTGACAGAAAGCCATGGTGTAAACATATACCAGCGGCAGACAAAAATCCAGATTCAAATAATACACTACCTCTACTAAATAAACATCCTAAACTTAGATCTTTAGTCCTCAGATTTCATTGTCTCTCATTAGTCTGTCAGAGTGCATTGAATGGAAATGCTTTGATCATATGTTTCGCTCATCTGCGTCTAATCCATGACAAACTCAATAATGTGATTTGGTGGATTTCCAGAATTGCACCGGATCAGCTCAATAAGTCAGCACTGACAGTGACAAAAACAGAGAGCAAGACTCATGACAACAACAGCGTCAACAACCCCGCACCACCTTCTTCCGGCTGACAGAAATAACAACTGTAACTGTTAAATCTGCACTTTTCTGTGCGCTGGGATCAGAGCTGCAGTGAAGGGTTAATATAGATGTTTTAGAGTTTCAAGAAATTGTTGTTGACGGCCTGTACTAGAAAAACAACTCTTTGTCAAGTGTTAGCAAGAGAACGAGCACCATAAAAACCAAGAACGAGTAACTAAGTAAAATTATGACATACTAGAGTACAATTTGAATCCTATTCCGAACATAGAGTGCCAAAGTGGGAATTGATATTAGTTTTACAATTAAACTATCCATAGTATCAAGTATACTTATACTTAATGTGAGGGATTTGTCCCCCTCTCATACAGTACTTATGGAGGGTAATGTCAATATTTAAGATGCATTTTGTTCTTGTAGGAGGAGGAAAAGGGGTGTATAAAATATATATACATATAGCACCATTATATAATAAAAATAAAATGATATGTTTACATTATTAAAATACAGTATTATGATTATGTAGTAACACACAAAAAGGGGTTAACAATTGTAATTTTAAAATGCCATGAATAAAAGCAGTGTTCATATCTCAGTTTTAGTTTGAATTTGTAGATGTTGCTGTTTCTCTCGTCTATTCCAGTGGGGTCAAATGCACAAGATGCAGTCGATCTTCTCATGTTTTCCACTAAGACAGTTTGGGTGGTCTGATCACAAAGTATGAACTCTAAATGGGGATCAAAATATAACAAGAAAACATTGAATGACTTATGACTCATTCGCGTGCACCACATTTGACGGTGGTCAGGGACAGCATGCATCCAAACATAAAACTAAACACTACAGAACCAGATGGCCATATGAAAAGCAACAGCACATCAGAGGAGACCAACTAGGATTGTGAAGAGTGACTAGAGTAAAGGAAATAAATAAGTCCCAATCCTAGTGAAACACTAAAATATGAGGATCTTCTTTTCTTTTTGTTCCACTAAATCAGTATCCAAAAAGTGAAACTGTTCCTCACTGCCCCCATGTGGTAGGAGTTAGTGTTGTAAGAATACTAAAATTTCAAACTCTACTTCAATACTAAGGAGTAGGCCAGGTACTCAATACAAATTTCAATGCAACAATGATCATTTTGATAACATTTCATTTTGAAAACAAAAATAAAAGTACCTCCTGTAAAATACTTCTGATAAGGTCAACAAAACTGTTCTTGCTCAAATGACTATCTACTTTTAATTTCATGTACTATGTTTCTATGTACAGAATGCTTCTGTACATCAAATACCAAAGCTTTACTGTAGAAGTTACATTAATACAAGTTATAACATCAGCACTTGATGTAACTGGGGGCAAAGTGACACAGGTGAGTGCTAGCTGCATGCCAAAAAGTCACTTCCTGGTTGCTAGTTTGCCTCTGGGGCTCTTGGTCACACTTGGTTGGGGTTTGATGATATTCCCTTTGATCAGAAGTCATGCAGGGCGGCACATTCCTGCTGCACAACTTGCATCGAGGCCCACCGGCATGCTGCGGTCAACATTCACACCAGCTAATCTCAACCACAACCCCTGAGCACTCAAGCCACATACTTGGAGATAACGCATGCAGCAATTCAAAGAGATGTACAATTGAGACAAAGAGTCTCAATTGTACATGAATTCAAAGTTCAGACATTATTCACACTCCATCACACGTCTTTGGCCCTTGTGATCTTTTGTGTGAAATTATCAAAGATCTGAAGTATTCACAAGCATGGAGCAAGTGGCCTGCAGGCATGTGGAGCAAACAAGGTGAGGTTTTCTGTACTGTGAAGATATACTTGAGCAACGTCAGCAAGCTTCTACTACTAGTACAGTAAAATATCTGAGCAATAGATTAGGAGAATTTAAAAGTGCTCTATGTAACCTTTCTGGTGGCGGGTCCGTCATAGTTCATTCAACTATTTATGACAAAAGATTCTAGAAAGTTATGCGTTCTTACAGTGAGCATGGTCACCTCTCCACAGATCTGATCTGTAACTTGGTCTGGTTGTGCCACCTCTTTGTCTGCATGGAGACAAAAAAGTTTAATGCCATACTGTGACCTTATCACCTTTAAATTTTAATGTTAAATGCCATATGATTACGTTACAGTAGCGTTCCACCAATACTACAAGTACAATATTTTCAGGACTATAAGTCGCACTTTTGTTCATAAATTATTAAAATATATAATTTCACATCTTTGTTATTGTCACACTGACAACTGCATGAGGACACTCTTGGCTTGAGCACCAGTATGGCAGCCACGCGGAAGCAGCACTTGATCTACTTCCGGAGCAGATGGAGTTGTTCAGAAGCGACACTGAAGATGAAGAATTCAAAGGATTTAGTGATTTGGAGTGAGATCCAGAGTAAACTTGTTAGCTTGTTTTTTATGCTTTAGTTATCTGATTAACTGTTAATATCTCACGTTACCATACCAGACACGTATTCAGTTCGCTGTGTATGCTTCATTTAGCGGTTGATTATGCATGTTACAGTTCACTTGTTTGACCAATAGATGGAGCTGGTGTGTTTGTAATACCTGTAAGAAAATTTACTTGACTCATTTTCTTTTATACATTTCATATTTAATTTCCCCTTATTGATTTCCCCTTCATTTATAAGACCATAAAGGTGATAATCTTTCATTTGGAATAATATTGTAAATATTTAATTTATCATAAGTCTAGTTTAAGTTCGCGAAAACTACTTCCTGTTTTCCAGTTCAGCCTTTTACGCTAATGAGAAGTCTTACCCGAAAGAGACAGAGCACTACTTCAGAAACAACTGAAAAGTAAAATATAAAGTTTTTGGTTCACGGGTTTGTTTACTAGCAGGCCAAAGAGGTATGTATATTTTCCATGCATTCATGTGCAGTTTTGTGCATATATGTATCGTGAGCCAGGCAGTGCCGTGCAGTCAGAGGAGGCAGGTGAGGCCATGCCTCACCTGTCATCACAGAGAAAAAGTAAATGAAATGTTTAAATTTATCCGATGATTTGTACTATAAAGTTATTTTCTATTTAACTTTGCAATTTTAATTCCTTTTTTTTTCAAAAACGCTGAATTTTTACGTTTACCGTTGAAATACTGAAGAGATGTATGGAGAGGCACCAGCCGTTCGTGCCTCACATGGACTGACTGTGCTGTAGCTCTTTAAGAGGCTGAGAAAAGGCGCCGGGTGAGGCACGTAGTTACCTGGCCTCATGGTAGAGGGCACTCGTGAGCGCAGGGATTCTTGCAGCTGGCCCTACTTTTTAAATGGAGGAAGATTACATATTAAAGCTCAAGCAGTTTTCTAAACTGGACTTTCGGACGAAGCAGGAGGTTATAATTAAAGGAAGACCAACGCTAAAGGAGCTAAATGGTTTGCTCCAGATACGGGACGAAAGACTCTTTTCAAACAGAGTGGTAAGAAATGGTAAGAAATTTAATGACTTCAGTCCATTGAAATTTTGGGAACCAGAAGAAGGATAAAAAAAACAATACAAAGCCAGCTTGCTTTTTATTTCATACTATTGGAGCTATTTCATACGAACTTCGGAACTTTTATTTTTAAATTATTTTTTATTCTGGCCCCAAGTCCCAGGGCCAAATGTACTTGCCGACACCTGGTTTATATGTTTGTAAATCTGATTGTGATGACATCAGTGCCTCACCAGCCATGAACCTCACCGCACGTCACTGGAGCCAGGGTTTATGTTATATTTTATGTGTTTGCTAGTTCTACAGTGTGAACTGTGATGAAGAAGAAAGACCACAGTAAACATCAGTGAAAAGAACTCTTGTGTCTCTCGTGTTTGTGGACAAGCCACATATGTTAGTGTAGCGTATCTGATTAACTGTTAATACATACCAGACACGTATTCAGTTTGTTGTCTATGTTATAAGTTAGCGTGCTGTACTGCTATTCAGCCTGTTGTTATCTATTTTACTATTATTATAACTTGACTTTAAAGAAAAAATGTCTGTTCTTGGTCTCAGATTTTGTAAAATTAATTTTCCCCCAAAAAATGCGACTTATAGTACAGTGCAACATATATGTTTTTTTCTTCGTTATTATGCATTTTTTTTGCTAGTGCAACTTAAACACCGGAGCGAAGTATAGTCTGGAAAACACTGTACTACAGTGTAACCATTCTATGGTCATTTTATAATCATTTTTAATAAAGTCTTTCGTTTTGAGAGACAGTTGTGTACAGCCAAAGACAGGGATTGGCTACTCTAATGTGATGTTTGCCACTTCCAGGTGAGTCATTCCAGATCCACAACCAATTTTCAGTTTTGGCAGTTATGCCATGACCAGAAGCTATAGCAGAGGAAGGTAGCGATAGAAAGTGATGGACTTTTGAGGTGTGGAGGAGCATAGATACAGGACTCAAAGGGCACAAATCCCGTTAAAATGTCTCTCAGAGATGGACACCTTACAGCCCACAGAGAAGCACACAGACTGGGAACTGTGTGTTCATTTTCACCATAAAAAACGCACACACACTCACACAAACGCACATGGAAGCACATGTACACACACTGACAAACTTACTTAAAGATAAACGTGCACCAGACCACAGCCACACACTTCTAAGTCTACCTTTATCTGTATTTCTTCTTTCATTTTTGTTGCAGTTCAAACACATAGAACTATCTTTGCGACTCATCTTATCTCTTCTGATTTTCTGTTCCTTATTATTTCAGTCAAACAGTTCTAGTTCCAAAAAAGCAGCCGCATGCCTCTGTGTGTTTGATGAGAAACCATTCATGGATTTAATGGATTTCTGCAGCCTTTTTAGTGGGATCTTTCTGGGAGATGTGTGAAGCAAAAAAGGAAATGCTGCCCTGCCCAAACTCAGCCTCAGAGACCACACTGGACTGCAGAGGACAGCAGTTCTGTCTGCATCAAAAGAATGAGAAATTTCCACACACACAAACTAGTCAAAGTCCTGACAAACTTCACTGTAAAATAAATACGGGGAGACCAGCAAATGCAATGTTTCTATGGCAGCTTTGGAGTCAAACTTTAAGAAAGATTAAAAAGTAAGAGAGCAGAAACACGCAATATACGACAATTGCAACTGAGGAAGAAAATAAAATAAAAACATTACTTTTTACAAAGAACTCTGGTGGTAGTGTTGGCCTTTCAATTCCGGGCCATTTTGGATACAGTATAAAATTATGTAGAAGAGCTTTGAGGTATTCTGTCACCATGCAAGGTTCCTAAAAATATTGGATACGAAGTTTCTACAAGGATCAACCCATAAGTACACTTTATTCTTTCTGTGGCTTTTCCCTTTGTAAGCTCTGGTCCTGTGTGCCAGATGGAGTCAAAAAGGCCGCTTTAAAAGTTCCTGAATTCCAGGCTAATGCTGCACAGCTGGTAAAGATGGTGTCTAATGAAAAAAACCTTTTTGAAGGGTCCGACACAGATTATATTCTGATTAGCACCACCTTAGGTCAGTTTCCAGTCAGACCAGCTCAGTATTATGGGTAATTTCACAGCATTTAAGTCATGTACAGTGGTTAGTAGGTAAGGCAGTGGCAAGTGCACCAATTTCCATAAACAGCACAAAGAGTAAACAGTGGTCCTTTGTTAAATTAATGCCATTTTAAGGTTACTTGAATTAATATATTAATATGACAATCTTGATGATGATAAGGCAAAACAAAACATGCTGCCATGGAAATTTGTGTAGTTTTAATAGGGCACAATGAATAGTTATGTATCTGTAATAAACCCACCTTTTCCAGGGAGGCCTCATGCTCTATCTGTAATCTTCTCTCCAGGTTTTTGTGGCTGCGCTCCATCACAGAGCGAAGCTGCTCAAGACCCTCCTCCTTCTCCACTAAAGCCTTTTGTTTGTTCTCCTCCAGCTGTGAGGTCATCTCTGCTAACTGCTGCTTGTGCTCAAAGTTGGATATCTGAAGTTCCTCCCGAAGACTGGTCACTTGTGCCTCCAAATCTGATATCACCTGGAACAACACAAAACGAATGTAACTATAATGCAATGTGTTACAAAGTAGACACCTTTTAAAAGTAATTAGTGAATGAATTAGTCCCATCTGTTTTGGGAAATTTCAAGCCTGATGATTAGTGTCAAGTCATCTGGGGTAGGATCCGCCAACTGTTTGACTCCATGAAGATAGCTTTGCCTAGAATATTCCAAAGTACGGCTTTTAGATTTAGGCCAAGTTACAGGTCAGATGTGTGTAGGGGCAAGCCTTGCCCGCAAGAATGCAATTTTATTTTTTATTTTTTTACCAATACCTGTGTGTAGTTTGTTGCAAAACTGAGAAACATTCAGGAAAGGAACACCATCCCCATGATGAGGACCATCCCTCAGAAAAATTACATAGCGCGCCTTTAGTGATGTATCCTTTTCTTCTTACATAATCAATGGAACCACATCTTTATGTCAGACACTTAAAAGTACAAAACATGAAACATTTTTTTGCATACCACCAGCAGCAGGAGCTACATCCGGGCCTCCCCGTTTCATCCTGTCTCCACTTTATTGCACACATTCCTCAGCTATTGCACATCCTCATTTACTCTCCTTGGTTTACTGCATTTATTTCTTACTCGAGTTTGCACAGCCGCCCCTCCGCCCCCCTCTCCTCCAAAGTCCGGGCATCCCAGGACAACGCCATGTTAAGGCAATCAGAAGGGAAAGTGTCTGAAGTCTTTTTTAGCGGGCACTGGGGAGAATCAAAGAGACTTCAAAGCGGTGTCACAAAAAACAGGCAGATGCTCGGGCTGCGCGTCTCCTCTCTCGCCCTCTGCCCGTTGGCACACTCGGGGTTGGATGTGCCAGTGCGTTCACATGCATAGTCACGAATGATGCTGCGGTCACGTGACTACAACCACACGCAGGGCAAAAAAACAAAACAAAAAACAAATACATAATTTTCCTGTCTTTAACATTACCAGTGTGCCCCACTTGTGCCTTCAAGGGCAAGCAGCTATTAGATCAGAGAGAAGCCTTTAATGCATAATTCTCTCTTTAACAAATGTGCAAGATCTCTCTGCCAGAAAAATCTTTTAATAAGTCAGTGGGTAATCTGCCAGAACAGAGGCACTGGCGGTGTCACTTTAGAAGATTTGAGAGGCTAAAGAAGAGAGAGAGAGCGAGAGCAAGGCCACAGAGAGAGAGGCCAGAGAGAAAGCAAGAGCAAGGCCACAGAGAGAGAGAGAAAGAGAGAGAGAGGCTAAAGAAGAGAGAGGCCAGAGAGAGAGAGCGAGAGAAAGAGAAGCCAACCAAAGGGAGAGAGAGAGAGATCAAAGAAGAGAGAGGCCAGAGAGAGAGGCCAATGAGAGGGAGAGAGAGCGAGGCCAAAGAAGAGACAGGCCAGTGAGAGAGAGAGAGCGAGGAGACCAGAAAGAGAGAGATAGTGACAGGGCGAGGCCAAAGCAAGAGAGCAAGAGAGGGGCCAGAGAAGAGTGAGCGGCCAGAGAGGTCAGAGAGAGAGAGGCCAGAGATAGGCCAGAGCAAGAGGGAGAGAGGCCAGAGAAAGAGATGCCAGAGAGAGACAGACAGAGGCCAGTGAGAGAGAGTGAGAGAGAGAGAAAGAGGAATCAAGAAATAGAGAAAGAGAGAGGCAGCAGAGAGAAAGGGGCTTCAAAACACAGAGGCAGAGAGAGTGGCAAAGAGAAAAAAGTGAGAGAGGCAGAAAGAGAGAGAGAGAGTGAGGGGGGGACAGAGTGAAAGAAAGAGGGGCAGAGAGAGAGAGAGAGAGAGAGAAAGGGCGAGGCAGAAAGAGAAGTAGAGCGAGTGAGAGAGAAGGAGCACAGCCGACACTTAGCTGTTAGCATTCTGATGGGAGAAGGCATGAGAAAGCAGCTCATAGCAACAACGGGGAGGTGTCATGTAAAGTATAGTGGGTCAAACTGTGTCAGTGGAAGTGATTTTGAGAACGTCAGGGAAAAAAGGGTAAATGGTAATGCGGGACTGTTCAAGAATAAAAATGATCACATTAACATTTAGATACACTGATCAGGCATAACATTATACGCACTGGCCTATTATTGGGGATGACAATTCTGACTACCTCCCCAAAATATGGCATATAAAACTACAGTAGTATAACAAGGTAAAGTGTGTATTTAGCTAGTTTGATTATGAAGTATTTTAAGTGTTAAACTGACCGTACTACGTCAACTGTTATGACACTACACAAACCGGCCTGCAGTCCGCACTTCTCCATATGCACAACCTGATTGATAGATACACAAAAGAGTTTGTAAACAGAAAGCCTGCATTCTACAGAGTGAAAACCGTTATGAACATTGGGTCTAATGGACTTTCAATAGGGGAGTTAGCATTAGCCTCCAAACTTCGCAAACTATGAAAAACCAAGGCTATTTTGGTGACTGGCAACCACTCGACCACATGTGAGGAACACAGGAACCTTGTTAGAAAACATTACAGTGTATAGCAGAGATTACCAATGATCTGAGTGCTTTTTTGGTCTTTTTTTTTATAGACATTTCTGTTTATTAACACCAGAAAGGTCTATAACAGGCGTCCCCAAACTTTTTCCTGTGAGGGTCACATAACTTTTTGCTTCTCTGACGGGGGGCCGGGGTCAATCAAGGGGTTAATAAATTGGGATAATACTATAAAATATAAGTGTTGCAACAACGCCACGAGAGCCAGGTTCCACTTAATTTACATCATGTTTATTGTACATATTAAAAGGAATCAGTGATTGAACTTCATTAACAATGCCTACAATAGATACAATCTGAGTTTGCCCATACACTCATTCAGTTCCTTAAAAGTCTACCGTGCTCAAACTGCCTGTCAGACCATGTAATGGGCAAAATCCAGCTCGACGCACAGAGCTCAGGCGCACAGAGCTCAGGTGCACCAGTCCGAGCTCAGCCCAGCACAGCGCCACTAAATGCGATCTCACAGTGGACCAACGTAACTTGTAGATTGAGCTGGCGAAATAAAACAAGACAAAACAAAACAAAGCAAAAAGGCAAAACCCCGGAAGGAAAAAGGCAAAGCAGAAAAACAAAGCAGCAGAGGCGGTGTGCCCGCTGCCGCTGCTGACCACTGATGACACCTAAAATTAATGAGGATTAACCATTAGTTCTACAGCGCAATGTAACGTAACCCAATTAAGGAGGCTGAAGTAAGGTGAGCACACAACCCCAGGTGTGATGGCTGGGAGTCCGCTTAACGCAGCTCGCTTTCTGGATTTTGAAATGTGTAATGGACCTGGTATAGCGAGTACAGTCGAGCACCCGGACTACAAGTTACAGATGCGCAAGAATTTGGGAATTTTATGAATGAAGAGGCCGCACGGGGCATTACCTGTTACTGCAGATGAAGCACATGCGACGCACACTTGGGTCAAGGTGCAAAGTTACGGCCAAGCAGAGAAGCTGCATGAAACATGGACTTTAGTTTGGACAGTTTTATGAATGGGCAGGAGTAGTTAATCTTAATTACCTGTTGCCAAAGACAAGGGCACATGAGAACGTGCTGTAAAGTTCAGTGTGTTGCGCAAGTGAAGCGGTGCCGAGCTGCAGTCAAACGGCGGCACTAAAAGAGCAGTGATTTAGGAATTTGAATATTTTCTTGAATGAAGAGTAACGAATTAGGGCTTTACCTGGGTATGGAGGACAGAGCTGCTTACTAGGGCTGGGCATCACCAAGAAGCTGCCGATACGATATGTACCTCGATACACAGTCTACGATACGATACGTATCTCGATACAGTGCAATTTCGATACGATATATTTCAAATCGATACGATACGATTCAGAAAAAAATAAAGGACTTCAACCTTACTTATATGGTCAACCTAATTTTCACAAAACAAACAAAAAAAAAAAAAATCATTAAATGGTGCATTTACCTTCCATTTATTGAAGATTAAAAAACACAATGAAGTGCTTTTTGATTAATGCATGTTTCTAACTAGAGGGAGGAAGGCGGTTGAAAAAATTTTTCTGACATTTTCGTTTCTCTTGCTTCTCGCTTCTCTTCACCCGTAAAGAGTAACGTCTGGGGGGAATATTGATATCGATACTAGGAAACAAAGAATACCGTATCGATTTTAATAATATCAATACATATCGGTGTATCGATATTTTAGCACACCCCTACTGCCTACACAGAGACCCGGAAATGCGTGTGGGCAAAAGGGGGAGCAATGAGAAAGGGAGCGGTTATATAGTCCACCAGAACCAGGTAAGTGCACCTGCAGCACAGGCCTCAACAGCTGTCTTACCACATATGCGTTTATGAAATAGTTATTAACTAATAGTTAATAATGAAAATAGTTCATAACTAAGGAACATTTTATTGCAAAAGTTCAACTTTATTATCAAATCCAAATACACATATATGAAAAAAAAATCAAAATGCTCTCTGGAATTGTTCAGGGGGCCGGACCAAATGTGGAGGCGGGCCGTATCTGGCCCGCGGGCCGTAGTTTGGGGACCCCTGGTCTATAAGAATATTAAAATGACATTTCTATCTATATGTGAAAAAGACATTCATTAATCTTATCTAAACAAATTGATCACACAGAATATGTTGTGATCAAAAATCTTACACTACATAAGCCTGTAATGAATCACTAAGATATAAGTTAGTCCATAATCCATGGACAGTCTGGTTTAAAGCTGTCTGCATGTTTTCTTCATATTTTTAGCTTTGACATGAACTGTCAGTAGCCTCTTCATTTGACTCATTGGAATCACACTGCAGCAACTGAAGTGCTTTGAAAAAATCTGACAGCATCATTATTTAGCCCATCACAGGAAAGAAAAGAGAAGTTCACTGGAATCTCTCGCTCTCTCATGCCGTTTGAAGTCCAGATGGTGTGTGTTTTTAGTTTGCAAATAGACGTAATCATTCTGAAAATAACAGCCAGGAAATGAGTTTTAAGGTAGAGCTGAAGAGAGTCTGAATACTGACTGAAACAAACAAGAGAAAAGTGATAATGCTGGTGCTGCTCTCAACAACTGAAAGCCCCATAGAATAAAAACAGGTAAATTAAGACAAAAAAAAAAAAAAAAGTTTGATTCCACAATCCGACCACTGTCTAATATTACAGTTATAATACATCCATATTTTTGGAACCAGAGTTAAGTTAAGTAAGAAAAAGACAAGACTTTTGGCAAGAGGCCCCCAAAATTGTTCAAAAAGTTCTCCTTTCCTCTGGGGGGCATTGATCATCCAAAAACAACAACAGCACAAAACAGCTGCAGGCAAACATGCTTCTCAAGCCAGTCAGGTTACACCTCAAACTACAACGGGAAGCATTCTGTGAAGGGTTGAAAGAAAAATGTTCTGACTGTTAAATTACATGGTTCTATATCTATTCATTTTTTTTTTTATTAAGCAAAATATGAGCTCGTCTTGTGAAGTTGGAAGACTTGGTTTCTAGAGGAGGGCCACAAATGTCACCAGTGATCGTTGTATTCCCTTGATGTGTCTGATGTCCATTGTGTTGTGGCAGCTGTACTTGTTTTTCCCTTTTACTTAAAATATAAAAAAGTTATACTTATTTTATAATATGCATACAGAATAAGATTAGAGTAATGTTCTGTCCCCTGTTGTTGATTTTATAACATTATCAGTCTTCCCAAAAGAGACCCAACAGTATTTCCTGCCAGAAAGTAGGTGCAGCAGCTTTAAAAGTGTGTAATGAACTAATTCAGCCTACAGCAATGATGATCTTCTGGCATTTTATCAGCGAGTGAACACATATAAAGTCGAACTTACTCCGTTTTTGCAAGGCCTGAATTTCAATCATGCTTTCGGCTTTAACAAGTGACATTACTCGGGCATCAGATCACTCCCAAAAAACTCCACAGACAAAACAATAACTGAAAATGTGGAACGACTGCTGGAAGTGTGTTCTCTGTCACAGCCCAGAGATCCACATATTTGCCAAACAACACGTCATTTTGACACCACTAAAGATGGCATCTCCACAAAACCAAATAACACAGGAGCTGGTGCCAACAGCAGGTATTTCCATAAAATAGCAGGAGGGAGGGAGGAGCACTTTGCTGTTAGTCAAACCTTAACTCAGAAAACACAACAGATATTGTAAAAAACATTTTCAGAAAAAGACAAAAATAGTATTAAGAACAAGTCTACAGAGCTACTCGACAGTCATTTTTGAAATATTTCAATGGAACATAAAGAATGAAAGAAATTCTTTAACTATGGTTGACACTTTTGTCATCAAAAATTATAAAAATGAAAAATATAAAATACTGACCAAAATAAATTAATTATGTATAATCATTAATGATAAAAAAAAAAGTGATTTTTTTTTTTTTTTTTTTTTTAAATTGATTTTCACGTTTTGCATTTTTAGATGTTGTTTTTTTTTTTTTTTACATTTTGATAGGAATCAGAAGAGAATACAATTTTTTATTTCATATATATTGAAAAAAAAAAAAAAAAAAAAATATATATATATATATATATATATATATATATATATATATATATATATATATATATATATATATATATATATATATATATATATACACACACACACACACATACATAGTTGAATTACTACCATAAATTTAAATTTCCTCAAAATTAACAATGACCATTTTCCACTGTGTGGACCCAAGTCCTCCAGATGCACACCTGGGATCTGTTTTGTCAAATGGCTTCCCACAGAGCTCCATGCTAGCCCAGGCTGACACGAGCAAACAGAGCGGCTCCTTGGAACTTGCTGCAGTTTGGGCTAAAATGTCCATCTAGTGCTAAAAAAACATAATGGTGGAGCTAACGTAGCAACATCATTTTAAGCAAGAGACCCAGATTCGCGGTGTAGGGGCAGCTCCATGCAGATATACTCTTTAAATACCCTGTATCATGATGCTACTGTACAATTGCCTAGCAAACAGACTTTCGCTGTAGGGTTTCGGGATCAGCAGTCCGGTCTGCTTAACAAAAAAGATTTTGTTCTTCATTGAAACAAGAGCGGTTTCGGAAAATCGCAAATTTGCACTTCATGATAATATTTACAATATAAAACAATAAATGTCATGAGAAGTTATTTGGTTAGCGCAAGCCGTCATTTTTTTCCTGCATCTCATGGTAATTAACCAATAATTGATCATTTCAAAAAGCGAAAGCCTGCTGTGCTTTTGAAAACTTAGAAACGTACCAGTGGTTGTCGGCGGAAGCGTAGCAGTTCAGCATGACTGTATGTGAGAATGGCGATGAGTGGAGACCCCCTACCTGGGCATCGTGCTTCCTCCACTCCTGGGTGAGCTGCTGCTGCTGCTGAAGGGTGGCCCTGGCCTGGTGTTCCAGACTGCCGACCTCTCGCTGACGCTCTTGGACCATGCTGTCCTTTTCTGCGATGTGCGCTTGCTGGAGCCGCGTCCTCTCTTGCTCATGTTGCATGCAGAGCTCAGCCATCTGATTGGACAAGCACGAAAAAGAGACTTCATCAGCCAACACACATTGAGAGCTAACCTGTCGTCATGACAACTTGTCTATCTTTTCTTCACGCTGTCCGAACGTGTCCATAACCAGTGGAGAACAATTGGTACCATGGTGGGAAACAGAAAAGTTTGTCTGCTTTGACCGAGCGTGGTGGTAAGTGTTTACCTCTGCTTGGCGCCTCCGCCCTTCCACCTTTTCAACCAATGGAAACGACAGGCCCATAATATCCCACTCTCTCTCTTCAAAACTTCTATTCTGTGATCGCTGTACAAAAAGGAGCAACTTTGGACTATACAAGTGAGCTGGTAGGGGTTAGCCATCTGGCTTCAGTAACTACTCGGTGCCCCATGCTATGCGCTTGACAGCATGGGCAAATCGGCTTAGGCAGTGATCAGTAGAGACCCAAAACAAAACGTAGACAATCTATGAAGCTGCAAGTCCTCTCAAGGTTACATAAATTAAACAAACAGTAGAAATTTGTCCAGTCATATAATTAATATGTGCGCCCCTAATTTGTGTTAGGTGAAAAAAAAAAAAAAGGCCGCAAGCAGAATAACTATTCCAAAAATTCTGTTACAGTATAAATAAAGTTGACTGGTGCATTGTGAAATACGTCCGTTACATAGAAAACTGTGGAAACGTATGTGTTTAATGACCCAGTCATCACGAACCAGTCTGCAGTGTTGCACATTTGTGGCTCAGGGCACCTGCTGAGAGGTAAGCTTTGCCGGTGGAGCGTCCATTACCAAGCCCAAGCCTTTCCCAGGCTCTGTCTCGGGCTGCGTCCTGTTCCCATTCGCCTCATGGTGGGGGCACCAATGACCCTCAGCCTATCCAGCAGAGAAGCCCCAGTCAGAGCCTGAAAGGAAAAGCAGGAGCCTGAGGCCCAGGCTCTGCTTTGAGGCTAATCCGGAGCACATTGTTCCTGATGGCACCCTACCTGGCCAGCCTGAGGAGAAGACATCCATACACCATGTCCATGTGTACTCTGTACCAAAGCCTCTCATTGGACAGTTAGGTTGGTGCAGTAACCTTGTATTAAAATATTCTAACCTGTTTGAGTCACAATGTTTTTGTTTACAGTGTCTTCCACACATTTTCACAGCTTTACATTCCCAGTTTGGACAAAATTTGCCACACATGATATCCACAGTGAGGATTTTGGTGTCCCGTTGGGCAAGTCACATTCATATAACAGTGCGAGTTACGGCTGATTGGACGCTAAGCTGGATTCACAAACTCCTCAGCAGGATATGTGGCATCACAAACTCGGAAAGAAAATTTGCGCCGTTTCCATCTCTTCATTGAGGTAGGCGATGGAGGAAAACAAAAGAATCTTAGGTGAAACGAGGGCGAAAAATGATAAAGAAAGATCCAGCGTAAGGAAAAACAGCAAAAAAGCGAAGAGGAAACAACAGTGAGCCGACCCAGCAAGGAGCCTGACTGTGACATCACATAGACCAGTGCAGTGGAGGATGCTGGGTGCTGCGCTTCTTAAAGGGACCAGCATGGCGCTGATGAGAGAAGAGTGATTTGGTTAGAGCACAGCTTGGTTCCACAGATACAGAGTGGGCCGGGTGTTCTGCACAGCACGACTCCTGTCAGTGTCGGCTCATATGGAGGTGCATGAGATGTGTTTTGTAGGCTTTTAGATGGGACAGTGAGGTAATGGGCTCCTTCAGCTCCAGGGGGTCAATCTGAGTTTGTGGAGCAGCAGACAACCAGAATAGGATAGAATTCCTGTCTATTCTCAGCAGGAGAGTCCATGAATAAGATTTGGGGAGGGAGGTTATGATGCGCAAAGACACACCAATCTCTTCACTCTAGTTTAAAGTAGGCACACAATTTTTTTTCTGGTATATAGTTATAATCTATGACAGATGATAATTTTACATTTTGTTCTCTGTAAACCACATACTAATCCATACTTATCCAAATTTTCACCTGCCCCTCGGTACATCACCAAAAAGTGAAAAAGTCACAAAGTGCTGTGCTGGATCGAGCAGATGGCTCCACCTGGATAGCTTGTTCAAAGTAGCGAGCAGTGGAGGATTTAAAGAAAAAAAAAAATTGTGATAAAATTTTAAAATCAAATTTTAAAAATACAATAAAATTGAAAACAAATTCAGTAAAGTCCAGGGGGCATGTATAAGGGATAATTGAAAATTTTCAGAGTTATTGCACCTAGAATGCTCAGTTACTCAAACTTCAAGTGAGTTACTGAGGAGAAGGGGCTCTAAAAACTCAATTTTACATAATAATAGATTTTCTTATATAGAAAGTCTTATATTTGTGATGTCTAAGGTTAAACTGGTAAAGAGTAGGACTTCATGCTTTTTAAGAGCTTAGAAAATTCGACTTTGGTCTGAGAAAACCACAAACATCATGTTGTTCAGTTCAGTTATGCATTCAAACAACAAGGTTTACTATTGACTCTTCTATGGAAAATAATCATCTATAATAGTAGCATGTTTTTAACATCAATCAAGAACAAAGAAATCTGCTATATTAAAGAGGACATTGTTTTGACTACTCTGAATAGCATACAAAATATGTCCCATCTTTTTTCTTGATGGGTGGAGCTCATGTCAGCCATGGAAACAAAAATAAAAAACATACATAGCCTTCATCTTCCTAGTGTTTTTATCTCAAGATAAAAGCTTTTCTGATGTGACATTAAAACTATGCAGCTGGATGTATCTGTCAAACGCATCCTCCACTCACCATAAAAGTACACGATTATCAGTCCAGTCATCTCTTTGATGGCTTTGTACAATTCAGACAAAGATTTCTATTTATATTCTTACTAATCAGTATGGCACTAGACTGTCTGTAGTCTTTCACCAGTAGAAATAATATTTTCTACATAAAGCAAATTAATCAATTTGTCTCCATCCAGCAAGCAAATCAAGAAACTAATTTTGTTATATGCAGGAACGCAAAGTGCATTTCATCCACAATTGTCATGCACAGAATTCATCAGGTTTAGAAATGAGTATTGTCATGCTTGATAATGCACAGGTGTTGTGTGCAAATCAATCATGTCATGTATTAGGTTGAATATGCAGAAGGCATTAGAGGAAAAGATAATCTGATATGTAACAGCTAATATCTTGGTTTGAACAATCCATGCGTATTAGTAACAATTTCAGAAAAGGCAGTAGACTTCAAAGTGTTTTTTACTGACCTGTTGTTCATATTTGTGGCGTAGAGCATCTAGTTGTTGTGAAAACTCTTTAGCTTGGTTTTCTCTCAGGGACTTGGAGCGCACCAGGTCTTCCTCCACCTTCTCCATCTGTAAACACAACAAAAGTTGTTTCTAAACTCTTCTTAAATAAATTATTTTACTTATTATTTTTTACTAAAATAAAAATTGAACAAGTGAATAAAGATAACAAGTAGTGCTTTTTATTGGCTGATTTTTTTTTCCAGCATAGGCAGATATTTTGTGACCATGTGATTAAATTAAAGAATTTACGCTTTATTTGAACACTTTACTGTAAAAAAGGCACAACACAAAATGTGACCACACTGAACTCTTACAGGTTTGCAGTGAACTACTACAAATCATTATTTTGAACTTGTGTAGTTGCATAATATGTTGTTTTTATCAATATGGCATTTTCCTTAGTATCGAAATTTGGAAAATTCAATATGATCTTTCAGTTTAGGTCATAATTTGGGCAGATTAACACACACACACATATACATACACACAGACACACACACATACACACAGACACACACACACACAGACACACAGACACACACACACACACACACACACAAGCTGTGGCTAAGCTGTGTGCAATACACAGAAAAGTTTTGGTTAATCCATTTAAATTGGAGAAGCCAACTATGAACTACCAACACAACAGAGATTTGAGTCCGTATGGTGTGCCATTTTTTCTTAAAGCACCAAAATAGGGCAGACTTTTTGAACACACTATAAAAGTGGGATGATGATTTTCCAATGAGAGAAAGAGTGATGCAGATAATCCATTTAGATAAAACACCATGTGCAGAAAGAGTGAGAAGGGAGGGAGGGAGGGAGGGAGGGAGGATGGAAAAAGAGCAAAAACTTTGAAGTACTTTCTTGCAACATTAAAGCCTTAGCAGAGAACGTGATGCGGCCCTGCCTCATGAGTGGAGCTGGGAGCAGAGGAGGGAGAGAGGATGACAGCGAGGCAGAACTCCTCTCTGTCGTGGCTTTGATGTGGGCTGAGGATAAAGTCAGATTGCAGATTGGGATGCCAGCGGCTCAATGGGGAGAGAGGAAGAGCTGGGATAGAGGGATGAGAACAGGAGAAAAGGAGTTGGAGAATTGAGGAAAAATACAGACATTTTCCACGCTCAAAAACAAGATATCACTTACAATTCAAAAACATGCAGCACTGCACGAAGAGAAGAGAGAAAGCCTAAAGCACATATGCACCCAGGATACAGGATATATTGACAAAGAAGTCGATTACATGCCCAAGTATCTATAGGCTATGTGCTAAAGATACCCATTACATTGGAATATGAGACTCTGTTGATGGAGAGTTTAACATACAGTTCTTTGAAAATGGCTTAATGAGCTTTTAGAGATAGTGAATAAGAATGGTATTGCAATATACAAAAATACTAAAATGAAAAAGGAAACAAGCAACAAGAAATGCTACTTAAAAAAACATCATGCTCATTATAGTAGGCAAGGCAAGGCAAGTTTATCTGTATAGCACAATTCGTACACAAGGTAATTCAAAGTGCTTTACAGAATAGGAAAGTGCTTTATAGAATAGGAAAGACACACAAATCAAAACAATATTACACCTGTAATTACCAGTTGGGAACTCTAACCCCCGTAACAGCGTATAGTATACTATATCCCTTTGCTTGAAATTATTTTCCAGGACATTTGTTATGTTATCATGGCATCTACAAACAGAATACCCCTTTTTTATATAGGTTTTATAATGAAAGATATAGTTTAACCACAAGGCTATACCCAAACTCCAAAATTATTGTAAATGAATTATACTCTAAGGCAAACACACTATATTTTGTGTAGATGACCAAAAATATTATATAATAATATTATATAATATAAAATACACATGTGGACCCAATCATATCGACTTACAATAAATAAAAGCAAGTGCCGACGACTCATTCTCCTAATTTGAATGATATTTGTGAGTCTAGTGTTGTACTTATAACACGAGAAAATAAGGGATGCTTAAAGGTGACGCCAAGGTCCTGCTAAGCTGGTAAGATAAAGAAATATCAGGGAGTTTGGTGCAAAATGGGTGTAATTTCCTGTATTTTGATGGATTTTAGAAGAGGTTTTTAAAAAACTTAACTGTTCTAATAGGTGGGAGAAGAAGTTTATTCATCTGATATGAAATAATACAGAAAAAAAAGTGTGGAGACATTTTCAAAAACAAAATATACGTGTTCCATTTGGCCTTCTCACTCTTTTCCATTTGTTTTTTCATGTCTGGGGATATTTTCTCCTTTAAACCAAGAATTTATCCTTTTCAACTAAGTTATAACAGTGTTGGGTGGTTGAACATGCAGTCTCCTTTAAAATGCTGTTGTTTAAACTTCTTATGAACTTATTTTTTAGGAAAACAAACTACCGTAATTGTCTGATGAAAAAAAAATTATAATCCTATCATGATTCTCACACACACACACACACACACACACACACACACACACACACACACACACACACACACACACACACACACACACACACACACACACACGCACAAGACTACACTCGACTGAGCACTCACAGAAACGATCAGCCCACAGACCCTTAAAACATTTAGGACCACACTGCGCATCAGCCTGTCAATATGTCTTACACGCGGCATAACCCAAAATGCTGAACAAGAACGCCTATAGCCAAACTCTCTTGTAAGACATCTGCTGCACGAGTTCATTGTGGTATTGATTAGAGAAGCTTCTCAATCAGAGGCAGCCCACGCAGTGAAGACGCTGGCTTGTAATGTACTAATTAGAGCAGAGAATCAGTGTGCACAGCCAGTTCTCCATTGTAACCTATGGCTTCAAACAAGCCAGTGTCACGCCTCCTGGGAGGAGGTGAGGTCATGTATGAATGTGGAGAGGTGAGAGAACATTTTTATGTCATTCATTAATGGACAGATAATAATATGTGAATGATATCTCTGGAAAAAATTTATATATTTTTCAAATGTGGAGGCATAACAGACAGATGGAATGTAACAATAGCCCACACTGAGCAATCTGCAGTCAGGCTGAGCCAATTACTGTTTTCATAACAACTTCCAAGTCAAGTCCATGCTTTTGGTTGAATAAAGATGAGTGGTAAGAATGAGGCTCTAAAACTGTGGTAGACGATCCACTAGTAGTATAAATCTTGCACTTGCACTGGTGTAAGACAAGGCAACCTCATTTTAGGCTATTAAACATGTATTGGTGGTAAATTGAGGCAGCACTTGCTCACTGGTTAGTGCTTTTCACGCTACAGCAGAAAAGGTAGATGTCCCTTACCTGGAGTTTCATGTCAGCGTAGGCCTTCTCAGAGCTTACTTCCACCTGTTTCTTAAACTGCTCCAGTGCTATGTCAGCCTGCTGCTTTTGCTGCCTTTGGCTCTCTCTGGTCTTCTGCAATTCTCTCTCTGTGTCCCTAAAAAACAAACAAAGACACAATCGAATGAATGCAAACGAATATTTCAAATAAGAATCTTGTTACTAAACAGGTAAACACACTACAATGTATTTTGCCTGAAATTGAATGTGTTAGAAGTAGGAAAGTAGGAAGGATAATCATGAGCTACACAAACTACAGAGTTAGGAATTTTTACCTCTTTTTGTGTGGGTGCTACATATAGGACTGTCATTATAGCAATTTCAAAGTGTGTACTGTGGCAGAAAATATTGTGATGAACCATATTGAAGCTGATGCAATAATGAATATGCAACATTGTGCCCGTGGGCCACCAATGCCCCGGTCTATGAAGTATGGTCGGTGACATACTTGTATATAAGGGTGCGTGTGCTGCTCAATGCCAGGTCATGTGCAGAGTGAACAGGGGGATTGACAGGCTTAGTGAACAGCATGGCCTCATACTGAGTTGTCAGAGCCCAGCCATAACATCCTCCACTACACAAGGCAGCAGCTGTCAGGCTTAAGCCACTGTGTGTGGAAGAGAAATGACAAAGCTGGAGGTAAGGCAGCCATTTTGAGTTGGTATTTTTTCACCACCTAATCATTTGCAAGTTTCAGCTGCAACCACAAACTCCTAAACATAATTATACATACAATCTTCAAGATGAAAGTAAGTTAGTATTGTTGAGTTAGATGTTAGAAGAAGAACATATTCGCAAGGGTTCATGAGGAACAAAATGGGTGGCCTCAATAAACTGATTCGTGCCCACTGAAAAAATATTTGACTAAATGCAACTGCCATAATTTGCTTAAAACAGTGGAGAGGTTTGAGGTAAAATTAGATTCAAAGGTGCACTAGGCAACTTTCCTGGTGAAGGGTACATCGCCTTCTTGTTGGTGTAGATAAGATCAGATCAAACATTCTCAATGGACACAAACAGGTGGTGGAAAAGTTGCATAGTGTACCTTTAAAGATGATATGGTTTCACTGAAAGAGTACTTCCTCTAAACTAAATCAATCTATCTATCTATCTATAAACAGATATTTTTGCTTTACTTAAAGCATATCTCACAAGACCATTATGGCAAAACTATTCTTTACCCAGCTTGTACGTTTAGTTTAACACACCATAAACAGTTAAATTCAATCCAAACTTTACCTACTTATTCACCTTTACCAAATAATTCCCACAAGCGAATATTTTACTTGAGAGTTGTAAAGAAATCAAGTCTCTATTAAAATAAATAATAACATTCTGCAGCAACACAACACATGTTTATGAAGACAAGCCTGAATGGAAAAACAGAAACCAAGGAGATGAAATGTGTTAGAATTGAAAGAAAATCATAAAAGGCCCAACAACAGAACAGGGGCAGAAGAAAGACAGACCAACATTCTTCCTTCTCTTTTTACAGAGCTGTGCCTTTGTAATTTTGGTCTCTCTCATGTCCAACATCAAACGACAGAGAAATTGTTTTTTTACTTCTCTTTTTCTCTCCCAATTTTGTGTACTCTGTAATTATTAATCAATCCCTTTGCATGACTGCCTTCAGGGTTCAAACACACAAAGAATACGTGAGGAGAGATGATGGAAAAAGAAGAGGAAGATGAGAAAGTAAGTTTGAGAGTTAAAAGTATGAGGTGCATATGCAATCAGGAATGTTTTAGGACATTGTAGTAACTTTAGAAATGTAATATTTGTTACATATAACAGGCTGTGTGGTCAACAACAACTGGCAAATCAATCAAAAGTGATAATACAGCTAAAGCCAATCTCTACTCCAAACATTCAGCATATAATAACAGGCTATTGAGGACACTTTGACTAATCGACTTTATAAGGCAAGTGTGTGGCTGTCAAATTGGTAGACAGTACGTCACCATCAATAAGACTGTGGTGATGCAGTGATGAGAGGACACAGGGATAGACTGGGAAAAAGCCTGGGAACAGAGCACGTGGTGCCAGAGACAGGGCGGCCTGCTGTCTTTAAAGGGAGCTCTGGTCAGAAAAGTGGAAGGCTTAAATTAAAGATGGGCTGTACTCAGTAGGAAATCTTCTTACTTCTTAATCCTGAAAGCAGTTTCAAAGTGAGACAGAAGAGCTTTGGTTTTGGTCTGATAAACAGAAGAGTGAGGATGACACCGCATTGGAACAGCTTTGACAATATTAATCATTGAGAATAGGGTTTTCTTCTTTGAAAACCTATGACAAAAGTTGGTTTAAGTTCAATTCTACACCATTAAAGTGTATGTGGCATAAGACTATATTAAATCGATTAATAAAACATTTAAATAGATTACCAACATGGTGAATATGTAATGTTTTTACATTGTGGGAGTGTTTTGCAATTAAGTTAGTTCAGAAAGTGGGTAAAAGGAAATTTCAAAATAGAAAGCCGATTGTAAAGGAAGCAATATGCTTATATTCTAATACAGGACAACACACTAAAACAGACAACTCTATACTACAGTGCAATTCCAGAAGTCATTTTAGCTTTAAAAAAAAGTTATTTTGACACACAAACATTTAATTTAAGCTAGTTTGCAATAAATTTCAAATGCATCACACTTGTACTTAGACAAGAATGAGCCAAGACTGACAGAAAAGACAAAACCTATACAAAGCCTATAAGTTCATCCCAGTCATGTAAGTAGAGTATTTAGTGTATGAGTTGTGATGTGGGTGGAGCAGCCAATGGGAAAGGTTTGCAAACAGACTAGCTAGCATGTACACTCACATGTGGATGCCTCTGGTTGTAGCATAAAAAGAAGTAGAGCTTGTGTGAGTGTGTGTGTGTGTGAGTGCCAGAGCACGCTCCGCCCGCGCTCCTGCGTCTGTGAGCTCATCCAAACGGAATGATAACGAATCCACAGACACATCAAAGGGGCCTTCGCCAAAGAAGAGGAGCACATAAAAAGAGAAAAAAATGCAAAACTGAAATATGCAGCCCCCTCTGAAGAAAAAATAAAACAGCCTTGGTTTTCATCCGCACATCCCCAGAGAGAGGCAAAAGGAAGACAGAAAAAGACAGACCACAAATAAGTGCGCACAAAAAGCAACAGTGCAAGGGCAAGAACATACTAAAGTCACAAAGAGGCGCAATAAACATTACAATCCTAAACAACTAATCAAAACGCAGTCTAGAACAGAAAGATTTGGCATCGTGTATCAGGCTAAATGATGCAACAATGGAGACAGATTTTCAAAAGCTATCCAAGTGTACCTGTCATGGTACACGTGCATGAACTTTTCATTTTTGTGTGATTGTGTGTTTGCCCCGCCCCGTTGTTACCATGACGACATCCCAGAGCATGTGACTGCATAGTGCCTGTTTGCTGCTGGACAATCAGCACACCTGTGCAGTGGTGGGAAGAGACAAAGATAAAAGGATGTGACTGGAGGTACGAGGGGAACGGAGGTGGAGTACACAGCAAGGAGTTGCGGGAGCGGCACCCACCATGGGTGGCAGCAGTATCAGCGGAGGCAGGGACCTGAGGTGACCTAGGATGACAAGCAAGCAAAGCAAGGGCGATCTGCCAATTGGTGCTGTGTGCCACCACTCCGAGAGGAGACACAGAGGATGATCCCAGCTGGCACTAGGCCCATGAAAGAGGGAACACTTGGGTGGTTCTCCCTGCCATGGTCCTGGACGGCTAGACCTGGATGAAGGACTGACTGTACAGACAGTTCGGATTGCCTGGGGTTGTTACATTGCATTTTAAAATACCTTTTAACATTCTCTTGAATGTGCCCATTTCAGCCACAACACAACCTCATTTCCTACTTCTTCATAGCCACACCCCCATCACATACCCAAAGCTCTAAACCATGGGGTGTTCCCAAGCAGGAGTGGAGAGGCTTGTCTCAAATACATAGTCCTGCATCATGTCAACCTTTGAAAAAGATGGACTGGGTTGGGGATTTCAGTCCTTCCACCACAAAGCCACATAGTGCTTATATAAATAAAATGACTCCTGTGAGCTTTAAGCCATGTTAGAATGCTGCTGCATCATCAAAAACATACCTGGAGTTGTGTTTAGTTTCATTCACGCATGTTTGCGTAACCCTTTATTAGACGAGGTACTTTTTAGGTAAAAGCTACTTTTTAACCTTTTGTTTAGTAGAGATAGGTAATTCTAGGGCTGACACTGTAGAAAAGATTCTAGTGAAGGTGTATGGAGTTTACCACATGACATCACAAAGTGGAAGAGAGTGTTTTCTGTTCGAGCAAAGAACTCAGCCTGAATATGCAGGGTTTGTCTGTTAAACGTGTGAATGAAACAAAACACAACAACATTAGAACATTGATGAGAAAATAGTGTAATATGGGCCATTTAACAGTTTAACTACAAACTACAAATAAACAATAACATTTAGACCTGATGTCTTTGTTTGATATAGCTAAAGACTAAGATGTTTCAAATTTAAAAGGGGAAACATTATTAATTATTTTAATGTTTTGCAAATGTGTCCTTTTACTTAACCCTGAGCAGGGATCCAAAAGAGCAGACATTTTCCCTTTGTTCCCTTTATTGAGTACGTGCTTAACCCATGTTTGAACAACTTTTTCCCACCTCAGTTACTTAGAGAGAGCATATTGACTGTGGCTTTTCCATACTCAGGATCCATATATCCACCTCCCCCTGCCCCCCGTCCCGAGTGCGTCGTCGGCCTACAGACCACCTCCCTCATCCCCGTCGTCAAGGGAGACGAGTGCTCTGAGAGATAAGACCGCTTCAAACACACACAGGCACAGGCTAAATAGCAGAAACTTTGAAGTTCATCTTGTGGCAATAAACATAGTTACAAGTTGAAAGTAACACCAGTAATAACAAAAAAAACAACAACAATAGTACTTTCAAATGTATGTGTTCCATCTACAAATACCATACAAGTTCAGGACAGAATGTCACAATATGCGTAGTGCAACGAGATGTGCTGCAAATAAGGTGTATAGAATCATTGTAAGTATATGCACATGTCACTATAAAATGTAAAGACTTTTGAAAGAAATGACAATTTTAGATGCAAAAATTAATCAAATTTAATCTGTACTCCAAAAAGTGGATGGATGCTGCACAAAGTTCTGTGAATCTAGCTTATTAATGTAAAATTTACATTATTCACTCATTCAAAGTGTGATAAAGGTGGTCATAATAGTGGAATAGTAATCAAGGAGGGTGAATGAAAGTGAATTAATGATTTCACTACTTTTAATTATAGAGACAGTCAAGAAAGTTATGTATAGAGCAGCATTAGTGCATTTCATCTTAAGAATTTTCTAGAATACCCAGGTTACATTTCCAGAAATAGACCATCCACCTCTCAGCCACTAATTAATGTGATATGTTTAAATGAGGGTTCTGGGGTCACTGTTGCAAATGGTAGCCAAGCTGTGTCTCCCAAGAGTTCACTGGCTTTGTTTTGGTCTCCCTTTGTGCAGCATCCCTCCACCTCTATGCTAATGTTCTCTAATGATCTGAGGCGTGTTGGGGATGAAAGAAAAGAAGAAAAACTTGTTCTGTGCATAGCTTTGTAGTTCTTTCGGTTGTTGTTGCTATAGTAACGCAACCCTAGAAGTGAAGCAGTGGATCTTATTGGATGGGATGAGTTTTTTTTCTCTCCTTTGAAAATAAATTTCAAAAGTAAATGTTCTCATCCTGGTTACTTTGAGCATAGTAAGAATATTTAGAATTCAGGTATGTTTAAACTTTTTTCACCAAGTGGAGGGCCACATAATGGTGTTAAATATAGAGATGGTGACAGTTAAACAAGCTTTGACTAAGCCAATACTTTCTTAAATAACAGCATAAATATTAGATATATGTATGATGATATTATGTTTGGTTATTTACTTTGTTACTATAAAAAGTAGTGCTATGGTCATTTGAGCTTGTTCACCAGAAGAGGACCAGTAAAAAAATGGTCTGAGGGCCGTATTTGGTCCTTGAACCATAATTTGACACTCATCCTCTAGATATACATATTCACTTACTTTAGTACCCAAAAACACAGGAATTGAATCAGTCATAAAATGACTGCAAATATTGAAGGGTTTGTTGTAGTGCAAGTGATCCCTTAACAAAGTAGCTATTAGCCAATCGTTTAACCTAAATCAAACAACAAAACCCTTGCACCACCAGAACAACATATGGACAAGGTGTACACCCACATGCCTGCCATAGCACAGCCCACAGCTCACAGTATTTGGCACATGGAAGGCATTTTGAACAGTTCTTCTTATTTAATTTTATCATCCATCCTCCCATCTTCAGAGGAGCACACATCCAAACACACACACACACACACACACACACACACACACACACACACACACACACACACACACACACACACACACACACACACACACACACACACACACACACACACACACACACACACACACACACACACACACACACACACACACACACAGACAAGCTACTGCGTGCGGTCTGGCTTTGACTTTGAAGTTGTGCTGGATCGCCTTTAAAGGCCTTCAGTGTTGCCACGGCAGCAGGCAGGTAACAGACATCGGACTGCAGTGTGTAAATGTGTGTGTGTGTGATTTTGGAGTCAACCCTGAGTACTTAATTAGCTCTGAGACTGATGGCCCTCTCCCTGATTCTCTGAGTTTAAGTCTAAATGAGGCAATGATGGGAGTGTTACTGATACCAACAACACAGATAATTTATGCACAAACCAAGCCTTCTGATGCGGTTACACACGTTCTCTGGTGTTTGCTAACAATGACAAGCACAAAGAAGAAGAAATATGCCCAAATATGTTGGTTTTTGATCAAAACACTTTCACACAAAACAGTCTTCTATTGTTATTGAACTAAAAGAAAGCTTGGAGTAATGTTTTTTCTTCATAAATGTTCTCCTTTTTATGCAATACTTGCTAAAAAAAAAAAAAAAAAAAAGTCTAATACATGAATTGCCACACCACATCTTGCCACATTCTTAATTATATTGATTTATTTATTAATCATAAGATCAGATATTTCAATGAAAAGTACATTTGTATCGTACTTCATAAACCAGATGTATTTTTGAGTTTGCAGCACCTTAATTTTTTATATTTTGTAAAGGTGAAAGCAAATATATGTTTCCAAAAGTAATTGGGATAATTATTTATCATGACAGTAACTATGATGTTTTGTTTTTTTTAAAGATTTGTCATGTGATGGCACTGATGGCACAGTGAGTCCAGGCTAAGGATATTAAATGGGCCGAGTCAGCACTGTGTTTAATTGTCCAGAACACATTCTAGTTTCACCAGGGAATCTATAATCTGCCTGGGACTTAAACGCAACTAATGTATTCCAGTGCAGGGTTAATTACTGAAGGAATGCACTGATGGGCTGTTTGGCTGAAATCTGCTGAGACCTTACCTTTTAACAATGTGATCTTAAACAAAGAATGCTGGGAGATAAGAGCCAAAAGGCCACCTGTTTAATAGTGCATGGGTAAGCAGCTTGTAGTTACAATTTTAATATGAAGACACAAACAGTTAACTAAAGAGTCTAAGAACTAACCTTAGTTTTACATGTAAAAACACAGATCCAGAAGTATCCGTTTGTGGTGTCTACTACTTTGGATTACCTGAGACTGTCTTCAAGTTGGCCAATCTTCCTCTTTGCTTCTGCACGCTCTTTCTCCACCTCGCTATGTGTAGCCAGAGCCTATGGGGGAATAACAGAAAAGGAGGTGGAGGTGCAAGTGAGTGCAAGAGCCGACACAATCAAACATCACTCAACAAACGTCTGCTGCCGAGGACTGTAAGCATCTGGACCGGTCTCTTCTCTCCATCACCCCATCAAACGTATACCATCTGAGCGCAGGGCCTCTTTCAGTCCATCTATGGAAGCCAGATGGGCCTTCTTTATGTCAGGAGGCTCTCTGGGCCTCTCAACATGTTTCTTTTACTACTTCTCAAGAGCAGAACAGGGCTCTCAGGGGACCCAGAAGAGATTGTCGATGACGGAGACATTCCCAGACAGTATTTTACACTTTGTTGCTATGTGTTAAGGTTTTTATTGTCCCCAACATTGCAACAGTCATAACACAAGATCAATTGATGATAGATGATTAGCAGAATAATTTAAAATGTATACAATCATTATGCCTAATTGTGAAAATGTAGTTTGAATTAACTACCACAAAAAATATTTCACAAATATTTAGCTTTTTTTTAGGTTGATTGGGGCGAAAGGCAAAAAAATCATGATGTACCTTTTTCTCCCATTGGATCTGGAGTTCCTCCTTTTCCATGTGAAACTTCATCTCGTGATCCTATAGTAGAAAATGAATGTATTAAGTATATTGTGAGCACTTGTAAAGCCCTCAAACATATTCTCAGTTTTCACACAGTCATACCTGAAGTTGTTTGACTCGAAGATGCTCATTGTCCTGGAGTTGCAGTCTAAGCTGAGAAGCGTTTTCTCCAACTCGCCAATCAATTCAGAGGCCTAAAGAAAAACATATTTGTTAATAATTCATGTGGAAGCTCAGACAAATGATAAGAATTCTTTATAGTTACTGTGACCTTTGATGCAGAAAGCATGTGCTCCTGCTTCAAGTGGCTTATGTCCATTTCATATTTGGTGTGAAGCTTGTCCATGCTCTGCTCATAGAGCTTCTTCTGGTCTTCTTTCTCTTTTTGGAGGTTTACAGTTCTGCAAATGAAAAAGCACAACATGCAGTGAGGCAAATAAGTATTTGGACACCCTGTGATTTTGCAAGTTCTCCCACTTAGAAATCATGGAGGGGTCTGCAATTTTCATCTTAGGTGCATGTCCCCTGTGAGAGACATAATCTAAAAAAATATATCTGGAAATCATTGTATGTAACATTGTATGTAACATTGTATGATTGTACTACTGCAAACAAGTCTTTGAACACCTGAGAAAATCAATGTTAATATTTGGTACAGTAGCCTTTGATTGCAGTCAAACGTTTCCTGTAGTTTTTCACCAGGTTTGCACACACTGCAGGAGGGATTTTGGCCCACTCCTCCACACAGATCTTCTCTAGACCAGTCAGGTTTCTGGGCTGTCACTGAAAAACACGTAGTTTGAGCTCCCTCCAAAGACTTTCTATTGGGTTTAGGTCTGGAGACTGGCCAGGCCACTCCTTGGTCATCCTGGCTGTGTGCTTCGGGTCACTGTCATATTGGAAGACCACGACACATCTTCAATGCTCTAACAGAGGGAAGGAGGTTGTTCCCCAAAATCTCGCAATACATGGCCCCTGCCATCCTCTCCTTAATATAGTGCAGTCCCATGTCCAGAAAAACACCCCCCAAAAAACACCCCCAAAGCATGATGCTACCACCCCGTGCTTCACAGTAGGGATGGTGTTCTTTGGATGGTCCTCATCATTCTTCTTCCTCCAAACACAGCGACTGGAATTAAGACCAAAAAGTTCTATTTTGGTCTCATCTGACCACATGACTTTCTCCCATGACTCCTCTGGATCATCCAAATGGTCATTGGCAATCTTAAAATGGGCCTAGGCATGTGCTGGTTTAAGCAGGGGAACCTTCCGTGCCATGCATGATTTTAAACCACAACGTCTTAGTGTATTACTAACAGTAACCTGGGAAGCGGTGGGCCCAGCTCTTTTCAGGTCATTGACCAGCTCCTCCCATTTAGTTCTGGGTTGATTCCTCACCTGTCTTAGGATCATTGAGACCCCACGAGGTGAGATCTTGCATGGAGCCCCAGTCCGAGGGAGATTGACAGTCATGTTTAGCTTCTTCCATTTTCTAATAATTGCTCCAACAGTGGATCTTTTCAGGTGCTTCTAATTTAGGATAATAAGCGGAGTGGAGGTGGCCTTTTTAAAGGTGGACTTTGAGGGTCAGAGTTCTAGCTGATAGACAGGTGTTCAAAGACTTATTTGCAGCAGTAACATACACATAAATTATTTTAAAAATCATACAATGTGATTTCCAGATTTTTTTTTTTTAGATTATGTCTCTCATAGTGAACATGCACCTAAGATGAAAATTTCAGACCCCTCCATGATTTCTAATTGGGAGAACTTGCAAAATCACCTGGTGTTCAAATACTTATTTGCCTCACTGTAAAAGGGTAAATAAAGTATGTTTGTGTGTATATTGCTACGTAAATCCACACTTTAAGGCTCAAAGACCTCCTGTTGGCCTCCTGCAGTTCAGTGCTGATGGCTGCGATATGGATCTCCAGCTGAGCCTTCTCCTGTGTCACCTTCTGACGCAGCATATTCCCCTTTTCAACCTCCACCGACTGCTGCTTCACCCTCTTCTCCAGCTCACGCACAGTTAGCTCCTAAAGCACAGAAACACATCACAGCTCAAATCACACTGTTTGATTGCGCCAGAGCACCTGAATACTGGGTAAGGACAACAAAGTGGTAACATTAACAACTTAAACGTCTTCACTCCTACAACTTTTTGTCCAGTTAACACATTCAACTTCGGCTTTTACTATGGATCAGACCTGGACAACTGAGGGATAACACAGAAATTAACAACTTGAATGAACTACTACAAGCTGAATTTGCTTGTTGTGGTTCATACGATTTCTTTAAAAACATTTTAACAATACTAATTTCTGTGGTTGTATGTCATCACATGTAACCTACCTATTCTAGTTAGTATTAATAAGGAAACTGCACTATTGTACCAAGGACAGCTCCAGCTTGGACCTTGTTGACTTTTAATCGCTGACAGCTCAATCTGACCCATGTCGTCAGAGGTAATATTCCTTATAATGGAAGCATGGGTAGACTTGAATGGACAATACTACCTCAAAGTAGTAGTATTGTGTTCATGTTGTTGAGCCTCATTCTGATGACAAATAAACTACTTCTGCATTAGACATCTAGAGCCTCCTGCCACTCTTTGGAACTCTTGAGCTACGTCAATTATTTCTACAAGTATGATTAATCAGGGGTGTTGGAAGTAATTGTAGGGTTATACTAAATTTATAGAGCAACAACTTTTATTTTGGACTGCATAACCAATACCATATAGCACACAGGTCTCGTGAATTGATGCTTTTTAAATGTAAAATAAAAATTAAGCAACTTGCTTACTACTGTTGACTGTATGCTTTATGATTATCTCACATCTGAAGATTGACTTTTATTTCAGATAATGATCAAAGCAACTTAACCGTTCTTTCTGAAACATTTGGATGAAGTGTCTCTTTCCTTTTTTGTCTTGTTGTCTGCATGTCTGTGTTCACATGTGACAGCATGGTATGCGGCAGCATGATGATAGGCTCTGATTAAAGTTGGAGCGTGCTAGTTGATCTAGTCGATGAAAGAGGCTGGTGCTGACAGCGGGTGGAATGATGGGAGCTGTGTGTTTGAAAATAGTCAGAAAGCAGCAGCCAACCAGTGCAGTGACAAGGTTTGGGGTTGTGATAGTGATATGAGATCTTAGGGAGGACTAGGACTAGATTTGTGAGAACACTTATTTTTAACAAAAGGTGAAAGAAAACCAAGCTTTTATGCCAATTGCCATACTGGAACCCAAACTCACAAACAAAATAGACTAAATTGTCCATTCCATGTGGGGCGACTTTAAACTACTGTGAGAATACTTTTTGTAAATGTACCATTAACTGCAGAAAAAAGTGACTACAGCATTCCCAGTCCAAGCTACCTTTATATATTATATCAACAGACCATAATATTTTATGAGAAGCAGTTCTTTGAAACTCTAGGGATTGTCTGCTCTTAATAATTAAAAGAGAGGCCCATACTATAGGCCCACACTGTCCAGTGTTTGATGCCTCTTAAATGTGGGTCTGTTGACAGATTAAGGCCAGAAGCTCTGTGTGTATGCGCGATATGAGAGAAGCCTGTGAATGCTGATATTGATAACAGCACATTAGCCTGTTCTGTGCTGATGAGCCTCACTAATGAAATGTGAATATTTCCTCTTAAAACCAGAGTCTTTGAGAAAACATCAAAGAAAGTGCTTTGGGAGGTGTGTGTTTGTGTGTGTGCCTGCATATCTGTGAGCTCTGCCACTGCCATGAGAAGACTGAATACAGCCGGGATCAAAGACCTTTGTAAAGATGACAGATAGAAAAAATGAGAGTTGCTCTCACCCAGAGGTTATAGTATCTTTCCTCATTTCCACCACACTGCGAATCACCGATTTATAATTAAACTTATGACACATGAGTAAACCAAGTATGTACTTAGAGTCAAACTTCAGTGAAGATTGATATATAAATATACACATCTTGTCATGGCAAATCCTGTTTGCCTAAAAACAAGAAATGGAAAAGAAAATGTATGTGTACAATGTTAATCCTTAACAGTTGCCCTTTGTGCCAAGTCACATGATTTGTGGTTGAGTGTACTTTTTCACAACTTGATGCTTATGTCAGAATCTGTACAAAAGATTAATGTATCCTGACAAATATTTACATCCTGGGCTTTTGGTGCCAGAGCTGTACTCACCGTGGACTGTGCCCGAGCACTGTACTCTGCCTCCATCTTGGCCAACCTGAGGTTGGTCTCCTCCAGCAGCTCCTGGATGTTCATAGTGTGCTTCTTCTGTAGTTCAAACTTCTCCTGCTCCATCTTCGTCACGGCTGCATGGAGCTGCAAAAGCACAAAGCCCGTATCAGCTTCAATTACATGCTACATTTCACTCAGCCTGTTATGTTTTCCATTTCAAATCACAGACCAATTTCCTTTTACATGGCAAAAGAAAGACAACTATCACCAGGGAAGTGACCCCAATGAAATGAGAAGCGACAACAGAGAATTTCATTTGTCACTCACTTAACTAAAGCAATCACACAGTCCACAGAACTGTGCACCGGCTGTGAAGAAAAAGTGCTTTTAAATTGACAAAAAACACCAATAAAAATATGAATCAGCTCTTCCAAACACTAGTTTTATCTTGCATTAGTAACAATACCTGGACTCAAACTCCTTTTAGTTGCATGGTTAAATGTTGCTTTTGATGACTCAACATAACATATCACACAAACTATTAATCATTCTGGAGTTTTCTCTAATTTTGGCAGTTTTAGACCAATGACCTCCTGTGTTTCACATGTGCCACTGAAATAAACAAATCTGATTGCACTGCCATTTTTGAGCCTGGCTTGAAGCGTGATGGAAGGAGTGGTGATCAGACTGAAAAATACAAAGGGACAACATTCTAGACTTGTTAGGCAACAAGGGGTCTTATTTTTTCACAAAAAAACGTAACAAAAATTAAAAAAGTATTAATTTTGGTAAAAGTGCACAGTGATCTAGGAAAATATCAAAATGGATCCTTGGTTATTACAGTTGTGAACCTTTTACCTGGTCACAGAAAAGTACTTGCAAAAAATGTGTGCACATCAAGGACTTAGAGGGGACTGAAGACTGCATCAATATGACTTCCAACTGGCTCAGAGATGCTTACTGGATTTTTGGCCTCAAAGTATCTAAGCCTGCATCCTACCTTCTTCTCCCACTCATTTTTCAGAGAATCGCTGCTTTGATCTGCCATTTTCTTCAGCTCTGCAATCTGTTTCTCTTTGCTCTCAGTGATGACCTGGGACTCCCGTAGCACACTCTGAACTGTAGAGTGAAAGCAGAATGGATTTGACAGTAAAAGCTTTAAATTAAATGACACTATAGTTTCATTGAAGGCACAGCTGGAGATCATCATTCTGCACTGGTGTATAACTGAGAGCAATTGTATCTACTGAACCTCTTTACACTGGTGCTGGTGACAAGTGTAAACACTCTTCCTGTTCACCCCACACTTGTATGAACTCTGACCTTTTCTCTCCAGCTTTCGAATTGTCTCCTCAGATTGCTTCTGCTTGGCAAGGTACGTGCTCTTCAACTCTTCAATCTCGCCATTCTTTCGGGTCAAAATCTACAATAAAAATAAACAGTCATGACACGTGTCTTATATTCACTATAGATTTATCTGTATCTTCAGTTATGGATGTCCAATTAAAATATAAACATCTACAAAAACAGATATCTTTAATTATGATGAAATTTAAGTATACATCTTAAAAAGGAATACTATTAATATTAGATATTTCCACCACGATTCAAGTTTGGTGTGCACAATAGGTGGTTTATCTAGTAATATATATAACAAATACACTTATTAGCAGTTGTTAAACTTGCTTGCAATTATTTTTCAAATGAAGAAATTAGCAAATGTTTGAGAAGCAGCTATGATGAGGTGGAATGAGGTAAGAGTTTTTACTTGGTGATACCATCTGTGTGTAATTAGTCAAATCAGGACACTGGGAGTCGGGGGTTTAGTAGGGAGCAGCAGCAGCAGCCTAACCTCTTTACTTGCAAGTTAAAACAGACTATTAGAGCAAGATCTAGATTAGCGTAACATACAGTGGTGAGCAGAACACTGTATGCTCTGTATTTCTACATCAAGGGATAAAAACTATGCTGGAAGCTGTTTTCTTACAGTTGCTTGTTTCATCGAAGGAGTATACTGGCACTTGTAGTACTCGCAGAGAGTAGTATTGTACACAGCATTAGACGTATTTTGAGAAAAAAAATTAAGTATTGCGTATTAATGGATTTCAGTTTCCTTTTATAGTTATCATTTTGAGGACTTTTGCCTTTTAAGAAGATACAATACATGTTTTACAAAAACTAAGGGACATCCAGTATAGCCCAGAGTTTTTCCTTGTGACCAGAAACTCTACAACAGTACAACAGGGTTAAAATGTGGTTCTTTCTGCCTTCTCAATATCCCCATCATGTCTCTGCTGCATCTTCAGTTTCTCCTCCTGGTGCTTGGCCTCCAGAACTTTCATCTTCAACTCAGCCTGGAAATAAAGAACATAAGGATGTCTTGCTGAGCAGAAGCAAGGTAAAAGGAAACACAAATTTGTTTATAGGTTGTGTATATATATATGTGTGTGTATATATATACACAAATATATATATATATATATATATATATATATATATATATATATATATATATATATATATATATATACACACACATATATATATATATATATATATATACACATACATACATACATATATATATATATATATATATATATATATATATACATACACACACACACATGCATACACACATATATACATACGTGTGTGTGTGTATTTGACACATATATATATATATATATATATATATATATATATATATATATATATATATATATATATAATAAGAGGAAACAATTACAAGTTTGCTTTGTTGCAAAGTATAACCATGACTGGTTAACTTAAGTATAGACATTGAGAAATCTTCAATTCTCAGTAAAACTAAATAGGTGCATCACAAAAATAGAGACTTTTTAGATCATTTCCACAGCCGAAAGACTCATGTCTAAGGTTATGCCAAACTATGTGCGCGCCATCAAAGTGCAGTGAGTGTTTTTGAAGCAGCCCTCTCTAGCTTCTTGCCTGTGGGTGGTGCAACGATAACAGCAACATATGGCTATTTGCGCTCAAAAATGTAGCAGCATATTCCCACAAGATTTTTTTTTCCTTGTTTTAATGTGATCATTTGGTTTCAAAATTGTGATTGTTCCAATTTTACTATAGTTTTTCTTGGTTGAACACAAAGAGAGGCCCTGTATGAGGGTGACTGGTCAGTAGCTTTGATGGTTTGCTGAATGCTTAGTCACTGTTTGCTCTGCTGTGATAATCAACCCTGGAGCTCTGTGAATGTAGCGTCTGTGTGTCAATATGTCATAACATCTAGAGGCTAAGTCTTGACATCAATGCCATTAAGACAAAATTCCTGACCTGGACTCAATGGAATCACATCAAACATGGTTCATATGTAGGAAGCATACACAAATAGAGTATATTATGATTGTTAAATAAACTAATAAGTAAGTCCAACCACAAAAAACACCCAAAATAAGAATAAATCACAAAAGAGAAGCACAAACATCACCTGAAACACAAATTACAAACATCACCTGAAACACAAGCATGACTAAAAGCTTAAATAAACTAACAAAGTAACTAAATATATACCGGTACACAGATGATCAGACAAATAGACGTAATGTACATGCCCTGTCTTATGGATTGCCAATAACAACTGCCATCTAATTTTGGACTATGAGCTTAACTCAAAGACAGGTCATCTTACTGATAAGAAACAATGACAATCTAGAGCCAGGCACACTTGAAGACCTGCAAAGTTCCTCTGTTTAACTCTCATGATGGTTGTTAGCAACTTCAGCTATAGATAAGGATTCTGTGTATTCCTCGAAGTGCGATCTGAGAACTACCTCAATGTAAGTGTAACTACAATGAGCAAAACAAAAACAATTAAGAGATAATTGCATGTCATTTTATTCTACTTTACACAGTTGCTGAGTGACTAGCACTCTTAATGCAAAAAGGTTATGGGTTTGACTCCTGAGGCATTCTGGAGTTTGTATGTTTTTCCTTGTGTCTGGGTGGGTTTCCTCTGGGCACTCTGGTTTCCCCCAATCCAAAACATAGGTAATATCATCCAGCTATGGTGGCCCTGAGCTAGACTAGCTCAAGATCACTGAAGGGTCAAATACAGAGAACAAATTTCCCTACAAGGACAATAAAGTATATCTTAATTCTAAACATGTAAACCTCTGTTTAAGTGAAAATATCTGAAGCATAATTAACACACTTAAACAACGAACTAAGCACCTTCTCTGACAAAACTGTGTTTGTGCCTTTCATTTGTCTCTTTCTTGTGTATGTCTTATGCTATTGAAGGAGTCACAAGAGACCTGTCGGGATGGAAGAAAAAGGAATATAAAGCATGACAGAACAAGATGGCAGTGATTGAAAAGCACATCACTGCAATAGTCCCCCCTGCCCCCTCTGCCACCCATAACATAAAAAATAAAAAAAACGGCACATGTGGGGGTGTCACTTTCACATCTGCTCTTCAAATGCTCTTTGGAGAAAGTTTGTCAAACTAGCAGGGGCGTTTGAAACTTGTTTATAAAGGCGTCTATGATGGGAGAGGGAGGAGGGAACGTCGTACACCTAAGGCTTCAGAGATGTCTTCAATCAGCTTGACTGGGTGGCACTGCTTTCTTCTCCTCTCCCCGTCTTCTGAGTTGTAGCGTGAGCTGTAAGATGCCATGTTTTTTGACACTTCGCTCTTGAAAGGATAAAAGGAGTCGGAGAGGGAAACGGGAGAGGGAAAGCAAGCAGAAGAGTTTCTGTTTTTGGCTCGCGAAAAACCGGCGCGGGGTCAAGGCCCATCTTCCTCAAGGGGACGTGCTCGTAAATCGTCTGCTAACTGTTTAGGTGGCACAAAGCAAGGTTGTCGTTTGTGCTTCTCCTTGGTCTTGTGTGAGATGTACGATGTCCCGGTACAGCTTTCATCCTCTGTAAACACAGATGCTCTGGGATAGTCAGAATGCAGTCTGCCGCTATCTTCTAAAGAACAGATAGATGCCATTTCAACACTCAAGAAGAGAAGTTAATTTACTGTCTCTTTATCCAGATAGAAGGATAAAAACTTCAGGCGCTTAGCCACAAGTTAACATCGACAACAAAGTTAGCATGATGAAACAACTGCTTTACAAAGATTAGGTTCTCTGTAATTATGTTTCGCTGGTTACAATTACATTAAATCCATTAACGCACATACATTACATTGTAAATAAACCCAATATAGGCTGCAAGATGGATTTTGCGATAGCAATTACAATTGCAATCTATGTTTATAAAGTATGATTCTGTTCAGATAACTAAGAGTTCTGTTGTGTTTTTCATAAAAAATAAAAAACATGATTACAACCTAAATAATTGCAATCTTTGCAATTTGATAATTGCACTGACTTTCATGATTCATTCAATTCATGATTTTTATTCAATTATGTTCATGATTTTTATTCAATTACAATGTATTATGCAGCCCTACAGCAAACAGCAAAAATGCTTTTTTAATGTTGCAGTTGGATTGTCAGCTGCTTGAGACTGATGATTACATTTTATAATATACAAATCTAGACATCTTGCTCTTGAATACACATTCTGAAAAATATTTAATTTCACTATTACTCTACAGAACATTTTTTTTTCTTCTTTAATGTAAAATACAAAAAGAAACCTAGGAGAGGCTTTATCATGAAGGAACAGTGCTGGTCTCTTGAGCTTGCTGGTCTCCTACAGCTTCATGAAAATCAAACTAGACTTCAGTTAGCCTTTATAGTACTGAGGCTCACTAGCTTGCTCTTTTTGGCTTTGAATGACGATCAGATAAGACTAAGCCATGGCCCTCTAAATCACAAGCTGAGACCACAAGCCTTTTCCCCAAAGATGTGCGATGAGCACGACTGGATCATTACTGCAGTGGATAAAGGAAGGGTCTTAGCTCCAGATCGGGGCTCGTGACCCTGAAGATGTGAAAGCCTGACACAAGCCCCTCTGACTCATTGTGTCGAAGGCTAACCATTCTAATGGAACGTAGTAAAGACAACATACAATAAAAACACTTAAACCTCTAGATGTGGGAGTCTATGGGTATGCACTTGCTGTCTGAAAACATGACTTGAACTTCAAAATATAGGGTTGCTAGAGCAGTATAATACAAGTAAAAATATGTGTTTACTACCTGACTCAAAATGTATATAGTGGCAAAATCTTGTCTTGTCTCATTTTTGTGTAGGAATTTTGCCTCAAATACTAATATTCACTGATACTGACTATACCCAATTGAATTAAATTTCTAATCCTTTATTTTGTGTGTGCGTGTGTACATAAATATTTATGTATATACGCCAACCTAAATAATTGGGTTGGCGTATATACATAGTATAAGTATAAGTTGCACCAGTGGAAAAAAAGCTAAATAATGAAGAAAAAACATATAAGTTGCACTGGACTATAAGTTGCCTATTTTGGGGAAATTTATTATACAAAATCTGACACCAAGAAAAGACTTTTTTATCTTTAAAGGCAAGTTATAATAATGACAATAAAATAGAGAACATGAAACGAACGTGTCTGACATGTTAGCGTAAGATATTAACAGTTAATCAGATAACTACAGCATTAAGAAAAAAATCTAACAAGTTTGCTCTCAATCTCACTCTAAATCCCTAAATCCAATGAATTCTTCATCCTCTGTGCCACTTCTGAACGCCTAGAGTGCCCTCGTGCAGTTGTCAGTGTGACAATAAGGAATTATTTGAAATTATATAAATGATATATTTTAATAATTTCACACATAAGTCGCACCCCCGGCCAGGCAATGAAAAATGTGACTTATAGTCTGGAAAATCAGGAGTGGAGGATCAGTGGGAGTACACTCCTGCCAACCACTTTCCTGTAGTCAGTCGCCCACATATGCAGTATAAGCTAAATGACTCAAAACTATCATAGCTTATGGAAATGTTACTCAGCTGCCACTCATTATTCCATAGGAAATGTACAGTCAGCATTCTTATCATTCTCACTTAGCTTAGCTCTTTGTGAAAGCTGAGATCTTGCATGCATAATAACATTTGGTTAGCATAACGTTTTAAACCCAAGATCAGTTTTAAGCCGGGCAAGGCAGATTAAGTGGAAGTGATGTCAGTGATTGAGTGGACCGCCATGCACTAACAAGGGTGGGCATGGTTCCCGGTGGCGCAATAGAAAACTTTAATGTGGCCATTGAGGATAAGATGGCTAAAGGGGGATTTGTGGCTCAGGTCAGAGCTGTGAGGAACCGTGTGTGTGGTCACAGCTGTATCCTGTGAAGTCAAGCACTGCCCATATCCATATAAGCCACTTTTAATTGCCAATACTGACACTTGATACAGATTACATATAAAATCATGAAGCTGAAACCTAAAGAGGCATTTGGCACAAAGACATTTGCAAAATCAGTTGAAAATGCAAAATCTTATTGGTAAAATATCTATTCAGCAAGTAACAAAGCAATTGAGCAAAAGGCCTCAAAATTATAATTTGTGGACATTTCCATGATATACTGCAGCCAAATAGAGAACTATAACAGATACTAGGAGTAAACAGGGGTCAAAGTAACTGGCTTCTCACACAAATATCTAGGGTTTTCAATCTAAAAAGAAAAGTATACAATAACATTGATTTCAATAACAAATCAGATCAAATTGTGATCTAACTCTGTACCAGTCAACGCCAATCTAAAAGTGTACATTAAGAAGTGTACATAATTGCATTTTCTCCATGGAAACAAGCAGGTGACTTCACCAAACTACTCCAAAGTATTTTCGGCAATAAAAAAATGCATGTAGTTGAATTTATAGATGAAGGTCAAATATCTATTCAACAAGCAACAAAACAATAGAGCAAAAGCCTCAAAATGATCCTTGATGTTGTTCCATTGCTGCACATATGACACATACGCAAACAACAAATTTCTCTACAGTAGTTGTATTCAAGAGTTTGCCAATAACCTTGCTAACTTGCTTTCCCCAATTTTGACGAAGTAAGTATAATTTTACTTTGTGGTTGGGTCACAGGTATGGCATACCTGTTACCAACCATACAGTAAATCATCTAACACATATATAATTTGACAAAAATAATTTATGGCAACTTCTTTTTGTTAAATTAATGTTAAGTACGTAAAGTGTTTCTGTGTTACTGCAATTTTGGGATGACAAAATAGATAGATCAACTTATTTTTAGAACCAATTTTATATTTTTGTGTCAACGTTTCTCTACAAATTGTACTTTTACTGAGCTAAATCCTTGATATAATATTGATCACATAACAAAGCAATAATTAGAACAATTCTGTTATAAGCAACTATGTATTCTGTATACTCGAGTACTAGCATACATTCAAACTTTGTTCCCCATTTTCATGTTAACATTTTTATGAAACAATGAATTCCCTTCAAAGTAGCCAAATACATCAAGGCACATTCTAATGGGAGACTTAGAAAAGATATAGCAGAATAAAGTTGGCATCAGGTTGAGTATCAGCTCTCTTGAGGCTGAGCACATTCATATTCTCACCACACACAGCTGTATGGAGCCAATCAGCAAGTCAGAGGTAGGATCAAACAGAATGGGAGGCCGCTTAATGTTTTCGTATTGGTGCTGCTAGCTCCAATACAGACAGACAGGTGTGGAGGCATGTGGAGAAGGTATGTGTGGCCACAGATATCAAATGTAAACATTATAATGGGAGGTCAATAACCAGTGGCCATTACCCTTTCATTTTCCATGACGTCTTCCTCAGTTCTTTGCCCTTTGCAGCTGATCTAACTGAAGTGCAGACATGAAAAGCCATGGATATTATAGCAAAGTCATGCTCAGTTTTATATTTAACATTGCGAGTGAATGTGGATAATGGCATCGGAGGGAGGGAAGACTTGTTCGGGTGAGGTGGGGAGGTGCAGAGAGAACTTCAAAGCATGCTTTCAGAATGGGATTTTCAGCTTAAATCCACATAAGGGAAAAACTGTCATCACCGCGAGTCAGCAGTATTTTTGTCTTATGGAAGGAATGCTCAGCTCGGCCATTTAAACAACACGCGTGATGAGTATGCACACATGCCCGTTGAGAAGGTCGAATGCCCTGAAGTCAAGGGGGCTCTGACCTATAGATGAGATAAGTGATGGTATGTTACAGCAATGGGACACAGAGCGCATGATTTGGACTGTCTGTCCACCATCCTGCTGATAATGTGGTCCCAAAGGTTCACCAGAATGTGTGATATTTGTACCAGTGCTGAGCTTGGATAATGGGTAAGACCTGTGTGCACCACTTAACATTATAGGAATTTGATTTGCTGTGTCCAGCTCAAATATTTCAGTTTCTTGCATACCTCATTGTTCAGTGAAATCGGTGGAATGTGGTCCTCAGCAAAGGAACTGTTTACTTCAAAGCTTGATTTTAAAATCTGAAATTAAAAAGGAAAAGAAAACTGATTGTGATATGTGATAGCATTGGAATTGCACTATATTGCAGGGGGATGTAACTTCATATAAAAAGAAAAATTACTGTGTTTTATTCATAATCATTACATGTTAAAATAAAAAGCATGAATTAAACATTAATGAATGTAAAGCGTGTACATTTCCAAACAGATAATTATAACAGGTACTAGAAAGAGAAAACTTACAGGGGACAAAGTAACAAGCTTCTCTCGCAAATATCTAGGGTTTTCAATCTAAAAAGAAAAGAAAGTATATAATGACAGTGATTTCAATAATAAATCAGAGCAAACAAACCATAACAAACATGCTGACAGATGTACTTCAGCCTAGATTAGCAAAATATGGACTATTTTGTTGTGAAAAAAAGTTCAGAAGGTAAGCACTTGCATTTGTGAATAGAGAAGATGCGATTTTCTCTCAACTGGATTTCACCAAAGGTAGATTTTTCTTGTTCTGCAGTTGTGACGCTTCGACCAATCAGATTCACATAATTGTCAAAATGTTCCATGTTTTCCGATTGCTTTCAATGAGAGCCAGATTGATATGTAGAACCCAATTCAGAATGCTACACATATCAATCTGACGCGAGCCAGGTTAAGTGGGGGCTCCTCCACCAGAAAACTTATAGTACATCTTTAAATTCAAAATAGTCTACATTTGTCCTCCAATATTTTGAATTTTTGTTCAGTCTTCTACACTGTGGGTGAGGAAACTGAAGCCTTGCATTATGGCCATTATCTTCTGTCACACTCCTGACTTCTTATAATGACAGATGACACACTTGCACTATCTAAAGAATATCTCTGGTGATGAGAGAAGCACAGCTGAAACAGAATGCACCACACACAGACTACTAATCTGTCCGCATCCTTGCTCCATTTACTGTTAAAGAGAGTGAAGCATTGTGTCCTTTGATGACAACACACTAGCGCTAAACACACAGAAAAGCATACATTTTCCATTTCATTACATGACATCTAAAACTGACCCCATTACATAGTTGTGAACTCTTTAACTCTGAGCATTCCTCCGTTATGCACTCGAGCTGTCTGTAGGGGCTGCCAAACTAGTCGCTAAGATCATAGTCGCTCAAAGCTACAGAGCTGACTTTGGAGATGACAGCAATGACGCCCAGTAAACAGTTGTACAGTTAATCCCTTCACAACATTGGGATGAAGCATGGGAGAAAGCAGAGGAGAGAAAAAAAGAGGTAAAGTAAGGCAGGAGGGTGAGGAGGGACCCATTCAACGCAAAATAAAAAGAGAAGGTACAACCCACGCAAGCTAATCCAGAATGAATGGTGGATGAGAGGAGGACCTGAAAGAACCCCTGAGCTGGGGACTAATATAGTTAGTGCTACTGTACATGTGTAATAGTCACAATGTGCTGCTCGTGGGGGAAGAGATGACAGGTGAGGCAGATGAAAGAACCAGGGCTCAGGGCTA